>CM066032.1:896864688-897552772 GCA_033557465.1 Ichthyophis bannanicus | reverse complement strand
TTGATCAAAGACAAGCATTGTGGGACCTCTGTCCCTTGGGGAAACTGCTAGGTACATATGACCTAGATTGGCCACTGTTGGAAACAGCATACTGTGCTTGATGGACCCTGGTGTGACCATGTATGGCATATCTCATGTTTCTATGTTCCTATGTTTGTTTTCCGATGATTGGTATGGATAACCTTGCCACAGCCTGCACATAAAAAACCATGCTGTGTACAGACAGGTCTGCACACATCTCTGGGGCTTCCATGACATGTCCAACTGTTGACACCCCTGCCCCGTGTCACCGCACATCTAACACTGACAGCAGGTATCCTGTTGTGTGTGCTACCAAGGATATCTGTGTTGGTGGCGTCACCCCACATAGCAATATCCTGTTGCCGGTCACACCTGAGGAGGCATAACTGATCAGTGTGAGCAGCCGTGTCTGTCATAGATGGGCTACATCCCCCACATTCCCCTGCGCAACATATTAGTATATACCCCTGACAGGCCTGGGATGAATCACACCCAGGCATCTGTCTGACAGCGGCCACATGTTAACAGACAGGGGATGCATACATGCATTGACCTAGCAATAGTCTTCCACATCGCACACATGCAGCTGACACACACGCATATGAATGGCATTTGCCACATTGTCCGGGGGAACTGGGACAGACCCACCATGCCCTATGAAGCCCTGCACCTGTTGGGGCCCACGGCCCCTTGTCACACCATGCTAGAGATGTCGTTGACCGCCAGAATATGATAGCCCTACAGCAGACAAGGCCTGTCCAGACACCCAGATACCTGGCACCCACCAGATGTCCAGGTCAGGGACAATGTAGAGTTGGCCCGGGTGAGGGACATGTCCCACCGGGCCTCCTGAATGCGCACATATACGGTGTCGTGCATGACATATCAATGTGTGCAATAACATGTCCCCCTCGTGGGGACATGACAATATGCCCCCACATTGCACAGCTGGGTCGGTCACCTACATGGACACACTGGTCATGTGCTGTCCTCTGTTGTGTATAGCGTTGGACCATACCCCGCATGTGCACACCCATCTGCAGGCCACGGCACTCCCCCCCCATGCAGTGTTGTGACGCACCACACCCCATGGGGCAGCACCTGCTATGTGCATAACCAGCATTACATTGCCTGTATGTGTGTGGGGCAGACAGCCCCTGTGGATCCATCTCTTGTCCAATCCTATCGGAACATGCCCACCGCTTGTCTTGCCCAGGTAGTACGCACTGGTACCATGTCCCTCCCCACAAACAACATGTCCCTGCCATCACACAACATGGCCCATACCCTCTCCTAACATCATTGCCAGACGGATGATGCAGCTGTGCACATACGCCAGTGAGGGTCTGTTGTACCAATGCACACATCGCCCCCCTGTGACCAGAGCCCCCTCCAACATGGACCTGTCAAAGGTCTGTGTTCCTGCTGCACTGTGGCCCCACCCTGTCCCCCTGACCCCCACCCTTTCAGGGGCACCTGTGATGGTGTGCATTTGTTGTCCCTGTCCCTGTATCAGCCATCAGCTCCCATGTCCTTGAAACATGTGTTCAGTCCCCTGGATGCACAACCGTAGCAGACCATGCAGTACATGTGTGATTCAGCACAGCCACATGGGTCACGTGCATCAGAACATCTCTGAGTGTGGACCGTGTGCTGTGTGTGGGGTCTCCCCACACTAGTGGGGCACACGCTGCCACATCGCCACACACCTTTGTCTACAGGAGTAAGCCACACCACAGTAGTAGCCCTGGTGATGATGTGCAACCTGTCACTGTGTTGATGTAGTTCCCAGACCACGGCCTATCTCTCATACAACGCTCTGTCTCACACACAGGCCTGCGTGAGGCGTTGATGGACATCAGAGCATCCATTGATGTCGTATGCAACAAGCTGGACCAGTCGACGGCACAGATACAGGGCCTCACAGAGGTGGTGAGGGCTATACCTTTCGAACGCATGTGTGTAGCCCTGGAGGTGATGCTGGCGGCAAGACAGCAGGGGGTACATGCACCGGCACCAGCAGCAGCACCGGCACCAGCAGCAGCACCGGCACCAGCACCAGCACCGGCACCGGCTCCTCGGCCACAAGCGCCTCCATCTTCACAGGGGGAGGGTGTTGCACTGCAGAGGGTGGGGGGGATGGGTCAGGCCAGGCGTGGTCGGCCGCGCCGTCGAAAGTAACCTTAGCCAAATAAAACTGTAGCAAACAGTGTGTGCCAGGTCTGTAGCATATTTGTGCACCTGTGGTCCCGTATGTATTGTGCACATGCATGGTTGGTCCATGACCATTTATCCTTTACCCTTAGCACGTTGCCAATGTGTGGCTTGGCTTGCCAGTTACACCTGCAGCACTGGCACAACAGGATGGCTGTGACCCTCACAGGGTATGTCAGCTGCCCAGGGCCAGGAGCTGGGTGCTGCTCCCACACACCCATGGTCAGGGAGGGTGCATATTCCCAGACCTCACGCGTACTGATGTGTTCCATAGTAATGTTGTCCCCTACCTACACTCGCCACTGTGTGCAGATGCCTGACAATCGCCGCTGCTTGCACAGCACATTGCACGCCATGGCACACCCCTCGGGCATGTGGGTGGTATAGGCAGACAGGGGTGTCATGTGTCAGGTGGTCCAGGCAGTCAGCAACACATGGGGCTACATAGCACACATCCATGTGTCAGTGTAATTTGGGTGGACCCCCACCAGGCGGCATCCCATGGCCCCACCCAGTACCCACAGCCCCACACATATATGGCCCCTCTGACTGCATGTGCGCGCACGACACGTATGACACCCATGTCCACCCCACCTGGCCCTGCAGGTCGCAATACATATCCCGTGCTTGCATACATGTTGAATGTAGGAATGACACGTGACCATTGGGTTACGAACGTATGTAAACATTTATTTTGTTCAACATTAACAATGGGCAACATGCCCAACCACACATCACACAATCAGAGGGGTGAACACAGCCCAGCACAGGGCACATGGGGGCATCACAGGTGCCATCGCTGGTACCTGTGATGCTCTTCGGCAGGTGGTAACCGGGATGCCAAATCCACCACATCAGTTGCCACCTGCTGAACAGCCACAGTCAGAGACTGCACCGCATGTAACACAACATGGGTGTCACGTCATGCATCAGCCAGGGCCACTAACACCTCGTCCATGCACCTGCCAGCACACAGACACACAGTGGCTGCAGTCTGTGTGCTGGCATGTGCATGTGGTGTGACAGTGGCCCTGGGTGGTGCACGCTCATGCTGCCACCCATGCCGTGCAGATGCCTGCAGTGTCTGCCTGCTGCCCCCTTGGCCCTGTGCTGGGCTGTGTTCGCCACCACCCCCCTCCTGCCCCTCCCCCCTCCCTGTGCACCCTCCCCCCATCCTCCCTGGCCTGTCCGTGCCCCTCCCTCCCCCCACCCTGCCTCCACCCAGACCTCCTGTTCCCCCCTCCCCTGCACCCACTATTAGGACATCATCGTCCTCCTCCTCCTCATCCCCCTGGTCATGGGTGGGTGGGGTGACTTCCTCCTCCTCCCCCACATCTGTCACAGGCAGTGGCTCGGCCTCCATGGCCAACTCCTCCTCTTCCTCCGTCGGCCCCTCCTGTTCCTCCACGTCTGTCTCCTCCTGCCTCGCGCGCCGGCTGGTGGGTCTGCGAAGGCAATAGGTGGAGGTGTGTGGCGCCCCATCGCTGGTATCACTGTCTGTGAAGGATGACAGACATCAGGGCACATCCATGTGTGTCACATACAACATTTACAGATACAGGTGAGACACAGGCTGGTGGCCCCATGGCCGACCTGACCTGCAACCTAGCCCTGGCAATACTGACCATCATGGTGCTCTTGTTGCTCCCTCCTGCACCTTTCCAGGAACTCGGGGTGGTAGTGTCGCAGCTCCCGCGCTTTTTTCCTCAGGTCCTCCACCTGTGGATATATAAACGTTGTCTGTGGTCAGCACCTAACACCTGTCACTGGTGCAGACAACCAGATTACATTGCCCTGTGTGTGACGCATGTACCTGCAGCACCACCCCTGCTGTTTGTGGCATATACAGCTGCGTGACACAACCCCAGAAGGCCTTGCCTTGGACATGTGGGGGTAGGTTTGCACAGCTGTGTCACAGCAGTATCAGACGAGCCTAGCTGGCACACACATGCAGTGTCACATAGGGCAGCTCTCAGCAGCATCACATGTTGACTGCATGCTGACCCACCCATATCACCACAGCCACACATGACATTGGTGGAATGGTGTTTGGCACAATGATGGACAGAGGGAGAGGAGCGACGGGGGCAACCGGTGGGGCGTGACAGACACACAGTGGATGAGGGGGGGAAATATCACCTAGGGAGGTGATCTACCTTGCCAGACACATCCCAGCTGTGCATTGACAGCAGCTGTCCATGGTGGGTGTGTCTGTGGTCCCATGCTTCACGTGGGACATAGTCACCATTGGTGGCGCCCCCTGGGCACCATTGGCAGGGTATGCACCCCATAATGTGTGTGCCCTGTGTGGCAGCTCACCCACACATTAGGGATCTGTGACATTCCCTATGGGGGTTGGCTCAGGGATGTGTATGTTTGTGATTGGTGTTTCACAGCATCCCTATCACACAGAGCATCCCTATGTGGGCCCCCAGCTGAGCAGTACTGGCCCTTGTTGGTCATCTGCAGTCTCCATGTCGCTGCTCGTGTGTTGACATGCACACAGACAGACTAGGATGGGGCCCATGATGCGTCCATGTGACCCACCTGCTGGTGCATTTCAGGGTCTAGGTGGTGATTTACTTGCAAGTCCCATGTTCCAATGTGCACGATGCAGGGATGTCACAGCTGCAGCTGGTGTGTTGTTGTCCGTCTGCGAACCTGTCATGCTCGTGTGACCACAATGAGATGTGCGAGGGGCTGTGCCAGCTCCCAGGGTATCTCTGCAACCACATACATCGTAGCATGGACCTGGTGTGTGGGAGGGGAAGCAGGCCTACCCCCTGCAGTGGCTTTTTCCAGATGTCCATCACGTCCAGGTGTGGTTATACACATGTGCCCTGCCACACAGCTCGGCAGCTTTCACAGCCATGCACCATGTGCATACTGTGTGTGCTGTGTCTGGACCCAGGGTGTGAGCTGTGTGTTGAGCCGCCCCACCCCTACCAATATAGCGGATACTCTGTGGACTGACGGACTGAGGGGTGGCTGTGCACATGGTTGCCGTCATCCATGTGCTCGGGTGGGGGGGTTAGTGTGGCCTGTGGGGGAATGGTAATACATGTTTAAGGTCGTGACATATGTCCACCTATCGCAGGGATAGACCTGGCCAGTCCTGTGGGGTCCCAGATGTGTCTGTTCCCTCCGGTTGACTCAGTTGTGCACAGATAGGGGCTGTGGAACACACTGTCCATTTCTTGGGGTGCTAACACGTGTACACCTCCTGACCTCTCTCACACATATCCCCTGGGGTCTGATGGGGTCTGCTTCTGGGAAATGTTCCGATGTTATGTTGTGGGTGGAGGGGTTGTTCGGGGGTGTCTCCTGGGCTGCCTCATGTGATGGGCATGTTCCAGGCTTCCTATGGTCTGTCCCACAACACATGCATGGGTGGACATGGGCCTCATGGGATAGTCTACAGATGTTTCCGTGGATGGCCAAGGGGGGGGGGGAGAACTCACCAGGTACCCTGGGGTCCTGTGGGTGGTGTCGCTGGTGGACCATATACGGCTGGGTGTCTCCCACATGTGATGTTTTGTGTGTCACTGCCAGTTATATCATCTTAAGCTGGGGGTGTGCCATGTTGGGCATCTGACTGCTAGCATCCATTCGTGCTGCACAGAGGGGGTTTGTAGGTGGTCCTTCAGTTGTGCACGCATCGTTTCTGGGACCACCTGGCCAGGACTGGCCTGTCAGCATCCACGCTCAGGATGTTTGCATGGGGATTGTGCTTGACAGTTGGAGACACATAAAGGGGGTGGATCACACCTTATCCTATGACAGGTGGTCCATTGCTGCTGCAGTAATGCAGCCACAGGTCCGTGCCACAATGGCAATGGCAGGGACCCTGACTATGCCCCGTCACCATTCCAATGCGACACTGTAAGCATGATTTTCGTTTGCCCCAGGCATGCCTGACATGGGCTACCTGGACCTCACACTTGTCATGTGTGAGGTGCGCATCTAGGTGTCAGCGATGTTGGCAGACCCACATCCATGCCATCCACAGGGAACAGGGTTCTGGACAGTATCCTGGGTGACAGCAGGGATGCATGGCACAAACTGCAAGCTAGGCATCATTGTTCATGGGCACCTACCAAGCTGTTTCACAGCATGTCCTCTGTGTCATGCTGTCCTCAGCATACCTGAGTACCCCACACTGGTACGATTAGGGTGCCTTTTCTCTGGGGACGCAGGTGACGTCAATGCAGCATAGCTGTTATATAGCTGTACGGCATGTGGGGGGTTGTTGGGGGTGTATCCCATCCTGTTCATGGGGATACCCTGCACGTTTGGGTTTCCTGTAGGTGTGGCATCCTCCCATGAGGTCTGTGTATGGTGGGGTTGTCTGCCTCATTTGTCCGGTGTTGTACATCAGTTGTGACTGCACGTGATTGGACCCTGCCCACAGGACATGGCAGCCCCTGGTGGGACATGTCATCGCCCAACAACAGTTGTGTGTTGGGACATGCAGGCACCCCCTTGCAATTGACAGTACTATCCTCTGAGTGGTCACATTCACTGGTCAACACAGCGGGTTTGACGTGTATTGTCCCTGGGGGATGGGGCAGACTGCGGTACTAGGACAGAGGTGCATACTACCAGGTGTGGCCCTGCACCAATGGGTACCACATGCCAAACACATGCACTGATGGTCCATATGCCCATGCTGTGGCCATCATCTTTGTGGCCTGTAGTCACACAATGTGTGTGGTATGGGGTGGTTACAGATACCCTGGTGGGGCAGGGCTAGCTGCACTAGCATGTTTTGTGGCCAGCACCCTGTGCGCTGGTGACACTTGCTCTGCGTGTGTCTATTTAACTGTCACAGCCCATGCCACTCAGCACGGCACATGGGGTTTAGACACATCTGCTGACCCCATACCTTGCTGTGGGCACAGAGTCGCTTTTCATGGCCAGTGATACCACCAGGGATGTTTGTGCAGTGTGCGCTCCTCAGTCCCACCACCAGGGATACCCCATGTGCTAGGGTTCGGGACCCCTTTAGAACCAGCACACTGTATGTTGTGTCAGATGTGATACACAGGGAACATGGGGCTGCACAGGGGACATTGCTCCCCACCCAGCCATGTTTGTGTGGTGGTGGCCACTGTGCCTGGCTGCCTGCTTCAGCCTACCACCCCTGTGTGCCAACCCACTGTACAATCATCGTGACATCGCACATGAGGGCCCTCGGCAGTCAGCACACTGGGCATGGCTGACAGTGACTGGGGAGGGATCAGCACCCCCCACGTCAGTCCCCTGACACAGGGCGTGGCTTCCATGCTGGTGTTGTGGCTTTGGACTGGGCACAGATATTGTGAGGACATGGGTGTGTCATTGCCAAGGACCCCCTTGTCTTGTGCTTCGGTGAGGTCCACACAACCACTGGTGAGGGTGGTTCACATACACCAGTATCAACGGTTCTGGCGGCATCAGCAGGCACAGACACAGGGATGGCTATAACGTCGGGTGTAGTGCACATACAGGGACACAGAGATGGGGAGTTGGACTAACCTAATGATCTGGGGTGCAGCATTTTGGGCTAACATCAGGGAGGGTGACAGGTGCTGTATGATCCCCCCCTGTGCTTACCAGATGTCTGGTGGGGAGCTGTGGCATGCTGGCCTCAACAGGCCATCAGGTACCATCATGTGTCAGCTCATTCCTGCTTGTTCCAGATGTGTAGCTGTACCCAGTACAACCTACATGCCTAGCTGTGTGTGTGGCCATGTGTGCAGTCACACCTATGTGCATTGTGCAGGTCTCCCAGAGCGCACATATCTGTTTCCCTTTGGCACCCTTGAGAGACATGGCATTGCCATGTCCATGTGTTGTGGCCACTGATGGTGTCCATGCTCAGCCCTGTCACCCTGTGGGTGTTACGTCAAACACATTTGGGGTCACACTATGTACACATGCCATGCACTCCACGACCAATGGCAACAGTATTTACCAGCACACATGGGTGTTTGAAGACACATGAGACATTGGGTGGGTTCCCCTATGCACCTTTGCAGGGGACACGTCCATGACACATGCCTTTGTACATAGCCAGAGATGTCACTTGCCATACCACTACAGGATCAGTGTATCCTGTATGTCATGGGGATGTTGATAGCTACGTCAGTCCAACCTTGGCAAATGTTGGACACAGCATACTGGTCATGGTGGACAGGCATCTGTCCCAAACAGGCGTATCGGGTGTTGTTATGTTCCTCTGACCTGTGTCGTATATGTTTCTGGGAGGTGTCACTGCACACACTATGGGCTATTCGCACCTCTGGTCATGTGTGCCTCTTAGGCTATCTGGGCCAACCTGACTGTGTGCTTGCAACCTTTCAAGGGCATCTGTGAGATACCTATGCACACAGGGGCGGTATGCCTGTGGGCTGTGGGTAGGAGCGACCTGAATCAACATACATAGCTGTGGACAGGTTGCCATTGCAGAGGTTGTGACCTGGTTCTTGGAGATACTGTGTGTGGGTATTTGCTCACGCGCATCCAGATCTGCATCCTACATATCATCTCCATACATCTACAGTGTTTGTCCTGGGCTATGTGGCCCCTAGACTGCGGATGCCGTGCAGCCAGACCACTATACCTTATTGCACACATTTGCCTGACATACCCTCCGTCACGATCAGCTCCCCCGCCACCAGGGTCTTGTGTGTGCCAGGGCACATCATCATCAGGATACAGCATTGCAACATATTGACACCCTGCCCACACAACGCATGTATCATGTGTGCCTGAGATACGGGTGATTGGCTCATCTGCTGTGTCACACTGCACCATATCACCTGGGTGACAGGGGCACACCCAGATGTGCTCGACGGACACATGCAGATTGGGGGATGTGATAGGCAATAGTAGCACCTACAAACATAACCCCAGGGGTTCTGAGGCCACACATTGATGGTCTCCCTGCACCCTACGCGTTTGGGTGGATGTGTAGCAAACTCACTGGTGCAACCACACATATCTCCTGGGTGAGAGTGAGCCCACTTTGAATGTTCTCACTGGCCCCCTGGAGGTAGGGGGATGCTTCCAACTACATTAGTACACACAGCCATATCTCCAGGGTGACACAGAGCCCACTTTGGATGGCCTCTCTGGCCCCCTGGAGGTAGGGGGATGCTTCCAACTACATTAGTACACACAACCATATCTCCAGGGTGACACAGAGCCCACTTTGGATGGCCTCTCTGGCCTCCTGGAGGTAGGGGGATGCTTCCAACTACATTAGTACACACAACCATATCTCCAGGGTGACACAGAGCCCACTTTGGATGGTCTCTCTGCACTCCTGGAGGTAGGGGGATGCTTACAGCTACATTAGTACACACAGCCATATCTCCAGGGTGACACAGAGTCCACTTTGAATGTTCTCACTGGCCCCCTGGAGGTAGGGGGATGCTTCCAACTACATTAGTACACACAGCCATATCTCCAGGGTGACACAGAGCCCACTTTGGATGGCCTCTCTGGTCTCCTGGAGGTAGGGGGATGCTTCCAACTACATTAGTACACACAGCCATATCTCCAGGGTGACACAGAGCCCACTTTGGATGGCCTCTCTGGCCTCCTGGAGGTAGGGGGATGCTTCCAACTACATTAGTACACACAACCATATCTCCAGGGTGACACAGAGCCCACTTTGGATGGTCTCTCTGCACTCCTGGAGGTAGGGGGATGCTTACAGCTACATTAGTACACACAGCCATATCTCCAGGGTGACACAGAGCCCACTTTGAATGTTCTCACTGGCCCCCTGGAGGTAGGGGGATGCTTCCAACTACATTAGTACACACAGCCATATCTCCAGGGTGACACAGAGCCCACTTTGGATGGTCTCTCTGCACTCCTGGAGGTAGGGGGATGCTTCCAACTACATTAGTACACACAGCCATATCTCCAGGGTGACACAGAGCCCACTTTGGATGGCCTCTCTCTGGCCCCCTGGAGGTAGGGGGATGCTTCCAACTACATTAGTACACACAGCCATATCTCCAGGGTGACACAGAGCCCACTTTGGATGGCCTCTCTGGCCCCCTGGAGGTAGGGGATGCTTCCAACTACATTAGTACACACAACCATATCTCCAGGGTGACACAGAGCCCACTTTGGATGGCCTCTCTGGCCTCCTGGAGGTAGGGGGATGCTTCCAACTACATTAGTACACACAGCCATATCTCCAGGGTGACACAGAGCCCACTTTGAATGTTCTCACTGGCCCCCCTGGAGGTAGGGGGATGCTTCCAACTACATTAGTACACACAGCCATATCTCCAGGGTGACACAGAGCCCACTTTGGATGGCCTCTCTGGCCTCCTGGAGGTAGGGGGATGCTTCCAACTACATTAGTACACACAGCCATATCTCCAGGGTGACACAGAGCCCACTTTGGATGGCCTCTCTGGCCCCCTGGAGGTAGGGGGATGCTTCCAACTACATTAGTACACACAGCCATATCTCCAGGGTGACACAGAGCCCACTTTGGATGGTCTCTCTGCACTCCTGGAGGTAGGGGGATGCTTCCAACTACATTAGTACACACAACCATATCTCCAGGGTGACACAGAGCCCACTTTGGATGGCCTCTCTGGCCCCCTGGAGGTAGGGGGATGCTTCCAACTACATTAGTACACACAACCATATCTCCAGGGTGACACAGAGCCCACTTTGGATGGCCTCTCTGCACTCCTGGAGGTAGAGGGATGCTTACAGCTACATTAGTACACACAGCCATATCCCCAGGGGGTGTGAGGGACCGCTTTGTGGGGCCCTGTAGACTCCTGGAGATGGTGATGGTGATCCCCAGAACGTTCTGACACACACACATATCCACAGAGTGACTGAGTGCACACTTTGAGGGGCTCTCTGGACCCCTGAGGATAGGGTGGATGTATTAAACAACATTGGCAGACAACCCCAGATCACCTGTATGTCTGAGGCCCCATGTGCTTAACATTGCACCACCCCTGATGGTTAACCCTATGTGTTACCCTGCTGATGCAGATACCGCCATCAACACAGGATGTTTGCATACGCTCCTTATGCAGATGCATGGCCTAGGTTTCTTACAGTGTGCTTTGCTGTATCAACACCAGCAGCTGTCATGACGCCAGGGGGCCATCATGCCCTCTGTGGCACAAACCGTCAACACCTGGCTACATGGCCACACAATCAGATGTGATACCACATGTATATGGCATGTGTTTCACCTGCTACACTAAACTTATACAGACTACTTACACACAACAGCATGGACAGCTGACATCAACCCTGTATGTGTGTATGTTTATTTTGACCTAGGTCCATTCACTTACCTCCCGTGGATGGTCTGCCTGCCTGTTAAAACGCCTGGTCACCCTCTCCCAGGCCCTCAGGACCCTCCCCATGTTCTTTTTCCTGGAGGGCCCTGGGAACAGCTTGTGCTGCTTTTGGGCTATCAGGGAGCCCAGGTGGCACAGCTCTCTGTGGCTAAAAGCCGGCTTCCTGGTTCGGGACGCCATGTTTGTTTCTGGGCGTGGTGACGCGCGGACGCTCCCGGCGCAACTTCCGGAATTGCGCGTGACGTATCGCGCACGTGCGTTTCGCATGGCTGCGCGTCAGATCTCTGCTCGCCCGTGCGCTCCGCGTGGCTGTGCGTCTGCAAATTGCAAATACTATCTACACGCACCATTCATATTGATTTGTAATGGTTGTGCTCAAAATATGTTTACTGTTCTGTGCCTAATTACATAGTTACTGGGGTGTCTCTAATGTCACTTTAACAAACAATTATTATAATGGTTTACCCTTGTTCACACAGTGTGGTATTGAACCTCTGGACACATAGCAACTGATTGCTGATGCATTGTCAGATGAGGTGTGCTATGTGTGTCACATAGCAGGTAGTGCTCAGACACTACTAGTTATGGGTGCAGACAGACCATCAGCATCAGGTGTCACTCAACCTGGTGATAGGGGGTTGTGTGTGCCAGTGAAATATGTTGTGGTGTATCTCCATGTCTGGACAGACATTTTGTGGTGGTTGCCATCGGGGTTGGGGGGGAGATTCATATATGAGCATTGCACACGCAAAGTAGGTTGCGTGTTGGACATTACAGGACTATGTGGGTCCGCATGTCACCACACTGCACATTATCCTTTGGTATGTGTGACGGCATACAGTCGTGGTTTTTGAAAAATAGCTCAATGGTTGATACATGGACTGCTTAACCAGCCATCATGGGTTACATCTTCCAGTTGAGCTCAGGACTGCCTGTCTCAGGCATCACACATTCTCATACTTGAGTGCAACAGTAGCCATGATTGTTTTCATGTACATCTGTACTGCACCAGACATATATCTTCATACATTGCAACATTGTTACCTGCCCCAGACTGGTTTCCACATTACAGAGGTGCTGCTATTGGCAAGACCCTCACACTGCTACATACATCATGTGCAGTACACCATTCTCACCAATGGAACAGCGCACCCCTGGTGACCATTGCACACTGTCTGCATGCCTGCCTCTTTCACCAGACAGGCATCTGTTCTTAGCAATCGAGCTGTGGCCCACACCTAACCTTGATACCTGTGGAGCCAGAGGTTGCATGTTTCCATCCACAGTGTGGTTATTGGTGAGTGCAGCCAGTGACAGGTCCCTGACTGTGAAATAGTGCTGGAATCTCTGTGATCCTCACAGTGCTGTCTGCATCATGTGCTCCTTACACAACCGTATAGGGTGGACTTGGGTTAATGCACTGTGATGGTTTCCGAATTGCCAGTACTACAGGACATTACACACATTCCAGGCTTGACAGTCCCCATGAACCTTCAAAATGTTTGCTATATGTTACAATGTCATCTTCAATGTATGTTATTTTTATGCAATGTAGGCGCTGTTCCATGTAAAACCATGTTCATTATATGTTAAGTGTAAACCGCCTTTGATCTTTGGAAAAAGCGGTATAGAGGACATGCATAATTATATAGATTCAGACCTGCAGTGCTGCTGACTGGTGGCGTATAGGGGCCAAGGACAATATATAAATCACTTTGCTTATACACACACACTTTGGATTTGAACCAACAACCTTTCACTTCAGAGGCATTGCAGTCACCAGGGGACTACAGCTCTGTGGCTGTGATGAGAGGTCTGTCTGGCTAGAATATAACCTCTGCAGACTTTGTGCTGCAGTTACCAGGGTGTAGTCGATCCAGTCGCACCCATGATGCACTGCACATGCAAGGCAGCAGTCTAGTGATGGTCCAGTGATAGGGTGTGCAACCCCACAGCACCTCGGCCTCGTGTTGGACATTGACCTTCTGTGTTTCTTGTGCAGAGTGGGTACTGACCATCCCAGTGTGTGTGTCTGTTGCTCACCCTGAGGGTGAGGTGAGACACACAGCACCTATCCTGGCTGAGATGGCCTATACATCATATCAATTTGTTTGCCAATGTCTGATAGTTTGGCACATCTGACCATTTCTGTCTCCAAGACCCATCTGGGCCTTGTGAGCTACAATGTTCACCGAACGGGGCATATCCTGTGTGGGTGCCCTGCCCTTCATGATATATTTGCAGGGGGGGGTGGGGGAGAGGAGGTTACAGGACCTATAGGCCGGGTATGTCTGACCACCAAACCTTCCCTGTGCAACACAGTTTCCCCAAACAAAACATATCCACATTCTACATCCCAGCTATGGTGCGTGTAGCTGCCACCATCAGCAGACTGGGTCCAGCTGTGGTACAGAAAACCTACAGGTCACTCACTGCTATTATGAACGCATCCATATTTCAGGGTGCAGCAGACAGACAGTATGGCCTGAGAGCCTAAGCTCACCAACACCATCTGACATTTTCCAGCAGCAGGCACATTGTGTGCTCAGCTACTGACCCTGCATGGTGTTCCAGCCAGACACATGCAAACTGCAGACAGGCCACTGGCCAGTCCATGGTGCATACTACCAGTGAGACTGTGTGCACCCATAACTGGGATGTCAGCACACCCACCGCACAGTTACCTCAGTGATTGGGCCTCACATATACACAGAACCCATATACATCACATGAGAGAACTATTATATGGCACTATGTCGGGACCTAGCCATGCCATGGTCACTGATCGTTCAGGGTGAGAGTGACCTCCACACAAGGCATGCTATGGACACCATGTCTGTGGGGGTGATGGCAAGGCACAGCATGGTCCTAGGCATGCACATTTGCCCTGTGTAGCTGCATCCTGCTCCAGCCACCCTGTTTGTTGTGTACCCACAGTACTTTGCTCCTCATTATGCACATTGGCAGGCCAATAATGGCAACGGTGCTATTAGTGTGGTCTGTGGGAGGTGTTGACAGCCACCACACACTGGATAGACAGAAACACACTCCCCACACCTAGGACAACATTGAACAGATGTGGTGTTATTTGGGAGCCATGGCCAACATAACAGTGATGGGCACAGTGTGGGCATGGAAACGTTGGGATGTACTTTTGGAGTAATTTCCCAGGGTGCTACTCTCTGGAGGAGATCTGACCTGACACACATTGCACATGCATTTGGGCTGCAGCAATCCAAGGGAGCAATACAGTATAGGAGGTGAAGTACTTTTGTCCACTAAAGAAGAGCGGGACCTAGGCGTGGTTGTGTCTGATGATCTTAAAGTAGCTAAACAGGTGGAAAAGGCAACAGCAAAAGCTAGAAGGATGCTTGGGTGCATACGGAGAGGAATGGCTAGCAGAAAAAAAGGAGGTGATAATGCCTCTGTATAAGTCTTTGGTGCGACCTCATTTGGAGTATGGTGTGCAATTCTGGAGACCGCACCTTAAAAAGGATGTGAACAGGATGGAGTCGGTGCAGAGGGTTGCTACCAAAATGATTAATGGGCTTCATTATAAAGCATATGAGGACAGACTTAAGGATCTTAATATGTACACCTTAGAGGAAAGGCGGGATAGAGGTGATATGATTGAGATGTTTAAATACCTCCGTGGCATAAATGTTCAGGGAGAGAGCCTCTTTCAATTGAAAGCAAGTTCTGCTACGAGGGGACATGGGATGAGGGTGAAGGGAGATAGATTCAGGAGTGATATGCGGAAATATTTCTTTACGGAAAGAGTAGTGGATCCGTGGAATAGTCTCCCAGTGGAGGTGGTAGAGATGAGGACAGTAACTGAATTCAAGAAAGCATGGGACCAACACAGAGGATCTCTAAAGGCAAAAAGTGGACTGTTGTAGTTGTTATGGAAGGACAGACTAGATAGGCCATGTGGTCTTTTTCTGTCGTCATATTTCTATGCTTCTATGTTTCTATGTTTCTATACATCAGAGACGTTGGTTTGTGACAGCTCGCTGTTCTGCTTGTGCGTAGCATGAGCATTTTTATCGGTCAGTGATCATATATTGCTTTGGATATATGTGTGACATCTCCAAATGTGTAGTGTGGGATTGTTGATGTATGCACATGCTAGTTTTCTGAACGCCACACAAGGCCCTACATCCTGCCACTTCATCGGTCTTCCAATAATGGTGCCTGCAGGTGCAACTGTTTCTGCCCCTGTTGCCCACTGCTCTAGGGAGGTTTACACAACTACAGTCAATGTGAATCAAACACTTGTTGGGCTTTCATGCTATCTGTGATTAATATGCCTGTGATACAGCTGCATACCATGGTGGTGTTCAACTCACCTGCATCACACACATCTTTCGTGCAGACATCAGACAACCTGATTGATGTGTGAGCCTCCATGGCTGCATATGGGGGACTCTGCTGTGGGTGAGGCATATGTTTATGTGGTGTGTGGTATTTATAGCAAACTATGGTATCGTGACCAACACTTATGTTCTCAGCACGGGAGTTACATTCTTTACTTTAAGGTTTCGCGAATGGGTAAAACATTGGGACTGGGATGGCAGGTGCCCCAGCCGGGAATTGAACCTGGGGCCTTCTGTGCTTGGAGGCACTTGCTACATGTACTGCACCACCGTCTTAGCACAGCAACAGTACATTCCCAGGGGAGCCAATGGCTGTTTGTCACACAGGGCCTGTCTGTTGGATTGTACTGCAGCCACATGAGGGTGGCTAGGCCAGCATCTGCTGTGGGGCAGCAGCCTCTGCCCCCTCTGCCAGCAGTTGGCATCCGCCACCATGCTGACATGGGCCTATATTGGGTACAGCATCACAGCTGACTGACATGTGGCCCTTCAGTGATGCATTGTGTGGACTCTGCTGTAGGTGTTGTACATATTTGAGGGGTAAGTGATCCTTATGGTAAAATAGAGGTCCTCTGCACATGCTGTTGTTATCTGCAAGACATGTTTTGATTTCCTCTCACGTTTTACTGGTGGGTAAAATATGTGCACAGTGTTGCTGCTGGCCCCAGCTGGGAGTTGAACTGGTAATCTTTGGCTCCCCAGCACACTGGCTGTGTCCCCTGCACCACACTGCAGTCACAGAGTGAATGTGGACCCTGGAGATGGCATGTCTGTTTGTCATAGCGGGCCTTTCTGTTGTGGTCCGGTGCACCCACATGGCATTGGCTCAGCCTCCATCTTCTCTGGCCACCTGCCACTGGCCCCCTCAGATACCAGTAAAGTTCTGCCAACATGCTACAGGCCCTTCTGCTACTGGTGCTGGGGGCGCACAGTTTTAAACCATACAGTGTGCATGTAGGCAACTACCTCTACTGCACATTCCCCCCAACTCACACATGCTGTTGTGCAACATGTGCATGCCATAGGGGACCTGTCCATTGCTGTGGGGAACCCTGCTCTATCCTACATCAATGTGTGATCATTCAACATTTATGCCGCAGGGGCTAGTGACCCTTCCAACATTCATATATTTTGGCCCTGCCTTTCTTGGGAGTGTCTGATGATGTTTCACATTGCTGTGACCATTACCCAGGTTGGTCCTCTTTTGTGCTACAATCGAGAGGTTTGACAGCTCTGGCCAACACACCAGTCCTGGGGACACTACAGGCATGGATATGTTAGGCATAGACTGTTGGGGGTCACTCTCCAGGGCGGTACGCACTATCAGACACAAGACCTGCTGCACACAACACACACATCTGAATGATTGTTATGGTGGTGCTCAATGGGACACATGTACTGAGCATTTGAATCATTATGAACATATTTTCACATGGGACCTTGGATAGCTGTGTACCATGTACGTAGGTGTGGGGTGGCATTGCTAAGGTACACATCTGCTACTTTTGGGGATTACAGGCAGGGCCCACTGTCCTGCCTCTCCAGGATGCATTGTCCAATGGGGCCTGTGGGTGTGGGTGTGTCATGGCCTGTTGGTTGATGCCTTTCATATGGGTTACACACATCAGGTCATGGTGTGTCAGACACTGTTCTGGTTTTAGGATGTCCCTCATGGATATGCATGTGCTACATCTGCATAACATGGGGGTGGTGCATAGATATGCAGCACAATCATTAGTATTAGCCGCAGCATGGATGCTGAATGGTGTGTGGTCCTCCAGGTCTGCATTTCGGATACTCTGATCTGAGTGATGCCACGGTTAATGGTGTATGTGCTTTGGATGGGAAATGATAGCCGTATAGACAATGCCTATCTCCTCTGCATTACAGGTTTGTGCTTACCAGCACAGTTTAGTTGTTGGACAAAAATGTGGGTGGAATTGGCCATAGCCCCAGCTGAGCTTTGAACCTGTGACCTTATGTTCTTGCATACACTGTCTGTGTGCACTGCACCACCATGTAGCCACAGATTGGCTGGGTTCCCTGGGAGGTCCATGTTTGTACATCCATCACGGCCTGTCTGTAGCAGTGGACGGTGCCAGACTGCACATGGCTAGGCCACTGTCTTCTGTGGCTCACAGCCCCTGCCCCCTCCACCCTCTGTACTGTTCCACCAACATGCTGGCATGTCCTCATCTTAGCAAACGCATATGGCCTGATTAGTTTGAGCCACTCCAGGACTGCATTTGGGGAACTCGGCTGTGGGTGATGCCCATTGTTCAGGTGCATGTGCACTGGAGGGTAAAATATGGGTGTTTGCAACATGTTTATGCTCTCTGCAATAATGGGGTGTCTTTACTATCTCTGTTTGGTGATGGTTAAAATATTGGGACTGGGCTGGCATGAGCCCCAGCTGGGATTTGAACCTGTGATCCTCCTGTTTTGGAGGTGCTGGCTCTGTCTGCTGCACCACACTGTGGCCGCAGAGGCAGTGCAGTACCTGGTGATAGGACACCTGTCAGGATGGGGACGCACAGCTTGCTCTTCAGTCTTTTACTGTGGCCTCATTCACCTTGTCTGGTGACAAACATGCAGCTAAACCCCAGAAATAGACACATACACCAGGGCTTTACTTTTAAATAAGCTGGGCAACAGTGATATTGGTGGGCAACCATTTGGAAGACACCCAGGAAAGCCACAAGGATGGGAATTATTTTTGGGGGAGTCTCAGCTCCATGGCCCTTCCAATATTCATTTCTTTTTTTCTGGGACTGTCCTGGGTGTGATTTTTATATTTGCCCATTACTGTAACTGTTCACAAGCTGCATTACTATTTTTATTATTGATTTTCTGGTCATTGTCTATTTTTACTTTCACCTTTCTGCTGTGCACATGTATCACACTGCTTACGTTTTGCAGGTTTCCCCGGTTTTCCTGTACATTGCTAACGGAAATGGTTTCTCTTGCCTTTATATGACCTCTAGCGCGACTGTTTCACTCGCGCTATTTTTTCATGGGAAATTCGGCCCCGTTCATGTGCGGGGAGCCTCTCCCCTCCCCTTACCCGCCCATTGACCCCGTCTCTCCGCCCCTCGGGGGCCTTCCTCCGCCCTCCGTTCGCCGTTACACGCCTCTTTCGGACATTTGCAGGCCCGTATTTGTGCGGGGCCCGTTAGTGTGTCGCGCACATTCACGGGGGTTCCTCGCACCTGTGCGGGGCATTTAGGAGCGTTTGTCACCGTTTAAGTGGCGCGTTGCCGTGCGCTAATTTGCGGCGCGCAAATTTCCGGACTTTAGTAAACATACCCCTAAGGATTATATTCTCAAAGTTTTCTGGGGTAATTGGGCTAAAGGACTTAAGAAGGGTGTTGGTTAGGAGAGTGTAAGTAGGAATTTAGTTACAAAATGTGGGTATCCAAAGGGTGGAATTAATGGATTTTGATTGGAAATGGTTAGCAAGATCCTGAGGACTAGGTATGGTAATCGGAGACAGTTTGTTTTCTTTTTGCCAAGGATTTCACAATGTCAAACAACTCCCTGGGTTTATTGAGTGATTTCATAATCAATTTTGTGATATGCTTTTTTGGCTTCGTTGACGTTGATCTGATAGTTGTGTAGGCTGGACAGAGATCTGCCTTTGAATTTGTCCTTTAAGGTGTGTCTCCATTTATGCTCATGTTTTCTGAGTTCATGTTTAAGTGCTTTGAGCTCGAGGGTGTACCATGCAGTATAGTGGTGGTGGTGGGGACCTGGTGGTTTGGACGGTGGTGCGGTAGCATTTTTGCTTATAACATCATGCAAGTTATTGACAATGAAGTTCAAGTCATTGGAGTTTGTGGTTAGTCTGGGGATGACATTGTCTAGAAAGGAAATCTTGTCAAAGTATTTAAAGCTACAGTGATCTGTTTTGAAGCAGGGATTGGTTTAAAAGGAAGATGGAATGTGATGGTGTAGTGGTCTGACCAGGGGACTAGCACCAGCTGGGGGTCTGGCAGTGTGGATCCATCAAGGAGGTTGGACGAGACAAAGATCAGATACAAGATATTTTCCTTCACATGTGTCAGGTGCTGGATGATTTGTGTAAAATTAACATGCTCCATTGCATCAAGAAAGGCATTAGCTATCTTCTGTGATATAGATGATAAGTTCAAATCACCCATAAGTGTAAGTGAACAATTGGGGTTTTGGAATGAGCACACCTCTTCCAGGGGCGTGGCTAACTTGTCATTATTTGCCGTGGGGGATTTGTAGGTGAGACATAGGGACGTTTGTCTATTTGAAATTGCAATTATGTCCAAGCCGTCTGTGCTGGTAGTGGAGATGAGGTTGAATTATAAGTAGCTCTTTGCAAGAAGTAATAAAGGCTATAATAATCAAGTCCTACAATATCCTGTACAAGAGTCTATGGTAGCACTATTTCTGTATGATCACAGTTGACAGGGACTCAAAGTGGGGTAACAGGACCCTCTGAAAGGGTTAATATGGAGAATTGCTTAGAACTTTGCTGACAGCTTAGTACAGGGGCCTCCAGGACTGGAGATGGATATCCCCTGGCCTGGTAGAATGTGTTATACACGCCAAGGCCGTATTTGGAAATGTTTGTGAAAAAACGAGACGGAATATTTTTGTTTGTTTTGACTAAGCTGAGCAATGTCTGTGCCTAGTTTGACCTAAAACATGTAGGGCCCAATATTCTACTAGGCAGGCTATGTGCCGCTATGGCACATAGCCTTGCCCACTCACCCCTGACCCTGGATATTCAATGCTGTGGCGATGGCATTGAATATTCAGTTTTGGCACCCAGAGAAAACCGCCGCAGAGCCTAACCTGGTAGCGGCAATATTGGACCACTACCCAGTTAGCATCTGTGGCTAAAACTAGGCGAGCCAAAAGCTGGCCTAGTTTTAGCCACTGATTGCTAACCGGGTAGCAGTGCAATATCGCTGCTACCTGGTTAGTGGTACACCCCACCTCTGCTCTGCCCCAGAATGCTCCCAACATGCTTCGATGCTACTGGGCTGTAAACTATGTAAATGTCTTTCGCATATCGGGCCCATAATGTTTAGCTTCATCTGTAAAGCAAAAGCATGATGTACAGTGATAAGACAAATTTGTACCATGTAGCAGTTTTTTTCCCTAATAAAAAAGTACTATGGCCTAGCTGGAGTAGGAATTATGGGAGAACTGCACAAGTTTGCAAGTTCGAATTCTTCTGCTTAAGGCAGTAAGTAATACTGTTACTGATATAATTCTGTGTGTTTTGTTTTATTTGATTCCTTACTCTATTTGCAATCAGGGCCAGCCCGTCCATTGTGTGGGAATGTTTGCACAGGGCCCTGCACTTCAGGGGGCCCTACACCAACTTCACCCCACACATGCTGTTCGGCTCTTGGCAGGGCGGGCTTCAGAGGGAGATGGGGAGGCCCGAGGCCCTGGTTCACCTCTACATAGCCGCCAGAGAGAAGAGCAGCGTTTTCCTTCACTCAGGCAGCTGTGTTCTTGTGTAGCCTACTGGCATGCAAGAGGTTAAAGGGTATTTCCTATTTTCCAGTACTCAGGATGCCAGCGGGCTACACAAGAACACAGCTGCAGGAGTGAAGGAAAATGTCGCTCTTCACTCCAGCGGCTGTGCAGAGGTGAGCTGGGGCCTCGGGCCTCCCCGGCTCCCTCTGAAGCTGGTCAGGCAGGCATGAGACTTTTTTTGGGGGGGGGGGCTAGGACTGGATATGGACTGATGGAGGGGCTAGGATAGGACTGGAAAGGGCTGATGGGGGGACTAGGACTGGAAATGGGCTGATGAGGGGGCTAGGATAGGACTGGAAAAGGTTGATGGGGGGCTAGCATAGGACTGAAAAGGGCTGATGGGGGCTAGGACTGGAAATGGGCTGATGAGGGGGCTAAGATAGGACTGGAAAGCACTGATGGGGGGCTAGGACTTGAAATGGGCTGATGGGGGGCTAGGATAGGACTGGAAATGGACTGATGGGGGGCTAGGACTGGAAATGGGCTGATTGGGGGTGCTTGGACGAAATGAGCTGATGGAGCGGGCTATGACTTGAAATGGGCTGATGGGGGGGGGCTAGGCTAGGACTGGAAATGGACTGATTGGGGCAGGCTTGCACTGGAAATGGGCTAATGGGGGGGCTAGGATAGGACTGGAAATGGGCTGTTGGAGGGGCTAGGATAGGACTGGAAATGGGCTGATGGGGGAGGCTTGGACTAGAAATGGGCTTTTGGGGGGCTAGGATAGGACTGGAAATGGGCTGATGGGGGGCTAAGATTGGAAATGCACTGATGGAGTGGCTGGGACTGGAAATGGGCTGATGCAGAGGGATGGGAGAATGGGACTAGAAGGAAGCTATGCTGGGTGGGGCTGGGACTAGAAGGGAGCTGATGTTGGGGAGAACTAGAAGGGGATGTGGCTGGGGGAGTGAGGATGGAGAGGGGTAAAGATATTTTGTGTGGAAGGGAAGAAAAATCTGCAATTGGCCGGGTATTGGGAGAGTAAGTGGGGACTGAGGATGGAGGGGTTAAATTTAAATGGATGAAAAAGGAATAAAGAAATAAATGGAGGAAAGAGCCAAAGGGGAAAGATCAGTATGTTAAAGCAGATGTACAGAGAGAATGGAAAAAATTAGAAGAGAGAAGAAAGGACAAACAGCAGCAGACAATGGACAGTTAGCAGAAGACATGAAGAAACCAGAAGAAAGTGACTGGAGCAATTTCAACTGAAAAATAAAATGCCCAAACAACAAAAAGGTAGAAAACTAACTGGACTATGTCAGCTCTAGGAAATGAAACTTGCTCCTTGTAAACTGCCCCTGATCTCTTGAAGGGGCGGTATAGAAAAACGTTTCAAATATATAAATAAAACAAGGCAGCAGTTTCGTAGGACAGATGAACAGGCTTTTTATTACAAAACCAAAACCCTGACGCATTTCGACCTAGGGGGTCTTCCTCAGGAGATACAGAACACCTCAAAATATAAACAAAAAATAAACAAATGATGATAAAAAATGTACAGTAAATCAAGGGTACAACAACACCATTAAAACATGAATAAAATATAATTAATTAAAAATACTAGTACATAAATAAATGAATAAATAGTAAAAGTAATGGCTGACAGTAATATAAATAAATTAATTAATTGATAAATAAATACATAAAATCAATTAAAACAATTAAGTGAAAGGGACAATACAGAACATGAATAAGTGAAAGGGAGCTCATAATATCAGATTATATAAAGAGAAAGCTATCAGGAATGTTCAAGAGGACAAAAGATGAAACAAAAAAGGAAGCGCAAGTTACCTGCAGTTTAAACTGACCCTATATATCACAAAGTCACAAAGGAACAATGCAGGCATAATATCGCTAAGGTTCAACTAAAATACAAAGAAAAGAGCCTTCAGAATAAAATACCAATAGCTAAAGACTATGAAAAAGATGGTGATAATAGTGAGATGCCACATGATGGGAGAGTCTAGTATGCTCCAAATGTAAAAACCTACATGTGTAGAGTAATTATAAAAACTATCCATATCTAAAAATAGGGGGTTGTAAAATACTGTGAAATTTTATAATGCTGAAGTGATGAAAAAAATGTTTTAAAACATGTCTTATGTCATAATATATGTAAAATTATAAATATGTATTAAGATACCGAGAGTATTAACACACCCAGACAATGAAGTATATGATTCTCCAGGAACAAGCAGGAAGTCAGTCCTCACTTATGGGTGACGTCAATACCGACGGAGACCACGCGGAGCAATTCCCCAGCTTTCAAAGGAAGCCTTTGGGATTGCCACCACGCATGTGTGGTCCTCTTCTCGCCCAAGGGTGCCATCTTGCTCAGTCAGGTCCCTTAGCTCTAGCACTACCAAGCAGATGGCAAGGGAAGGACAAAACCTAGCAACTCATCAGGAGAGGCGGGAGGGTAGTGAGGACTGATTCCTGCTGTCCCTGGAAAACACCTGTTACAGGTGAGTATCTACGCTATATCAAGGTTACTTAACGTCTATTCCTGCCGAAAGGAAATATGTCATAAACATCATGAATTGAAGAAGACTCAATTTAAAAATGAACCACATCATAATAGAACCTATGCAATGTATCACACATACAAAGAAACCCCGGGCACGTAGAACCACTTTTTTTTTTTAAACTTCTAAATTGGGGAATACCATAAACCAAAACAAATGCTCCAGAAAATAAAAAAGTTGGGTTACAAAAAAACCTCATTATAGCGTGATAAAAACTGTCTGTAAATCAATACATTAATGCCCAAGAAAATCGTAATTATAAGGGGGGGTATATCATTATACCAAATGCAGTCAAAATGACAAAACGCTATTCATGTCGGCACCATAAAATCTGATTGAAAATGAGGTGTATATAGAAAAAGGAATCTAGTATCCATGACATCTAAAAAGACCTGTTTAGAATGCAGAAGAAAATTATGTGTAATAATCCCATGAATAAAGAACAAACTACATATGTACTCTAAAGCATATGAAACGGATCTGATACCGGGAATTTATGCATCTAAGATGTAAAACTCAAAATGTGTGCAAACATTTATGAAAGAAAAAAACCTACTTACTGTGCCGATGGCAAGAAACTGTCACCAGTGAGAAAAGCAGGCTAAGGTTTAAACCAGCTTTTAAAAAGGAATTCCCGCCAAAACAGGTTACAAATGTGAAAAAACGTCCAAAAAACGAATTGTAATTATATAGAAGACCAAATACAGAGTACTCATGTGTATAGGAAACATTTAAATAAACAAATGGGAAATTGATCTGCCATACCACTATTATCGAGGTTTGGACTCATAAGGGGACTTGTTTATCTCTAGAACACTAGAGACAGTATTGTGCAGGACATAAGAACATAAGAACATATAAGAACATAAGATATGCCATACTGGGTCAGACCAAGGTCCAACAAGCCCAGTATTCTGTTTCCAACAGTGGCCAATCTAGGTCATATGTACCTAGCAGTTTCCCCAAGGGACACAGGTTCCACAATGCTTGTATTGGTTCAAGCATTGATATCCTGGGTCCCTTCTTAATAATGGTTTATGGACCTTTCCTCCAGGAACTTGTCCAAACCTTTTTTAAACCCAGCTACACTAACAACCTTTACTACATCCTTCGGTAACAAATTCCAGAATTTGATTACACGTTGAGTGAAAAAATATTTTCTTTTATTAGTCTTAAATAGTTTACCCTGTAGCTTCATTGCATGTCCCCTAGTCTTTCTATATTCTGATAAGGTAAACAATCGATCTACGTTTACCCGTTCCACTCCATTCATTAATTTATAGACTTCTATCATATCTCCCCTCAGCCGTCTCTTTTATAGGTTAAAGAGCCCTAACCTTTTTAGCCTTTCTTCATAGGAGTATCCTTCCATCCCCTTTACCATTTTGGTGGCTCTTCTCTGAACCTTTTCTAAAATTGCTATATCCTTTTTAAGATACGGCGACCAGAATTGCACACAATATTCAAGGTGCGGTCTCACCATGGAACGATATAGAGGCATTATAATATCTTTTGTTTTATTTTCCATTCCTTTCCTTATCATACCTAGCATTCTATTTGCTCTCTTGGCCACTGCTGCACACTGGGCCGAGGGTTTTAACATGGTATCCACAATGACGCCTAAATCTTTTTCCTAGGCAGTGGTTCCTAATGTGGAACCTTGCATCGTGTAACCATAGTATGGGTTGTTCTTCCCTAGGTGCATAACCTTGCACATGTCCACATTAAATTTCATCTGCCATTTTGATGCCCAGTCTTCCAATTTATCAAGATCCTCTTGCAATTTTCCACAGTCCTCTTGGGTTTTAACAACTTTAAATAGTTTTGTGTCATCTGCAAATTTGATAACCTCACTCGTTATTCCACTTTCCAGGTCATTTATGAATATGTCAAAAAGCAGCGGACCCAGCACAGATCCCTTGGGGCACACCACTATTCACCTTTCTCCATTGGGAAAATTGGCCATTTAGCCCTACCCTCTGCTTTCTATCTTTTAACCAGTTCCTGATCCACAATAGTACACTCCCTCCTATCCCATGACTCTTTAGTTTTGCCAAAAGTCTCTGATGAGGGACCTTGTCAAAGGCTTTCTGAAAGTCCAGATACACAATATCAACCGACTCACCTTTGTACACCTGATTATTCACTCCTTCAAAAAAACATAACAGATTAGTAAGACAAGATCTCCCTTGTCTAAAGCCATGTTGGCTGTCTCCCATTAGGTCATGACTATCTACATGCTGAGTAATTTTATTCTTTATGATGGTTTCTACCATTTTTCCCGGTACTGATGTCAGGCTCACCGGTCAGTAGTTTCCCGGATCACACCTGGAACCCTTTTTAAAAATTGGTGTTACATTGGCGATCCTCCAATCTTCAGGTATTAGAAATTATTTTAATGATAGTTCGCAGATTACTAATAGCAGGTCTGAAATCTCATATTTCAGTTCTTTCAACACCCTTGGATGTATACCATCTGGCCCAGGTGATTTGCTAATCTTCAGTTTATCTAATAGTTGTAATACATCTTCCCGATGTATCGATATTTCCTTCAATTCTTCCGCACCTTTAAATACCACTTCAGTCATGGGTAACATCCCTACACCTTCCTCAGTAAAAACTGAAGCAAAGAATTCATTCAGTCTCTCCGCTATCGCCTTGTCGCCTCTTAGTGCTCCTTTAACCCTTTTATCATCTAATGGACCAACTGACTCTCTCACAGGTTTTTTGCTACGAATGTACTTGAAAAGGTCTTTACTTCGCGTTTTTGCTTCCGCAGCAAGCTTCTTCTCAAATTCTCCCTTTGCCTGCCTTATCAATGCCTTGCATTTGACTTGCCAGTGCTTGTGCTGTTTCCAGGTTTCGTCATTTGGCTCTTTTTTCCATTTCCTGAAAGATGCTTTTTTGGCAACAACAGCCTCTCTGACCTCACCTTTAAACCATGCTGGCAGTTGTTTGGACTTCCTTCCACTTTTCTTATAGCGTGGAATACAGCTGGTCTGGGCTTCCAAGATAGTATTTTTCAACAACAGCCAAGCCTGATGTACGTCTTTAACCTTTGCAACTGCTCCTTTTAGTTTTTTCTTAACTGTTTTCCTCATTTTATCATAGTCTCCCTTTCAAAAGTTAAAAGGTAGTACTGTGGATTTCCTTACTATCCCTCCTCCACTAAGTAAATCAAAGGCGATCATGCTATGATCACTATTGCCAAGTGGCCCCAACAACCTTATCTCTTGCACTAGATCTGGTGTTCCACTAAGGACTAGGTCTAATATGGCTTCCCCTCTGGTCGGTTCATGAACCAGCTGCTCCAAGAAGCAGTCATTTATTTAATCTAAGAACTTTATCTCCCTCGCATGTCCTGACGTGACACTGACCCAGTCAATACCGGGTAGTTGAAATCACCCATTATTACAGGGGACCTGCTAGACATAGCAAGGTATTTAATACAGGAGGTATTAGTCAAGCTACCTATAATCATGTAATTGCAGCTGGGACAGGTACCACAGGTTTTGCTTCTACCATTTCCAGGCACAAATAATAAATAACAATAAAAAAGGTGTGGGAGATGTCAGCATACATCAACATGACATTATGCCTAGCATAGGTGTCATGGCTTTTTCCCAGACCTTGGATTTCAAGCAGCTTTGTTACTCTGGTGATGTCAGTCTCCAAACTTAATGAGGGTAGTTTACAAGATGAGATTAGCTCTGACCCCCTGGTGATGTCAGTCTCCGGGCCTGATGAGATTGGTCTGTAGCCCCTCCTTGCTAAATCAAGAATAGCAGACCTCAAAGGGAGGTGCTGGAAACAATAGCAGACCTCAAAGGGAGGTGCTAGAGAAAATTCACTATAAAGGACAGAAATACTTCCTCTTTCTCTCTCTCTCTCTATTCATCGGACATGAAGGACAGGAAGCTCTGACAATCACTTCTCCTCACCCCTCCCCCCTCTCTCTCTCTCTGATCTCTCTCACACACACATAGAGTCTTTCATATACTCCATTCTCTCTCACACTTCACACATGCACACACACATATAGATTCATTGATGCACACTGAAGCAGCTCTATAACAACCACTATATAACTCTGTTCTGTACCTATGTAATAAGCCTATTTCGATATAAAACTCTTACACCAGTTCTGGTTCTTATTTATGCTGCTCACCCTACTGTCTCTGTGAAATGAACCCAGGAATAAATGGAGAGTAGACAGAAAGATTACATATTCAGAAGATTACAATCTATACTACACATATTGGAAGAGACTGGACACCAGTGAGCTATTGCATTTCAAAAGACATCCTACACCAATCAGATCAAGTAATGAGAAACCCCAACCTGAATAATCATCTTCCTAGGTGGAAAACGGGATGTGAGTATAAATCAAGGTCTCAAAATAAGAAAGAAACCGAATGTGAACTACCATGCAATGATCTAGTTATAGCCACGAATCATAAGCAACTATGTGTATACATCTGATCCAATGACCATCACATCGGGAGGGAAGAGATTGTGCCCATCTAAGGAACACAGACCATACGTATATGACTCAAAAATGTTTAGGAGGACATTCTCAGGAATAAATTGACAAGAAAAAAGAGATAAAATAATTGAAACATAAAATACTCATAAAGGGATATAAAAATATACCTAAGAACATACATACTACAACACAAACCATAAAAAAACTGGTCAATGACCTAACTAAACTAATGTGCTAAAAATTCAAAACTGGCATCTACAAAGATATGCTACCCATGGGGAAACTTCACATGGCTCCTGTGAAAGATGGGAGGTACATCAATGTAGTACAAAAATGAACTATTAAAAAGATAATAGTAATAAATAAGACCCAATAATAAATAAACAAATAAATAATTAGAGGAGAGGAGGAGGGGGAAAGGGGAGGGGGCTGGGGGAAGGAAAGGGAGAGGGAAAAAGGTGAGAGAGGAGAAGAGGGGGGAAAGGAGAGGAGGAGGAAAAAGGAAGGGGGTGGGAGGGTGAGGAAAAAGGAGGAGAAGGTAAAGAAAATGGAAGGTGAAGGAGGGGGAGGGGGAAAGAGGGGAGAGGAGGGGAAGGAGGAGGGCAAAAGGAAGGAGGGAGGGGAAGGGGAGAAGGGGAAGGAGGGAGAGGGAAAAAAAGGGGGGAATGGAGGGGAAGGAGAGGGGAAGGAAAGGAGGGGGAGGGGAGGAAGGAGGGGAGAGGAGAGGTGGAGGGAAGGGGAAGGGGGAGGGGAGGGGGGAAAAAGGAAGGGGAAAAGGGGGAGGGGAGAAGGGGAGGGACGAGGGGGAAAAGGGGGAAGGAAGAAAGGGGAAAGGATTCTAAAAACATAGATAATAAAGAAAATAAACAATGAACATTAAAAATAAATAAAAAATAAAATAAATATAGTTAAATCACCCATAAAAAGTATCAAAACCTAAAATCTCATAAGAAGACTGAATAATCAATCTCCTGATTAAGACCATTAGGCTTCAGGGTATTAAGTTCAAAAATAAATCTTTGTTCAAGACGCAGCAGGAGCTTATCAACGTCCCCTCTCCTCCAATGAGGTTTAACAACTCTCAATACCAAGAATTTGAGATCTGTGATGGAATGGTTGAAAGTGAGCCAGTGTTCGACCGGTGGTTTATCCATTACTCCATGTTTAATACAACTCTTGTGTTCCGTGATGCATGTTCTCACGTTTCTCTTTGTCTTCCCTATGTAACATAGTGTGCATGGACAAATGACCAATTAGATGACAAACTGTGACTCACATTTTGAAAAGTCATTGAGCTTAATGGGCCGTAGTTTAGAAGGATGTTGAAACTTATCCTTTGTAACTAAACAGTGTGCACATATAGAATACTGGCCACAACGAAAATGACCACGCACTCTAGGGCAAGGGCGGGGCCCTGATAGCACAGAAGGAACCAAGATGTTTCTCAAACTGTGATTCTTCTTATAAGTGATGATAGGTCGCAAAGTACTCAAGAAGAGTAGGGAGGACACTAAATGCCACTCATCCTTCAAAATACAGACAATATCATGTGACAAACTTGAAAAAGTAAGCACACACACAAGTTTGTCTTCACTTTGAGCGTCTTTCTTTCGAAGAAGAGAAACTCTCAGTCATCTGGGCTCTGTGGTGGGCCTTTCTTATACAATCTTCAGGGTAGCCTCTAGCTTCAAAACGGCATGTAAGTTCTTCAGCCTGTTTTTCAAAATCCAATTCAGACGTGCACAAGCGACGAATTCTCAGAAATTGGCTTATTGGGAGATTCTCCTTTAGTGATCTGTTATGGAAACTCTTGAGGAGTAACAATGAATTTCTATTGGTACAGTGGCACTTAGCACTCATTAATATTTAGTAAACATGTCCCTAAGTCGTTGCCAGGACAAAAGAGAAGCTTGTGAAGCGCTTCTTTGAAAGCTGCCTAAAATTTTAGTTGGCAACATATACATTTTAAAATAAAATAAATGTATGCAAATGAGGTCAAATGGATATGCAAATGAGGCTCCGCAATGAGTGTCCGCACATGGCCCCGCACCACCCTTGGGCCACCCCTGTTTGCAATTGAATATAGAGAATTGGAACAAAGAGGTTGAATTTTGCTACCTGGTGAGCAGTAGGTCATGCAAAGAGGTTCTTTCAGTCACTTCCACTCAGCTCTGAGGTAAAAACTCTCTTGATGCATGCTGTGTTTGGAGTAGATGAAAGGCAGATATGTAATGGGTTTGCTTGCATGGAGAAAGTAAGTATAAAGTATTCTATAGCAGCTCAAGGGCCATCTCTGGATTTTCACAGAGGTCTGGGACAGCAAAGTTCCAAGGGTCACAAAATCTTGTGGTGGATTCAAGCCACAGCACCCAGTTGCTTACTCCAATAGACACAGTACAGTTACTGTACCCACTGAAGGAAGCAGAGTTTCCCAACCCCAGCAGTTTTCTCAGGGCAGGTATATTCTGCCACCAGACACCATCGAATCAGCACCGGACCCCTGCTTCCTCACCGAGAGAGGTCAGAGCACATTTGCCCCTCCCGCAGCTTCTCCAGCCCAATCGGAGCCTTGCAACACACTAGAAAAGCAGCTGCACTCTGCCGGGAGTCCCTCTCTGCCACCGGACACCATCGAATCAGCACCGGACCCCTACTTCCTCACCGAGAGAGGTCAGAGCACATTTGCCCCTCCCGCAGCTTCTCCAGCCCAATCGGGGCCTTGCAACACACTAGAAAAGCAGCTGCACGCTGCCGGGAGTCCCTCTCTGCCACCAGACACCATTGAATCAGCACCGGACCCCTGCTTCCTCACTGAGAGAGGTCAGAGCACATTTGCCCCTCCCGCAGCTTCTCCAGCCCAATCGAGGCCTTGCAGCACACTAGAAAAGCAGCTGCACGCTGCCGGGAGTCCCTCTCTGCCACCGGACACCATTGAATCAGCACCGGACCCCTGCTTCCTCACCGAGAGAGGTCAGAGCACATTTGTCCCTCCCGCAGCTTCTCCAGCCCAATCGGGGCCTTGCAGCACACTAGAAAAGCAGCTGCACGCTGCTGGGAGTCCCTCTCTGCCACCGGACACCATCGAATCAGCACCGGACCCCTGCTTCCTCACCGAGAGAGGTCAGAGCACATTTGCCCCTCCCACAGCTTCTCCAGCCCAATCGGGGCCTTGCAGCACACTAGAAAAGCAGCTGTACACTGCCGGGAGTCCCTCTCTGCCATCGGACACCATCGAATCAGCACTGGACCCCTGCTTCCTCACCGAGAGAGGTCAGAGCACATTTGCCCCTCCCGCAGCTTCTCCAGCCCAATCGAGGCCTTGCAGCACACTAGAAAAGCAGCTGCACGCTCCAGGCGTGCCCGCGCCGGCGTGCCCACGCCAGAGGGCCCTTTGGCATGGCCCTTAGGCGGCAGCCCACCTCAGAAGTCGATCCTAAAAACAACGCGTCGGATCATCTACTGTAATATGAACTAAGCTAACCTAACTCTGACCTCCCTCCAGCCTCTAACGTAAGCATCTTGTTAACTTACTTCCAACAGACTTCCAGTGATGCGGTGAGCCAGAGCAGTCGCACGCTGCTCGAGCTCTGGGCCCCCTCACCCCCCCGACGAAGAAAAAGTTGTAACAGGGGCTAACTTCGGGGCTCTTCACCCCCCCCTGGGCTCTCCCGACTGGACCGCTGCGAGAAATGGTGCCCCGGTGCTCCCCTATCACCCCCACCCGACGAAATATGGAGGCGGCCTAGACCCGGGCAGCAGACACCGTGCCGTGGGAGAAGCCGTGCTGAGAGGTGAGCCGGCCGATTGAGGATTTCAGCGGCGGTTGGTGTGGGGTCCCGCGGCAGTGGCGGCTCTCCGGCTGGAGCACTTCGCCTCTCCCCGCCTCCCCCCTGCATGTCTATAGTGCGGGCCTTGAGAGGGGGGCTGATGCGGCAGCTACTGGGGGGGGCCGAGAACTGTTGATGGGCCTCGGTCTGGGCCACTGTCTGCTTTGCCAGCCCTCCCGGGAGATCTCTGAGGGCCGAACAGCCTGGAAAGTGCCTCATATTCAGCACATGGATGACTGAGACCGGTGCCCTGCCTTTGGCACACGGGGGCCTGTTACCTGCGCCCTATCTTAACCCTATGGGAGCCTGGGCCGTACCCCCTGCCTCTGGCATATTGGAGCCTTCGACCGGCACCCTGCCGCCGGCACGTGGAAGCCTGTGACCTGCACCCAGCGCCCTACATCCGGTGCACCGGAGTCCGAGACCTGTACCTTGCGGCTAACGGATAGGGGCTTGAGACCTGCGCCCTTCCACCGGCGTTCAGAAGCCTGGGACCAGTGCCCTACCCTTGGCTCTCGGGGGGCTGAGACCTGCCCCTGCCCTCGGCCCACAAGAACTGAAGACTCCTGCCCTTCCTCCAGCACACAGACGCCTGAGACACATGCCCTGCCCCTGGTGAGCGGTGGCCCGAGACCTGCACCCCACCTCCAGTGCACGGGAGCCTGAGAAGAATTGGCGGCGCCTGGGACTTGAGACGGGGCCTGTACAGCACACCTTGGAGGAAGGCAACCAAGGCCTTCATCGCCTGACAGTGAGTAAAGTGGACGGGGGTTGGGACCCCCCCTTCAGTGCAGATCACCGCAGTGGCTTTAGCGATGGCGGCAAAGGGAGGCCGCCGGGTGGAGAAGGAGAAGACCCCCCTGCCGCCAAGGGGGGGGGAGCAATCCTCGCCGCTGAAGGGGCAGGCTAAGGCCACGGCGGGAATGGTGGATGAAATCTCCATGGCCGTGGCAGGGGCGCTGTCTGCGCAGTTCGAAGACCTGCGGGGCCGCATGGACCTAATCCAAACCTCGGTGGGGGCCCTGGGCGGCCGACTGCAGGAGGCGGAGCACCGGGTAGAGAGATCGGAGGAGCATGTGTTGGAGCTACAGCAGGAGATGGCCCGGGTGAAAAAGTTACTCCAGGGGCAGGAAGCCAAGTTAGATGACCTTGAAAACAGGTCCCGCCGTAACAATCTGAGATTTCTTGGGATCCCGGATGCCGTAGAGGATCGGGACTTACAATCCTACATAGAAGACCTGGTGAAACAAATCCTGGCGACCGACCCCGAAGGCACCCTAGTGCAAATAGAGAGGGTGCACCGGGTCGGGCCTAGGAGAACCAGTGACGGCCGACCCAGGGTGGTCTTAGCACGGTTCCTGAGATTCCCACAGAAAGAAGCGGTCTTGCGTGCTGCGCAAAAGAGAGGGACCATTCAAAAGGACAATGTCCGGCTACGTATTGTCCAGGATTACTCAGCGGCCCTGGGACAGCGACGACGAGAGTATGGTCCCCTGTGCCAGACCCTTATAGATAACAATATCAAATTTATGGTGCAGTATCCCGCCCGGTTGATCTTCACTCATGGTGGGACCCGCCGGTCTTTTGAGTCCGCGACAGCAGCAACGCCCTACGTGGAGGAGATACGGCGGAGGGCTGCTGTGGCGGCCGAGTCCTGAGGGCCGGAGGAGAGGACCGTTGCTGTGAAGAACAAGCCAGGAGTTTTCCACTTTGGACTGTAAAGAGATGGTGATGTTAACTAGGTTGAGGGAGGGGGGGGGGTAAGGGGTCTGCTTAACTTACCTTTAAGTAGGGATGTTGGCTGTTTCCTTTGGATGCGGGAGGTGGGCGGGGGGAGGCCTGAGTAGTTGGGGATGTATGGCGGGGGGAGGGGGAGTGGGGAGGGGGAATGAGCCTGGAGGGGGGGGAGCACCGGGGGGGACCCCGGACGGCCTGTAGCAGAGCCGGTACAATGGAGGGGTGGGGGGGTACCTCACGCATTTAGGAATACTTGGAGGAGATGAGGAGGATGGTAGTAGAAATAAGGAATTGGAGTGGTGAGGAGAGGGGGAGGGGGAGGGATAGGAGGGGGGAGGGGGGGCTAGGGGGGAAGAGAGGGGGGTGGGAGAAAGGGGGAGGGGGAGGAGAAAGAGAGTTATATCTTAGAGGACCAGTTGAGGAGGAGAAGGTACAAGGATCATATTGGGAGGGAAATGGGGGAGGACCTCAGGCTGGGGGGGGGGGGTGTCTTCCCTATATTCTGTATGGTACATAACAGACACAGTTGGGCCAAGTCTAGTAATACATGCCGCTTAAGATCATCTCTTGGAATGTGTGTGGCCTGGGCAGCCCGATTAAACGGGCTAAAATTTTGTAGGCCCTGGCAAGGCAGGGGGCGGACATCGCTATGCTCCAGGAGACACACCAGACTGCCGAAGAGCACCGTAAACTCTGCCGGGAGTGGGTAGGACAGGTCTGGGGGGCCCCGGCCCTTGGTAAGAAGGGAGGGGTAGCGCTTTTGATACATAAACGTATAAGGATGGAGGTGGTGAAGGACTTGGTCGATCCGTCGGGCAGATTCGTACTGGTGCAGGGAGTCCTTGAGGGGAGGCCAGTAATTCTCGGCAATGTGTATTGTCCCAATGTGCTAGATCTGTCCCTCTATGCGCGCCTTGCCTCTAAAATTGAGACGTTGCCGAAGATCCCCGTTATTTTGGGGGGGGGGGGGACTTCAATGGGGTCATGGATGTTGACCTCGACACCTCCAAAGGGGGGGGGGGAGCAAAGAGACAGGATAGCGACGGTTCGGGCATTACGACGTTTATGCTCCAGGCTAGGGCTGGTGGACCCATGGCGACTACTACACCCGGCCGAGCGGGATTACACGCATCACTCCCGGGCTCATGGCACTAGCGCACGTATAAATTATCTGTTGCTGTCTGCTGGGCTGTTTGCCAACGTCGGGGATGCCCAGATAGGACCCGTAGAGATATCCGATCATGCCTTTGTTTGGCTGGAGGTCTTTTGGAGTGGGAGTACTCCTCGAGCCTTTCAATGGCGTTTTCCACTGGAACTCTATCGAGATGCGCAATTCCGTTCCTTTATTCGGAGGCGGTGGCAGGAATTTGAAGCTGATCATAGGGGTCATCAGGATGACCCAGAGTTGCTCTGGGAAACGGCGAAGGTCGTACTGCGGGGAGATATAATTGGGTTCCTTGCCAGGAAAAGAAGATTGAGGGCCGAACGTATTATGGGCTTAGAGAGATTGGTGACGAAGCTGAGGCGCCGATGGGCCCAAACTCCCACTGCAAGGCTTAAAAAGCAATTGTGGGACTCTCAAACAGAATTAAACGAACTTCTACACCAGGGGGCTAAGAAGTCAGTATTATACTATCGCTATCAATTGTACCGCTATGGGGACAAGCCCGGGAAGTTATTGGCTCGGTGCCTTCGTGGGCCCAGGGGCTCCAAACTGGTACCAGCCTTGCGAGATGATTTGGGGACCTTACATAGGGAGAGCCCGGCGATAGTGCGTATTTTTCGCTCCTTTTTTCAGAAACTCTATGCTGCGGAGGTGACCTCCCTCACGCAGATGGCGGATTATGTGAGGGGACTGGACCTGCCCCGCCTATCAATAGAGCAAAGAGCACAGTTGGACCGGCCGATTACAGTGGCTGAGCTGCAAGGGGCTATATCAAAAGCCAGTTGCTACAAATCCCCTGGATCCGATGGCCTGGGTGCTGAATTTTATAAAATTCTTAACGAACAGATTTCCCCAACGTTGGCCGCTGTACATAACCGGAGAGCACAGCAGGGTTACTTTCGGTGGGGGGCTAACCATGCTCATATTGTCCTTATCCCCAAACCGGCAAAGGACCCTCTTTCTGCGGCCTCGTATCGTCCTATCTCTCTACTTAATTTCGACCTCAAATTAATGGCTAAGATCTTGGCGGATCGCCTGGCGGACTTTTTGGGGCAGCTGGTCCATGAGTCACAAGTCAGTTTCGTTAAGGGGCGATATGCGGTCCGTAACTTACGCAAGATCATCGCGTCCTTAGAGTGGGTCCAGCATAGACATCTGTCCTCTCTATTGGTTAGTTTCGATGCAGAAAAAGCCTTCGACAGGGTGGACTGGCAATATTTGAGATTTATCCTCCCACAATATGGTATAGGGCCGCTGTTTTGTAACATGGTCGAGAGTTTGTATGCCAATCCGACTGCAGCGATACTTTGTAATGGGGTATTATCAGAGAACTTCCCGCTGCAGAGGGGGACTCGCCAGGGCTGCCCCCTCTCTCCTCTCCTTTTTGTTCTTTCGCTGGATCCTCTCCTGCGGCGAGTGGCGGGTATGCGAACCATTCAGGGAGTAGGTATTGGTAATCAAGATCTTGGTGCCTATGCACTGGCTTGCCAGGCACGTCACCTGGGGGACTGGCTAGGTGACACCGATCTTTATACCCCTAGGGCCCTTGAGGAGGCATACGTGGCACCCCACTCCCTAAGAGCCCTTTTGCATTTGGAGGTATGTAGGTGGCCCCCGCATTTGGCGGACAGCGTGTTATTGGCCCCGGTTTGTAAGACGTGGCGGCAATTGAATGCCTACTGGGGTCGTCGTTGGCAGGTGTCGAGCTGGCTACCCATTCGGGGCAACGCCAATTTCACCCCGGGCACCGAAACCGCCGCGTTCCGTCTATGGGGGGAGAGAGGTATACATACTTTGGGCCATGTGGTGGACTTGACGGACAAACCTAAGCCCTTCCTCGCATTAACCCACGAGTATGAGTTGGGGCCCCTGCAGTTTTTTGCGTACATGCAAGTGGCCCACTACGTGGCTTCCCTTTCGAGGACGGAATTATGTAGCGACCGCTCGGCCCAGATAATAGCATTCTTTGGTTTCACTGAAGCCGAAAGGCCGTCTATTCGGACCTTTCACCTCAGGTTGGAGCAGTTTCGACCGCAGTCGGACTACCGCGGTGTGGAACGGGTTTGGGGGGCGGAAATGGGTCGGGAGATCCCCCCTGACACGATTCTGGTGGCCCTTCGGAGAGTGGCGAGCCTGGCGGATGGCGCCCGCTGGCGGGAAATCCAGCTTAAGTGCTTGACTCGGGTTCACTTCTCCCCGCGGCGGGCCCTTCGCTGCCACTTGACTACGGATGGTAGCTGCCCGCGGTGTGCAGAGCCTATGGCAACACTGTACCATATGTGGTGGGGATGCCGACGGATACGCCCCTATTGGCAGAGAATCGCCTTATTTATGGCCGACCTCCTTGGACAACCTGTTGACTGGAACGCTGCCTTGATCGTTCTAGACCTCATGGGCCTTACCACTCCGAAGGGGAAATGGAGCCGCTGGCTGGTGCGGAAGGCATGTCTGGTGGGTAAAGGGCCAATTCTACGTGGGTGGAGGGACGACCACCCTCCCTCCTTTTGGGAGTGGCGGAACTCCTTCCATCAACTCATGCTCCTGGAGTGTAGGGCTGCTCGAGGCCATGTTAAGCGATGGGCCACTTTCTGGCTACTGTGGGAGCCCTATATTCAAAATCTGAGTCCTCGGACTCGTAATGTAATCCTGCAACTAGGCTGCTGATGGACTTACTTGTATGTTGAGACTAATTGCTGCTTCGTAATGGTGTACATACTGGTCCTGTTGGTAATGCTTGGGGGTGGTGGGGGGGAGGGGTTTCTCAGGGGGAGACTGGGTGGGGGAGGGGGGATGGGGCAATCTTTCAAAAACTGTGTAACCATCCATGTGTTCCGCCCCCTGGGGATCAGAGTCCACCCTAGGGAGCGACTGTTATCAGTTGTGTACTTGCTGTTTATGTTTGATGGTTATAAATAAAGTTTTGAAAAAAAAAAACTTACTTCCAACATTGAATATACCTATTCATACTTACCTATTCATGCTTACCTTGTTACATCTATTTATACTAATACTAATGCTCTGACCAACGTAAATCTTACTTCCTACTATTCATACAAGCTGTACTACATAGTATCCAATCTTCATACACTGTAACTGTTTAATTGCAACAAAGGTTGCAAATAATAGCTATACTGACAAGCAATTGTATTTTTGCAACATATGTAGCCACTCACACCCTGCAAAACATTTCAACTCTAAGTCTCCTATCTCCTCTCACAAAACCCCATCCCATTAGACTCCGAACTCAGCTCCCCCCTGTTTTTCCCTACCCCCCTCCCTTACCCGTTTTCAATTCTTACCACAAAAATGTCCCCTCTCAAGCTCTGTTCACTCATGATGGGGCCTACTCTTAGTTTACTTTACCTATTCTTACTTACTCTACCTTACGCCCTCACCCTAACCCCCAGTGCTCCCATTCCAATAATCTATTCCCCTAGGCATCTACTCCCCCCACCTCCTTCTCACTATAATCACTATAACACCGACCACCGCGCTTGCAAACTTAAACCCATTACTGTAAATCCTAACCCATATCCCTCATCCCCCCCAGAACCACCCCATCCCCCCCTAAATGTGCCCTACTTAATGCCCGCTCAGCCAGAAACAAAATCCCATTACTTGCTGACATCATTACTGATTATAACCTTGATATACTCTGCCTTACCGAAACCTGGTTCCAAGACTCCGACACAGTACTACTAAATCAAATATGCCCCAATTCACACTCAATCAACATTTGTAACAGATTACACGGCAGAGGAGGTGGAGTAGCCATTATTTTTAGATCCAGCTTACAACTTTCTTCTACCGAGTCCACTTCCACCCTAGGCATGGACACTATTACTGTCTCCAACTCTACGCTTGCCCTACACCTCATATACCGTGCACCACAAACAGACTCCTCAGACCTCTCCACGATCCTAGATACTGCCTGCTCTCCCCAGCCTGCATCACGCCCTCTAATAATCTTGGGTGATTTAAACCTACATTCCACTTCCCCAACAAATTCTACCTCCTTCCTCCAAGCTATGAACGCCTTCCACTTTACCCAAATACTTCATCACCCTACACACTCTACAGGAAACACCCTCGACTTAATTTTCATCCCTCAACACCCTCATCTCAATGACCAGGTCCATCACACTATCCAACCCATACCCTGGTCTGACCATTCTATTATCTTCTTCTCCGTCCCCTACTCATCTTCTCGAAATAAACCTCACACTCATCCCCAACCTACTCAAAAATTCAGACCATTTAATCCAGCCAACTTCCTAGAGCAAATGACTCCCTCACTTGACCAATTAAGCGACAAAATCCTCAACCAAAATTCTACCATCTCTACTTGGAATCAAACACTATCCTTAGCATCCCTACTCCCACCTAAGCATCTCTCTCACAAACATCGTAGAAGATCCCCCTGGTTTTCTACAAACCTGAGAAACCTCAAAAGAGAGCTTAGACGTCTTGAATGCAAATGGAGACATACACATGACCCAGATGTACATAATGCTTATACAGCCAAACTTCGATCCTACTGCGCAGAAACCACTAATCATAAAAGAGAATACAATGAAAATATTATCCAGCGTGCCCTCAACAAACCAAGAGAACTTTTCTCCATCGCCAAATCTCTAATAAAAGACCCCCTCCCACATGACAAACCATCTAAAATATACGCCCAGGCTATAGCCGACCACCTGGCCTCTAAATTCCTCCCCCCCTCCCCCTCTAACATGCAATCCCCAACCAACTGAAGACTATACCACTCTACTACTAGAGAACGCATGGTATGAATTTCACACCGTCACATCAGAAACTATAGCTAATGTCATAAACAGTTTGAATGCATCAACATCTGCCCTCGACCCTTGCCCCGCCTCCTGGATCAAATCCACCAGAACATCCCTCAGCCCCTACATCCTGACCATTATACAATCCTCCCTCCAGTCTGGTTCTGTACCACCCCTACTTAAGTGTGCCTCTATCCGCCCTATCATAAAGGATCCAAACTTGACCCTACCTCCCCCTCCTCCTATAGACCCATCTCGAGTATACCCTTCCTTGCAAAGATTACTGAGAAAATTGTCCAAGCCCAACTACAGGATTACATTGATGACCACTCTCCCCTTGACCTATACCAACATGGATTTAAAAAGAATCACGGAGTTGAAACCCTCCTAACCTCCCTTCTAGATTCTTTGTACTTACATATCCATAACCCTACCCAAGGATGCTTACTTATATTCCTCGACCTATCCTGTAGGTTTAGGCGGTATCATGTGCTGTATAACAGCACATGATACCGCCTAAACACTATATGTATAGAAAATGTTTTTTGCATCACTGTATATAGCCCATATTGTACATAGCTCAAACCACTCTAGCACACAATACAACACACATTGTACATAGCTCAAACCAATCTAGCACACAATACAACACACACTCAACTAAATATCACCCTCACTGCATGTTTAACACTCTCACTTTACCCGATTGTTTGCTGTGATACCACCTTGATTAATAAGATAAGGCGGTTTAGAAATACTGTTAAATAAATAAATAAATAAATCCGCTGCCTTTGACTCTCTTCCCCACAATCAAATCCTAACCAGACTTCATGAAATAGGTCTGAGAGGCACAACCCTCAAATGGTTTCATTCCTACCTTGACTCCAGAACACAACAGGTCCGTATTGGAAGTGATACCTCCCTCCCATTCACACTAAAGCAAGGTGTCCCCCAAGGATCTAGCCTCTCTGCCTTACTTTTTAATATCTTCCTCCAACCTGCCTGCAAAATTTTCCAAAACCACGGCATTCAGTACCAATTATACGCAGATGATATGATGTGCTTCACCCCATTTAGCCTCTCTAACCCCGACTTCACTAAAATAACTGAATGTCTAATCAATCTCAAATCCTGGCTTTCCCAACACAATCTACTTATTAACCAATCCAAAACGGAAATCCTCCAAGTATTCTCCAACCCCTCATATACCCCTCCCCCAACACTCACCCTTGGTGATCTCACTCTCACTATAAAAACCAAGTGAAATATCTTGGAATCATCCTTGATCAGAACCTCTCCTTTATTGATCACATAAAGAAAACTACTAATACAATTTATGCGAAGTTGCGCACCCTCCGGAACCTCAAGCCCCTCTTAAGCCCCAACTCCTTCCGTACTGTCTGTCAGGCCCTCACAACCCCTTCACTTGACTATTGTAACCTTATCTATCATGGCCTCTCTAAGACCACCATCCAACCTCTCCAACTTGCCCAAAATACACTAGCACGATTAATAACTAGCAACCCTAGACGATCCCATATTACACCTGTCCTCTATAACTTACACTGGCTCCCAATCCAACTCCGATCCAAATTTAAAGTGCTCACCCTTATTCATAAGATTATCTCAAAAGAATCAGCTCCATGCCTTTCCCCACTCCTTGCCTTCCCTAACAACACAAGAACACGCCGCTCCTCCACCAAAAACCTTCTAACCATTCCTACATCTAAATTACACTTTAAACAATCTACCAGCAACAGGGCCTTCTCTCTCTACGCCCCATCCCTATGGAATACCCTTCCCCATGACCTACGTAACTGTGTGAGCCACGCAGAATTCCGAAAGAGACTAAAAACCCACCTCTTCCTCGAACACTTTTCCCTACCACCCTAGTTCCTCCCCCCCTACTCCTACTACTCCTACCCTCCTCACTAGTCCCTCCAATTGATATCCTAGTGACCCCCAGTTACTTCTTATGTAAACAAATGATCCATATTATTGTACTAATTACTGTAAATAGTTTATTAGTTCATTAGTTCCTTAGTTCTTATGTTACCTATGTAGCCTGTTACCTTGTTCTATGTAAACAGTTGTACAATACTGTCAGTTACGTTCCATGTAAACCGTCTTGAATTGTAGAAAGATGGTATACAAAACTGTTAAATAAATAAATATTCTAGGTGATAACAGCCGACTTACTGCCTCAAGAGATTTCATCGCATGGCCCAGTTCATCTGATGCTTCTACCACTGACCTGACTCTCTTCCTTCACCACACGCCCAGCTTTCTCATCTTAGGCTTCTACCACTTGTTCAATTATTTTGTGCCACTGGCCAGACTCTTTCCCTTTCCACCTCCCCCAGCAACTTGAGTCTCCCCTACAGCTTATACTGGTCCAGCTGTCTCTCCTTCCAGGATCCTCTGACTTCAATCAAGGGAAACTGGAGCTTCTGCATATGCATCTCACACTGAATACTGTCTGAGGTCTGAGAGCATGGTTCTGAGAGTGTCTGGGTATGTGTGATAAGGAATGAAAAGTGAAAGTATACATCTTGTAAAGGGTGTAGTAGGTGCTAAAGTTAACAGTTTGTGAAAGGTATCTTCATCCCTCAGGAGAAAAATGGCAGTGTCCTTTGAAAGTAGTGTGCTTTTTTTCCAGCAGAAAAGGCAGCTAGTGATTTTACACAGAACAAAACTTCACGATATTGGTCTCCAAGGCACTACCACCAAATGGTTCCAGTCATACCTCACAGATCACACACAACAAATGAAGATTGGACAGCTGTGATCTCACCCATTCTCCACAAAGCATGGCGTCCCACAACATGGTGTCTGTTTTATTCAACATCTACATCTAGCCACTCTGCAATGTTATCCGTAGTTTCAAGGCTTATTATTAAATTTATGCAGACAATATCATGGTCGTCACACCATTCTCGCTCACCTCTCCAGACTACTCTTTCATGATCAACTGTGTCATGGTAATATCACAGTGGCTCCAGAATCACAATCTTAACATAAACATCAAACCCCCCGAAATCCTACACATTATAAGGAACAACACATTTAAACCTCCGTGGCGTCAGTTGCTGGAAATCACATCGATAGCTTGGCTGGACTACCCATGCTTACTTATTGTGGTAACTGTTCAGTGTATATCTCTTTATCTTGCCTTTATGCCTGTCTCTCTCCTTTAATCTGTCCTATCATATAAATGGCGTTCCTTTCCTATTTTCCTTGAATGACATAGTATTGTAAACCGCTCTAATGCCTTTTGGCCTGAGCGGTATATCAAATCTCAATAAACATAAACATAAACATAAACATAAACATACTATTAAGTTTATAAATAGAGACATTACTGTTAAGACTGAAGTAAAATACCTAGGACTAATCCTTGACCAAGGCCTTCAGCTACAGTCCCAAACTGAATGCACCACCAGATCCATTTACCACAGTTATAGAACCCTAAAATATCTACGCCCCCTCCTAAATCCAGGAGACTTTCGCACAGTGTGCCAAGCCATGATAACTCCCATCCTCGACTACTGTAATTCAATCTGCCATGGCCTTCCTAAATACACCTTATACCCCTTGCAGTTGGCGCAGAACACGGCAGCCAGAATCATTCAAGGAATCTCTGGACAGACACACATCACCTCAGTCCTTCAGCAGTTACACTGGCTTCCCATCTCATTTTGAATCAAATATAAAGTGCTGCTTAACACTCACAAGATAATGCACGAGCAATCCGTGGCCTCTCTATAACCCCTCATCAAAAAACCCACCAGGTCCAGACGAAGAAGCAACACCAACAATCTTCTCAAGATACCCACTATAAAACTCAAAAGCAACCAGCGCACTTGCAATAGGGCCTTCTCCATCTACGCACCGACAATATGGAATACACTACCACCCCAACTAAGATCCATTGATGACACAGGAGACTTTCGAAAGAAACTAAAAACTCACTTATACCGTGAAGCCTACAGTACCGATCCAATCACTTCATGGAGCCCCATTCTGATTGATATTACTTAGTCCCTTTGCCCCGCATAACCAGGAAACCCCTATGCATTGTATTTAAGTTAACTTTTTATTTTCTAATCTTACCTTAATTACTGAAGACCTTCTCCCTCCTCACCCACATGATTGCATTAAGTCATGATGTTAATTGTAACACACATCATTGTTAAATTATTAAGTTAAATTGCATTGAGTTCCATGTAAACTGTCTTGACTTGCAGAAAGATTTTAGATAAATACATTTCTTCTCATACCGTGTCAGAAAGTAATATGGCAGAGGTAGTATAGTTTTCCCATTACAGGGGTCAAAATGGATATGGGAATAACTTCCATGAACTATAATGTGACTGTGTTAGAATTTGGTGCTGGATTTACGCCAGTCCTGGAACAGCTCTAAATCCACATGGATTTGAGGACCACAGCAGATAACCACAAGGGATGAGTGTGTGTGTGTGTGTGTGTGTGTGTGTGAGAGAGAGAGTGTTAATGGAGCTTCTTTGGTGTCTACTCCTCCTCTGACATGCTGTGAATATCTTCTTTTTTTTTTTTTTTACATCATGAGGAATATATAAATTTTCACAAACATCTGCAACCTATCTCCTTTTCTGATGCTTGCAATTCAGAGAAGACCTGACCTGATGACCTTGATAGGTCTCTCCAGAAGCCTCGAATCTGGTGGGGAAACTGACCCTCATGAAAGTAAAGAAACTTTCCAGCAAATACGTTTACCATCCGGATTTTCTTTCTGATTTTGCAGTTCACAGAAAGGTTGGGGGAGCCCTGTCAAAGTGAATGTTAGAAGACAGAAAAAAAACATGTGTGTTTGCTAAAGGAAAGGTACGTGAACATCTCGTGCAGATGATTGCGCTTTTATCAAAAACTTTCTAAGAAAAACTGAAGTGATTGAACTACTAAAGCCAGATAGATGGCAATGCTGTTAATGCACTATGCTCCAGGCAGCTGTGGCGATTCTCTCTCCTACAGCGTTCTGTGCTTCTCTGCATGCTAACTCTTCTGTTCCTCTCCATTTCTGGCAAAGTAGTCATGACGTGTATGTCGTAGGAAGGCAATACTCCAGCTTTCTGAGAGTAAACCTTTCCCCTGGGTCACTCTAGCTGTTGTTTTGTATGCTCTTGATGTATGTATAATGCTGGTTAAGATCATCTGCTGTGTGTGATGGTCCTCAGGCCTTAAAATAAAAAAGGGGATATCTTAATGGTTTCATTTGTTTTGTTTTTATTTTTAAAAAGCAATAATTGATGAATTGATTTATTTCTTTATCTCCATATATTACTCGTTAAATCTGAAAGTCTAAGCAAGTTCCAAAAATACATACATAACCAATGCATAAATAAAACATTATAACTTAATCAACGGAAACACGTGGAGGCACGTTCTGAATTGGCTATCCATCCCCCTGTGCGGCTGACTAGAAGCAGGAGCCTGGAGTTAGACCTGATTTTGATCCCGCGGGGGCTAGACGTGCCCATGGGATCAGAATAGGGTCTAAGGCTTGAATATGCAGGCTGGACCCAGATTCTGGTCGGCCTGCATGCATAGCAAATCTCCGGCTACCTGAGTTAGGCTCCTGAATGGAGCTGCAGTGCCACAGTGTCCTGTCGCCATGGCACCGTGGCTCCATTCAGGAGCCATAAATGCTGGCCGCCACTGACCCTCTTCTTTTCCTGCAGCTGGACTCTCGATCCATCCTCCCATGGCCAGGGTCCGACTGTGGGGATCTTCCTGCACCCCCCTACCTTTTTTTCACGGCCTGACGGCATGATCCCCCGACGTCCAGAGGGACGTATTCCACCTCTGCGGTGGAATAAGTCCCCCATCCATGTTCATGGTCCCAAACATACAGGGCCGACCTCAGAATTGGCCCTATATGTCCGGGGTTATGGCCCACCCATGCCCTGCCCTCGCTTTGCCTTAGTACTGCCCCCATCTAAGCCTCCCCGTACAAACAAGCTGTTCATATGGGGAGGCATTAGCTGGGGTGGCAAGGGAACGAATAGCAGGGATGGACATCCAATCCGGATGTTCATTCCCGCTATTTGTGCCACTGAATGACCCCCATAACAAAAATGTAAAAATTAAAAACATACATGCCTAACAATAATAAAATAAAAAAATTGTGAAATCATAAAACAGCTTAAAACAACATGTACATCAATTTCTCCTGTAGTAGCATAGACAAAATGGCGTGTTTCCCCTTTCCTCCATTTGCAGACTCAGGCATGTCTGTGTGGGAGATATGACTGAAACAGTCCTGGTAAAGTTGTCTCAATAGGAGAGCAGGGCATGTGTAGCTGAATGGGCATACAGTCTGATGATGTATATGAGGTGCATATGTCTGTGTGAATCAGTGGTATGATGCGCAGAGAGAGCTTTGCTGTTTATCTGTGGAGATGTGAGAGTGGGAGGTTGGAGGTTTGGGGGAGGTATGTGTGTGTGTATGTGTTCAAGAGGTGGAGTGTGTGCGTTGGGGGGTGGGAGTAGAGGTAGTTGTGACTGTTGGGGTATGTTTGTCAGGGGGATTGAGAGGGTAGGGAGTGTGTGTGCGTGTCTTTGTGTTTGGGGGGCTGCATGTATGTGTATGTGTGTCAGAAAGCTGTTTGCATTGGGAGACTTTGTGTGTGCTTGTGTCAGCGACTCTGCTTAAGTGTGGCTGTGGCATGTAGGTTCCTGTCTGCTTTGCACTACTACTCCTCCCTACCCTTCAGTACCCTTCCTCCTGCACTCTCCTTCCTTCCTTCTCTCCCTTCCGTCCAGCCAGTCATGCACTCTCCCCCTCCCATCCAACTTGACTATTTCTTTCCCTTCCCTGCCTTTCATGCTTCCCTCCCCCCCCCCCGTCAGTTCTCCTTCATCTCTACCCCTTTCCTTATGCTCCACCCCTACTTTCTGTTGACTCTCACCCTCCTTTCTAACCATACTCCTTTCCTTTATGCTCCGCCTTCTCTTCATTCATAAATGACCTGGAAAAGGGAATAACTAGTGAGGTTATCAAATTTGCAGATGACACAAAACTGTTTAAAGTTGTTAAAATCCAAGAGGATTGTGGAAAACTGCAGGAGGATCTGGATAAATTGGAAGACTGGGCATCCAAATGGCAGATGAAATTTAATGTGGACAAGTGCAAAGTTATGCACCTAGGAAAGAACAACCCACACTATAGTTACACGATGCAAGGTTCCACATTAGAAACCACCACCCAGGAAAAAGATTTAGGAGTCATCGTGGATAACATGTTAAAACCCTCCGCCCAGTGTGCAGCGGCGGCCAAGAAAGCAAATAGAATGCTAGGTATCATAAGGAAAGGGATGGAGAATAAAACAAAGGATATTATAATGCCTCTGTATCGCTCCATGGTACGACCGCACCTTGAATATTGTGTGCAATTCTGGTCACCGTATCTTAAAAAGGACATAGAGTTATTAGAAAAAGTACAGAGAAGAGCCACCAAATTGGTGAAGGGGATGGAAGGCTACTCCTATGAAGAGAGGCTAAAAAGGTTAGGGCTCTTTAACCTGGAAAAGAGACGGCTGAGGGGAGATATGATAGAGGTGTATAAATTAATGAATGGAGTGGAACGGGTAAACGTGGATCAATTGTTTACGCTATCAGAATATAGAAGGACTAGGGGACATGTAATGAAGCTACAGGGTAAACTATTTAAGACAAATAAGAGAAAATATTTCTTCACTCAACGTGTAATCAAACTCTGGAATCTGTTACCGGAGGATGTAGTAAGGGCTGTTAGTATAGCTGGCTTTAAAAAAGGTTTGGACAAGTTCCTGGAGGAAAGGTCCATAAACCACTATTAAAAAGGGACCCAGGATATCAATGCTTGACCTAGTACAAGCACTGCAGAACCTGTGTCTTTTGGGGAAACTGCTAGGTACGTATGACCTAGATTGGCCACTGTTGGAAACAGGATACTGGACCTCGGTCTGACCCAGTATGGCATTTCTTATGTTCTTATGTTCCTTGCAGTGGCTTGCTCTCAGCATGACCTTAAAATACCAGCAGCACTCTGGGACTCCCGCTGGTAGTTTAAGGCCACAGCTCCTGCCACCAGCAAACTCTGTTTTGGGCTGCAGCAGTGTCCTGCACTCCTTCTTTCTGCTGGTGGGGGATGGGGCGCCCACGGGCAGGCATCATGCTGTTTTCTCTGCAATTGCAGCCTCTGCTCTCCCCTCCTGCCAGCAGGAGATAGATATTCAGCTGGCAAGCACCATGCTTCATTGGGGTTTGTTTGCGCTATGCGTATGGACAGACAACTCTATGAACAAAAAGCAGACCCGATCCTCAACAATAGGCGCTATTGCTTAAACAAAACACGCCTAATAATCCAAAAAGCAGCTGGGTACGTACTGTGAGATGTCTTCTTTTTTTTGTAACAGCAATAATAAGTTGTAGCTGCAGTAAAAAGTTTGAGTTTCATTGGTAACTTCTCATATCTACAGTCAGGTCAGCTTACATTCCTTTATTACTGTCCAGAACAATTAAACCTTTTAATTGATTTACAGTCATCACATCATTAAAATATGGTCATCTTTTCTTATTGTTCATAAAGAACTAACTATACTTCATACAATGTTGACAGCCATAGATGAGCGATAGAGTCTGGTTTTAATCAGTGCAGAGAAATACTCTTTTGTACCACTAAGGGTCTGAGTTACAGATATTTTTTTGTGGCTGGGGGGGGGGGGGGGGGGGTGTAATTTATTAACAGCACACACTAATACTTTTATTGTGCACTATTTATTGCAAGGCCCATTGTATAAAGTAACAGCATGAGTGAATGATGCTGGTAAATGACCCTCTCTGTGTCTATGGACAAAAATCATAGTAAACTGGGCTATAAAACTCTCTAAGGGAACAATATTTAGAGTCCTTAGCTGGGTGGCCAGTGGGAAGCCAGCAAAATAATGGTGTTGATCATGATATTCAGCGGCACTATGTGATGAATATCCTCACAGACCACCCTGGATCTATCCAGTCAGTGCACGGGTGGTCCAGGGGGAAAGTGAGGGCAATGTCAGTGCTACCCAGAGAAGTGTTCTGACACTTATCTGATTAACAGATTTTCAGTCGGCACCTATCAGGGCAACTTAGGCTGCCTGAAAACCTGTCTTAAGTTGAAATCCAGATAAGCGCCACCTGAAAATCCGCTAATCGGATTAAGTGTCTGCATTTATCTGAGTAGCACCACTCAGTCCTGATATTCAGCAGCAGCTCGTGTCCAGATACCGCTGTCAAATATCCTGCTGATATTTAAGGGCCATGGCTGACTGCCTTTGTGTTTGAAGATAGGTCTTTCTGAAAATTGACCCCTAAATATGTTTGCTTTATTTTTTTCTCAGGAGCAATATAAACTAGTAAATTTCCTGTCAGAGGGGGCAGGAGAGGCAGACCATGACTGTGTGCACATGACGGGGTGTTCTAAGGCCCGCTACGGTGGTGAAGAAGCAGCAGGGATCATTATTCTGCCCACCAGGGTTTGCCAACTTAGACGACAGCCTAGTTTGTATAGTGATGAGGCCAGCCCTAATCGCACACTTAATCTCATCACCTCCTGGTTTCACACTGCCTGACTTATATTAAACCTCAGAAAAACATTAGCTATCTGGTTCACTGGAGGCTCTTCACCCCCATCATTCGTGCCTTCTATTTACCATTCACCTGTTCAAATTACCTCAACCCTGAAATATCTCAGCACCATACTGGACTCTCATCTGTCTTTCTCACAACACATAAACTCAGTAGTGAAAAAGTCATCCTTTACATTACATAAGTGTTGTACTGTTCATACGTTTCTCAATTCTTCTGCCTCAGCTTCTCTGTTGCTTAGTGGCATTATCACCCATCTAGACTATTGGAATTCCATTTATACCGGTTTGTCTTTTTCTTCACTGAAGCATCTTCAAAGCAGTTCAGAACACAGCCGTTCGCATGCTATCTTTTGTAGGAAAATTCGATCATGTTATCCCGCTTCTGAAACACCATCGTTGGCTGCCAGTATTGGCTCAAGTCCAATACAAGTTATTGACCATTGCACACAAGGTCCTCTCAACCGGCTCCCCTGCTTATCTGTCTTCTTTCCTTATGTTCTACACTCCACCTAGGGTTCTCTGTTCTCTTCATGATAACAGGTTACACATTCTACCCCCAATAAAACCTGTTTAGAATCTATCTGCTGCTTGGCATTTTATTTCTGCGTGCTGTGGTAAGGAGAGCTGTATAGAAGGAATGGAATGGGAAGAAAGTGAGACCTGTGCCTTTAAAAGCAGAGATCAACAGAGTTCCGATAGTAACCACAAGCCTCCGAGGCAGACTACAGCTAGTACTAAGCCCAGCCCACTTAATGACGTTAGAGCTAGGTTGAGCCCTAACAGCTCTCACATGTGCAGGGAGAAAGGCGTGGTGCCTAAGAAGCACCAGTTTAAAACTGCTTCAGTGTTTGATAGAAGGGGGGGGGGGGGAAGGTGAGAAGCAAAGTAGGAAGCAGCAGACACGGCAGAACTTGCAGGAAAGCACGCAGCAAGAGAGTCCGAAGCAGCTGGGAGCTGAGCAGCAGAGAGCCCTGGAATCAAGGCAGAAACGTGTCTCAAGGTACCTCAGAGAAAGGAAGCTGGAGGAGTCAATTCCCAGGTGGGGAAACAGCTCGGGAAGCCAGTTGAGCCCTGGAGGTAGAGAGAATAAATTGCCCGAAGTTCCTAGCAAAGCTCTTTCTGAAGAAGTGGTTAGAGAGCTAAGAAAAAGTGCCAGACGCTGTGTTAGCCAGAAGGCTGTAAAGCAAGCTTCAGACAGAAATAAGAAGTGTGCCAGTGACTGCCGTGACTCAGCAGTGAGAGATATTGAAAGGCTGATAAGGGAGAGAGAAACTCCGTCTTTAAAGCCTGTGGCTACAGATCAGAGGGAACGCTTGCTGCTAAAGCTGGATGAGCTGCTGCAGGGTGTAAATCATAAATCCTATGATACCCGTCCACAGGAAGATAGCTCTAGTGAGTCTACACATGAAATGGAAATAGAATTGTGTGAAAGCCCCTGTGAAAGTGATACTGAAGAAATGCAATGCTCTTATTGCAAGGCAAACGAACTGAACATGTGCTAAGCTCAAGCCCATGTGAAGGAGTGGTTTGTTTAAAGCAATTATAAGCTTGTTTCTATATGGTGTGAAAGAAAAAAAACTTGCCGGAAGTTTAAAAACAGGTATAACCTCTTTTCTATGGAAGCTGTGAAAGAAAAGAAACTTGTTGAAAGTTTAAGTTACTTTGACATGGTCAACAGCCTTAGCTTTAGAAGGTAGTTACCAGAAAGAAGCTAAAAGTTGACAATGTGAAGAAGAAATTCCTGTCTGTTTGAGTTAAGCCTGTTGGAGTTTATTTATCCTTTGCCTTTGGGAGAAATTATCCTTACCTGTGTTTAGTGCAATGAATTTGAGCCATATTGGGGACAGTATTCAGAAGGGCAATTAAGGCGAGCCCTCTTGCTCATCGGCCACCGGCCCGGGCGGGAGGACGCGACAGTGCCCACTTTATGGAATTCCTTGTCCCATTCTCTTCATCTTGAACCCTCCTTTACTTCATTTAAGACCCAACTCAAAATATACCTTTTCTCTTGGACATTTGGTGCCTAAGCTTTCAGGGACATAAGCTATTCTCCCTTTCTATCCCCCCTTCCCCTTTCTCCTCTACTACTAGAATCTATCCTCTTGTGTTTCTGGTTTCCCCTTTCCTATCAGTTTATGGCATTCATTGTCTCTATATTTGTATTTATACTTGCAACCCACTTTGGGCCCTATTTTGAGTCACGGCTTGCATGGCTGCATGTCCCAGTGGGTTATGCAGCCCCGCAAGCTGTCCTGTTCCTATTCCCCCTCTTGTTCTCCTCGCACGGCTAGAGCAGCAAGACAGGGAGAGCTGGGAGGGGGCAGGTTCTGGGCGGAGCAGGGGCAGGTCGAGGAGGCAGGACATATAGGGCCGATTTTAATCAGATAGAGAAGATATAACACTTTATTGTATGAGGATCTGGTGTTAAAGAAATAATAGGGACAGGGGATGATTATTCTGACACTGAGTTCTTTAATCTCCAAAGGTTTCATAAAAAATAAGTCTTTACATAGTTTTTGAATTTGGTTCAGTTTAGTTCAGTTTGTAACTGGAGGTAGGTCATGCCACTGGTATGGGCCACAGTAAGAAAAGGCAAATTGCCTGGTTGTTTCCAGTCAAAGTTTTGAAGGGGGGAGGGGAAGAGCAAGTTGGCTAGGTACTACTGTCATAATGTATGTAGGGAGTAGTAGGGGTGAGGAGATTAGAGAGAGTGTTGTATACCATTATAAAGCACTTTACATATAACAGTAAGGGTCTTGTAGTGTATTTTGAGAGTAACAAGAAGCCAGGGCAGGTGTTTTAGTACTGGTATCATATGGTATTGTCTTTTAATCCCTATAATTAGTCTGGCAGCTAAATTTTGTACCAGTGGTAGTTTGTGAATTATGGATTGGGAAAGGCCATTGTATAACAAATTGCAGTAGTCTAATTGAGAGAGAATTAGAGTAAAGGCTAAGATTTTATTTATTTATTTACATTCTCTTATATACCGCACTATTCGGCATCAGCGCGGTTCAACATAGAACAAAAAGTCTCAGTACAATAACATGCATGAGTTTACAGATAACAAGGGAAGGAACTTGGATAACAGGGGAAACTATTTACAGTCTATTTACAGATATAATACTTATATAATATAATATATAATACAGATATAATTTTAAGGTTGCATTGATCAAAATATGATTTAACTGAATATATTTGTCACAGCGCGAAGAAGGATGATTTGACAATAGCAGCAATTTGCAGTTGAAATATGAACAGAGTCAATTTTGCAGCTTAGTATCGTAATACATTCAATTAATAGTATTGGATGGTTGTCTATGACAGGAAACAGGGATGGAAGGGAAGGCGAAGAGTAATCCATATTGCTTTACATTTAGAGGCTTTAATTTCATGCAAGGATTAATATGCCAACTTGAGATTCTAGTTACAGTGGAGTTCAAATGGATAAAGTCAGGGTGCTTATAGTCTATGTAATATACAATTTGGATATTGTCAGTAAAAACGTAGCCACTAAGACCCAGAGACTGTATAAGCGTTGCAAGCAGGGCCGGATTTACCTTGAGTGAGGCCCTACGCCAACAAAAATTGTGGGCCCCCAGCAGGGGCGGCCCAAGGGGGGTGCGGGGCCTCATTTGCATAAGGGGCCTCATTTGCATAAATATTTGCATAATGTTACCATATACTAACGTTTAGCAAACGTGCCTCTTAATGAGTGTATGGATAAAGAAAGACTAAAAGATTTCTACATTACTATAATCCAGTGCCAACTGCCAGACACATTAGGAACTACTACAAACACTGCCCATTTAGAACCCATAGCAAACCCGCCGTATCCTAACAGCACTACCAGGACTCACAAAGCACCATACTCTACCAATCAAAAGGCAACACTGCAAATATTAAACCAATACATTTCAGAGAACAACAATACATGACCTACTGGGGAAAGAGAACAAGTGGCAATGTCAAATAGGAATTATATAAACAGAACACCTCAGCTCAGTTACACATGCAGAACATAGACCATCACCAAACAAGTAATCACAATTTAGAAACAGGAAGACAATAATTAAACTGGGAATCCCAAAAGCCAAACTTGGAATGTACAACACTGCAGAAATAAAACTATACATTAATTTGCTCTTGTACTAAACAAAGCGCAGACGTTAATGATACACATTTACCAGAGCTGACATATTCCAATTAATAAATTCAAAATAAAGAGATATTTTTCTACCTTTTGTGCATTTTTTTCAGCTGCAATTGCTCCAGCCACTTTCTTCTGGTTTCTTTGTGTCTTCTGCTAACTCTCCATCGTCTGCTGTCCATTTGTCCTTTCTTCTCTCTTCTAGTTTTTTTCCATTCTCTCTCTACATCTGCTTTAACATACTAATCTTTCTCCTTTTGCTCTTTCCTCATTCCTATTTCATCCAATCAAATTTTACCCCTCCATCCTCAATCCCCACTTACTCTCCCAATACCCGGCCAATTGTAGATTTTTTATCCCTCCCACACAAATTATTTTTCCCCTCTCCATTTACTCTTCCAGCCCCATCCCATTCTAATCCTCCCCCAACATCAGCTCCCTTCTAGTTCCAGCCTCACCCAGCATCCATTCCCTTCTAGTCCCTGCATCAGCCCATTTCCAGTCCTAGCCACCCATCAGCCCATTTCCAGTCCTAGCAACCCCCCAACCCAATACCAGTCCTAGCCCCCCATCAACCCACTTACAGTCCTAACCCCCCATCACCCCATTTTCAGTTTAAGCCCCCCCTATAACCCATTACCAGTCCTAACCCCCCATCAGCCCACTTCCAGTTCTAACCCCATCAACCCATTTCCAGTCAGCCCCATAGCCCATTGCCAGTCCTAACCCCCCCCATCAGCCCACAGCCCATTACCAGTCCTAACCCCATCAGCCCATCTCCAGTCTTAACCCCCCAGCCCCTTTCCAGTCCTAGCCCCCCCATAGCCCATTACCAGACAGCCCACAGCCCATTACCAGTCTTAACCCCCCCAAAGCCCATTACCAGTTCTAACCCCCCCAACAGCCCACAGCCCATTACCAGTCCTAACCCCATCAGCCCACCTCCAGTCTTAACCCCCCCAGCCCATTTCCAGTCCTAGCCCCCCCATATCCAATTAACAGACAGCCCCCATCAGCCCACAGCCCATTACCTGTCTTTACCCCCCCCCCCACAGCCCATTACCAGTTTTAACCCCCCCAACAGCCCACAGCCCATTACCAGTCCTAACCTCATCAGCCCACCTCCAGCCTTAACCCCCCCAGCCCATTTCCAGTCCCAGCCCCAGCCCCCCCAATAGCCCATTACCAGTCCTACCCCCCCTCCCCGTCGGCCTAAAGCAAAATTTAATTTAAAAAAAGAAACCTGCTGGCTGCCGCAGCGGGGCCCCCTCTGCTGCCGCGGCAGCATGGACTGACCCGCGGGGGCCCCCTCTGCAAGCTTGATCCGTCGATCCGTCCCTCCCTCCGTGCAGGCTGTGAGAGGCTCGAAGGGAGCGTGTCTCCCTCGCGTCTCTGTTAAGCCCGCAGGGAATGGAAAAAGGAGCGAAATTATGAAAACTGAAAACAACATAAGCACTGGCAAATTAGATGCAAGGTATGGATAAGGCAGGCAAAGAGAGAATTTGAGAAGTAGCTTGCTGTGGAAGCAAAAATGCGTAATAAAGACTTTTTCAAGTACATAGTAAAAAAACTGTGAGAGAGACCGTTGGACTTTTTAGATGATAGAGGGGTAAAAGGGGCACTAAGAGGGGACAAGGTCATAGCAGAGAGACTGAATGAATTCTTTGCTTCGGTCTTTACTGAAGAAGATGTAGGGAAGCTACCAATAAGATATGCCATACTGGGTCAGACCAAGGTCCATCATGCCCAGTAACCTGTTTCCAACAGTGGCCAATCTAGGTCATACGTACCTAGCAGTTTCCCCAAAAGATACAGGTTCCACAATGCTTGTATTGGGTCAAGCATTGATATCCTGGGTTCCTTTTTAATAATGATTTATGGACCTTTCCTCCAGGACTTGTCCAAATCTTTTTTAAACCCAGCTACACTAACAGCCTTTACTACATCCTCCTTTAACAAATTTCAGAGTTTGATTACACATTGAGTGAAAAAATATTTTCTCTTATTTGTCTTAAATAGTTTACCCTGTAGCTTCATTGCATGTCCACTAGTATTTCTATATTCTGATAATGTAAACAATTGATCTACTTTTACCTGTTCCACTCCATTCATTAATTTATAGACCTCTATCATATCTGCCCTCAGCCCTCTCTTTTCCAGGTTGAAGAGCCCTAATCTTTTTAGCCTCTCTTCATAGGAGTAGCCTTCCATCCCCTTTACCATTTTGGTGGCTCTTCCATGACTGAAATGGTATTTAAAGGTGATACATTGGTAGAATTGAAAGAAATATTAATAAAGCGGGAAGATATAATAAAACTATTTGATAAACTAAACAGTAGCAAATCACCTGGACCAGATAGTATACACCCGGTGTTCAAAGAACTCAAGTATGAGATTGCAGACCTACCATTGGGAACTATTATTAAAATCGTCTGTAGTACCTAAAGATTGATGAATGGCTAATGTAATGCCAATTTTTAAAAAGGGTTCCAGGAGTGATCCGGGAAACTACAGGCCAGTGAGCCTGACATCAGTACTGGGCAAAATGGTAGAAACCATTATAAAGAACAAAATTACTGAACATGTAGATAGTCATGGTTTAATGGGAGAAAGCCAACATGGTTTTAGCCAAGAAAGGTCTTGCCTTATTAATCTGTTATATTTTTTTGAAGGTGTGAATGAACAGGTAGACAAAGGTGAGCTGGTTGATATAGTGTATCTTTGACAAGATCCCTCATAAGAGACTCTTGGCGAAGTTAAAAAGTCATGAGATAGAAGGCAGTGTACTATTGTGGATCAGGAAGTGGTTAAAAGACCAAAAGCAGAGGGTAGGGATCTGCTGCTTTTTAACATTCGTAAGTGATCTGGAAATGGGAATAACGAGTGAGGTAGTCAAATTTGCAGATGACACAAAATTATTCAAAGTTCTTAAAACCCAAGAGGATTGTGAAAAATTGCAAGAGGACCTTGATGAATTGGAAGATTGGACATTCAAATGGCAGATGAAATTTAATGTGGACAAGTGCAAAGTTATGCACCTAGGAAAGAACAGCCCAAACTATGGTTACACGATGCAAGGTTCCACATTAGGAACCACCACCCAGGAAAAAGATTTAGGTGTCAGTGTTGGAAGATGAGATACCAGTTTGGAAGGCACTCAACTGGCTATTGGGGATGAGCTGAAGACTTTTCAGAGTAAAGCCAGCACTTATGATGTGGTTGGGTCAAAGCCTTCGGGACGTTTGACTGCTGATATAGCTGTGCATGAAATGAGAGTCAGAAGCTGAAAAGATGTCTTACATACTGGGATATGGAACATACAAAGTATGAACCAAGGGAAGTTGGAGGTGGTCAAGAATGAAATGGAGCATGTACAATTCGATCTGTTGGATGTCAGCGAACTGAAATGGACTGGCATCGGGCACTTTGCATCTGATGATCACATGGTCTACTATGCTGAAAATGAAAGACAAAGAAGAAATGGTGTTGCATTTATAATTAAGAAGAAGCTTGCAAGAACTAATGAAATACAGTGCAATCAGTGAATGCTTAATTTCTATTCATCTATGAGGAATGCCCCTTAACACAACTATAATTCAGGTATATGCCCCAAGAACAGCTGCTTAAGCTGAAATTGACAGAACATGCAAACAGGATAACCTAATAGTCATGGATGACTGAAATGCAAAAGTTGGCAACAAAGAAGGCAAAGTGGTTGGAAAGTATGGACTTGGCAACAGAAATGAAGCTAGAGAAAGACTGATAGAATTCTGTAAGATCAATGATTTATTCATTTCAAACACCTTCTTCCCATGGGTAGAGCATAACTCCTTCAAGCAACAGATTGCAAAAACTGCAAGAACAATATTCTTCAAAACCAAGATGATATAGTGCCTCAGACCATTCATAGACTCCCAGGACGTTAGATCAGTTCTATAAGCAATGACACTTCCCCACCTGGACTATTGTAATGCGATATATCAAGGACTCCCACGCTCCACTCTTAACCTGCTACGGACAGCCCTTAATACAACAGCCAGGATCACTCAAAGGGTGAAAAAGATCAACCACATTATCCCAGTCCTGAAGCATCTCCACATCCTCCCATTGGAAGCTTGGATCAAGTACAAAACCCTAGTACTGATTCACAGAGCACTACATCAACAACAAACATTGCATCTTCACACCCTACTACCACAATCAAATTCTGGAAGACCAACACGGCAAACCACTAACAATGTGCTGACTGTGTCACATGAAAGAACAAAGTACAATCTCCAAGCTTGTACCCGTGCATTTGACCTCTATGCCCCCTTCACTATGGAACTCTCTCCCGACCAAAATCCGAAACAACAAAGACTTCTCCTCATTTAGAAAACAATTAAAGACCCACTTATTCAGAGAGCACCTTGGGATAGATCAGAACACCACTCATTGAATACATGACCAAGTTGTGCACCAGATAAGGCTGAGACCGAGACACAAAGGAGAATTGTAAATAAGTTAGAAAAGCCTGATACATACCAAATCAGGGATGTAAATAAGTTAAACCCTATGGCGAATGCATAACCCCCCTGTAAATATGTTATGACCTGTTCGATGTATCTCTTGTTGTTTATTGTCAACGCTTTGACCCGGTGAAAAGCAGTATATAAGCATAGCTAAATAAATAAATAAATACATACTTCATGGGGGGGGGGGGGATCTGAATATTTATGTGTATATTTGCATATAATTTGCATATTCAGTATGGTTATCTAAAAACAAAAACACTAGATGGCTAGGAAGCCAATATATCAAATAAGGGAGGGATGAGTTGGTGCCCCACGATACTCAAAGAGGGAGCAGAGGTTCTCATTCAGTGGCTATATAATTAAAATGCAGCAAAAATTGCAGCTGTTTAATTATCCTGGCACTCTAAGATAAAAAATACTGATACCTATAAATAAATACTGATACCTATAAAGTGACAGTGGCAGCAGCATGCAGAAGATGCTGCCAAATTCATGAAAAAAGAACCATAGCACAGTTTCTAACACCAAAATAAAATTAGTTAAATTATAACTAATTTTATTTTGGTGTTAGAAAATGCGCTGTGCTTCTCCTTTACTTTTTGTTCCTTGGCATGTGAGCACCTTACCATCTCCTGTGCCCCAGAACTATCCAGATAATGCTAGGGTGGAGTGAGAGTTCCCCTAACTACATGGTGAAGGGTGACATTCAATCCACTATCCATATAACTAATTAGATAAATTTAGTCCAGACTTTACATCAGTCATTTTGCTGGCCTAAATTTATCTGGATAGCTATACGGATAGTGGACTGAATCTTGCTGCTATGTACGTGGAGCACAATTTCACAACCTATACGTGTGGCCCGTGGGCACGGAAAAATGAAAGATGGGGCCGATTTAGATCCGATTCTACAACAGCAGGTCTAGAAGCACCCGCGATGGTGGAACCGGGGATGTAGATGGGCATGTGCTCACCACATCCTGCAATATTGGATGCAGTCAATCCTGCCCGTCTCCACATGACCATGATTCCGATGATAGGATGCGTACCCCCAATCTGCTGTGCCCACTGTTATAGATGAGTACTTGCAAACTACAAATGGTAGCAGATGGATCATTAGATTCGCTACACTGTAGCCCAAATATACCTGTCTGTTGCATGGCCTGAAGACACACTATTCCCCCGCTACATATCCCAGTGGTGGTGTGTAGTCCATTCCCGTCCCTTGCTGCTTCACTCTGATCTGTTGGAATGGTTCCCATGGCCGCCTCTCTAAATACGTTCCACAGCCAATCTTCGCTATGGGATGCATGGAGGATCAGAGCAAAATGTTCTACCATTATACCACGTTCTGGCAGGAATAACCTGTACATCCACCGGTGAGCCGAGGAAAGTACACAGACCATTCGTGAATACACTGGGTACGTCCCGGCACTTGGCCATGCCCCTGCTCTGCCTCCGCTCTTCCCCCTCCTGCCCACATACAGCGATCCCAGCACAACTGCCATGTACATGTAGGGCTGCGATGGGTTCTTCATACGCTTGTTGCCATTATCGCCAGGACCACATTTCAGCTGCACATGCATCAGCCTTCTTCGTGGTCTGGCATGACCTCCATAGTGGCAGCACTTCTGCAGAGTGCACTGAATATATGTAACTGGGGATATCCAGCGGCGGCAGCTAGCCAATCTAACGTGACTTGCCACTGCTGCTGAAACTTAAACCTGGATATTCAATGCCGGGACCATATCCAGGTTGCCCGGATTGGCAGGGAGCTAACCGGGCAGCGGCTCAGTATTACTGTTCCCTGTTAGCTTCTTCGGTGAAAGCTAGGCCAGCCTTTGCTGCGCCTAACTTTCACTACTTTGCCATAACCAGGCAGCGGCGATATTTGATGACCAGGTGCTACCCCATAGCACTCCGATGCTAATCTGTTAGTTGGGGTACCCGGGATATCTGGGATAGAGGGATTAACACAGTCTCTGAATACTGAGCCCAATATAGTTACTGTAACCCACTGGAGTTTTTCTGATGTTGCTAGAAGCACATAGGAATGTCAGAAAACATTTACGGATCAAAATTTAGCCACTAAGGTCAGTGGTTTGTTTTAAATGAGCATCACTGAAGACACACCATATTTTCAATGTGCAGTAGCTGAGTGTGTAAAAAAGTGATGTTAAACCAAACAATGGAACAGGTATGACCTAAAACCATAGAGCAGTCATGCAATGACAATTGACTGGTCTTGTTTTCAATTAAGTGACTTTTATCCCAGTAATCTTGCGTATTCTATGCAAATACTGACATTCATAATATTTTCTTGCAGATGACGAGTTGATGCTGATGCTGTAGAAATGCTGGTGTAAGAGCTGAAAAGGGCAAAGAAATCCCCTTCAGTTCCATAGACAAATGAATGGAAAACAGATTAATCATTTAATCCATTTTAGTTTTAGCTTGCTGGATCACTGACTTTTGTTTAAGCATATTTTTCAAAACACAGTGGAGAGAGGGTTTAAATATAAAAGAAAAATACACCAAAAACCTGTCATCGATGCTAAAGGCACCGCTGGTGAATTTGAATTTCCTTTCCCAGCATATAGGTTGCCGCTTGGTCTGAGACGGTTTCTTGGTTCGATTGAAATACTTCGATATTGAATTTTATAACCCTCCCTTGTATTCTGTCACAGTTTGTTTATTTGGAGTGATTTCCATAAAATTAGTGCATTATATTACTCCATAAGAAAGACCCTGATTTTTTGTAAGGATCACTGACTCCATGCATCAGAAGCCTAGCTAAAAGTGGGAGTCCCCCCCTAGAAAAACAAACATTCAGCAAACATGTTTTACCAATTTCTTAACCTGCAAAGCCAAACATGATTGGAATAGAAACTAAACATAAAGGAATAAAACTAGAAATGTGCATGGCTTCATTCTTCTCGCAAGATGCAAATTGAGAAGGGAACCAAGCGTTAAACAACAGAGGGCTGCTTTTTGACAAAGGCACAAATTACAACTCCGACTCCAGTGTCACCGTGGCTTTTGACTAGCAAAGCATTTGATACAAGGCCCAAAACAGAAAAGTACCTCTCACTTTTGCTATCCCAAACTGCATTTCCGTGGCATTTTTAAAAATAAATTTGCTGCCATCCAGAAGGAATCCCAGCAGGAGAAGCTCATGTAACACCATCTGCAACCCTGTCTGATCATTTATCACGGGAAGATACACTGTCATTAACATGGCTTACATTTAGTTTACCCACCTTATTTAGCTTAGCCCATCTCAGGTCCACTACAGGATAACCCACACCTACTTTATGGAATGCTTTAAATCATTATCTAAAGCAGGAAACGTTCCTTAAAAGGTTCAAAAAAGGGTTAAAGACCTTTTATTTTGAACGGCATTCGGTGCCATCCTGGATTGAGGGCGGATTCAGCAGGTACTCACCCTATCCTATTTCAGTATCACCTTCTGTTTTCTATCTGCCTTTGCCTTTCTTTTAACTTTCTTTGATGGAGTTTTTGATATTTTTTATAGTTTGTATATTCTAATTTAATTTTGTATATACTGTAATTTTATCTTGTATGATGTAATACTGTAACCCACTTTGTTTTATCTTCGAAAGGTGGGAAATCGAATGCAATAAACACTCGTAAACCCTGATCCTAGCAGAAGCACTTTGTTACTTTGCAGTCCTAAGGCTGCTGCAGTCTCTCTCTTGAGCTCCGGTTAACAATGCTAGAATACCACTCTGTCAGTAGCAGCTAAGCACATTTTTTTATGAACACTGCTTGTTTTCACAAAGCTTATTTCTGACTCACTGGCAGAACATGAGACCATCTTATTTTTCTTGAATGCTAAAACCCTTAATAGCGTGGAACTTGAATAACAAGATTTGGCAAGTCTTGTCATGCGCCTCACAAAGAAGGCCGCCATACCCAAAACAATGCTTGCAACCAACACAATTTAAAAAAAAAAAGGTAAAGTGAAAAAACAAAACAAAACCTGACAGCGGCATTTGTAGCCAGTGTAGTCCAGCTTGGCTCTGCATCACCCTGCGCTGCATCCTTCAGCCCCATGACTAAATAAGGTCAAGGGATCTCATTTCTCCTGCTATCTTTATTTTATATTTTCCCCCAAAAATCACTTTGTAATCAGCAAGAAACATTCCAAGCTGGTTTTGAATCTGAGCAAGCTCTAATTGAAATGCTTCCCCCTCCCCAAAGTTTGTCAAACCAGAAAAGTCTCAAAGACTGCAATGTTGGCTTAATATTATGTAACTGCACTTCAGCTACTCTCTGCATTATCATAGGGACTGGATGGCCCAAGGGAATCGTCTAGAGCCTTTCGTCAATGTTTTGAATCCAGCTCAGGTTGCTAGGAGTTTAAAAAGGGGGACTCTGTGAAATGAGTTGGTGGCTTCAGTCCAGTTTTGTACAATTATAACAGAAGAAGTCATTTCACCACCCCTGTTAGATTCCTACCAACCTGAACATTTGTCTGCTGACAAGGACACAAGGGTACTGGGGAAAAGAGAGACCGGCTATCATTTCCCTCTGCACCTCGCCCCAACCTATTTACCATATTCACTCTGAAGAACAGAACATCTTAATGGCAGAGAAATGGCATTGAATGACTTAGTGCATTAGACCTGGTTAGCCCATTGTTATGCCTCTCTGGTATGTTTCCGTACCTCTCTTCTGCTGCAGGAAACTCCCTTACCTACTATACCTGTATGACTCATGTTACCCATTCATTGTGGTACTATATTGGCATATCGGGTTCATCTATTGTGCTGTGTATACCAGCAACACTAAAGAACAGTACAGAATGGTTAAGAAAAAAAACACGAAGCATTCAGATCTGTGAGGTGACATCATGTGACCACATAAGGGAAATTTAGCTGCTTTCCTGTTTATCGTGTCATTAAGATTTTTCTGCTTTTCAGCTCATGTTATGCGCTCGATGGCGAATGAAAAACTTGCCTATCTTGGTATTTTAAAAAATGATCTGGATAAAACTGGGCCATTAAAATCTGTCCTTTTAATGATTTAATCTGGATAATAAGGGGCTGTGTTAGGGGAGGAGTGATGGTGGCACCGGAAATATCCTTTTAGCTTCAATATTCAGCTATTAAGCGGCAATTATCCAGACAGATTTAGGCCTGCTCAATGGCAGGCTTAAATCCTTCTGGATAATGCCGGCACAGTCAATGATTAGTACATATATTTAGTTTTGCTGCTTACACCAATAGTGGTGTTGCATACACATGTTAAGTACCGGTGCCTGTACCAGGTGTAAATTGAGCCCGTTTTGTTTCTTTTACTGCACAGATGCTTAGAAGGCCCTTTTACTAAACGCCACCAACCAGTGAACACTTATTTTAACCGGAACCTGTCCAAGGGTTTCTGCTACCCTAAGCCGGCCCAAGGTGCCACCGCCCCCCAATACCGTCTGGCCCACCATGCAGCCACTATTTTGCGCATACTTTTGGAACAGGTGCAGAATGCAAATTTACACGTGTAAGTTACAAAATACTACAACTTATGTGATTTTTTTACAAATCTAGGTGCAGGCACTTATACCAGCATTGCAGTTGCATGAGTTTATAAAAGGACCCTCTGAATGTATAAGTCCGCTATCCCTGAATTTTCAGCCACTGGAAATCCCGAGTGCTCTGGCCCTTTCTGTAGACTGCTGGAGCATAGTGATGGTGCGGTGAGGGCACTTCTCCTAGCTTTGCAGATAGTGCTGATAGCCAGTCGTTCTCTGTTTAAGTTAGGACAGAAAGAAATACTGCCTGAAACCGCATAACTGGACGTATCGTAGCTGAATATTGCTGTTATATGTAGAGCTAGCGGCGGTGAATGCTATCTACATTTATTCGGCTCCTTTGCCTATCCATATAATGGTGCTGAGTATACATAGATTTTGTAAATGCCACGGTCGGTATTTTAATAAAATGCTTGCTGCTGCTGCCGCTAGTGAATACTGAACCTACTGAAAACCAGTCAGTGCTTCTGTGAAAAGTCATGTGCATGGGTTGCAGCTTTTATCCTCAGAGCTGGGGATGTGTCAGAGGCAGTCTTTATGGGGTGGGAGTCCCAGCCTTTGTGCAATAGTGACACCTAGGGGTCAGACTTAAAGACTTACAGTTGCAGCGTTCCGGAAAAACAGTGTGGCCCACAGCTGAGGACTTTCACTGCAGTGATTGGGCTAAGTGAGTTGGAAGGCGCTATAAAATAAGCCATCCCAATAGATAGTTGTAAACAAAGACTCCAGGCTCCCTACTACAGTTGCTAAGTGGATCCAGGATTTTCAGGACAGGAAGAACTGTTCCCTGTTTTACCCTGCTGCCTGCATAGATTTATAGTTCTGATGTTCTCACTTAATTTCTGAAGAAAGGCAAGAGTACAAGCTAGTACAGGTAGTGGTATAACATCAGGATTAGACCAGCCTGTGCCAAAGATCTGGAGTCAGTTGGCAACCTTATACATCATTGTCCAAATCCATGCTAACTGCTTGCCTGCCTACTGTCTTTATGTGTGTATGATTGTTTATGTTTATGTTTACCATTGATTTTACTTTGCAGTTCCTTTTCTATTTCAGATAATATTGCTTTATTTTGTAAACCATAAACCATACATGAGTTGGCAAACCACAGGAACCTACCAGGCAAATACACATTTTTTTTGTTTTTACATCATCATATTATTAATATATATGCGCACACAAGCCACCACTGTTTTCTTTAACTTTGCCCTATCTAAAAATGGCAAGAAGTCGGGTTTTCAGGATTCCCACAATGAATATGCCACTTGATTTACTGCTTTTTGACACGTATGCTCAACAAACTGGTTTACAAAATAAGATAAATCCTAAAACCCTGATAAATAAACTAGGGCAGGGAGAGAAACATAGATAAAACACAACAGGATAACTAATAAAACATGCGCTTTCCCAACCTCATCATCCCACCTACCAGACACAAAAGGACTGGAGTACTGGAGAAATGAAATAATGATAGCCTGTGATAAAACCAGAATTGTCATCACTGACAATAATATATTTTAACAAGTTAGGCATAAAATTAAAAGTTAAAAGTCTAATGAAATACTGTAAAAGAAAGTTTTAAGAGCTGATTTAAATTTCAACTAACTCCTTTCACCTCTCACCTCTGGGGGAAGACCATTCCACCACAGAGAGGCTAAAAAGAAAAAAAAAAACATATACATGTTGCCTTGTGTCAAATCTCATGCAGTAATCTAACTGGATTTTCAGATTCAAGCACAGGACTTGAAGAGAACTATTCATACAGAAGCAATAACCCCTCTGGTCAGGGCACTTGCTGGCACTTAATTCCCTTCTTGAGGAGCTGAGAACAGATGTCCTCTGTTACCCAGAAAGGAAGTTAAGCGAGAGTGAATACTCTAGCCAGAGATGGTTTATTTATTGTTTGGTATACCACCATTTGAACAAATATTTGACATCATAGCAGGTTTACAATACCTTTCATAAACTGAAAAACACTAATAATAAAATTAAATAAAATTAAAATAAAATAATAGTAACAATAAAAAGGTTACAATAAAAACTTCCAGGGAAGGGGTTGCATGTAACATCATTCTATTCTCTTAGACATAATCTATAACAACACACATGGGATTCAGGGAAAAGGATAGATTGGGGCTAAAATGTCTAACAAATTCTCCAATCATAAATAATTTGAGTAAGTACATTGATTCAATCATGTTGTGAAGTACTTTTTTAAAAATTTGCTGAAGAAGTTCTCCAACCGGGCATCTATGGTAACAGATTGCCACAAGATTTGTAGGTGGAAAGAACCAAGATTAGTTTGTGATGATGTCAATAAATGGGGACAATATGGGATAAGAAAAGGGTAGAGATAAAGAGGTTAGTCAGTGTAAAGGCAAGGTTGACCAACATCTAGAATTTAAAACATATTCTAAATGACCTGGAAATGGAAATAACGAGTGAGGTTATCAAATTTGCAGATGGCACAAAACTATTCAAAGTTGTTAAAACCCATGAAGATTGTGGACAATTGCAAGAGGATCTTGATAAATTGGAAGACTGGGCATCAAAATGGCAGATGAAATTTGATGTGGACAAGTGCAAACCTATGCACCTAGGAAAGAACAACCCAAACTATGGTTACACAATGCAAGGTTCCACTTTGGGACCCACCACCTAGGAAAAAGATTTAGACATCATCATGGATAGCATGTTAAAACCCTCCGCCCAGTGTGCAGCGGCGGCCAAGAGAGCAAATAGAATGCTAGTTATGATAAGGAAAGGGATGGAAAATAAAACAAAAGATATTATAATGCCTCTATATCGTTCCATGGTGCAACCGCACCTTGAATATTGTGTGTAATTCTGGTCACCCTATCTTAAAAAGAATATAACGTTATTAGAAAAGGTACAGAGAAGAGCCACCAAAATGGTAAAGGGGATGGAAGGATACCCCTATGAAGAGAGGCTAGAAAAGGTTAGGGCTCTTCAACCCGGAAAAGAGATGGCTGAGGGGAGATAAGATAGAAGTCTATAAATTAATGAACGGAGTGGAACGGGTAAACGTAGATTGAACGTTTATGCTATCAAAATATAAAAAGACTAGGGGACATGCAATGAAGCTACAGGGTAACCTATTTAAGACTAATAAGAGAAAATATTTTTTCACTCAACGTGTAATCAAACTCTGGAATTTGCTATCGGAGGATGTAGTAAAAAGGGTTTGAACAAGTTTATTTATTTAACCATTTTTCTATACTGTCTTATCCTTCAATCAGTTTACATTATGTAATCACTACATACAGGTACTGGATACATTCCCTTGTCCCCAAAGGGCTCACAATCTATGTGTACCTGAGACAACAGAGGGTTAAGTGGCTTGCTCAAGGCCACAAGGACTAGAAACTCCAGTCCCTCCAGTGCTGAGATTGCTATACTCTGGTCTTCTGGCTTGAGGTACCATGTCCTAACCACTAGGCCGCTCCTCCCTCCTCCTTTAGGAAAGGTCCATAAACCATTATTAAAGTGGAACCAGAATATCCACTGCTTGCCCCAATACAAGCATTGTGGAACCTGTGACTTTTGGGGAAACGTCTAGATACTTGTGACTTAGATTGGCCACTGTTGGAAACAGGATACTGGGCTTGATGGATCTTGGTCTGTCCCAGTATGGCATATCTTAAAATTAATCCTATTGAGTACTGGTAAATAATGCTGTTGCATCAGAAGTGGTGTCATGTGATTGGAGCATTTAGAATTTATATACTAACTTGACTGCACTATTCTGTATAAAATGGATTTTCTTTATACTATACTGAAGAATACCGACTAAGAGTGAATTACAATACGCCAGGCAGTTCAATATTAATGTGTGAAGCAACGGTTTGAGGACCCTAGCATCCAAAAATTGTCTAAATGACCTGATCATTCTGAGTGCATAAAAAGATTTTCTACCAAGAAATGCAATATGAAGGATGAAGAAAAGATTGCTATCCAGTAAAACATCTAAGATGAGGATTAACCGAGGCAGGCGGACCCAGCGCTCCAGGCCCCTACCTCTCGCACCCCCCCGACCCGCTCCACAACAACCCCGCCCCCCCCCCCCACACAAAAAACATCACACCAAAATTTTATGGAACACAACTGGTCGCAGCTTTTATTAGCCATAACAATTTAACAAAACAACAATAAACTTCCAAACCCCTCAATTAGCGGCACCCGGCTGCACCAGCCATACCTCAGCAAAGTGCCTGCCACCGCTAATGCCATAAACTCGCCACCCGGCAAGTTACCATACCCCTCTCCCCGACCTCGCCATGCTAAGCAAAAGTCGGCCGAGGGTTTGACCGGGTCAGGGGCACCCCGCCCCCGCCCAAATGTAGCCTGCTGCTCCGGACCCCGGAAACCTCCGGGATCCCGCCACCGGCACATAGCCCTGCTCATGTGCCGCCCCCCCTGGCCCCAAGCTGCGACCAGCGTGTATCATGGCCAGACATATATTCCAAGGCCTCCTGCCAGTCATTAAGGAGTAGGTCCATGCCAACTGGCGACAAATGAACCCCATCAGCCCGATAGAGGCCCGAACTCCCCACGTCCACCCAGTCGTGGAGGATCTGATACCCGCCCCTCTCACAGACCCAACGACCAATCTGGCGATTGACCTTGGTCAACCCCCGGGACCAACGACGCTGATCCCGGCAGGCCGGCCTTGGAATGATGTCTGACCAAAGAACAATAACACCGGGAAACATCCGCAACACCAGTCCCAGATCATCTTGAACCGCCCGGATCAGCTGCAGGCAGGACCAGGACACCAGGTCATTGCCACCCAAATGAATCAACAGGGCGGCCGGCCACCGCGACGTCCTCCCGTGGCGTCATAGCAAAGGCAGCAGATGCGGCCACCGCATGCCTCGCACGCCCAGCCATTGGACAGCCACCGACGACGGGTTCAATCCCAAATTGGTGCCGATAGGGCGGTCCGCCGCACGCTGACCCGCCCAATGGACGAAGGAGTGGCCAGCAACCCAACATCCACCAGGTCCGACACCCCCATCTGAAAGAGAAATAGAAAGTTAAAGCCCCCACCCAACAACCTCCCGGCACCTATAGCCGAACATACCCCTTAAAAACCGAAGAACGCCACTTCCCAATGCCCTGAATGACATGAGCCGGTAACCCCGCGGTCGCCGCACTAGTGGCAGCCCCAATCCGAAAGGAGTGGGGAGCAAATCGAAGCGGATCTTCCCCCACCGCGGACAACACCAGCCGCAACACCGCAGAAACCTGGAAGCGGGTTAAAACCCGAGAATCCGCGTGTACAAAAAACCCAACTGCGCCCGCCGGCCGCACCGCAAGATACTGGCGCAACACCCGAACCGGGCAAGTCCGAGGCTCCGCGCCCACGCCCAGGCACACCCACAAACCTTTTCCAAGCGGATCTGTTTTGGACTTAGCTAACAGGATCCGCACCCCCCCTTCCACCACCCGGACGTGCCGTGCCAACAGCTCCCCAACCCCCCCCCCCGGCCAGAGCCCGCAACCAGCTCCCCGATACGAAACGCCCCAAAAAAGGCAATACAAAAAACCGCCCGAAACAAGGAAGCCTCATACTCAGATGAAGCCACCTGCCCTAAGGCCCCACAAACACGCACCAGGAGCTCATGCGTGATCGGCAACCGCGAATCACGTGGCGTCGGCTGCACCCGCTCCCAACCCTGCAGCAGCCGACGCATTAAGACCCCCCAGCCGGGGAACCCCAACCCACCGCGCTCGCAAAAAAGCTAAACCCCGCTAAATGCGAGCGCACCGCCGACCGCGATAAACCGGCACCCTTGGCCGCCACAATATATTGAGCCAGCAAACCCTCCGGGACCCCCCCCGCCTGCCACCCGCAAGAGCACAAAAAAGCGACCACCCGGTCGCACCCCCGCCGGTACGTCGACCAGGTCCCTGCAGACACCGAATTCCTCAGCAGGTCTAGCATCTCTCGAGGCCAATGCTCCACAATTTCTCTGGGACCACCGCTCCGTCCTGGTCCGCTTCGGGGGCCAGCGCCCTGAACCGCTCCCACTGAAAACGAGAAAGAGCATCAGCAATCTCGTTAGTGGACCCGGGAATATGCCAAGCCCGCACCGCCACATTCAACTGTAAGCACGCTAAGACGACTTCCCGCATCAAGCCAGCTACCCGCACGCACCTTGGAGTGTATCTGTTAATCACACTTACGACCGCCGCGTTATCACACCACCAAAGCACCCTCCTGTTCCGAAGGCGCTCCAGCCAGAGCTCCAAAACTACCCGAATCGGAAAGAGCTCCAAAAATGTGATATTCCTGGTCAGGCCCGCCGCACGCCAGGACTCCGGCCACCGATCCGCGCACAAGGCCCCTCCGAAATACACGCCCAAGCCCGTCCCCCCCGCCGCATCAGTGTACAACTGTAAATCGTCACTGGATACCTCGGGCTCCAGCAGAACAGAAGTCCCATTGAAGTCCCGCAAAAAACTATCCCATACCCGCAAATCTGCCCGCATTGCGGCCGTCACCCGAATCCGGTGATGAGGTTCCCGCACCCCAACCGTCGCACAGGCCAACCTCCTGGAAAACACTCGCCCCATCGGAATCGTCCGACAAGCAAAATTCAAGGACCCCAACAGGGACTGCAACTCCCGCAAATAAACCTTGCGAGCCGACAACACATTGGCCACCGAAATCCGCAATCGAGCGACTTTGTCGTGAGGCAAACGCGCCACCATGTCCTCCGAATCCAACTCCACACCCAAAAAGGTCAACCGCGTAGTCGGACCCTCGGTCTTCCCGTCCGCCAAGGGGACCCCAAACTCCTGTGCCAGCCGCACAAGGCCAGATAACAGACCTTGACATTCCCTGGAGCCTGCTGTCCCGACAAACAAAAAATCGTCCAGGTAATGCACCACAGACGACAGGCCAGATGCGCGCACCAGCACCCACTCCAAGAAGGTACTAAACATCTCAAAGTAAGCGCAAGAGATAGAACAGCCCATCGGCATACACTTGTCGAAATAATACCCACCTTGAAAGCAAAACCCCAGCAAGGGGAAGGAAGACGGGAGGACGGGCAACAAACGAAAAGCCGATTCAATGTCCACCTTCGCCAGTAACGCCGACCGACCGGCCCCGCGCACCAGCAAAGCCGCCTTATCAAAAGAAGCGTAGCGAACCGTACACAATTGACGCGGGATAGAGTCGTTCACGGAAGCCCCGATTGGACAGGACAAATTGTGAATCAACCGGAATTTGCCCGGCTCCTTCTTGGGCACAACACCGAAAGGCGAAATCACCATGTGAGAAAACGGAGGCTCCGAGAAGGGGCCCGCCACCCTCCCCAATTGCAATTCGCTCAACAATTTGCCCTGCACCACCTCCGCCCAACGACGTACCGAGGGGGAGTTCCGAGCAGACGGCGCCGACACCACCCCCCTCACCGGGATAACGAAACCGTTCCTAAACCCAAAACCCAGAATCGCTGCCTCACGCCTCCGGGGATAACGACTTAGCCACCCTAAAAAGGCCTCCACCCGCACCGGGGAGGGGGCGCGTCCGTGCCACTCACTGCCCTTTTGGGGCGGGACCGGCCATGCCAGAGGTGCCCTTCTTAATGCACTTGACGGCGGAATGGGGACCCCCGCACAAGGAACAGGCGTGCTGGAACTTGCAATCGGGAAAAGGACAGGTGGAGCGGTTGAAACGCCTGTACACGTCACCGCTCCCGGCCGAGACTGCCTTTGAGGGCGCCCCGGCCGCCCCCCCTCGAAAGGGCCGCACCGCCCCCCCAACCGCCCCGACACCACTCTTACCCCCGCCCCCAGCACCCGCACCGGACCTCGCCGACATCTGGGTCAACCACAGGTTAATGTCCTGCGTGCCCCACGAAAGCGAGCGGCTTTCCTCCATCCGGTCCCTGAACTTTTCATCGTAATTCAGCCAAGACCAGCCCTCGTGCGTCTGAGACGCCTCGAGGATGGAATCAGCATATGCCAGCAGCATCCCATACTGCGCCGGATCTCGCTGGCCCAAAACACTGGCCAAAAAGGAACGCGTCCAGTTAACCACATTACGCGCCACCTTCCTAACCCGGCCGGCCTTCTCATCGTCCTTCCTCTTTTTCTGACTTTCGCCCGAGCGCTTCCTCCCTTCTAACAAACGGAAGATATCAATGTAGCGCCGCTTTCGGATTTTACGCCACAGCTTACGTGGCACCCCCACCCACAATTCCGGCAAAGACACCACCGAAGATGCCCCCCACCCACACCTAAGCCCCCCCCACACTCCGGAAGCTGCCGAACCCCCCCCCTTTCTGACCCCCTGGACGAACCACTCGAGGAGGAAGAGGACGAGGACGAGTCCGAGCTGCGCCGCCGCCGACACCACCGCCGGTGCTTTTTGCGTGAAGCCCCCCTTTTTTCCCTGGTCGACTCACCCCCTTCCCCCGTTAACTCACCCAAAGCAGCCGTCCGCTGACCAGCCACCGCGAGGTCCTCGCCATCGGTGCACGCCACATCCCGGGAACACCGCTGGGCCGACTCCGCTGCTGCTCCACGCTGTGACTCCGCCCCAGCCGAAGGACTCATCCAGCTCTCTCTGCCAGCCGCGCCCACGGGCCACGAGGTCTGCGCCATAAACTGCCCCTGCGGAGACAAAAAGGGAAAAACAGGGGGGGAAACCGACACCAGCCAGGCCGGAGGCCAAGGACCTCCCCACCCCGCCCTAGATGTACCCTGCCCCCCATACATCCACTGCTCCTATGGGGAAGCCCCCCCCGGCGTGCCAAAACCACCGGGGCCCGGGAACCACCCCGCGGGCCCCCCACAGCTAGCAACCCACGGTGCCCCATCGGGCCGTAACCCTCCCCCTTGGCCCGGTGCCCCGACTTCACCCCCCGCCCCCCCCACAACCCCCACAGCCCCCCCCAGCCCCCCCCCACATCCCCCGCCTGAGACCCACCGTGAGGGTGGGAACCTCTCCCGCCTTTTCGGCCCCGCACCGCACCTCCCCGGCCCCGTTCACCCCCCCACCTCCCTCCAGAACCCCCACCCCAACCCCACAGACAGGCCCAGGCAACCCCCTACCTCTCCCAGTACCCCCCCTTGACCGAGACCCCCGCCCCTTTGCCACAGCTGTAGCAGGGGCCGAACCCCCAGCCTTTGCCTTGCCATGCATCTCTCCTGTCACCCTTGTACTATTTTTTTTTTTTTTTAACTGAAAACCGGCAGCGACCTGCAACACGAAAACCCTGACCCGCTAGGCCCCACCACGTGCAGCAACCAACTACTACGCGCGACCCCTGACAAGCTGCCCCACACTCACCCGGAGACACGCGGAGCACCACCGGCTCCCGCTCAGGCTCCCGCTCCAACCCGCAGCACCCGACAGTCTCCAACAGATCACAGGTACGCCGCCACCGAACGCAGCCTCCGCACGACTGACCACGCGGAGGCTGCTCAGCTCAACTCCCCCCTCCGCTCCCCAACCCCCCGAGGCACTAATTGGCTCCCGTGGGATCGCGACCCACGGGAGCCAATCAATTTAAACGACGCGCGCGCCGCCTCAGGGCCGCGCGCGTGCACCCCCGCCTCAGGGCCGCGCGCGTGCACCCCCGCCTCAGGGCCACGCGCGAGCACCCCCGCCTCAGGGCCGCGCGCGAGCACCCCCGCCTCAGGGCCGTGCGCGCGCACCCCCGCCTCAGGGCCGCGTGCGCGCACCCCCGCCTGGGCCGCGCACAGGGTCCCTGTGCCAGGCCGCGCGCCCGGTTAATATCGGCCGCCGGGACCCTGCCCGCGGCCTCGGGAGGAGTCTTTGGAATACGATTTCCTGCCATATAAGGTTCATAACTGATGGTAGGTTCATTTCTAGAAAACAAGAGCACAGGATTTATTTGTCTTTAGGACAAGTTTCAGTTCTGATCCATTCTGCTGTAACATCTAAATAAATAATGATAAAAAGAGTGATAATATAAACTAAAACTGGATTCTTTGAAGAGGAGGCGATGTAGACGTTAGGAATTTTTCTTGATATGTTTCATTTTAAAAGCAGATGTAGATGATATACATTCTGAGCAATTATTCTAATGAAACGAAAGGTAGTTACGGCATATGAATAGCTAATCTATAAAGCAATCAGATGTCTTGATATTAAATGGAATATTGTTGAACATGGACAGTTTAGCAACTCGGGAGTAACAATCAGGGCGTGCTAAAACCCCACTTGATATGGACACTGCTGTCAACTGGCAGATCTGTTTGATCACTTGGGAGGTGGGAAGGTAGGAGTGGGTGGCAGGATCTGAAAGAAAAAAACCCCCCGCACAACATCACATTTATTTTTGGAAAAGGTAGCCAGGCATGTGAATTGTGTGTCTGCTTTCCTACTCTCTACTGCCGTTGCCATTGCCTTACTGCCACCCAGAGCCAGCTTACCCATTAGACCAGAGGTTCCCAACCCAGTCCTCGGGGTACACCTAGGCCATTCGGGTTTTCAGGATTCCCACAATGAATATGCATGAGATAGATTTGCATACAATGAAGGCAGTGCATGCAAATCTATCTCATTCATATTCATTGTGGGAATCCTGAAAATCCAACTGGCTTAGGTGTGCCCCGAGGAATGGGTTGGGAATCTCCGCATTAGACTAATTAGGAGTTTGCCTGTGGCAGGGGCTTCTGGGTGGCAGCAAAGTGCAGTTGTGATCAAAGCAAAACAAGTGATCCTGACAGCCAACTCAGACTCAACCATCAATGCAGATTTTTACTTGCAGAGACAATGGGAAATTGTAAAGTTGCCTTTTTACGCGGCTAAATAGATTTTGGAAATTAGCCTCATGCATGAGGGCAATATGTGCATCTATCTATATATTTATGCAAAATGTAATATTTAAAAGTATGATGTCCAATTATGCAGTTTTCTAGGATCATTCTGGGAGGGGAGATTTTGGGGGTAATCATATTTCTTGCATTTAAATCTCGGGGGGGGGGGGGGGCAGGTCTACTCTAGGAGATTGAAAACAAATTCTGGGGAAGGGGGAGATGCACAAGACTGAAGGTTCACCTAGTGCAACTAATAATGTTTGCCCTGCCTTGCCATCGCCTGTCTGCTGAGTACCAATGTGTGCTTCTCATCTTCTAGGACTGCTAGCAAACCAAGATCTATATCTGGTGATTGCTTTATACCAGAGAGAACAGTTGGAGGGGGGGGGGGGAGGGGGAGAAGGGAGTGAGAAGGAGAAAGCAGAAGAGGATAGAGTCAGGAGACAGAATGTAACTACTTGATCTGTTTAGTACATTTCTTTAAAGCATTTGTTCTGCCAATGCATATAATCCCTTTTGTTTTCTTACCATCACCGCATAGGGACTTTTGTAAACCAAGCTATTGAGCCTCAGGGCTGCCAGGAAGGTCTATCTCCATTAGTCTTTGATCCAGTTTTGACAAAGCTGATAGCATACAATATTCTTTTCTGATTACACTAGCTCTATTTTAATTTGCACAAGCAGCAGGTGGCTTCTATTTCTTGCAACGATGCTGTTCTTTGCGAGCCCTTTTATTTTGCATGTTGGAATATTTATGTGGAGTATGTATGATGAGCTCTGGATATCTTTCTTTTTTACGCGGTCTTAGAGCATCTGTACACCCCCCTCTTCTTTGCTTAAGAAAATGAGCAGAGAGGGATTTGTACCCAGTGGGATCAGTGGTTCCAGCAGGGTAACTGAATTGGTTTAAGATTGGAAGACTTATCTGATGCCAGCTGTTTGATGACAATAGGGTAACTATGTTAAGAGAGAATCCTTACAGCAGTGGTGCTTGCCAAACCATACAGCATTTTGAGATTATTCAGTCTGCTGTTAGAACAATGAAATCACTAGGACCTTCCCCCTTCTTTTTCTTTCTGGTTTTCATTTCACTCCTAGGGGAAGGCAGGGGTGCTGCAAAATCAAGATATTTGGCCCATTTCAATGGCTACTCAGCTCTGTCCTAGGAACCTTTGCTATTATGCAGAATTATTGTATGCCTCTGAAATTGTGTAGGCAGAAAGTGGATTAAAATGATTATGTAACAGGCATTCAGTAAATAATTCTGTCTCCTTCTTTTTTTAACAGAAGGCTTAGCATTCCCAGTTTGGCAAGGGTTCATGCAGTTTTCTGTCCTCAGTGGGGTCACGTGGCAGGATGTTACCCTTTCCTATTACACAGGTTCTCATCTCAAGCAAAAGGTCAAGAATGAAATGCCATCAGCTCCTGACTCAGACTTCACATTTCTTCTTAACCCAAAAGACCAAGAAGTGATCCATAGATAAAAACCGGAAAAGAAAATGTTTCTAAAGTAAGAACTGCAGACACGTTGCATGTTCTCTGCACATCATACATCACAAAGACAAAGGTTCTAAAGCACATTCCACTCAGCCTGAATATGAAAATAATATGCTGTTCATTGAAACTTAAAAATTCCTTAAACTTTTTTATCATTCTAATCATCATCCTGCTCTTTGAGAGGAGCTCTGCAGCCGCTCACCCACTCACATACATAGAGCCTTTACTACGGCTCTAGATACAATGCTCACCAATGCTGCAGTATTATTTTCTCAGACTCAACACCCTAGATGATTATTCTCCCCTGTCCTCTCTCCCTACCCTCCTACAACATGCCAAACACAAAATCAATTTACTGTGGTCTACATGGCAGAGCAGGATTACCTCAGCTCTGTTACTGCCATGCTACACATCGACAGTGGCCAGCAGATGTCAGTGTTGGTACAGAACCTGCCACTGTAATCATGGTCACTCTTCAGCCCGTAAAGCAGACTTGATTTTCAGGATGGCTTTTTGCCAAGTTAGGTTTGAAAAAGTTGCATAGACTGTACAGAACATTGTTGCTAGGATTTTATTGGGGGGGGGGGGGGGGGGGGGGGAAAGAAAACTGAGAATGCTCACCCTTTGTTAAGTAAACTACTTTGGCTCCCTATTAAAGAAAGAAGTACTTTTAAATTATTGGTGTAGGTCTTTAAGGCCTTGAAAAATGAAAAAAGTCTTTATATTTAAGAAACCGGTGATGATGTTATTTGCCTAGGAGATATTTGCGTTCTTTTCAAGGTAACATTTTAGAAGTTCCAGATGTGTCAATATACTGTAAATCACTTTGGAGGGCACAAGCTTTTAGGGGAGTTGATCCAGAATGTTAGAATAAACCACCTTTTAACTAAGACCAGAAAACTAATCTATTGAATTTTAAAAAGGTGTAAAAACCTTTCTACTTCCTTTTGAAAACTGATGTAGATTTTAGCAGTCGATATATCAGTAAGAGTTAGTTGCCCCTGCTTTTACCTTAATTTTGTTTATGGTATTGTTTGTCCTGGAGGTCACTCTTAGTTTCCTGGCTGTTAGTGGAAATATACTATTGATCTGTACTTTAATTCTAGCCTTTTTTCTTGCTATGATTGTTTTATTATAAATCATTTTGAATGATGTAAATTACTAAGATGGCATATATTGTAAAAAATGTTTAATAAATGAATATATAAATAAAAAATATTGCATGTGAGAAACTCATTTGTTTGGGTCAAACATTATATTTGTAGATAAAATAAAGTGTTAGATTAGCTTGGGTGCTGGGTAAGAAATCCTCTCTCGTATATTAAGAGAACTGGCAATAGATGTTTTTGAAAAAAACATCATTTGGTGTATTTTGCAGATGCTTTCTGATGGTCGTTATTAAGATCAACCCTAAATTCTTTTGGAGGGAGTTTTGGGACGTAATACATAAACCAGGCATCCTATCCATAAGCTATGTCTCCACAATGCTCTCCAGAATTACACTGATGAACCACTGGACATTAGGCCTCAGACTAATCCTTGCAAATAAGTTTGCTTAATTTTGGAGTCTAACCACTCAGTTTGCTTTTTCTTTCATTGCATTAGTTGCTCAAAAATTGCCTTGTTTAATCCTGAGTTAACTGTTCTCTTTTTTAAAAGTTGTCCTGGGTTAATTTTGAACAGTGCCAGTCAAGGTAGAATTTTTTTTGCAGCTTTATAGACTACAGCTAGTTTTGTTGCCTGCAATTTAATCTGTAGCTATAAATAAAACTGCCCAAATTTCAGCCTCTATTACATAGTAGTTTTAGAAAAACAACCTTTGAGGCAGGGCTGGGCTCAAATAGTTAACAGTTGCTCAGCAGGGGTCTGTGGTTGAGAAATTTAAACATTTAGTTTATTACCATTTTTAAAAATATAATTTGAAGGTCAAAAACAGATTGTTCCACATGATCTGTCCCATCCTACCCCTCAACCACCCACCCCACAGCTTGCTTTTCTTATATAGTTTTCCTAATATACATAGGGCCCGATATTTGAAAGGCATTTAAATGGTTTACAGCCATGTAAATGCTGCTCAGTATCCCCCGATTATCTCCGCTACATGCCCTGATGCTAATCGCTTAGAATCGGAGCGTGTCGTGGGCATTCCATGGTGTGTCGTGGGCAGTGACAGAGGCTAACTGAGTAGCGGCGATATTGCACCTCTACTCAGTTAGCTTCTATAGCTAAAAGTTAGGCGCTGCAAAAGCTGGCCTATCTTTACTCGTAAAAACTAACCGGGCAGTGGTGCAATATTGCTGCTACCTGATTAGCCTCTGCAGCTTCCAGGCATGTGCGGCGACCCCAGATATTTAATGCTGGGGCTGCATATAATCCCGGCATTGAATGTCCAGGGTTAGAGGATGGCGGCTATGGCTAGATGCTATATTTGCGCCTAACCATCCTAACTCAATAACGGGCCCCTAATCTTTAGTCTTTAATTAAGGGGCAATCAAATAAACTTGCTATTTGATCTTCACTATCATAGTACACTATTCTAGCTCTTTTCAATTAATTCATCATGTATTTCATTCAGTGCAATAACTGTGGTGCCTTAGTCCTAAGGGAGGCATTCTGGAGGTGCCAAGCTTGCCCTATCTGTCTCCGTTTCTCTGTCATAAAAAAGGAGCTCATTCAACTTAAACTGGCTGCAATCAAAGGTATTTCCAGAACTATTATGCTTATGTTTATGCAATTTCTTGACATACCACCCAGGCTAAAGGGCATCAGAGCAGTTTTCAATCCTACAAGCAGGTACTGGATACATTCCCTTGTCCCCAAAGGGCTCACAATCTATATGTATCTGAGGCAATGGAGGGATAAGTGGCTTGCCCAAGGCCACAGGGAGTGCCCATAGGACTAGAAACCTCAGTCCTTCCAGCCTGAGATTGCTACCCCAGGTGGGAATTGAACCCTTAGCCCTCAGTACCTTGTCCTAACCACTAGGCCACTCCTCCATGCCATCCTGGCATTTTGGTTCCACTGCCACAGAAAATAAAGCAACCCAGGAATAGGTGGGTTACAGTGGGCTCTGGTAGAGTATGAACTGTGACACAGAGGCGTCCTCCTTCCTAATTTTTGCCCTTATAAAATTCCTTTGCTCCACTGGAACATTATGATGCTCATGACATGATATCTGAGGTGGAGTATGAGATAAAAGAGTCACTTACTGCAAAAGACATTCCCAAGATACTGATAAAAAATCTCAAAACAGAAAATTCATATTGCTAGGAAACTCCATTATCAGAGGCAGTAACTTGGGAACACAATCCAAGGGGTCCAGCAAAGTAAAATGCTTTCTAGGCTCATCAGCTAGTAGGAATACAAACCAAATACTGGGGGCAGTCAGAGAAGAAATTAATTCAAATACTGATATTATAATCAACCTGGGGACAAATGATTTACAGAGAAAATGATAGCAGATAAAGACCATATGACCAGTCTACCCTTCTGTAAGAACTATTAAGTTCTATAATCCCATCCTCTCCCTCAGAGATCCTCTGTATTTGTCCTATGTTTTTTTAAAATTTAGATAGTTACAATTCCAATGGAAGGCTGTTCCAGGCATCCACTACCCTTTCCATAAATAAATATTTCCTCAGATTACTCCTGAGTCTGCCCCTTTTACCTTGGTCCTATGACTTTCATTCCAGAGCTTCTTTTCAACTGGAAGTGAGCCATCTCCTGTGCATTTATACTATGGACATATTTAAAAGTCTCATCATATCACACCTCACCTGCCTTTCCTCCCAAGTATACGCAGAGATATTTGAGCCTTAACCATATATGCCTTATGATGAAGACCACTGACCATTTTAATAGTTGCCCTCTGGATCAACTCCATCCCGTTTATATCCTTTTGAAGGTGCGGTCTCCAGAATTGTACACAGTTCTCCAAATGAGGTCTCACCGGAGACTTGTACAAAGGCACTATTACCTCCTTTTTCCTGCTGGTCATTCCTAACCCTATGCACCCAGGAATCCTTCTGCTTTTGCTGTTGTCTTTTCTAGCTGCTTGACCACTTTAAAAATTTTATTTATTTATTTATCTATTTTCTTCTATACTGCCCCTTCCAGCAATCAAGGGCGGTTTACATGAAACAACTTAACAATTGTACACAGATGTATACATTTACATTGAACAATCGGATTCGACTATTTACATTGAACAGTCAGGTTCAGTTATTTACATTGAACAATAAGCTTCAACTTTATGATATATTAATACAAACAACCGTTAAACTATTTACATTGGATATTGGATAAAAATCATCTGATATGATCACCTCCAATTCCCACTCTGCTTTCGTGCACTGAAGTACTTCGCCCCCTACACTGTGCCACTCACGTGGGTTTTTGCAGCCCAACTACATGATCTTGCATTTCTTAGCATTAAATCTTAGTTGCCAGATTCTCGACATTCAAGCTTAGCAAGATCCCTCCTCACGCTATCCACATCTTCTAGGATGTCTATGCTGTTGCAGGTTTTGGCATACCTTACCCAACAGATCTTCTGCAATATCACTTAGAAAAATGTTAAAAAGAACAGGACAAAAGACCAATCCCTGAGGAATGCCATTGGTAATGCCCCTATCTTCCGAGTGAATTCCATTTACTACTACCCTCTGGCGCCTCCCACTCAACCAGTTTCTTACCCAGTCACTTTAGAGTCCATCTCAAGGGCTCTCGGATTATTTATAAGTCGCCAATTTGAAATACATAGTAACATAGTATAAGACGGCAGATAAAGACTAGTATGATCCCTCTGGTCTGCCCAGCAAGGTGGCAAGAGCAGATGTCAAAGAACTCGCCAAACTCTAAGTAAACCACATCTAGTGCTCTCCTTGATCCAGTTCTCTTGTCTACCAGTCAAAGAAATAAATCAGGTTCACCTGACAAGACCTACCTTTAGTAAAGCCAAGCTGTCTTTGATAATGTAATCCCTTGGATTCCAGAAACTGCACCATCCTATATAAACAGGAAATCAGCATGGGATGGTCAGAGGGGGCAGAAGCAAACAGCCCCATGGCACCAAAGTCATAAGGGGTAAGCACCATGGAGTTGTTTGTGGCCATTGCCGCTGCTGGAAGACCCGAGAGGGGTAAGAGCAGCGGCAATGGGCGCCCCTGTAGGGCCAGTGATCTAGGTGACCACCTAGTTCACCTAATGGTAATGCTGGTCCTGCTTGTATGTGAACAGAAGTATTAAAGCGACTGCAATGCAAGATTCTTGGGAAAATGAGGAAGTATTATGGATCATCTTTAAAAGAGATGATGGAACATCTATTTACATAGGTGCCATCTATAGACCTACAGCTCAATAGGAGAAACTTGACAAAGATCTAATCATGGATATTTGAAAGTTGGGAATGAAAGGACAGCTGCTGTTGCTGGGAGACTTCCACCTACCAGATGTGGATTGGAATGCCCCTTCTGCTGAATAAGAAAGAAGTAGGAAGATCTAGGATGCCTTTCAAGGTGTTATTTATTTTATTTATTTAGCTGTATTTATATCCCGCTTTTCACTGGGTCAAAGCGGTCAATTGGGGGATACATTTAACATGAGGGGATATGAGACACATACACTAATACTTACAGGGAACATGGGCAATGGAGGGTTAAGTGGCTTGCCCAAGACCACAAGGAGTGCCTATAGGACTAGAAATCCCAGTCCCTCCGGCATGAGATTGCTGTCCCCAGGTGGGACTTGAACCCCCAGCCCTCCGGCCTGAAGTACCTTGTCTTAACCACTAGACCACTCCTCCCACATGCTAATGTGTTATGCTCAGATAGATGGTGAAAGAACTCATGAGAGAAAGGGCAACGTTGGATCTACTACTCACAAATGAAAAAAGTGTGTCTAATGTCTGAGTGGGTGCCCATTTGAGCAACAGTGATCACCCTATGATATAGTCTGAGAAAAAAGCCAAGGCAGAGTCCAGTCACAGCAAACTCAAAGTGCTAGCTTTAAAAAATGTTGATTTCAGTAAAATGGGAAGTACCTGAAAGAAGAGCTAGCAAGATGGGAAGAAATAAGAGAAGTGGAAAGGCAATGGGCCAAGCTGAAAGGAGCTATAAAAATGGTAAAAGATCTTTATGTAAGGAAAGTTAATGAAAGCAAGACGAAAAAAGAATCAATATGGCTCTCCAAGAAAGTGACTAAATAAATAAAGATATACGAACATAAAATATGTCATACTGGGTCAGACCAAGGTCCATCAAGCCCAGTATCCTGTTTCTAACAGTGGCCAATCAAAGTCACAAGTACCTAGCAGTTTCCACAAAAGACACAGGTTCCACAATGCTTGTATTGGGACAAGCAGTGGATTTCCTGGGTCCCCTTTAATAATCTATACATGCGCTAGTGCCATGAGCCCGGGAGTGATGCGTGTAATCCCGCTCGGCCGGGTGTAGTAGTCGCCACGGGTCCACCAGCCCTAGCCTGGAGCATAAACGTCATAATGCCCGAACCGTCGCTATCCTGTCTCTTTGCTCCCCCCCCTTTGGAGGTGTCGAGGTTGAATGAGATACATCCCATGATGCTGAGGTAGCTCAGAGAGGTTCTGGTGGGTTCTCTTAAGGATATGTTTAATAGATCCTTAGGGAAGGGAGAGGTTCCATGGGTGGCAGAAGTGCTGATGTGGTCCCTCTTCATAAAAGTGGTAGTAGAGAAGAGGCAGGAATCTAAGCTGGCAAATTTTACCTTAGTGGTTGGAAAGGTAATGGAGATGCCACTGAAAAAGGGTAGTGAACTTTCTATAATCCAATGGATTGCAAGGTTCAAGGCAATATGGTTTTACCAAAGGCAGATCATGCCAGATGAATCTGATTGATTTCTTTGACTGGGTGACCAGAGAACTGGATCAGATGCATGCACAATGTGTAGCCTCCACACTGGATGTGGTTTACTTAGATTTCAGTAAAATCTTTGATACTGTTCCTCACAAGAAACTCAAGTGCAGACTGAGCAAAGTGGTGAACTGGATTGGAAACTGGTTGACAGACAAACAACAGAGGATGATGGTAAATGGAATCCACTTGGAAGAAAGAAAGGTGAGTAGTGGAGTGCCTTAAGGATCAGTCTTGGGGCCTATTCTGTTTGATATCTTTATGAGGGACATTGTCCAGGGCCATATCGAGCCAGAATCGTGTCCTGTACAACTTGCACATCGGGCGCACCCCCTCCCCCCATACCTCCGTCCAGCTGCCACCCTCTGCTTTCTCCACAGCGGTGCTGGCAGCAGAGCAAGAGCAGGCAGCAGCAGGATGGAAGTATGAGGCGAGGAGGGGCACCCGATGTGCAAGTCGGCGGCACAACAGAGCAGACCTAACTTTAAGGAGGTCTGACCCCTCCCTGCTCTGATGTCGCATCAGAGGAGGGAGGACCAGACCTGCAGGGTTTGGGGTTTTTAAAATTTAGTTGGGTCTGCTCTGCTGCTGCTGGTGCCGCTGCTGCTGCTGCTAGGAGAACAAAAAGTGGCAGCAGCAGGGCAACAGCAGGCAGCTGAAATGCGCCCCCTAAGCCTTTACGCCCTGTGTGGCTGCACCACTCGCACAGGGCTAGGTACGGTACTGACATTGTCGAAGAGTTGAAAGGAAACACTTTGCCTTTTTGCAGATTACATGAAGATCTGCAACAGGGTGGACCCCCAGGAGCGAGCTGAAAACATGAGAAATGATCTATAAAAATTAGAAGAATGGTCTAATGCATGGCAGTTAACATTTAATGCACTCAGGATGCAGAAATCTAAAGGAGAAGTATGTGATAGGGGGCGAGAAGCTGACATGCACAGACCAGGAGAGAGACTTCAGGGTGATAAGGTGGTGGCCAAAGCCAGAAGGATACTAGACTGCATAGAGAGGGGCATAATCAGTTGGGGAGGCCTCACTTGGAATACCATGTGCAGTTTCTGAAGCCATATCTCACTATGGATATAAAAAGACTTGAAGCAGTACAGTAGAGAAAGCGACTAAACTGATATGGGTTTTGCACCAGAAACTGAATGAAAATAGTCTTGAAGATATGAATACATATACCATAGAGGAAAGGAGGGACAGAGGAGATAAGACACAGATCTTTAGATTCTAGAAAGGTTATAATAAAGAAACAAACATTTTTTCAAAGACGTGGAAGCTATTAAACTAGAGGACATGAAATGAAGCTACAAGGAGGTAGGCTTAAAAGCAACATCAGGAAATACTTTTTCATGGACAGGGTGGGGGATGCCTAGAATGCTCTCCTGATGGAGGTTGGGGGACAAAAGCAGTGACGGAAATCGAAACTGCATGGAATAAACTCCTTCCTGGGTGTCCACACTGTTGCAAAAGGAGCACTTCTGTTTAAAGCAAACTTAAATGACTTTTACACTTCAAAACCCTCAATTGGTTTGCAGCTTGTCATGCTGTGAGGGCTTGTGTGCATCAGTGATGCTGAGAGCTAAGCTATCGATAGCTTAACTACTGTCAGGGTCTCTCAAGCTAGACAGGTCTCAGCTGAGGTGCCAGACCAAGACAAATCATCCATCTGGGCGGCAGCAGCAGAATGGGATGGTGGTGGAGGATCACATTTCTGTGACAATGGTAACAACACTAGAATTACCTGTGTGGAAGAAAGGCCTGGCAATTGCCACAAAAACCTAATGGATAGTCACAACAAAACAAATTACACTACAGTGCTAAGAGATGAGACCTCCAGGTTGGAAGGCACTCAACTGGCTACTGGGGAGGAGCTGAAGACTTTTCAGAGTAATGCTAGCATTTATGATGTGTTTGTATCAAAGCCCTCAGGATGTCTGACTGCTGATGTAGCTGCACATGAAATGAGAGTAAGAAGCTGCAAAGATGTCTTACATATGGGACATGGAACGTACGAAGCATGAACCAAGGGAAGTTGGAGGTGGTCAAGAATGAAATGGAATGTGTACAACTTGATCTGTTGGGTGTCAGTGAACTGAAATGGACTGGCATCAGGCACTTTGTATCTGATGATGATATGGTCTACTATGCTGGAAATGAAAGACAAAGACGACATGGTGTTGCATTTATAATCAAGAAGAAACTTGCAAGAACTGTAATGAAATACATTGCAATCAGTGAACGCTTAATTTCTATTCATCTTCAAGGAATGTCCATCAACACAACTATGCCTCGGAAGAAAGGCCTGGCAATCTACTTCCAGTGACACTGCCAAGAAAACCCAGGCGCTTCTGGGTCGCCAGGAGTCAGGACTGACTCGAAGGCACACATTGCATTTTGCCCCAACAACAGCTGCAAAAGAGGATGAAGTTGATCAGTTCTATGAACAAGTACAAGTTGAAATTGAAAGAACATGCAAACAGGATATCCTGATAGTCATGGGTGACTGGAAAGCAAAGGTTGGCAACAAAGAAGGCAAAGTGCTTGGAAAAAAGGACTTGGCAACAGAAATGAAACAGGAAAAAGGTTGATAGATTTATAGAAGACCAACAATCTATTCATCTCAAAAAAACTTCTTCCAGCAACACCAATGGTGACTGTACACATGGACTTCATTCAACGGATTATACAAAAATCAAATTGACCATATCTGTGGAAGTCAATGATGGAAAAGCTCTATAACATCAACAAAGACAAAACCTGGAGCTGATTGCAGATCACAAACTAGTATTATGCAAACTCAAGCTAAAGTTGAAAAAGAGCAAGCCACTCATGAATGTAGCAAAATATGACCTTGAGAATATAACACTGGAATTTAAAGATTGCCTGTGAGACTGATTTGCTCCTTTGGTTACAAATGACAGAACACCAGAAAAGTTAGTGTATGGGATGACATCATGAAAGTTGTGTTGTAAGAAAGTGAGAAGTCTCTACAAAAGGTGAAAAAGCAAGAACAGCCAAAATGGATGATCGAAAAAACTCTGAAAATTGTCCAGAAATGCAGAGAAGCTAAAACGAGAGGAGAAAGAGAAGCAATCGCAGAACTCAACAGAGATTTCCAACTTGCAGCAAGACAAGACAAGACAAGAAGTACCACAATGACGCATGCAAAGAAATAGATTCAGAAACTATTAGAGGAAGAACAAGATCAGCTTTCCAAAAGTTACAAGAGTTAAAGAAAAAATTCCAGCCTCGAATTGGAATGCTACAAGATGCTCAATGATCCATGTTGAATGATGCTAAGATGATCAAGAAAAGGTGGAAAGAATATAGAGTCATTATACCCTAAAGATCAAGTGGACCAACAGCCGTTTGAACCTGTACCTTATGATCAGGAACCATTGGTGTTGAAAGAAGTTGAAACAGCATTGAAAGCCTTATCAAAGAACAAAGCACTGGGCATTAATGGCATTCCCACTGAAGTATTACAGCAACCGGATGCAGCTGTTACTGTACTTACAAGGCTCTGCCAGGAAATTTGGAAGACATCATCACGGCCAACTGACTGGAAAAGATCTGTGTTTATACCAAAGAAAGGTGATCCAACTAACTAAATTATCACACAATTGTTCTGATCCCATATGCCAGCAAGATTCTACTAAAGATTATTCAGCAGAGTCTACAACCATACCTGGAAAGAGAACTGCCTGAAGTGCAAGCAGGGTTCAGGAAAGGGCAAGGAACGAGAGACATCAATGCGGATGTGAGATGGATCTTTGAAAAGACAAAAGAATACCAAAAAGATAGCTATGTGTGTTTTATTGACTAAAACAAGGCTTTTGACTATGTAAACCAAGAGAAACTCTGGTCTGCATTAAGGAGCATGGGTAAACCAGAACATCTGATGGTTCTCTTGCACAACCTTTACATTGATCAAGAAGCAATAGTTCGAACAGAACAAGAAGAAACAGAATGGTTTAAAATCAGTGAAAGTGTATGACAAGGCTTCATAATTTCCCCCTACCTGTTTAATTTATATGCAGAACAAATCACCAGAGAAGCAGGACTGTATGAAGGCAACAGAGGTGTGAAGATTGGTGGAAGACTCATCAACAACCTTTGCTATGCTGCTGATAACACATTACTGGCTGAAAGTGATGACGATCTGAAACATTTGCTTCTCAAGATCAAGGAACATAGTCTTAAAATGGGCCTGCACCTTAATGTAAAGAAAACAAAGATCCTGACAACTGGCAAAATCAATAAGCTCATTGTTGACAGAGAAGAAATTGAAATAGTTGACAGATTTAACCTACTTGGATCAACTAACAATAAAGAAACGACAAGCAGTCAGGAAATTTGACAACGCATTGCTCTTGGCAGAATGGCTATGAAGGACCTAGACAAGATTCTGAAGAGCAGAGATGTTTCTCTCCATACAAAGATTCAACTTGTTCAAGCCATGGTATTTTCAATAACATCATATAGATGTGAAAGTTGGACAGTGCAAGATAGACAGGAAGAAAATCAATGACTTTGAATTATGGTGCTGGTGACGAATACTGTGTATACTATGGACTGCATGAAGGACAAACCAGTCATTATTAGAGGAGATCAAATCTAAGCTTTCCTTAGAAGCTCAGATGACAAAACTTAGACTTTCATACTTTGGACACATCATGCGAAGACAGAGATCGGTAGAGAAAGACATCACGCTTGGCAAGGTAGGAGGTCAATGCAAAAGAGAAAGGCCAGCAATGAGATGGATTGATACAATGATAGCAACTATGGGTGCCACTCTATCAAACAATAAGCTGCCTGACTGAACACAGTTTAAATCAACTATCAAGAAGGTCGCCATGAGTCAACACCGACTTGACGGCACTTAACATCAACAACACTTAAAAAAAGGCACAGAGTAGGTGTAAGCTACAAGGACTGGCAGTTACAACCCAAAGTAAAAGCACAGAGCAGGGGTAACTTGCATGAAACTGCAATTACAACCTAACGTACCTTACTGGGCAAAGTGGATGGGCCGTGCTGGTCCTCATCTGCCGTCATTTACTGTGTTACTATATAAAAGACTTTGTTATCATGCAAACCTTAGCCCCATATTTAGGCAAAGGCAATGCAGGCAACTGCCTCTAATGCTGAATTTTGATAGGTGCTGAAAAGTTGTCTCCACTGCATGCCTCAATCTGTACCTGGCCAACACATCAATCTGGTCCACCAAGCATAACTACAACACTGATAATGAAATTCAACATGATTCCTGCTCAAGTCCTGTGTCATCCCCCCTCTTTTCTCCAAGGGCTTCTGGTTACCATGGAAATCCGGCAAAGGGAAAGTAATGGTGGGACACCCCTAGGACTGGGCAGGCCCTACACTGAATTTCATTGTTAGTATTGCTGCTATAATAGGTGGACCAGATCGCTGGACAGTGGGACAAGGCTGGATCTGGGCAGAGGCAATCCCTCCCCTGTAATATCTGGTCCTGACAAAACTTCAGTTGCATTGCTTAGTTTTCCAATTGTGTGTTTTCCACAGAATATCAACATAAGTCACAGGAGCCATGAATGATGCGACCTCTTTAAGATTCATACTCTGCTGCAGGTAGGGCTGGTTTGTATACATGCATGATTGTCATATATAATCTAATAATGGGGCCAGAATGCTTAAAGCATTTAAAAGAAATTCTGAGTGCATGAGATTGAAGCTCAATTAAATTACAAGTTTAGGTACAATAGCTAGGTCCCTGCCCTCCAGGGCTTACAAACAACCTCATTTACTAACTTACGTTAGTGCAATTAATGTGAATTAAATAATGCAAGCCTGCTCATTAAGTATGCGCTTAATTTGGATTAACGTGTATTATTAACGCATCGCTGCCAGACAATTAAATGTATTTACACCTGAGACAATGGAGGGTGAAGCGACTTTCCCAAGAATCATCGGTGGGAGAAGCACAGTTCAACCCTGGCTTCTCTGTTTTTCCGCTGTGTCGGTCTAATCGTTAAACTGCTCCATGCTTGCATGAATGAGGAAAGGTAAGGACTGGCCATCCGCAGTATGAGCAGGAAGTTTAGTTAGACAGGGATGTTGTAAAGCAAATATGCCTTCTTTGGGGTCTGAGCAACTAAACATTTTCCCCATAGACATAGACTGAGTGAAAAGCCTTATTACATCAGGCCTGTCTGATGAGTACTCCATGAAAGAAGTGCCTTTTTACTCAAGCGATTCCTGCTTTCTCAACCCTTTAGACAAGTGTTATTCTCAGAGCATGAACTTCTGTCCGTGGAAAAGGAGAAACGCTCTCATTTTTACCCCTCCCTTGCTGGACAAAATGAGAGACTATCAAGTGTAATGTGAGCCAATTACAGGGCTCTGGCTTCAGATGTCACTGCCCACAGAATACTTTATGGCAACTTAAAGGATTGAAATAAATTTGAAAATTCACCAGCCCTGTGAACCAAATGCCTTGGCGCAGATCGGAGTTAAATATAACTCCTTCCCAGCACAGAGGTAGTTAGACATCTAATTGTCAGAAATACCATATTAAAAACTTGGGAGCTGATATTCAAAGGGACGTATGCAACCAGACTTTGCTTTAAAAGATTTAGGCCCAACAGATGCATAACATTTGGCTGGACAACATTTATCTTTCTGCAACAGCCTGGCGTCTGGATATCGGTCTCACTGGTTCCAGTGGCAGCTGCACAACTTCACAAGTAAATTATGTTTTCTGTGTGCTAACCAACTAAAGAGGGTTCTTGGGGAGGGTAACTATTAAACAGGGAGGATTTCCTTCACCAGTCAGCACTGTGTCAGCGTAGGACTCTTTCCCTCCTCCACATCTGACAGTTTACATTTTTGTTTATAGGAAAGAGGAAACGGGTACATCAGGCATTATTTTTGCATCCAACAATAGTGGCACTAATTACGGTATTCCCTGAGATGCTTTCTGTTACAGTAAGTATTGTTTTCCCATATCTATTTACACTTGTCTTCATATACAGCTCTACAAAGCCAAATGGAACAGGTGGCTAATACAGCATGCTATTTTTAACTCTACCTGCATATCAAAATTCAAATGGAATAATTGGTTATTTCAGTCGTCCCCCTTCCCCCAGGCAAAAAGGCTCCCTTACAGCCAGAAGAGGTGATCTGAAGCATCTTATCAACTTCAGGCGAGTATACCTAAATGCAAGGGTACATTCTCATTCACTTGGACTATGTCACAGCAGCAAAACTCAAAGCCATTAGGTTCAAATAAAACTCTATTTTAAAGAAGAGCTCGTTAAATGAAGCAAGATCACCTGAGCAAACTCCACAAACCTATGCGGGAGGGCTGCAACTGAGAAGACGACGCCTCCCCACGAGGGCATTGAGGAGGCGGCAGATTGGACGCCAGACTAGTAAACACACAGCTACTTGACCCGTTTCTTTCAGAATAAACATTATCATTTGTGTCCAAGCATATAAAGTCAAATAATCATGAAGAAATTTTACACAAAAATAAAAAGCCATTGACCAACATGTACCTTTCCCAAATATTAAATTGTCTTTATTGCATAGAAAGTTTGGTAACATTAATGGCAATCTGCTAACATAACGGCAATGTCCTAGAAGTCACAACAGATACTACAATGAACAGTTTATCAAGTAATGGCTGTCGACCAGCATTACATCCATCCAGTTTGGGTTTTGAACAGAAAAGTGATCACCACAAAGACAGATTTAACATTCCATTTTCTTGGTCTATACATTTTTGGATTTTCTATGCGTTAGAGCCGCAAGCAAACACTAAGGGCCCGATATTCTAAGCCATTTACATAATTTACAGACCTGTAAACCGTGTAAATGCTGCTTAGAGGGCAATTCAGCGGCACTAACACGCTAGGTGCTCTGAATATCCCCGATTATCTCTGCTACACACCCCAGTGCTAACCGCTTAGTATGGGGGGTGTGTCATGGACGTTCCAGGGGCGGCACCAGTTGCTGACTGGGCAGGGCTGATATTGCACCACTGCTCGATTAGCAGCCATGGGTAAAAGATAGGCCAGCTTTACCCATGGGAGCTAACCGGGCAATGGCTGAATATCGCCGCTGCCCGGTTAGGTTCTGTGGGCTGTAAGGCGACCCTGGATATTCAATGCCAGGGCCGCATATGAGCCCGGCCTTGAATATCGGCAGTGATGGCTATGTGCCATTGCAGCGCATAGCCATCCCAAAAAGAATATCGGGTCCTAAGTACTTAGTAGCGATGGTAGATGTCTCTCAACAAGACTTTGAAGCATGTTTATGAAGCAGCATTACCTGTAAATACAGCAGAAGGCACATGCTATTTGGGCACTTTAACAGATAATGCAGGGAAATTGCAATGACAGAGCGACTTTCTGTTCTATTTGCAGAAATTGCGTTATCTGCACAAGTGGGAGGGAAATGGGCGAGCGTGTCTGCAACGCACAGTTACTGTGGGTGTCGACAGCACACGGGAACCGTCAGAGTTGCAGACAGCATGGGTGCTCATAAAGCCACCCACTGAGGTGGTGTTATGTGCATCGTCAGTGCTGCCGGGCTGTGTTATCTGCTGAAGAAACGCTATGCACGCCCCAACATATAATGCACGACTTTTGCAGCCAACGCTGTGCTATCTGCACTTTTTTGCAGTGTTAGCTGCAAAAGCCTTATATGCTTTAGTTAACAGATCCCTTTCTGTAAGGCTCATACCCCCAACATTTGCTTAGCTAAAACCAGACTGTTTCAGGAATTTTTTTCCTTCATCCTACACAAGGGAGTGTTAACAAAAGATGTCCATGAAAAACATCAGGGCCGTTTAAGGATGACATATTTAATAAGGAATAAATCAATCAAAACAAGATCATGTCACAGCGATAGGAAAAACAAAAACAGTGAAATCCAATAACAAACCACAGTAAAGGTCTGAAGACTAAGTTGACATAATATCAATTTTCTTTTCCAGTCATCAACAAATAAAGATAAACTGTAAAGTGGTTCATAAGAGCCAATTTTTCACAATGATTCGAGGTGCTAAACTTGACCAAAATTATCTCTCCATACAGACACTTAAGAAATTTGCTTAATACTGGGGGTTCTTAAGCACCCACAGAGTTGGCACCGATGAATTGATCTTAGCCATATGATTTTCCCCGACGCCAAACCTCCCTCCCCTCTCCAGTCTGCTAAGACAAAAGATTTATTTGATACAGGCAGTAGATCAAACCATCTGAGGGGAATGATGCGATCTCGGCAGCAACAGACACAGAGGCCATAATATATTAAAGTGCATTGACATTGGCTCTTATCACGTTAACTAGCGTGTGCTAATGATCCATCTTGACACGCAAATGACTTTTGCATTAATTTACACATGCAAAATTTATCACAGTAATCTGGACGTCGTTGAAAAATCTTAATTACATGGCCCAGAGGTGTGGTTTAGCTTTTGGCATTAATGGGCCTGTGTTGAATTTTATGCATTTTAACTTGAATTACTTTTTCATGCATTAATAGGTGATGAGTTATTTTGAGACTCATTAGAATAGTGTTAAAACTTGCATTATAAGCACGGATAACACATGCAAGCTGGATTGCGCAGACTAACAGCGCGTTTAGCATGCATGAATGCTTGTGAGAGCGTTACTGAACTTTAATAAATTGACCCAAAGGCATTTTAGACACTGTTAGCCTGCTGGAAAGAGAAATTAATGATTCTAGGGATACGCTTACATCACATTTCATTTTGAAAATGAAAAGAAAAATATACAAAATTTTGTTCATTTTCATTCCAAGCAGCCCCCACCCTCCATAGTAAAAGAAAAGCTCCTCATCCCCCCCTCCCCATGCCTTCTGCAGGATCTTCTCACACTCACTGCTATCTCTAGGGGGCAGAAGCAATGCAGAAGTGGTGCTGGTGGACCCAAGCCCAGTGCATTCACGGCTAAATGCTATTCAGCAAAATAATGGGAAGTCTCTCCTGCCTTGTGAAGACAGCAATAGCTGGGTGAGGTGCTAGAGAAAGGGTGGCGAGATGGGGAGAAGGCCCAGGAGGAGTATGTTTTCATTAATTTTTCTATGAGGAAAGTGGGCTGGGGCCTAGATGCCAACATTTTTTAATATTCTGTTTTTCCTCTCTTTTTTAAAATTTCCATCTGTGATTTTTTTCCAAATAAATGAAATAAAAATGTCTGTCCGTCCCCTTAAATGATTCTATATTCAATATCCCCTGCTTATTAAATTCAGTTTGGGACCTAGGGAAGGGAAATGCAAAACATCAGACCAATGATTTGTAAATCCTTGAGCCCCAGAGGAGCAGAGTAATTGGAGACAGGACTCTAATAGATGCAATGATTGTCTATTTTTGTTGCCTCTAATTGTTATATCGTTCTGTGATTTGGTAGCAACTTATAACCAAGGAGTTTGCAATTTATTGCAAAATTGTACCTTTATTCAAGAAATACTATTCTGTATTTGGAGGCACTGTTCTCTTTAATCTCTCTCATATGCTTGCCTCCTCCTTTCCATTCCATAAAAATGTTATCTCAAGGATTATTTGAGAAAAATGACGCAAAATAAAAGGTAGCTTTAGTAACCATAACATCCAACTATGGACTCAAGAGCTTTTTTTTTTTTAACCCGAAGTAAAGTAAATTTCTCAGAAATCTGCATTAAGTATGAGAACCCTTGAATATGGCAGTTCAGATAGCTAAAGGGGACTGGCAGTCTAAGCTTCTGGCTTCTTGCTCACAATGCTTTAAAATCAGCACCTCCCCATCAAAAGGCGTCCACCATAAAATCTTCCTTGGCCTTCTAAGAAAGACAGTTTCTAAAATGTTTAACTAGAGTACAATTTTTTAGCCAAACAGAGCAATAAATAACTTATACTAATGAAAAAAGTATCACCAATGGGCAAGACTGCAGCTTATAAAAATCCAGCCCTGAAGTGAGCAGGTTTTCAAAGGTAAGGTGAGGGGTGGTTGGTTGGTTTGTTTTTTTTGCAGTGTCATATTCGCTTCAAAACTGAAAGAGGAGAGGCTGTAGCAGCAAAACAGGATACAGAGCCACATGGTAAAGATTTCAACTTCCAAGATTTTTCAGCACAGACAATTCTAGTGTGGACAAGAGTGGGGAAATGGTCAAATCAGATATGCTATTATAGGCTTTATTTAAGATTATTTCCAACTTGAATATGCAAAATACAAACTCCAAAAAAACATTTTCATTTTATTTATAGTTTACAAATATACAAAATAGAAGTTTGCTTAAAATTTATATTACATATTTATTATGTAAAGCATTATATAGGGGGGAAAAGGCATTTGTTCTGCTAAAGGCCTATTTGGGAATAAACCATAGTGCCGTACAAATTATTGCACATTGTAACCACAGTGCGTCACAGACTGTCTGCATATAATAAAACAAACATTAATAATAAACCAGGTGTATTTACCTGACTTAGGTCATAAATGTAGATCGGAAGACAAAAATATATATTTCCTTGTCAAATATGCAGCAGTTGTTTAAGACCTTTGGCTTTTTATTTTTTTATTGGTACCTTTAGAACAGGCAGTCACTCAGCACCATGAATTAGGCTTTGGAAGTTTTTTCCTTTTCTTTTTTTGCTGTACCTGAATTTTCTTCCTGTTCCCTTATTATAATAATGGCTTTCAGAAGGCAACGCTACAAAGCAACGCTCACAGGAAGTCAATTCCCCTCCCCTACCCCCACAAATAGTCTATTGAACCCTGATATCCATGGCTTCCAGTCACTCCTTGGCATTTCATATTTGAGAAATATTCAAGTTGAATTTAAAAAAAAATGGAATGCTTGAAGATCCAGTCACAAAATCCAGTATTTGTGTGTGTAATTCATAAAGTTTCATCATAATGTATTTGCTGACTCAATAAAAAATATTCCATAAGTTCCACCTTCTGGAAGACGTATCGTTCCATCAGTGTGATCTCTCCTAGTGCATGCTCCTGCCTCCTCAGTCTCTGGAAGACGGTGTTCTGCTCAGAATACTGACTCCTATGGCAGTATGGTGGGGAAAACGTCCATTACTTTCCCCTTAGAAGTGCCTCTTCATGTGTAAAGCAAGGTGGTCTGACCTGGAGAACGCCCGGTCGCACCTCTGACATTGGAAGGGGCGGTGACCAGTGTGCTTCCTGTAGTGACGGGTCAGTTCATCGGAGCGAGCAAACTTCCAACCGCAACCTTCCCAGTCGCAGTGATATGGCTTCTCTCCTATCAAAAAAAGAGAGAGAGGGAGAGAGAGAGAGAGAAAGAGAGGAAACATGAATATTCCCAAGTAACCTACTGGTATAGATAACCACTTGACATGCTGATACCAGTTTATCTGAGCGGTGGTGTAGGCTTCTGAGGTGCTGTGTCTCTTGGGATGCTGGGGAGAGGGGGAGGGTGACAGCAGATGTATTTTCATCCACCTCACATAAAATGTAGTACCTCAGTGGAATACACCACAATTTTCATATCAATTAAACGTCAAACACCAGGGCTGAGAGACCAAAGACTGTTCTTGTGGAACTTTTCAGTTGCAACCAGTTGTCTTGTAAGAAAATCAACAAATAAGTTTTACATTAAAGACCATTTCAGTCATAGGGCTAGATTTTCTAAAAGGCATTACTACGTGCTAACACATATTAACATGTGTTATCAGCAAATCAGCCTCACTGCATAAAATAGGGCCTGTGGTGAACAACACACATTACTGCGTGTTGATGTGTGGTAGCACAGTAGAGCCTTTGAATAAATCTAGTCCATAATGTGCAGCAGAGCAAAAATCACTTTCTACACGAGGTCCTGGACCATGGCTACATAACATACAGTTGTTTGTACTTGCTGACAGGGAATACTAATAGATGCTGTTTCAGCATTTTGGAAGAACTGTATGGGTCGCCTTTATCTTAAAGATCATGGTCACATGTACTGTTGGTTTTTCACAACTATGAAGGACTGAAAACATTAGGTTAAAATGGATAGAGTACTTCAAACTGTGAAACGAACGCACCTGTCTCTAATTAGTTCACACATCTCCAGCATCACCAAGAAACCAAATCGACTACATATTTTATATTCTTTGACTGTAACTTTCCTTGTTTTCCCTCCCTTCCTTGTCTCTGGATTTTTGTTTTGTTTGTAACTCAGGCGTGTAATTTTAAATTGACTTTATGAACCATTTTGACATCTCTTTATTGAAAAGTGTTCTATCAAATAATTAAACCTGTTACCAGAAATTCAGTTTATAACTTTGAATACTAGAGAAAAGTGGTTACCAGTCGCAGCCTGCATATAAATAAATACACAAGACCAGGTAGAAAAATGCCTGTGCGTGTATCTGTTTCCCCAACCTAGTAGGACAAATTAGAAGGAGCAGATGACGTGGGTTTGTTCAACACCGATGCCCAGGCTTAATCACAAATTCTGGACAAAAAGACCCTTTTGGAAAGAAAACTCTTCTAAATATTTGTCATCTGGCTGATGAGAAAAACTTTAACATTTAAAGAACAGATTTCCCAGACTAGAAATGTGTGGACAATGAAAACCTAAGTGCTTTAACTTGAAGTGTTTCTTGAGATACTGAATAAGAGCAAGAACGTGCCTTCTGGAAGGCGTGGTGCACATTTGGTGTTGTCCAGTGGTGTCTGCAGCAAAGTGTATGTTATGTACCAGTCCATTAAAAACACTTGCCTCTCTGATGGGAGAATTTATGGTGACATGTTGCTGCAGCACAAGGACACTCTCATTCCTCTTGGCTCTATTCTAACAGAAAGCGTCAACCTCTGACCCCCACCATAAGATCAGGCAAACTTTATTTTCTAACCACTTGTCGGCCTGCGTTCACCTCATTTCCCACCACACTGATACTCTGCAGCTTAATGTTTTTGGATGGACAGGCTCACTACAATAAGGACATGGTGTTTGATGGGCTAACAAGTCTAGAAGTCATGACCCACTATCTAGGTACCCAATGTCCTTGAAGTAGTGTCTTGAATGCACAGAAATGTAAAAATGTTTTGGATGGTATTGATATTGCCCAACTTTAAGACTATATGTCATGCTCTCAATATATACTCTTTAGCTTTGAAGATCGTTAAGAATGAAAGAGTATTTTCTGATTGTGGGTATCACAGACATACTGGGACCACTTTCACTGGTACAATGGTGTTTAGAGACTTTTTGTAATACAGCAAAGTTCAAGACAGAACAAATCCTCAAATATAACAGCATTAGGGATCCCATTCAGTAAGTAATCAGGGGAGCAATCTCTCCTGCATGTGCCTTAAGTTAGACTATCTGTATAAATTAAGGTAACCCAAGTAAGAATATTACACCTGCCCACAATAAATCCAGGGGTCTGAAGCATCTGGGACACCATGGAAATTAAAGTTACATATTTTGAGCTTTAAAAAGAAAATAAACTCTGTTAAATCAAGTGCAACATTTACAAAATGGAGTTTCTTAAAACTGACAGGGTATTCCTATGTTCTGCTAAAAAGATCATCCAATCCTAGCCCATTATCTTTCGGAGAGGCTTAATGACAAGCCTCTCATTCTCTCACCCGCCTTAAAATACAAATAGAAAACTTAATTCACCTTAAATGCAGTGGCAGCCATTTTCTCCCTCGGATACCAAGCCAACTTTAAATTACCTTCCTGCAAATTCGCCTTTGCTGAAACCTGCCAGTCAATTTAAATCCCTATGGTAAAGACATCTACATAAGAACCGATAAAAAGTAGCTTGTGGAAACCAGATATGCAGGCTATAGAAACAGGAATGCTATGGAAATGTTTTCAGACCCATGCCCGGAATAAAAAGGACACCAGAATAAGCAAACACACTGAGCAGGTTTTAATACATCAGAAGGAGAGTTTCTGTGTACAGAAAACTTTGAAATAGGACTGGAAAAACCAGGGTTATCTCACAAATACCATGAAGCTGGAGGTCAATCGAGGACGCAAAGCTTGCCTTAGTCCAGTTTGTATTTAAATTTCCTCAGAACGCATTTGAAACCAAGTTAAAGGCAACCGTCCTTTTTTGTTTGTTTTAAATTGGCTTCAGATTCATATAATTAGAAAGCTAAATGAGGAATGCACTGTACTTTCCTGGAAGCATGGAATTTTAAGGTTCTTACTGTCCAGCAGCTCTGACCACTCCAGATAAAACTACAAGCATAGCTAAGTACTCTTGGGTATTTTATCTATAAGGGCGAGGCTGCTTGCCTGCAGCTAATTACATTTCTTATTTAAAAAAGGAGCACAACAGAAATGGCTTGAACAGTTGTATAATGGGAGACTTAAAAGTTTCTTACAACCAGAAAGCAGAACATTACGTCACTGCAAATCCTAAGGTGACAAGTGACCTCCACTATCTGCCAGGAAGCCTTCACAATGACCACACCAAGCACAGTTGTAATACGAGGGAGGGCTGATAAGTCTCTGGCCTTGTAATGAAAACAGAAAGCTACAGGTCCGAATTTTGTTGCAGAGATCATTTGGACCTCCAGAACTGAAGTGTGCCTGTAGCCTTCTGTTTTGTTACAAGACCAGAGACTTATCAGCCCCCCTCCCCCCTCTTCATGGAACAAAGTCTGGAACATGAACTGCTTTGCTTAGTTCAGCTTTATAAAAAATGATAAGTAGTAGTAGCTTTTGTTTTTCAGCTGAAGATTGCCTCCCACCAGTAAGATAACAGCACCTGAGAGTTGCTTGTTCAGGAACAATTTCTTCAAAATAGGTTACTTTTGCACACACCATGACAATAATGAACCTCACTCCTAAACCAGGGTATATAGAGTATGATCTCAGCCTATTAATGCTTGCTGTAGTACTTGCACTGTGCCAAAGAGCGCCTCCTTCTGGAGTTCATAAGATGTGACATGTACAGGCAATTTGTCAAGCTGTTTGCTTAAGAGGCAATTCCTCCAAATGGCTTACCTGTGTGGGTGCGGAGGTGAGCCTTCAGATGAGAGCTCTTGGTGTACGTCTTGCCACAGCCAGCATAGTCACAGGTATGGGTGGCTGTCCTTTTCCTGGGCCAGTTCCTGCGACCCCTTTTTGGTTTGCTTTCCTCTGGCATGCAGCTCCCGGGAGTCATAAGCTCTAAAGGTGAAGAGGGTGGAGTCAGCATGGTCCCTGTGATCAACAGTGGCACTTTTTTTAAAGCTCCTTCAAAAAGACTGAGATAAGACTGACCTTGATACTGCAGTGCGGTTGGCTGCTGATCTGGCTGGAAGGGAGGGTAGCCGCTGGCAGCATGGAAAGCCTGGGGCAGTGGCAGTGCCGGATGGCTAAGTCCCTGTGGTGAAGGGTGACAGTCTCTGTTCAGCATCTCCTCTGGGGGTAGAGGGGCAGACGTCCTGTTGGCCAGTGTTGGCCGCCCACTAGAAAAGTCCTGTTGGACTCTGGGCAGGGTGCAGGAAGCTGCTGTTGCCTCCTGTTTGATTTTGGGGCACATCCTGGGAAGCTGCCCGCTGTAGGGAGCTGCACCACCTTTGCTAACGTTGACAGCAGGGCTGTAGTCTCCCATGTCCAGGGTGGTTTTCACCACAAATTTTCCATGCAGATTGGAAGCAGGGGGCGGTGGCGGTGGTGGCTGCATATATACAGGATCCAGGTCGGGTCTCATTAGCTCAGCTACGAAGCCTCCAGAGGGTGACAAGTCACTGATGTCAGCCAGATTGAACGGGGTGTCCCTGGAACCATAAAGCAGGGGCCCTGGGCCAGGATTGTTGCTGGAGGAAGGCTGCCCCCGGGGGCAGCGCAGCGGGTAGGGAAAACTGCAAGGAGCAGCTGGGGGAGGGGAGCAGGAAGAAGGGGAAGGGGAAGAGGAAGAGGAAACCACTGGGCCTTGCTCCTGGTGGTTCAGGGAGTTGGAGAGGATGAAGTCAAAGTCCAGCAGGTCGTTGAACTCCTCGGGCTCTCGGCGGCCCAGTGGCTCGGGCTCTGCGCTGTCCTCATAGGGCTGGCTGGGGTTCAGCATCGGCAATCGCTGCTTCATATGAGAGAGCTCCTCCCTCCACCTCTGTGCAGAGAGCAACATATGCAAAACACAAAATAGAGCCAGGTTTTAGTATCCCATTCACTTACAGCACATGTTCCAGTGCCAATTCCTAACTGCCCAGAGACAAAGAGAGACATGCTGTCACACATCGCCTTGTGTCTGTGCTGCATACATCTAGCACCACCGATAAACCGTGGCAGCAGCTATACAGTCTATAGTAATGAATGACAGATCTGGGAACAGCAGGGAAGAGGTTTGAAAAGAATTGTGATAAAATTAGTTTATGTTCCTCCTTTGTTTTTTTTGCATCATTTATGTTCTAGGAGCCAGCATTGACTCAACGGCAGACAACAACAAGTTCTAATAATCCAGGCATTTGCTGAAAATGTTTCGGGCTGTCATGTAACTAGGAACAATCAACCAGGTTGATCCTGATCCCATTTATTGCTTGACATCTGGCCACCCTTCCCCAGTGAGATACATGCCAGGCAGCTCCAGTCGAAGATGATCAGATCCGCCCCCCCAATTCCTTATGAGCAGGAAGGGGGATCTTGGGGGAAGGCCAAAATACTTCCCATCAGAGGGAGCCTTACCCCTACTACCTATGAAAAAATAAGCCAGTGGTGTACGATCAACCCCCTACACAAACTTGCCTTGAACAACTACTGGAAAAGCTGAGCTAAATACAAAAAAAAAATAAAAAAAAAAATCAACAATTAAAAGAATGCAGTTAATTAGCACGCATTCCTAACAAGGCAAAAAGGGAGTATAAACTTAAAGCCCTATTTCTTTATTATGGGCTGTCTTCATTTGTATTTACTATGATTGTTATCTAATATATGCGTTTGTACGTTTGGCTTTATGTTTTGTATATGTTTAGAGCCCGATTGATATATTTAACAAAGTAAAAAGGAGAAGGGAAAGGTTAACTTTCAAGTTCAGCAGCTCGCCCTGTGCTTATAGGCAGTGGATTTCTTGAGCCGATCGTGGCTGTCAGAAAGCCCTGCGCTCGTAAGCGAGCAGGAGAGAGTGACAGCAGCAGCAACAGTAGCAGATCGAGGCAAGCTGGGCAGCACTGGTTTCAGATGAAACAGGGAAATGGAAACCAGAAATACCGCGGCAGGAAAGCTTCTCAAGCAAAGCGGATGAAGGGTGGCCTTTTGGCAGGCTCATGGCAGGGAGACAGATACTCACGTTGACAGCACTTGCCTGTCTGAGGGATTTCTCCGTGCCCGGGCTTCCCGCCGCGAAGGTGGAGATGGAAGGGAGCAATGTGCCGCTCAGAGCCATGTCAAAGTCGCAGGGCGGCTGCCTGAGGACGGGAGACAGAAAAGCATACATCAAAAAAGGCACGTCCCAGCTCGATCCGGTTAATTTCCGATCACCAACCAGTCTTTTACGAAAGGATCACACCACCCCTACACTACACACCACGCAAACCACTCCAAAGATCTACCTCATTAATGCAGGCAACGACGGCTTGAGTACGAAGTCCAGTAAGTTTGCAATGGCAAAAATTAAAAATAATAATAATAATAATAATAATAATAATCCCGCGATATTAAGAGAAGCAATCAGACAAATCTGTAATCGTGATTTAATTCGTCGTTGAATCTGAAAGGTGCGCCGATGCTTTCCTCGGCGAAGTGCGGCACTGTCTCCGTTGTGCTGCTGCTGTCGTCGCTAGCAGAGTAGCGCGAGGCAGCTGCTGACGGGCTGGGGAGCGGGCGCGAGACGCTCCGTGCCGGGGATTCCCTCCTCTCGCCGGCCGGGCGCCGCAGCCGCTGCCATGGGAGCTCTGGAACCTGTCGCGCGAGACGGGTGGACAGGATGCGCGCGCGCCCGCCCGCTCGGGAGCCGCTGGGCGTAGAAGGGTGCGGAGCTCGAGCCGTCTCTTTCGCTGCCACCCCGAAGGCCCTCGAGTACTGTACATGTACACCCAAACAGGCACATACACGTGGAAGTGACTCCTAGACGGGTTGCCCTCACCCCAACCCAACCCCCAAAAGCGCAAACAGCAGCAGCTGTGCTTCCCCGCTACCAGAACCCAACTCGGAACTGTCATGCCATTCGGCAGAGGTTCCCTACTTATAACTTTTTTTTTTCGCACGATCCCCACCCATTTTTTTTTGGTCATTGCCATGGCGCTTGGAAAACAAACTACAGTACGCCACTGAACACGTTGGGAGAAAGGAGTGGCAGACCGAAAGCAACGAGAAAGGGGCGGGGACAAGAGAGAAAGGGTTGGGCTGTGACGTCAACAAAGTAGCTGGCTGGCATTTCGCTACACTGACGCCAGAAGCGGCCCTAGGAGCGGCGCGAGGCTGCAGACGGGGTGGGGCCGAGCCTAGGGGTTTCTCCGCAGTTGTTTGGGAGCAAAACAGTCGCTTTAGCAACCCGAGGCGCGAGGAGCTCTGGTGACACCGTGCGCCTCCATGGGCAGCAAGCGTGTCGCGCACATCGCGTTCTCAAACGCTCGTATGTGTATTTAACTGATGGGGAGAAAGACGGGACATTAGCCAAGGAAGCGAACCTCTTTATGTTTTGTTTAGTTGTGGTATAAAAAATAGAATTAAGGGCCCCTGCTTGGATGGAATTTACGCCAAAAGTTTGGATTTTTACGTTAGGCTCACAGGGGGAAAACGAATTGAGAGAATGAGGTGATAGGCTGGCTGTCATGTAATGCGTGGGAACACCTTTCCACAGGGTGCATTTCATATTAAAATCTCCATCTTATCCTTATGGAGTAATAAACGGATTCCAATTTAACAGACATATCAAATAGAAAACATAAAATATTACTTAAAAACAAAACGACCAATCTCATCAAACACTATATATCAGATCTATTCCAATTACAGTAATATATTCATTCTTTTGGTACAAAAAAGACAAGAATGTAAAATATAAAGGAAAAATAAGTCAATGTCTGAGTATCATCATTAGACCACATGTTGAAACATGTGCATTCCTTATATGTAGTGGTGAATAAGCATCTTCCTTATCTGCTCTCCAGTTCTCCACCTCTGGGTAGTGTACCTCCTCTGCAGCATGGAGACTGGGCATGTCAAACTGGATATATCCTGCTGGCCTCTCCCATCAGCCCCAGTGTGTCCAGTCTCCATGCAGCTGGAGGTTGTGAGCCCAAGTGCTGGGCTCACTGAGGAGCAGATAAGGAACTCTTGATTAGGATAAATAGCTTTGTTTTGGGAGTTTTTTAAATTTCTATTTACTTTAAGTTTGAGGAACGCTGTGTCTTTAAAAAAAAAAATGAACAGAGATATCAGAAGGGAAACGGAGGTTTGCAAAACGATAGCTTCCTCTCCCTCCTAAAGTCTGATTTCACTCTTGCTCACTCTCCCCTCCATGACTGTACGGTGGGGAGTTGTGCGGGGTTAACCGATAGCTGTTTCTATTGCTGCAAACAGTGCCGGTTTTTATTACCGCTGGACGAATTTCCACGGAGCTTTGGCTCGACAGCAGCAGGAAGTAGCAGTCTGATCGCAGCTCTCTGCCTGCTAATATCGCTGTGGCTGCGATCAGGTGAGAGTAAGCAGTGTTTTAAATACCTGTGGTACAGAGGTTGTGGTAGGCTATGGCCTAGCAAGGCCTGCTATTATGAAAGGCCTGTAAGTTAGGCCTGGATCCTAACTCCCATTATAGCTAGAAAAGAACCAAAAATTTGTGAAAAATGAGAAAACAGTTTTAAACTGCTTAATAAGAAGTTTTTTATGAATTCATAAGTCTTCCATTATTCTCTTGTGTGTGAAAGAACAGAAATGTTTCAATATATGCATTCATGGAGCTAGGGATAACCTTGCAGTAGAGAAGTAATGAAATCAAGAACTGCACCATTGTTAGAGCAATCCTAAGGGAGGGGGCTGGTTGCTAGGCTCCGGAGGGATTTCTAATTGGACAGGTGCAGGGAATGTAAAACCAATGAGACGTTTGCATGTATCGAGTTAGAACCAATAGAAAGTTCTCATGTATCAAACTGAAAAAGAGATATAGCACAGTTACTTACCTGTAACAGGTGATCTCTGGGAACAGCAGGAATTAGTCATCACATATGGGTACGTCGGTACCGACGGAGCCCGCGCGGGAAAGCTCCCCAGCTTTTCAGATTAAAAGCTTTTGGGGCCTCCCACTGCACATGCGCGCTGCCTTCCCGCCTTCCTGACCAGCTCTCGTCAGTTCGAGTTTAAAGCTGAGACAATAGAGAGAGAGGACAGGAAGATAGATAGAGATACAACTCCTAGGGGAGGTGGGTGGGTTGTGATGACTAATTCCTGCTGTTCCCAGAGATCACCTGTTACAGGTAAGTAACTGTGCTATCTCCAGGAACAAGCAGGAATACGTCATCACATATGGGGACTCCCTAGCTAAGATGCCTGGGAGATCCCCCTCCAAGGGTAAACCATCTTCGCATGGATCTCAGGCATCCATCCAGGGAAGGTGGGCAGGAGTTGTTTAAGTATGGAACAGGTGTTTGAGGACAGCCTGACCAAACAAGGCATCCCGGCGGGAGTCCTTGTCCAAGCAGTAATGGGCTGTGAAGGTATGAACCGAGGCCCAAGTGGCTGCTCGACAGATCTGATCTATGGACACAGAGTGAAGATGAGCCATAGAAGTGGCCATGGCCCTCACATTGTGAGCTGTGACATGGCCCTCCATAGAAATGTTCTTACTCTGGTAAGCAAAAGAAATACACTGAGCGATCCAATTGGAAAGTGTACGCTTGGTGACTGGAAGTCCCAAATGAGAAGGATCAAAAGCCACGAAAAGTTGGGAAGACTTTCGATGTGGTTGAGTCCTGTTGAGGTAAAAGGCAAGAGCTCTTTTACAATCCAGAGTATGAAGGTTCCTCTCTGCACTGGATGCATGAGGAGCCGGGAAAAAGACAGGTAGATATACCTCTTGATTAAGATGAAAAGGCGAGACCACTTTGGGCATAAAGTGGGGATTCGTCCTAAGGACCACCTTATCATGATGAAACCTAGTATAAGGTGGATGAGCCACTAAAGCCTGCAGTTCACTGATGCGGCGAGCAGAAGTGACTGCAATAAGGAAAACAACCTTCCAGGAAAGAAATTTGAAGGAGGTAGAGTCCAAAGGCTCAAAAGGTGGCTTCATAAGCTGACCTAGAACTAGGTTCAAATCCCATGCTACCGGAGGAGGTCGGATGGGAGGTTTAGTTAGAGTCAGGCCTCTCATGAAACGTGAAACAAGAGGATGAGAGGAGACAGGTTGTCCATTTATAGGTTTTAAGGATGCTGCAATAGCACTCAAATGGACCCTTACTGAATTCGTCTTAAGGCCTGCATTTGAAAGATGCAGGAGATAGTCCAAGAGGGAATTCAAAGGAAGTGCTAGAGGGTCAAGACCCTGCTGAGCACACCAAATGGAAAAACGTTTCCATTTGAAAGCATAAGAACGCCTCGTGGAAGGTTTCCTAGAGGCATGAAGGATATCTGTCACAGGTTGAGAGAGATTAAAGTCTTGAAGACTTAGGCCTTCAGTAACCAAGCTCTGAGATGTAGGGATTTGGGGTTTGGGTGCCACAAAGTCCCCTCCTCCTGAGACAGAAGGTCTGGCGCAGCTCCCAGGTCCAGGGAGGATCCCTGGGAGAGATGCAGAAGTAGAGGGAACCACACCTGGCGTGGCCAGCGGGGAGCTATGAGGATCATAGTCCCGTGATCCCTCTGGAGCTTGAACAGAGTCTTGGATATTAGAGGAATGGGTGGAAAGGCATAGAGGAATTCCTGACCCCAATGCAGGAGGAAGGCATCGTGGGCCTGAGCTCCCTGACACTGAGTTCTGGAACAGAACCGGGGAAGTTTGGCATTCCACGGACTTGCAAAGAGGTCTATGTCCGGGGTCCCCCATTCCTGAAAGATTCTGCGTATCTGGTCCATATGTAGGGACCATTCGTGTGGAAGCAGAACTCGACTGAGTCTGTCTGCACGAGAGTTTTGAACTCCTGGAAGATACACTGCAAGAAGGTGAATTTGATGCTCTCTGGCGAAGGCCCATATTCTGAGAGCTTCGTTGCAAAGCGACAGAGAGCCTGTCCCTCCTTGTTTGTTTATATAGAACATGGCTACCTGATTGTCTGTCTGAACTAGGACAGTCAGGTTGACAAGGAGGGTATAGAAGACCTTGAGGGCAAGGTAAATTGCTCGCAGTTCCAGGAGGTTGATATGAAGGGTGGCCTCCTGTGGAGACCAAGTGCCCTGAGTGGAGAGGTTCTGAAGATGAGCTCCCCACCCTGTCTGGGAGGCATCTGTTGTGAGGGTTGCTTGGGACAACAAAGGTTGGAAGGGGGCCCCCAACAACAGATTCTTGGTGGATGTCCACCATTGGAGGGACCAAAATAGACGGCTTGAGGTGAGTATTTGGTCGGAGAGCGCTCCAGATGCTTGAGTCCACTGGGTGGCCAAGGTCCATTGAGCTGCTCTCATATGCAGACGAGCGTAGGGCACCACATGTACCGTGGAGGCCATGTGGCCCAGAAGTCGCAGCATTTCCCGGGCTGTCAAATGACTGCTGGACTGAGCTTGGGAGGCCAAACTCAGCAGGCGTTGGGCCCTGACCTGAGGCAGGTAGGCCCTTGCAGTGATGGTGTCTAACTGGGCCCCTATGAACTCGAGAGACTGAGTAGGGATTAGTTGAGACTTGGGAAGGTTTACTACCAGTCCTAGATACTGCAGAAGACGCCTTGTGCGGTCCAGGGAAATTTGGGCCTGGGACTGAGAGGGAGCTCGGATGAGCCAGTCGTCCAGGTATGGGAATATGAAAATTCCCAGGCCTCTTAGAAAGGCAGCTACGACTGCCATGCATTTGGTGAACACTCTTGGAGCAGAGGCTAGACCGAAGGGGAGTACTCTGTACTGGAAATGTTTTCCCTGAAACAGAAATCGAAGGTATTTTCTGTGGGATGGGTGGATGAGTATGTGTGTATACGCATCCTTTAGATCTAGAGAACAAAGCCAATCCTGACTCTGAAGGTATGGAAGGAGAATGCCCAGAGAAAGCATTTTGAATTTCTCCTTGAAAAGAAATTTGTTCAATTCTCTCAGATCCAGAATTGGTCTGAAGCCCTCTGTCTTCTTTGGTATTAGAAAATAAGGGGAGTAGAATCCCGTCCCCTGTTGAAGAAGAGGGACCTCCTCTATTGCCCCCTGGGCAAGGAGGGAGGAGACTTCCTGACCCAAGAGGGCCAGGAGAGATGGGGGAGAATTGAACTGCCTCACCATAGTATAAGGAGGAAGGTCGGAAAAATGGAGTTTGTAACCCTCTCTGATGATAGAGAGGGTCCATTGCTCTGATGTAATTTGCTCCCATCTGGGAGCAAAGTGAGCTAACCTTCCGGGTATGGTGAGGGGCTCTGGTTGTTCTAGAGCCAGAAAAGTTAAGTTCTCTAGGGGCAAGTCAAAACCCCTGAGGGGGTGGAGCCTGCTGAGGCGTAGCAGACGCCGCAGGCTTTGACCTTGCCTGTTTAGGTTGCTGACGTTTAGCAGCAAAACGAGGCTGAGAGGATTGTTGGCCAGTATTTGTAGAAAATCTGGACTTCTTGTAATAAGGCCTCTTAAAAGACTTCTTCTTGGCAGGAGTGGAGGTAGACTTAGAAAGTCTATCTAAGGTGGCATTTTCTGCATCCATTTGAGTGGCCTTAATTTGCCACTCCTCACCAAATAAGTTCTCACCTGTACAGGGCAGATTTCGTAAGCCATCTAGGACCCAAGGTTCTAGATTAGAAGCCTGGAGCCAAGCAAGACGTCGGGCTGCTATAGCAATGCCCGAAGCCCTACCAGCACCCTCAAAGGAATCAAAAGCTGCCCTGTTGGAGAACTTTGAAATATCCAAAAGGTGTTTCACCAAGGAAATGAACTGCTCCCTCTTATCCTCAGGGAGAAAGGGGGCAAAATGCCGAACTTTTAGAGCGATTTCACTGAGAAACATGCCCATGTAAAGACTATAGGAATTAATCCTGGCTATAAGCATAGTAGCCTGGAAAATTTTCCTGCCAAAAGAGTCTAGAGTCTTACATTCTCGCCCTGGAGGAGTAGAAGAGTGCCTTTTGGTACTCTTTATCTTCTTCATTGCAGACTTCACCACAATAGAATGGTGAGGCAACTGGGTTTTTTGGAAACCAGGAGAAGGGGGGACACGGTACATGGTGTCCAACCTGCGAGAAGAAGGAGACAATGTTAGAGGAGCCTCCCATAAGTCCATCAAGTGTTCTTGAAGGATTTCATGGATAGGCAGGGTGACTGCCTCTTTAGGAGACATAGAGTATCCTAAAATATCCAGTTTCTTTGATCTGGGTTCCTTTTCAGAGGATGAAGCAATAGAAAGACCTTTAGCCATTTCTATGATGAAGTCCTGAAAGGACAAATCCTCTGGTGGAGACATTCTCCTGTTAGGAGAAGAAGGCTCCTCAGGAAGATCAAGGAAGAACTCATCAGAATCATCAGAGGAGTTAAAATCCTCTGAAGAAGCAGAGTATCCTCTATGTGCTTCCAACGCACGATACGCATACCGTTCGGTATCGACATCGGGCGTACCGGGTATGGGATCGGTACCGGGCAAAAGCCCGGATCCGGCATGCGGAACCGATCTGCGTTTGGAAGACGATGGCCTCGGTTCCGGTATGGAAGCCATTACCGGAACCGGACCCGGTACCGCTGGCTGCGGTACCGAGGGCGTAGCAGCATTAATAAAAGCCAGAATGGCCTGCTGCATGACTTGGACAGTATTGCCCATAGACGCCACTGCTGCCTGGATGTCGGTACCGGTATGGGCCGGTACCCCAGAGCAGTACAACAGGTGATCTGTCGAGGCCGCGCCATCGATGTCAACCTGTGACCCCATGATTGCTTTGGAGGCCGGAGCCTCCCGCCGGGGTTTTTTGGCCTGGGCAGAATCCTCGAACTCAGAATTGAGAGCCTCTCGATCTTTAGAAAGAGATTTGCTTTTAGAGGATTTGCCCACTGAAGTTTTGGTTACCTGAGATCCATCCGGAGAGGAAGACCTGGATGACTGTGATGCTTCTGAAGGAAACAGCACATGGAACTTGTTGGCCTGGTTCTGCAATCCACGTTTCGACATCTGGGAGCAGGATGGGCAGTCCGGTATGGAATGGTCAGGTCCTAAACATTTAAGACACCATTCATGGGTGTCTGTAAGAGGAATGACAGCACTGCACTTGGTACACTTTTTAAAACCAGGAACTGGCTTCTCCATGAGGAGAAATTGTGTAGGCCTGAAGGCCTAACAAAGTACCAAGCTGTGCTGAAGAAAAGAAAAATATATATATATTTTTTTTTTTAAAAGAAAGAAAGAGAGACCGGCAGTACCGGTTTCAGAATGGGGAAGGCAGGTACGCGGTCTAAAGAAAACAATAAAATTAACAATTTCTTCAGCGGTGACAGGAACACGACCTGCTGGCTCCGCGGAAAAAAAGAAACTGACGAGAGCTGGTCAGGATGGCGGGAAGGCAGCGCGCATGTGCAGTGGGAGGCCCCAAAAGCTTTTAATCTGAAAAGCTGGGGAGCTTTCCCGCGCGGGCTCCGTCGGTACCGACGTACCCATATGTGATGACGTATTCCTGCTTGTTCCTGGAGATAAATGGTTATGTCTCTGTAGAAACGGTTGCTCAGTTCCTTTTGTAGCTTTGACTGACTGGGCCTGTGCACAATAAACTGGCTTGGACCCTGTCATTTGACTCCTGGATTTATTCATTGACTGCACTTTGCTACAACATATTCTTGGTGCGTTGGGCCGGGAAGTGCGAGTAGTGAATGGTAATCAAGTGAATATACCACGACTTCTTGCCTCCAAGGTTTGGTCCGGTTGGAACCATGTCTGTCCGACCGCAGGGGAACTTCTCAGGCGCCGCCGATCCCTTTGTATCGGAGAGGGTTCCGCCTTGCCTCGGCAGGCCACTGGGTCCAGCTGGCCAACACCTCTCGAACCCGAGGGGAGTCCAGGGTCCAACCCAAGAACTGGTTTGGTATCAGGAACTGGATCCGGTGAGTAAATATTTTCTTGTTTAAAAGTCAGTGCAGCCTGGGGAAAAAGTCTTGCATGAGTATGCGCAAGACTGTTTTGGTATATTTGGTATAGACTAACTGGGAAAAATCTCGCATGAGTGTGTGCGAGACAAGGGAGTCTGATCACCTCCCATAAGGGCGGTCCTAGTAAGCACCGCGTAAGTGAAAGCGGAAGCCGAAGCCATCGATCCTTCTTGTTTGAAATAGTCAGTTAGTCAGAAAAACCTGGGCACTTAAAAATGATTTCTTGTTAAAATATGATTGCTTGTGTGAGTGGGAGGTCTTGAAATACAGGCCGAGCGAGAGCGGACTTCTTAGTGCAGTTCCTGGCCAGACGACTGCGCCCAGGTCGCGAAAAGGAGGAAGCGTTTGGTGTATTGTCTGTCCTTACTGTGTATCTGATTTTTGTTACCTGTTGAAACCGCGAGTTTCCCTTCTGGTATAAATGTGAGAATATTCTGTTGGGTAATTTGTGGAACAGTTTACCGATTAAGAAATAGTATTAAGCAGAAAAGAAGACAGAAGAAAACAAACTCAGTTGTCACTTTTTCAGTAAAGAAACTGTCTCATGCATTTCAGTTTTTTTTTCCTTTCGCACAGCATGAAGCTGGCTAGCGGAGAAAGAAGGGGCGTGTCTGAAGACAGGAATGTGCAGTGTCTTTTTAACCCTGTGAAGGCTTAAATACTCTGTAGCTGGGCTAATTTGTGCTTATTTCAGGAAAATTGTACCTGTTTTATTCAATATGTTTTAATAGTGATGTTCCTTCTGTTATGGTCATGTATTATATATCATTTGATAAGAATGTTTAGTCAGGATTGTGGATCCCGATAGTTTTGGGCTTAGCCTGGAAAGGGTTAAGTTCTTATTAACCCCTTTCGAGTTCCTGTACTTGTACGGACCAAGTGAGAAGAATTTTTGTAGGGCTATATGTATAATGCATTTGTGGGCTTAGCTTTGTTTTGTGTTATTTATGTTCAAACCTTCAGTAAGTACTGTAATGGTTTAAATAGGAAATGATAGAAAAATTCAGGAAACTGCTTTTGTTTTCGCTTTGTCCTACGAAGTAGAGGTTAAGAACCCTGATAGGACTATAAAGCATTCCGAGCCAGTAGTACCAGAACGCGACTTGAAAGTGATTTAAATCCTGAGTGAATAAGGAGTTCATCGTGTTTGAATTCTAGTTCCTGATATACTGCGGCAAGCACCTCATAGAAGACATACTTATTGTTAATAAAAATAAAATAGGAAGAAAAAAAAGTGTATATGTATTCTAGATATCCACCCACTTTATGGAAAAAGTATTCGGAATGTCTTTTGAATATCTGCTTCCTAAAACTGTAAGATTTAAAGTAATTTCTTTTGCAGAGACATGCTGATTACGGCTGGCAGTTAGTTTTCATGCCAAGTAATTTTATTCCAGTCATACGTAACAGATATGTAGCCGTCATGTTAGGAGCTATAGTTCTCTCTGTTGGGATTGTTGTTATAACATGTTGCAAAATAATAGTTTTATATTTTAAGGACTTTATCTAAATTGCACTTATTTAGAATGAGCACACATCCATTATGCTTAGTCCACAGGAAAATGCAGCCTGACTGTTGTGGGGGGGGGGGGGGGGTGTCAGAGTCCATGCAGATTTTGTTGAAATGTATGACTAGGAATTTTAGCAAGGACTTTGCTGAAAGACTACAGACTTAAAATGTCTCTGCCCCTATTAGAAATGCTCTATGGAAGGGGGTGGCCAGTGTTAGTTACTTCATGGCCCCGTAGTTTCCCGTGTTTATTAGATTGTACAGAGAATGTTCCCTGATCAGTTCCCCTACATAGGATTCCTGGTTAAAGGTTTGAAAAAAAAACCCCAAAACAAACCCTACCTGTTCCCTCAGCTCTGCCCGGGGGGGCGGGGAGATACCTCCCTGCAAATGTCACCAGCCACCTCCGCAGCAGAAGGACGTACACCCCCTCTTGACCGAAAGCCCTGGCACAGTTTAAAGTACTCAGAGTAGGCCACAGTCCACCGATGATTCATTTGCCAGTTCAGGGTCACTCACAGCTAGCGCCCAAGAACATGAAGTGGAACCCAGACAGTCCCGATTGCCGTATACCTTCAGAAGTACAACTACCAGTAAAAGGGGAGGGTCACGTTATCCCATTGCACTAGGTCCAGGGCCAGCTTTGTTTCTGCCACTGATTTACTGAACTGAAAGCTGCATTATGCCTCCTACACTGACCAGTAACCATTTTAATAGCCACTCTCTGTACCGATTCCATCCTGTTTATATCTGTTTGAAGATGCGGTCTCCAGAATTGCACACAATACTCCAAATAAGGTCTCACCAAATACTTATACAGAGGCTTTATCACCTCCTTTCTTCTGCTGGCTGTTACTCTCCCTATGCGCCCAAGAATCCTAGCTTTCGCCGTTGCCTTTTCTACTTCTACAATCACACCTTGGTCCTGCTCTTCTTTTGTGGACAGAAGTACTTCACCCCCTATACTATATCGCTCCCTTGGATTGCTGCAGCCCAAATGCATGATCTTGCATTTTTAACTTTAAATCACAGCTGCCATATTCTAGACCATTCGTCAAGCTTAGCTAGATCCCTCCTCATGTTATCTATACCTTCCTGGGTATATCTACTCTATTGCGGGAGGAGTAACCTAGTGGTTGGGGCAAGGTACTTCAGGCCGGAAGGTCAGGGGTTCAAATCCCACTAGAGGACAGCAACCTTGGACCGGAAGGACTGGGGTTTCTAGTCCCACAGATGCTCCTTGTGGTCTTGGGCAAGCCACTTAACCCTCCATAGCCCATGTTCCCTGTAAGTATTAGTGTATGTGTCTCATATCCCTGCTTGTTAAATGTATCCCCCAATTGTGTTGTGACCGCTTTGATTGAAGGATAAGGCGGTATACAAAAACTGTCTAAATAAATAAATAAATAAATAGCGCAGGCAGCCCTCACTCAGGGCCGGCCCTCCATTGAGCAAGAATGTTTTTTGCACAGGGACCCGCGTTTCAGGGGGCCCCGCGCATAGAACATTCTGCTTTTTTTCAAAATTAAGTTTAAAAAAAAAAGCTGGCTGCTACCGCTGCTGCTGCTGCTGCCGCTGTGGCAGCAGCAGAATGGAGTGTCCCGCGGGGCCCCCTCTGCCCGGCTTAACAGAGACGCGAGGGAGACACTCTCCCTTCGCGTATCTGAAAACCGGCACAGAGGGGCTCAGCCGTCGCAGAGAGAGGGACTCAGCCAGGCAGAGGGGGCCCCACAGGACACTCCATTCTGCTGCTGCCGCGGCGGTAGCGGCAGCGGCAGCGGTAGCAGCCAGCTTTTTTTTTTTTTTAATGTTCCTTGAACCGATGAGGGGGGGGGGGGGTAGGACTGGTAATGGGCTATGGGGGGTGCTAGGACTGGAAATGGGCTGGGGGGGGTTAAGACTGGAGGTGGGCTGATGGGGTTAGGACTGGTAATGGGCTGTGGGCTGTTGGGGGGGTTAGGACTGGTAATGGGCTGTAGGCTGATGGGGGCTGTCTGGTAATGGGCTATGGGGGGGTTAGGACTGATAATGGGCTATGGGGGGGCTAGGACAGGAAATGGGCTGATGGGGAGGGGTTAGGACTGGTAATGGGCTGTGGGCTGATGGGGGTTGCCTGGTAATGGGCTATGGGGGGGTTAGGACTGATAATGGGCTATGGGGGGGGGGGGGCTAGGAGAGGAAGTGGGCTGATGGGGAGGGGTTAGGACTTGTAATGGGCTGAGGGCTGATGGGGGCTGTCTGGTAATGGGCTATGGGGGGGTTAGGACTGATAATGGGCTATGGGGGGGGGGGGGCTAGGACAGGAAATGGGCTGATGGGGAGGGGTTAGGACTTGAGGTGGGCTGATGGGGTTAGGACTGGTAAGGGGCTGTGGGCTGATGGGGGGGGGGGTTAGGACTGGCAATAGGCTATGGGGGGCTGACTGGAAATGGGCTGATGGGGGGTTAGGACTGGTAATGGGCTGTGGGCTGTTGGGGGGTAGAACTGGTAATGGGCTATGGGGGGGTAAAGAAAGGTAATGGGCTTTGGGCTGATGGGGGCTGTCTGGTAATGGGCTATGGGGGGGTTAGGACTGATAATGGGCTATGGGTGGGGGCTAGGACAGGAAATGGGCTGATGGGGAGGGGTTAGGACTGGTAATGGGCTGTGGGCTGATGGGGGCTGCCTGGTAATGGGCTATGGGGGGGGGTAGGACTGATAATGGGCTATGGGGGGGGCTAGGACAGGAAATGGGCTGATGGGGAGGGGTTAGGACTTGAGGTGGGCTGATGGGGTTAGGACTGGCAATAGGCTATGGGGGGCTGACTGGAAATGGGCTGATGGGGGGTTAGGACTGGTAATGGGTTATAGGGGGGGCTTAAACTGAAAATGGGGTGATGGGGGGTTAGGACTGGAAGTGGGTTGATGCGGGGGCTAGGACTGGTATTGGGTTGGGGGGTTGCTAGGACTGGAAATGGGCTGATGGGGGGCTAGGACTGGAAATGGGCTGATGCAGGGACTAGAAGGGAATGGATGCTGGGTGAGGCTGGAACTAGAAGGGAGCTGATGTTGGGGGAGGATTAGAATGGGATGGGGCTGGGAGAGTAAAATGGAGAGGGGAAAAATATTTTGTGTGGGAGGGATGAAAAATCTACAATTGGCCGGGTATTGGGAGAGTAAGTGGGGATTGAGGATGGAGGGGTAAAATTTGAGTGGATGAAATAGGAATGAGGAAAGAGCAAAAGGAGAAAGATTAGTATTTTAAAGCAGATGTAGAGAGAGAATGGAAAAAAAGACTAGGAGAGAAGAAAGGACAAATGGACAGCAGACGATGGAGAGTTAGCAGAAGACACGAAGAAACCAGAAGAAAGTGGCTGGAGCAATTGCAGCTGAAAAAAAATGCACAAAAGGTAGAAAAATATCTCTTTATTTTGAATTTATTAATTGGAATATGTCAGCTCTGGTAAATGTGCATCATTAACGTCTGCGCTTTGTTTAGTACAAGAGCAAATTAATGTATAGTTTTATTTCTACAGTGTTGTACATTCCAAGTTTGGCTTTTGGGATTCCCAGGTTAATTATTGTCGTCCTGTTTCTAAATTGTGATTCCTTGTTTGGTGATGGTTTATGTTCTGTTCATGTGTAACTGAGCTGAGGTATTCTGTTTATATAATTCCTATTTGACATTGCCACTTGTTCTCTTTCCCCAGTAGGTCATGTATTGGTATTCTCTGAAATGTATTGGTTTAATATTTGCATGTTTCCTTTTGATAGGTAGGGTATGGTGCTTTGTGAGTCCTGGTAGTGCTGTTAGGATACGGTGGGTTTGCTATGGGTTCTAAATGGGCAGTGTTTGTAGTAGTTCCTAATGTGTCTGGCAGTTGGCCCTAATTATAGTAATGTAGAAATCTTTTAGTCTTTCTTTATTCATACACTCATTAAGAGGCATGTTTACTAAAAGTTAGTACTGTATATGGTAACATTATGCAAATATTTATGCAAATGAGGCCCCTTATGCAAATGAGGCCCCGCACTGAGTCTCCGCACATGGCCCCGCACCCCACTTGGGCCGCCCCTGCCCTCACTATATACCCCATGCGATCCAGCAGCCCAGGAGAATTTGCGTTTTTGTTAGTCAGTCCCAGAGAGATATAAAACAGAAATTGCAGAAACTGGATGGATTTGCGGGCATGAATACAGCACGGTTAATGGAAGTTGTTCAGAAAGTTTGTGAATTATGGAAATAAATGTGACAGAGAAAGTGAATGTAAGATAAGGAAGAAAACAGATCTTCTTGCTGATACTTTAGTTGAATGATGTGGAGGAGGTTTTCCTAATCGAAGGAGCAGAGGAAGTGAAAGGGGTCATGAAAATGATCGGCCCCCACTGGGTGTGAATTAGTGCACCCATTGCAGAGAAGAAGGACATTAGAGAAGTGAATACCCGTATCTTGACTCCACCCCCAGAAGGGGAGGAGGGAGTACTTGATTTTAGAAAGAATAAACCAAGCACAGTGTTCCAGCAAGAGAGGGAAGGAGCTATAGAGTGAGTGGCAGCCGAAGAGGGCTACAGCATGGATGAAGACTAGGCCAGACCAGACTCCAAGTTTCCCTGGGTCCCCAGGAGCCTATGGTCAGGCTGAAAATAGGGGACCAATATATGGACTTTATGGGGGATACAGGAGCAGAATACTAAAGCCAGTAGCCCCTTTGTTTTCTTGATGCATCACCATTGTCAGAGCTACTGGGGCTACGGCCACAAAGCCTCTCCTGCAGAACCGCATGTGTGAACTAGGGGGACAGAAAATAACGCACCAGTTCTTGTATATGCCTGAATGCCCTATTCCACTTCTGGGCCGAGACATGCTTGCTAAGCTCCAGGCACAAATATCCTTTGCTGAAAGGGGAGAAATGCAAATGACTGTGAACCCAAAACCTGCTGGATTGATGGTGCTGACTGTTCCCCGAGAAGAAGAGTAGCGGTTCTATAGTGCATCTCCAATCAAGCCAGCTAGTTCCTGTATACCCACCAACCTTATAGCCTCACCTGAAGTATGGGCAGAAGATAATCCACCTGGCCTAGCGAAGAACATAGCCCCTGTCATTGCCACCCTCAAGCCAGGAGTGGAACCAGTGCATGTGAAGCAGTATCCTCTCCCTCGACCAGCCATTGAAGGAATCCACTGCCATTTGATGAAACTACTGAAGTATAGACTTCTCAAGGAATGCCAGTCACCCTGGAACACCCCCCTTCTCCCAGTTAAGAAACCTGGGACAGGGGATTACCGCCCAGTACAAGATCTGAGGCGAGTGAATGATGCAGCTGAAACTATACACCCAGTGGTACCAAATCCTTATATTCTCTTGGGACTGATCCCCGCTGAGGCTACTCATTTCACCATCCTGGACCTGAAAGATGCCTTTTTCTGTGTGCGCCTAGCCCCCACCAGTCAACTCTTATTTGTTTTTGAAAGGCAAGACCCCACAACAGAAAGGCGGGGCCAACTCACCTGGACTAGATTACTTCAAGGATTCAAGAATTCACCTACTCTCTTCAGTGCTATTTTAAATAAAGATCTTTCAAGCTACTATGTGAACCCAGGAGAAAGGGTTCTTCTCCAGTATGTGGACAACTTGCTTATAGCCACCAACTCAGAAAGTGAATGTCTATAAGCCACCAGTGAACTCTTGCACCTTTTTAATGAGGCTGGATACAAAGTCTCAAGAGCCAAGGCATAATTATGTCAAACAAGTTAAATACCTAGGATTCCAGTTGTCCAGTAGAATTAGACGCCTGGGACCAGAACGCAAAAAAGCTGTATGCAGTATTCCTACTCCAACCACCAGGAGGCAAGTGAGAGCCTTCTTGGGTGCCGCAGAGTACTGTCGTATATGGATCCCCAATTTTGCGCTGCTAGCAAAACCATTGTATCAAGCTACCAAAGGAATGGAAAAGTCTCCATTGGAATAGGGACTTGAACAGGATGCAGCCTTTTGATCTTTGAAAACTGCTCTGATGTTATCACCAGTTCTGGGTCTACAAGATGTCCAGAAAACCTTTCAATCTCTATGTTCATGAGTCACAAGGAAATGTTCTAGGAGTATTGACTCAATCTCATTGGATCTTGGCAACGACCAGTAGCCTATTTGTCAAAACAATCGGATGTAATTGCAAAAGGCTGGCCCCTTGTTGGAGAGCTGTTGCAGCTACAGCCCTCCTAGTGAGCAATCAAGTTACTGTACCACAATCTGTTCTAACCATTATGAAACACAAAGGAAACTTCTAGCTAATTCACGAATGTTGAGGTTTCAGAGTATGCTGTGTGAAAACCCCCAGATACAATTGAAGGTCAGTCAAGCTCTGAATCCTGCTACGTTGTTACCAGTTGGTCTTGACCCCCCTTATCATGACTGTTTAGAAACTATGGACACTATATTCTCAAGTCACCCTGATTCGAATGATGTTCCTTTGGAGAACCCTGGACAGACTTTCTTTGTAGATGGAAGCAGTCTTGTCATCATTAATGGACATTGTTGTGCCAGATATGCAGTAGTGACCCTTGATCTGGTAGTTGAGTCCTCAGCCCTGACCCCAGGAACCTCAGCACAGAAAGCTGAACTGATAGCTCTTACTAGAGCACTGACAATAGGAAAAGGGGCTCTGTCTAAATGTGTACCCAGATTCCAAGTATGCCCTTACAACCTTGCATGCACATGGGGCCCTGTACAAAGAATGAGGGAGGATAACCTCAGGAAGCAAGTCCATTAAGTATGGCCCCGGAATATTGATAATATCAGATGCATACTGCCGACAGATCTCAGAATTTAGGAAAAGTAGAATGTATGAATAGAACCCTGAAATCCCAGTTGTCCAAACTTTGCCAAGAGGTTCACCTGAAGTGGCCCCAGGTTCTTCCTATAGCCCTTCTTAGGATATACTTAGCCCCTGCTAAGTCTTTAGGAGTTTCCCCTTTTGAGATTCTGTATGGGCGACCCCCGCCTATTGTATAGGAAATAAAGGGAGATATGGAACAAATTAGATCTGAAGTTACTAGACAAGAACTATTGGTTTTAAGTTCTGTTTTGCAGAGTCTTCATACGTGGGTACAAGACCAGCTGCTCATCCATCTAACAGAACCCCTGCATCCTCTCAAGCCTGGAGTCTCGGTGTGGATCAAAGAGTGGAGAAAGACACCGTTGACACCACATTGGAAGGGACCTTATGTTGTCATCTTGTTAACCCCAACAGCAGTTAAAGTTGCAAAACCCGAACCCTGGATTCATCACAGTTGAATAAAGTCAGCAGCCATTGATAGCAATGTAGAAAGGAAGGCAGCTACGAAGATATTAGCTATGTGGCAATATTACCCTATACCATACGATGATGCTATTACACCTGTATGATGTGTTAATTGACTAATGAGTGATTTAATTCTCACCCTTTCTCACTTGCGGGTGAGAATAATCAAAGGGGGGAATGTGGTAGGCTATGGCCTAGCATGGCCTGCTATTATGAAAGGCCTGTAAGTTAGGCCTGGATCCTAACTCCCATTATAGCTAGAAAAGAACCAAAAATCTGTGAAAAATGAGAAAACTGTTTTAAACTGCTTAATAAGAAGTTTTTATGAATTCATAAGTCTTCCATTATTCTCTTGTGTGTGAAAGAACAGAAATGTTTCAATATATGCATTCATGGAGCTAGGGATAACCTTGCAGTAGAGAAGTAACGAAATCAAGAACTGCACCATTGTTAGAGCAATCCTAAGGGAGGGGGCTGGTTGCTAGGCTCCGGAGGGATTTCTAATTGGACAGGTGCAGGGAATGTAAAACCAATGAGACATTTGCATGTATCGAGTTAGAACCAATAGAAAGTTCTCATGTATCAAACTGAAAAAGAGGTATAGATGGTTATGTCTCTGTAGAAACGGTTGCTCAGTTCCTTTTGAAGCTTTGACTGACTGGGCCTGTGCACAATAAACTGGCTTGGACCCTGTCATTTGACTCCTGGATTTATTCATTGACTGCGCTTTGCTTCATCTTGTCCCCGTTAGTTTTTTAGGCAGCATGGGTGATTTTTGGGCCTGCGGCCGCGTGTGAAACACACTAGCAGTAGTTTGCTGCTGAGGAGATTCGCGGGCCATTTTCCTTCCCGCGTTTTTTCTGCTGAGTTTAAATGAGTTTTTAGAATCGGGGTTCATTGAGAGTTTATTAGGCAGGTGTTCAGAGAGGTTATTTAGGATATTTTGGTCTAATTTTAAGTTAATTGCAGGTATGTATTTGCACGTTTTTGTCTCAATTATGGTTTCTTAAAGGGGCCACCCTTAAAAAAAAGAAAAAAAAAGTGAATTGTGCGAGTCTCTTGGTTACCTCTCAGTAAATTTTATTGCAACTCTCAAACTGCGCTACTCTGTTGCCGCCATGCCCACAGTGCCTGTGTGTGGGTCGCGTAGGGGTGGAGTCTTGGACGCCGCTGTCTGTCGGGGCTGTGCGTTCGAAGCACTCAATATGGAGCAGGAGCTCCAAGTCAAGGCTGCTGATGGGATTCAGGAGGCTCCCAGGGGGGGGAGAAGGGGAGTGACCCCTGGAGTCCTCGGCTGCGCCTTTGGTAGATGCTCTGCCTGTGTCAGGCCTTCTTCGGCGATGTCGATAGTGGGACCGGGCCTTAGAGGTTTTTCCCCAGATTTTGTGCTGGTTATGCGCCAGGCATATTATTGGCGCGATCAGGTGGCGGTCGCGGATCTTCCACTGTTGGGGGCAACCATATACAAGTTTGCAAGTAGTGTGTCTAGAGCAGCTAAGTGGACTCACTCGCAGGAGGATCAGCCACTTGAATCGGTTTGCAGAAGGGGGAAGACTTCGAAATGGAACCAGAATCTAGAGGAAGGCGAGGTTTCAGGAGCCTGAGGTCCTGGCAAGGATCATCAGAGCATTTCGATGAGAGCAGCTCGTAGTGCTCATTACTGAGTTGCATCATGCTTTCCATCTGTCTTCAGAGCTTCCAGCAGAAGATGAGAGACTAGAGGATTTTCTCATTCAGGCGGTGCGTAAAACCCAGGCTGTGTTTCTTGTTTGCCGAGTGATTAAACAGATGGTTCAGGATGAATGGGATTCACCAGAAGCAGGTTTGCGGGGGAGTTCGATGAATCGGCGTTATCCCTTAGCAGAGCAAGAGACAGAAAAGTTTCGTTCTCCATGTATCGAGGCAGCGGTGTCCGAGGTCACGGAAAGGATGACTATCCCGGTGGAAGGCAGTGTGACTTTGAAAGAAGCACAGTACAGGCCTTTTGAGGTTAGTGCTCTCTCGCTACAGATGACTAGTTGTGAGGCTGGGGTAGCGAGAGCTTGCATTCTGTGGTCGCAGCGCTTACAACAGCCACCCCTTGAACCACAGGACCTCTTAGAGGGGCTGTTCGTTTAGGGGATGTACATTAGGACCTAATTAAGTTATTGGCGAATGGCTTCACTGATAGCCGCACGTCGATATCTGTAGTTAAGAAACTGGACGACGGACAGTTCCTCTAAGTCGTGTGAAGCTAGGCAGTTGCGTCTCAGCAAGCTGCCTTTTAAGGGGAAGTTGTTGTTTGGAGAGGATCTAGACGGGCTGGTCATGGATGAATGCCAGAGGATAAACTGAAACAGGGTCGGACCCCGGGATCTTTTAGGGGTCAGTTTCGGGACTTTAGGTGTTTTCGTTCCTCCAGTTTGGGAAATTTCCAAAGAGGTTGATTCCCATCGCGAGATCAAAGTTTTCCAAGGGTTTCGAGGGGCGGGCAGAGGCTTTGCTAGCTCCTCATCTGCAGCTCTTAGGAAGCCCCAATGAAGCGAGGTGGGCTCAGGCACGATTTCAGACGATAGAAAAAGTCGGAGCTGACCTTTTCTGCCTGGGTCCAGATAGCATCCGATCAGTGGGTGTTAGAGGTCATTTGTGAGGGTTATGCTCTTGAATTTACTAGTCCAGTTCTCGACTCCTTCGTCCTCTCTCCTTTCGGAGGGTAGGTACGGATGACGGCGGTAAAGGAAACTCTCGCTCGGCTATTGCAGCCAGGAGCTGTGGTTCTAGCTTCACGAGAGTTCTACAGTATCGGTCGACACTCTATTTGTTTCGTGGTTCCAATTTAAAAAAAAAGAAATATAAAAGGACAGAGTCTTGCATCCAATTCTAGACCTCAAGGGAGTAAATTGATGTCTGCGAGTGTCCCATTTTCGGAGGGAGGCCTTACGGTCCATTATAGTGGCGGTTCGTCGGGGAATTTCTGACGTCCCTCGATCTGCCAAAAGCATATTTTTACATTCCTGTCAGGAAGGGACATCAGAAGTTTCTAAGGTATGCACTCCCGTGGGGGCATTTTCAGGTCCAAGCATTGCCCTTTGGCTGGCGACAGCTCCGCGTACCTTCACCAAAAGTATGGTGGTGGGGGGGACGGCTCTGCGAAACAAAGGAATTTAGTCCCTCTGTATCTTGACTACTGGTTCAGATGGCGAAATCCGAGGCCGAGAGTGTTTGCGTTACAGCCAGAGTGATGCAGCTGCTTCAGAATCTCGGTTGCATGGTCAAGGTGGCCATAAGCCCTTTGGAACCATTGTAGGTTCTAGGATATTTAGGGGGGCGATTCGACACGTGTATAGGAGCGGTGTTTCTACTGGATCTCCAGTGCTAGCACTGCAGCGCCTGGTGTGCAAATCTCTGAAGATTCCAGCTCCGTCAGCCTGGAACTATCTTCGGCTTCTGGGAACGATGGTGGCGACACTGGGGATCGTGCTGTGGACTGGAGAGCTCTTGCATCCGTTTCAGAGGTCGCTACTTCGTTGCTGGTGGCACCAGAACGATTCTCGGTACGAACGGCTCCCTTGGCCTTTACAGGTCAGGAGGTTGCTTCAAGGGTGGCTGTGTTCACGAAATCTTGACACGGGCATGCCTCTCGAGCAGTCGCAGTGCCTTCCACGGTTAACAGATGCCAGTCTTGTGGGCTGGGGTGCTCATTGCGAGGATCTTTTCATGCTAGGAAGTTGTACCGAGCAGGAGGCATGATGGCCGATCAACCACTTAGAGTTGCGAGTAGTGGTGCAAGCGCTTCAAGCATTCGAGACCTCGGTGTCCGGTCGGGCGATTCGAGTGCTCTCAGACAACGCCACGACAGTAGTGTACCTCAACTGATAAGGGGGTATGGGAGGCGTGGCATTGGAAGTGGAAGCGGAAAGCTCATTCGCTTTGGTGGAGCCTCGTATTCAAGCGATGTCAGAAGCGCAAATTGCGCGAATGGAGAGTTTGCGGCAGACCTTCTCAGCAGAGTGCGGGGAGATGCTGGAGAGTAGGAGCTCCATCCAGAAGTGGTTGCTCAGAGAGTCGCCAGGTGGGATCTTCTGGGTATGGATCTCATGGCACCCTTCCGGTTGGCCAAGACGGATCGCTTTTACAGCAGAAGGAGAGAAAGAATGTCAGCAGGTCTGTAAGCCTTGCTGCAACCTTGGCCCATGCAAGGCCTGCTCTACGTTTTTTCCATTCGTGGGCGCTCATAGGCCGAGTAGTTCGGCACATCAACGCTCATCAAGGGAAAGTAGTGTAAGTTGCTCCGGATTGGCCACGACACCCGTGGTGTGCCGATCTGGTTCGTCTTCTAGGGTGAATGCCTTCAAGGGCAGATCTTCTGGGCTAAGGACCTCTGTGTGGGCCTCAGGTGGATCGATTCTCTCTTATGGCTTGGCCATTGAAAGGGCTAGGTTTTAGGCAGAAAATTTATTCTGCAGAGGTAATCTCTACCTTGAGGTTGGCCAGAAAGAGGTTGACATCTTTGACATATATATGCGTTTGGTGTATTTTTGAGGACGGATGTGCGCAGTGCCAGGCCCACTCAACATCTGTGTCGGTTCCTATCATACTGAGTTTCTTGTAGGATGGTTGCGATAAGGGATTGGCAGCCAGTTCCTTGAGGGTGCTACTAGCGGCAATTTCTTGTTATCGAGGCAAAGTTCAGGGAATTCCGTGGCTTCTCATTCCGATGTCGTTCGTTTTTTTTTTTGAAGGCGGTTTCCCGTTTACGGCCAGTTCACAGGATGGCTTCTTTTCCGTGGGATCTTAGTTTGGTGCTTGCAGCATTAACGAAGGACCCCTTTGAACCATTGCTTCCTGATCGTATCTCCAGTCTAGTCCCAGACCTCTGAGTTGTCTATCTTATTCAGCAGCTTGGAGACTGAGGAACCTCCTTTTTCTGTGATGTCATCTGTATATCCCTCCGGGATCCGCCTTCCTCCATCAGTTACCTCAGTCTCCAAGCAGCTGAATAGGTCGGTGAGCCTGGGGGTCCAGGCTCACTGGAGGAACAATTAAGGATAGTTGGTAGGATTAGTTGTGTTTTAACTTCAGATTGTAAAAAAAAAAAAAAAAAGAAAGGGACACTATACTTTTAAATTTCCCAAGTGTTGTTCTTGGAAGTTGCAGAAGGCTCTCCTCCAATCTGTTTGTGTCGCTGCTTCGGGTGGGTAGTTATGCAGAGGACACTGAAAGAGCAGAATTCGCTCCTTGTCAGCAGCAGTGGAGCTGAATCGCAACGGAGAGGTGCACAGCCAGGTGCTAAACAGAAGCATTGCCTGCGATCGCGCCTTGGCTGTCTGCGGCAATAGTCCGGCGGCGGACCTTCGCGCAGTGCACGGGGCAAAGCCCGAGCCAGAATTGCTTCCCCAGAAGTGGAGAGGCAGCGGAGACACGCTCAGCATGTATGGCAAAGGTAGGAGAGCAGGGCGGTAAATGGTTCTCGTTAGCGTGTGTGAGCGCGAACCGAGGGACAGGCCTAGCCACGTGGCGGCAGCGCGGGAAGTGCAGGGACAGCTTCAGGGCTTACAGTAGCATTTTTTTCCATCTGGGGGAAGCCGCGCTTGGGGCCCTAATGAAGAGTCCTGCATTTTAAATGCGGGCGAGTAAAAAAAAAAATAAAAAAAGAAGATAATAATCTAGACAAAAGCTTCTATTTCACTGGGGTCTCTGTAGGTTTTCTGCTAGGTCAGCCTTGGTCAGGAGGCAGGGAGCAGGAAGGTGGTTCCAGGGGCTCCGCTCAGTGTGGACATGCCGGCTAAGTCCCAGTGTTTTGTCTGTGGGGCTAGGAGAGGCACAGTGTCTGATTCGGGTGTGTGTAAGTCCTGTACAAAGGAGGCTTTGGCCATGGAGCACACTAGAGAGGATGTGGAGGAGCGGCGGGAGGCAGAGGCAGGTCCCTTGGTCTCTCAGGTGGCAAGCGTACCCCTTGGGGAACCGGTAGCGGGTACATCCTCAGTTCCAGACATTCCTCCTTTGCCTGCGGCCTGGCCTAGGGGGCTGGAGTCCATTTTTTCAACAGAGTTCGTGGCTCTACTGCAGCAAGCAGTGGGAGCCATGCCACTAAAGCAGGTGAAGGGAAACCTTGAAGGGTGCGGAGCAAAAAGGCTCGGACCCGCTCCCGCCACAGAGGCCCAGCAGGGAGTCAAGAGGCCGCGGTTGGACGGAGAGGTCAAGGCTCCGTCAGTTGTCTCAGAGGGACAGCTATCGGATGAGGAAGGCGGGAGTGTGGCCCTCGAAGAGGAGCTAGAAGAAGGGGAGCTCGACGACAAGGAAGAGCAAGCTAGAGTGGTGCAAGTCTTCCACAGGGACGAGCTGCCGGTGCTCATAGCAGAGACGCTGAGAACCCTAAACATGCCGGCCCAGGGGCCGGCGGAGGATGAGACTCTGGAGGACTCGTTGTTACAGGTCTTTAGAAAGACTCAAAGGGCGTTTCCGGTACACAGGGTGTTTCAGGAAATGATCCAGGTAGAATGGAACGTAACGGAGGCTTCGCTGAAGGGGTCAAGAGTGATGAGCCGGCTTTATCCTTTGGTGGACCAGGATAAAGAGGTTTTTAAGTCTCCCAAGGTGGACGCGGCCGTGGCGGCTGTGGTAAAGAAGACAACTATACCGGTTGAGGGCAGCGCAGCCCTTAAGGATGCTCAGGATAGAAAGTTGGATGCCTTGCTAAGGCAGATTTTTGATGTAAATGCCCTGTCTCTCCAGGCGGCTATCTGTGGAGCATGGGTATCCAGGGCCTGTCTGCGATGATCACAGCAGGGCCAGGGGGAGCAGGAGAGCGACAGGGCCGGTGATGCCACCCGGCTGGAATCAGGAGTGGCCTATTTGGCGGACATTCATTATGACATTATGTGGGGTTTGTCGAAGAGCATGCCATCGGCGGTGGCGGCAAAGCGTTATCTGTGGCTCTGTAATTAGGTGGCGGATAATTCGTCTAAAGCAAGGCTGAGTAAGCTTCCCTTTAAGGGGTGCCTCTTGTTCAGTGAAGACCTGGAGAAGTTGGTTAAGGATCTGGGTGAATCAAAGGGCGGCAGATTGCCAGAGGACAAACCTAAGCAGGGGCGAGCGGTACCCGTTGGCAGGGGTCAACAACGGGATTTTCGCAGGTTTCATTTCCAAAGGTTCAGTTCTGGGCAAAGAGGCAGATTTACCAGCAGAAGTCAGGGGTTTCGAGTATTTCAGAGAGCAGGGAGAGGATTTGGGGCCTCCCCCTCCTCCTCCTCCTCTACCTCTAACCTTAGAAAGGCGCAATGAAGTCAGGTGGACCCAGGCGTCCCTAGTTCCCGTGGGAGGGCGGTTGCAGGAGTCGTATCCCGTTCAAATCACCTCAGATCAGTGGGTTCTGGAGGTCATCCGAGAGGGCTATGCACTGGAGTTGCAGTGGCCAGTGCGCGACGCCTTTGTACAGTCCCCCTGCAGGTCGTCGGCCAAGTGCGAGGCTGTGAGGGAGACGGTGCGAAGACTCCTAGACCTCAGAGCAATAGAGCCGGTCCCCTTAGACCAGTACGGCTGCGGTCGATACTCCATCTATTTCGTGGTACTGAAGAAGGACGGAGGATTTCGTCCCATTCTGGATCTCAAGGGAGTGAATTGTTGCCTACGTGTGGCTCACTTTCACATGGAGACCCTGCCATCAGTAATAGTGGCGGTTCGGAGGGGAGAATTTTTCACCTCCTTAGACCCGTCAGAGGTGTACCTTCATATTCCCATTCGACCAGAACATCACAAGTATCTCCGGTTTGCGGTCCTTTTCAGACAATTTCAATTCCGAGCCTTGCCGTTTGGCCTGGTGACAGCACCGCGCACGTTCACCAAGGTCATGGTGGTGGTAGCGGCAGCTTTGCACAGGGACGGCATTCTAGTGCACCCTTACCTAGACGATTGGTTGATTCGGGCAAAGTCAAGGAGCGAGAGCGAAAGAGCTACGTCAAAGGTAGTGAGTTTTCTGGAGAGTCTGGGTTGGGTGGTCAACGTAGCAAAGAGCCAGTTAGTGCCCTCACAGTGTATAGAATATTTAGGGGCGCAGTTCGACACGAAGGCTGGACAGGTGTTCCTGCCTCGGCAGAGAGCGCAAAAGCTGCGGACGCTGGTCCGAAGGTTCCTAAGGAGAAAGGAGCCCACAGCATGGCAATACCTTCAGCTTCTAGGCACAATGGCGGTGACAATAGAGATGGTGCCGTGGGCGAGAGCACACAGACCCTTACAAAGGGCGCTACTCAGGCATTGGTCACATCAGCGAGATCCGCTGTCACGGAGACTCCCCTGTCCGGCCGAGACGCGCGAAGCCCTTCGCTGGTGGTTGGTGCCCGGGTCTCTGGAGAGCAGGGAGACATTGGAGGCGCCCGACTGGGTGCCTTTAACGATGGATGCCAGCCTCCTGGGATGGGGGGCCCACTGCCAGGGATAGTTTGCGCAGGGGCAGTGGAATGCCCAGGAGAGGACATGGTCGATCAACCGGTTAGAGTTGCTGGCGGTGTTGCTGGCCCTGCAGAGCTTCCAGGTGTGCCTCAACGGGACAGCGGTACGAGTGTTTTCCGACAACGCAACCATGGTGGCGTATGTCAATCGGCAAGGGGGAACCAGCAGTATGGCGCTGGAGACCGAGGCAGAGGGCCTGTGCGGATGGGCCGAGGAGAATCTCCTAGCAGTGTCGGCAGCGCACGTCGCAGGGGTGGACAATGTGGAGGCCGACTTCCTCAGTCGGGTGAAGGTGGATCCAGGAGAGTGGGTCCTTCATCAGGAGGTGTTTGACATGTTAGTGTGCCGTTGGGGCACGCCTGCGATGGACCTCATGGCCACGTTCCAGTCGGCAAAAGCCAATCGCTTCTACAGCAGATAACGAGAAAGAATGTCGGAAGGCCTAGATGCCCTCATTCAAGCCTGGCCGGAGGATCAGCTGCTGTACGTCTTTCCTCCGTGGGTTCTGATAGGGAGAGTGGTCCAGCGGATAGAGAGGTTCAGGGGGCAGGTGATTTTGATTGCGCCAGATTGGCCATGGTGACCTTGGTATGCGGATCTAGTAAGGCTCCTGGCAGCACGGCCATGGCGTCTCCCAGTCCGGGTGGATCAGCTCTCGCAGGGTCTTCTTCTCATGCCACACGTGGATCGGTTCTCGCTTATGGCTTGGCTATTGAGAGGGCTCGGTTAAGGACGAGAGGTTACTCTACAGAGGTGATTACCACGTTGTTAAAGGCCAGGAAAAGGTCCACGTCCTTAGCGTATGTACGGGTTTGGAGAGTCTTTGAGGCGTGGTGTAGAAATAGGGACTCGGAGGCGTTAAGGGCAACCATTCCACAGATCTTAGAGTTTCTGCAGGATGGATTCGACAAGGAGTTAGCAGCTGCATCTCTTAGGGTGCAGGTGGCAGCTTTGTCGTGTTACAGAGGAAGGATTGGGGGTCACTCTCTCGGGGGCCATTTGGATATTAAGCGCTTCTTGCGAGCGGTAGCGCTGTTGAGGCCGCCAGGTAGGCACATAGTACCCAAATGGCATCTACCGCTTGTACTGGAAGCGCTGGAGCGGGAGCCATTTGAGCCATTGAATAGGGCGTCGGTGAAAGATCTCACTCTGAAGGTGGTGTTCTTGGTGGCCATCTGCTCAGCACGGAGGATTTCGGAATTGCAGACGTCCTGCAAGGAACCTTATCTTTCGTTTTTTGATTCTAAGGTGGTTTTGAGGCCAGTTCCGGCCTTTTTGCCCAAGGTGGTGTCGGCGTTTCATTTGAATCAGGACATCTCCTTACCAGTGTTCAGTATGGACATGGCAGGTCAGGTTAAAAGGAAATTGGATGTCCGGCAGGCGTTGAAGAAGTATCTGCGGCGGACTTCGAGTTTTTGTAGGTCGGATCGGCTATTTGTCCTCTTCGCAGGCCCTAGAAGGGGAGAAGCGGCATCAACGGCCTCCATCGCTAGATGGATTAAGGAAGCAATTGCGTCAGCATATATGTTGAAGGGCAAGCCGGTACCGGAGGGGCTAAGGGCCCATTCCACTAGAGCTCAGGTGGCGTCCTGGGTGGAATTCCGGTTAGTGCCGCCGGTAGAAATTTGCAAGGCGGCCACCTGGTCTTCTTTGAATTCCTTTGTGAAACATTACCGCCTAGATGTTCAGTCGGCACAGGATGTGTGTTTTGGATCGGTGGTGCTTCAGGCTGGAGTAGCGGGTCCCTCCCGTTAGACTTACTGCTCTGGTACATACTCAGAGGTCCGGGACTAGACTGGAGATACGATCAGGAAGGTGAAATTAGACTTACCTGCTAATTGTTGTTCCTGGAGTAGATCCAGTCTTGTCCCAAGTCCCTTCCCAGTATCGAGTGTTTACGGAGTGCACCCTGAAGCTCTTGAAGATGGCAGGTAAGAAGAGCTTGAGAATAGGGTTCAGTTCCATGGGGGAGAGGATATTATCTCTAATGCCTGTTTTTGTTCGGGCAGATGAGGGGATAGCCTCAGCACATTTAGAGTTAACAGTTATATAGCTATTTTCATTATTGTAAGGTTAGTGTTCAGAATAGTTACACGTTTTGGGAAGTTGTGGCTTACAGGGTGTAAGTGAGGTTGATACTTGTTGCTCCGGTGAGTCTGCTTTGTCAATAGAGAACTGATGGAGGAAGGCGGATCCCGGAGGGATATACAGATGACATCACAGAAAAAGGAGGTTCCTCAGTCTCCAAGCTGCTGAATAAGATAGACAACTCAGAGGTCCGGGACTAGACTGGATCTACTCCAGGAACAACAATTAGCAGGTAAGTCTAATTTCACCATTTGGCTTCTTTGAAGGAGTTAAGTTTGAAAACAGTGTTTTTGGAAGCTATTTGTTCGGCACGGCGGCTTTCAGATTTACAGGTATTGTCCTGTCAAGAACTCTTACTTTTTTTTTCTAGGGAAAAGGTGGGGTTGTGTTTGGTGCCATCTTTTCTACCAAAGTTGTTTTCGCCTTTTCTTATTAATCAAGCGGTATCCTTCCCAGTGTTGGGGCGTTCAGGAGAGTTTGCGTCTGTTGAACATAAAGAGAGTTTTGCGACAGTACTTAAAATCCTTGGACTATTTTCGCAGATCGGAGCATTTATTCGTCCTCTTTGGTAGTTCGCGTAAAGGGGAAGCGGCGGTTAAAACGTCAATTTCCAGATGGGTCTGTGAAGCAATAGCGTCGGCGTACATTTTGCAGGGGTGTCAGGTGCCCGTGGGGCTGCGGGTACATTCTAGTGGAGCGCAAGTGACTTCGTGGGCGGGACATAGATTGATGCCGCCGGTAGAGTTCGGCCGAATGGCCCTTGGTCTTCACTGCATACTTTTAGCAAGTACTATCGCCTAGATGTTCAGGTGAAGCAGGACACCTGTTTTGGGGCTGAAGTTTTTTGCAGTCCAGGTGGACAGGTACCTCCCAATGTTTACTGCTCTGTTACACCTCAGAGGTGGAGGACTGAACTGGAGAGCCTCTAAGGAAAGAGACATTAGACTTACCTGCTAATTGTTTTTCCTTGAGGAACTCCAGTTCAGTCCTGATTCCCGCCCGGGGATTTGTTCATTTTCTGCAGGTTGTTTTTGGTAAGAAGATTTTGAAGAGCTGAGCAGAGTGGATCAAGAGAAGTATTTCACTGTTTCTGTGATATCGCTATGTTTTCTATCTTTTCAGTCTATTCTCCCCTTGCTGGACTGTTTTCTTCAAAGGGGTGAGAAAGGAAGTTATCCTCTTGGTTAACGGGGATTTAGTGCAGTTCGAAAGTTAAATGGTTTGAATTTTATAGCGGCTTATTTGTTGCTTCTCTGAGTCTGCTTTGTTAACAGGTCACTGGGGCTGATGGGAGAGGCCAGCAGGATATATCCAGTGATGTCACAAGTTTGACATGTCTAGTCTCCATGTTGCAGGAGGAGGTACACTACCCAGAGATGGAGGCCTGAACTGGAGTTCCTCAAGGAACAACAGTTAGCAGGTAAGTCTAATTTCTCTTTTCCTTCTGTTTCATTGTAACTTGGGTTTCCTTTATTTCTGTTTTGGCCATTTCAGGGTAGGGAATTTATCAAGGTTTTGCACTGAGCAGTTTGGATGGATAATATAGGGGAGCTTGCGCTACATCTGGTACAACTATTGCAGCACTGCAAAGCATAGATAAATCTGCCATCCATTTTCTATCTCATAGCTTTGAAAGCTCCTAAATTTCTCTGCTGAAATACTTTTTTTTAAATTGAAGATTTTTGCTTAACAAATACAAACAAATCAAATTACAAGAAATAAGGAAAAAATAAGACAATATTCAGGGAATTACAGAAGTTTCATAGTCCACATTACGGGGAATAGGATTAAAGCCTAGTAGAAGGAGCAAAACACAATGATATTAGGCACAAAACCAACTCCTTTACTCATATTATAGTAATTAAATAGAAAAGTGAAAAGAAATAGGGACAGAATGGAGAAAGCTCTCATCTACCATCCAAAAAAGTTTCAAGTTGTAATGGGTTCATAAAAACATATCATATCCCTTCATAAGTAATCAAATACTTACTTATACAGAAACCGAAGGAAGAAAGTTCCGTCAATAGCCAAAACTCGAGGCTTAAGCTGCAGGCAGGACTTTCTCCTCATCTGGGTAAAATGGGAGACATCCACGAAGGAGAGTGATCTTTTGACCACAAAATAAATGGTTCTTTTTACGAAAATAAGCTTTCAAAATGTTAACCTACTTCAGTAGCCAGGGAGACTATTAGTGTAGCATGGAAAGGAATATCATCAGTCGATGATTCCAGGAAATTAGTCAAATCTAAGTTTGTTTCCTCCACTACCCATGGCACCAATCTTCACACCTCTGTTGTCTTCATACAATCCTGCTTCTCTGATGATATGTTCTGCATATAAATTAAACAGGTAGGGGGAAAGTATGCAGCCGTGTCTTACACCTTTGCTTATTTTAAACCATTCTGTTTCGCCTTGTTCTGTTCGAACTGTTGCTTCTTGATCAATGTACATATTGTGCAAGAGTATGATCAGGTGTTCTGGTATACCCATACTTCTTAATGTGGCCCAGAGTTTCTCATGGTTTACACAGTCAAAAGCCTTGCTATAGTCGATAAAGCACAAATAGATATCCTTTTGGTATTCTTTAGTCTTTTCAAGGATCCATCTCACATCCGCAATGATGTCTCTCGTTCCTCGCCCTTTCCTGAACCCTGCTTGCACTTCAGGGAGTTCTTGTTCCAGGTATGGTTGTAGTCTCTTTTGAATAATCTTCAGTAGAATCTTGCTGGCATGTGGGATCAGAGCGATTGTGCGATAATTTCCACAGTCCGTTGGATCACCTTTCTTTAGTATCGGTATAAACACAGATCTTTTCCAGTCAGTTGGCCATGATGTTGTCTTCCATATTTCTTGGCAGAGCCTTGTAAGTACGGTAACAGCTGCATCAGATTGCTGTAATACTTCTTTGGGAATGCTATCAATGCCTGGTGCTTTGTTCTTTGATAAGGCTTTCAATGCTGCTTCAACTTCTTCTTTCATCACCAATGGTTCCCGATCATAAGGTACAGATTGAAACGGCTATTGGTCCACTTGATCTTTATCATATAAAAACTCTGTATATCCCTTCCACCTTTTCTTGATCTTCTCAGCATCATTCAACATAGAACCTTGAGCATCTTGTAACATTCCAATTCGAGGCTGAAACTTTTTCTTTAACTCTCGTAGCTTTAGGAAAGCTGATTTTGTTCTTCCTCTAATAGTTTCTGCTTCTATTTCCTTGCATGCATCATTGTAGTACTTTTCCTTGTCCTGTCTTGCTTTACGTTGGAAATCTCTGTTGAGTTCTGTTATTGTCTTTCTTTCTCCTCTGGCTTTAGCTTCTCTGCGTTTCTGGGCAATTTTCAAAGTTTCTTCCTTCATCCATTTTGGCCGTTTTTGCTTTTTCACCTTTTGTAGAGACTTCTCGCTTTCTTCCAACACAACCTTCTTGATGTCATTCCATAACTCTTCTGGAGCTCTGTCATTTGTATCTAAAGCAGCAAATCGATTCCAGTGGTATATTCTCAAGGTCATATTTTGCTGCATTCATGAGTGGTTTGCTCTTTTTCAACTTTAGCTTAAATTTGCATACTAGTAGTTGATGATCTGTACCACAGTCAGCTCCAGGTTTTGTCTTTGTTGATGTTATAGAGCTTTTCCATCGTTGACTTCCACAGATGTAGTTAATTTGATTTTTATACAATCCATTGGGTGAAGCCAATGTGTACAGTCGCCGCTTGTGTTGATGGAAGAAGGTGTTTGAGATGAATAGATCGTTGATCTTGCAGAATTCTATCAGTCTTTCTCCAGCTTCATTTCTGTTGACAAGTCCATATTTTCCAACTACTTTGCCTTCTTCTTTGTTGCCAACGTTTGCGTTCCAGTCACCCATGACTATCAGGATATCCTGTTTGCATGTTCTGTCACTTTCAGCTTGTACTTGTTCATAGAACTCTTCAATTTCATTCTCTTCTGCAGCTGTTGTTGGGGCATATACTTGAATTATAGTTGTGTTGGTAGGCATTCCTCGTAGACGAATAGAGATTAAGCGTTCGCTGACTGCATTGTATTTCATTACAGTTCTTGCAAGTTTCTTCTTTATTATAAATGCAACACCATTTCTTCTTTGTCTTTCATTTCCAGCATAGTAGACCATGTGATCATCTGATGCAAAGTGCCCGATGCCAGTCCATTTCAGTTCGCTGACACCCAACAGATCAAGTTGTACACATTCCATTTCATTCTTGACCACCTCCAACTTCCCTTGGTTCATGCTTCGTACGTTCCATGTTCCAATGCGTAAGACATCTTTACAGCTTCTGACTCTCATTTCATGCACAGCTACATCAGCAGTCAGACGTCCCGAGGGCTTTGATCCAACCACATCATAAATGCTGGCTTTACACTGAAAAGGCTTCAGCTCTTCCCCAGTAGCTAGTTGAGTGCCTTCCGACCTGGGGGTCTCATCTTCCAGCACTATAGCACAAACACATCTTCCAAAGCCTGGTTGACCCAACTGTTTTTTAAAGGGAAGCTTCTTTTTGGAACTGATTTGAAGAAGCTGGTAAAGGACCTGGGTGAGACAAAATCTATTGCCTTCCAGAAGATGGATCTAAGGAGCCTGTGAAGTGGGCTGCTGCCCCTTCTCGTCAGCCTATGCCTGTCTACCAAGGGCATGCTGGTTGGTTTACGGGGGTTTCGGGAATCTCATCATTACCCCCCTGTAAAACACTTCTTTCCCCTGCTTCCATGCTTTGGGCTCGTTCTTGCGCGTGGGCCCAGGGACTCAGTCCCTTCTGGAGGAGGACCCTCCCGGGCTGCGTAGTGAAGGTTTTGGGGTCCATTCCCTGGTTCCTCCAGTTGGAAGCAGGCTTCGCTTTTTCTTTCAGGAAGGGGCCTGGGTTGCCAAGGGTTGCTGGGTGCTAGACACCATTCAGTTTGGCTACGTCCTGGAATGCAAGAGCCGACTCCTGATGCCTTTGTCATCTTCCCTTGTGGGTCTACGTCTAAAAGTACTGCTGTGTGGATCACCTTGGACAAGTTGCTGCGCCAAAAGGCGGTGATGCCCTTCTCACTGGACAAGTAGGGCTAAGGCAGATACTCCATCTGTTTCATGGTGCCCAAAAGGATGGTTCCTTCTAGCCCATTCTGTACTTCAAGGAGATTGACAAGCACTTGTACGTCCTGCGTTTCCGGATTGAAATCTTTTGCTCCGTGATTCAAGCAGTGCACCGAGGGGGAGGGGGGGGGGTGTTTAGCTTCCCTGGATCTGACCGAGGTGTATTTTCATATCCCGATCCAGGCAAATCAGCAAAAGTATCTGTGTGTTTTGTCAGACTTGGCTTTCACTATCAGTTTGCTGCCCCCAAATATGTTCTCTCAGGTCATTGTGGTGGCTGTGGTGCTGCAGCACCAAGGGATCTGTGTCTTTTTTATAAAGTCTCGGCTGGGTGATTAATCGGGTAAGAGCCAGCTGTGGCCTTCCCAGTCCCTGGAGTTTCTGGAAGCATGTTTTGACTTTCGAGTGGGCAGAGATTTCCTGCCAGAGGAGAATGTCGAAGTCTGTTGGATTGCTTGGTGCTCTTCTGTGTGCAGCAGGCTCCCAGAGTCTGTGATTCTCTTCAGCTCCTCAGATTGATGGCAACAGCCACAGAGATGGTGCCTTGGGTGTGTGCTCACATGCGACTGCTCCAGCGGTTTTGTTGACTCGGTGGTCCTGAAGTTCTCAGGAGTTTGAGGACAGGCTCCCACTCCTGTTGATGATAAAGTCCAGCCTGTGGTTGTGGCAGCAGCCCAGTTATCTGAGGAAGGGCATGCCACTGGACGATTTCTCCTGGATCCTCCTGATGACAGATACCAGTCTCTCGGGCTGCAGAGCCCGTTGCGAAGACCACATGATCTAGGGCCATTGGATCCATAGGGAAGCAGTTTAGTCCATCAACTTCCTTGAGGTAAGGTCTATTGGCTCTTCTGTGTTGCCAGCCTTTGATTGAGGACCGGGTGGTTCGAGTGTTTTTAGATAGTGCCATGGTACTGGCTTATGTCAATTGGTAAGGTGGCAGGAGGAGTGCTGGGATAGCTCTGGAGATGGCTCTCCTGTTTGTCTGGGCGGAGAAGAACCTCCTGGCCTTCTTGGCTTAGCACATTGCTGAGGTGGACAGTGTGGAAGTGGACTTTCTGAGCCGGCACTCTGGATCCTGGAGAGTGGGAGTTGATTTTGCACCACTAGGGCCGCCCCAAAATGAATCTGATGGCGACCTGCTCCAATGCTGAAGCTTGCCGCTTCTTCAGTTGCCACATGGAGACAAGGTCAGAGGGCATCGATGCCCTGACCCAGCCTTGGCCAAGTTAGCACTGGCTGTATGTGTTTCTCTGTGGCCTCTGGTGGTGCGTGTGATTTGGCATATAGAACGCCACCTGGACAGGATTGGCACCGGATTTGCTGAAGTGGCGCCGACTGGCTAAGTGGCGCCAGATTGGCTGAAGAGAGCATGGTTCTGAGACTTGATGCGGCTCCTGCAGGTGCCTCCTCTTTGGTTGCCTCCATCCCGGGGCCTATTGCGGCAAGGACCGTTCGTCCTGGAGGATCCAGTTCCCTTCTCACTTATGGCTTGGCTCTTGAAAGGAGACAGCTAGCACATAAGGGCTACTCTCCAGCGGTGGTCTCCACCCTGTTTGGAGCCTGGAGGAGGTCTACCAAGCTGGCATACATGCAGATTTGGTGCCTTTTTGAGCGATGGTGTGGCACTTGGCAGTTGGCTCCTGAGGCGGCCAAGCTGCAATCTCTGTTGGCCTTTCTACAGGATGGCCTGGAGAAAGGCCTTTTACTTAGTTCCCTGAAGGTTCATGTAGCAGCTTTGGCCTCTTTCCGAGGTCCAGTGGCTAGTAAGTCTCCAGCCTTGCACCTGGACATCTCACGCTTTCTCCAGGGGGTTCGGCATCTACATCCTCCCCTCTGATCTGTGATCTCTTCCTGGAATCTGTGTCTGGTGCTTAGGGCCCTGATGGTGGTGCCCATTGAGCCATTGAATTGAGCTACTTTAAAGGATTTGACGCTCAAGATGATCTTATTGGTCGCAATTTGTTCCGCAGGGTGGATGTTTGAGCTGCAGGCTCTATCTTGCCGATATCCTTATCTGTCTTTTTCAGAGAAGGCCATTTCCATTCAGTCTGTGCCTTCCTTCTTGCTTAAGGTGCTTTCTCCCTTTCATGTGAACCAGGTGGTATGCCTGCCCTCCTTCTCTAAGGAGTAGTGTCAGGGGAAGGATAAGGATCTTTGCCTTGTGGTTGTCTGGAGGGTGCTTCTACTGTACTTGGAGGTTACGAATTCCTTTCGCAAGTTCGACCATCTTTATGTGCTGTTTGCTGGCCCATGCAATGGTGACATGGTGGCTAAGTTGACTTTGGGGCACTGGATTAGGAAGGCCTCTGCCTTGGCCTATCCGTTATGGAACCGGCTGGTTTTGGTGGGTTTGTGTACCCATTCTATCCAAGCGCAGGCGTCCTCATAGGCATGTCGGAGCTTGGTAGCTCCTGCAGATATTTGTCAGGCAGCAACATGGATATCACTTTCCACTTTTATGAAACATTACCGCTTGGATGTCCATATGTGGGGGGACATGGCCTTAGGTCAAAGGTTTTGTGAGCTGCTGTGTCTTCTTCTTGCCCAGTGGAGTTGTAGCTTTGGTACATCCCACTTGTCTGGATTGGTCTAGCAGGACGATATGGAATATGACATTTTACTTACCGGTTAATGTCCTTTCTTTGAGTCCCTCTAGAGAAGTCCAGGGCCTGCCCCTGGAACTGTATTGCTCTGTTCTTCTGCTGCGGTATCCTTGGGTCCGCTTTGATTTTTATCCTTGCTTCTGCAGGTTCATTGTCTACTGACAGCCTTCTGTTGATGCTTTCCTGTACATAGTTCTCTACTGTTGGTCACTCATTGTTGCCCACGGTTGAGTTTGCGTGAGGCTTGCCATGTTTCTCCCATATGCTTTGGGACGAATACTGAAAGGACTTCTGGGGGCCGAGGCGAATAGAGGCATGGGAGTGATGTCATTAAAACCTGGGCTTTTCATTGGTTCCTTGTCTCCACCAATCTGCTGGTAGGCGAACACAACCCACTTGTCTGGACTGGTTTACAGGACTCAATGAAAGGACGCTAACTGGTTAAGTAAAAGTTCACCTTATTTTACTTCATAACTAAACACTGCATTGTATGAAATGAAAGATGGTAATGCATTGATCTAGTTTTGTAGTCGAGCAGTCAGTGGACTTTCTTTTCATATACTAATCACTCATTTTACTTATACTTAAGGATTACAGAAGGGAAAGTAGTGGGCGAGTGATATGAAAAAGTGCTGAACTGTGCTTTGGCATTCACTTCAGTGTGTAATTTCACTTATAAAATACATGTGTAAAATAAATGAATCAAGAAAATGAGCTGGTCTTTTTTAATTTAGTTGGAGTCTTGGCTCCAAGTTTCATTTGCTTCATTCTGAAAGGCAGAGAGCTGTACTGTGATTTGATCAAGCTGTGTCTAAGCTGCCTTGCTTTTGGCAGGGGCTCTAAGCACATGCCATAGGGAATCTGTGGAAAGCCCTGCAGGAAGAAAATCTTGTTGAGTTTGGTGACCTCTGTACAGAAATTATACCCAAAGACCCAGCTGTGTGTAGAAGCAGAGCTTTGCTGTCAGCTAAATGTAACCCAGCCTTTTATTTGTACATGTATGTGAAAGATTAAGTACACGAATTCCAGAATTGTTGTTACTCAATCAGAATGCTCTCAGATTCCTGCTTATTTCCTCGTGCTTGCCAGCTTGTAGAGGCTTGGATATGTATTTTCATCACTGCATATTCTGTTCAATCTGCTGTCTTTCACTGACTCATACCATAGGATAGATGAGGTTTATGTAAACTCACCAAACTCGCCTCAGTGTTGGTGCAGGATATGTTTTTAAAGCAGCACAGAACTCAGATACTGTAGAGTTGATAAATATAAGGTTAAAAATAAAGAAACATTTCTGAGATTCTGCTTACTGAAAGAGCGGTTCAGTGAGTGATGGACCGAATATCATTGCTTTATCTGAACTCGGGTATTTGTAAAAGAAAATCCACTTTAAGCCAGTGTTTTTCAGACTAGGCACTGCAACCCAGTATAGGATCATGGCTGTGTCTCCCACACCTGGTCCAACTAGAAAGCTATTCTGCCAGTCCTGGGAGGAAACCCTGCATCTGCTTTAGCAATGTGCTGCTGATTCATGGCTCCATACAGCTTATAATAGCAGTCAGGAGGCAAAGGCCTACCAGCACTAGTAAATAGGTTAAGCTGAGGGGAGAGAGCATTGCTGCAGTCAGATAGGTCTTGGATATTCCCATAATTCATCATGTGAGACTGGGACGTTATAGGGCAGTGGCAGCCTCCACATTATGGAACAGTCTCCCAGAAGATATTAGGCTAGAGACAAATTATTTAGCAATACTCACATACCACTTTTCACTAGTGCACATTCAGGTACAGTATGTACGTCCCTTGTCCCCAAAGGGGCTCACAATCTACATTTCATACCTGAGACAATAGAGGGTTAAGTGGCTTGCCCAAGGCACACCTGTGGGACTAGAAACCCCAGTCCCTCCAGCCTGAGGTTGCTGTCCAGCAGGATTCAAACCCCTAGCCTTCCAACCTGAGGCAGGTTACCCCAACCACTAAGCTACTCCTCCTTCATTAGCAAATTATCTTTTGCTTAGGAAGAGGCAAAATCTTGGTCATTTCCAGGGACCTAATTTGGATGCTGGCAGAAACTGTCCAAGATGGGCCATGAAATTGGGGATGCATTGGTTGATATGATGATCTCTGGATTTAGTGGAGAGTAGCTGTGCTAGTTCTGTGAATTGATGTCTGAGAGCTTTCTGTTTTTTTAAGATACAGCACATTTGATTAAGTGCTGATTATTTGCATTATGCATTGTTTTTTTTATCTGTTTAAAAGACACAACACATTATTAAGGGGCCCTTTTACTAAAGTGCACTCAGGTTTTGCACGTTCCATGAATAAAACGTAACATGCAGTAAATGCAAAAGTAGTGCAGTAACTGCCAGGGGTGTGCCTAGCATGTTCCCTGCAGTTTCTGCACTAAAAATTCCCTTACAGCATATAAAGATCATTCACAATTACTATGGGTGCACTTAGTGCCACCTACTGAGGTAACATTAAGTGCACTCACACTAATTGCAACATTGACAGCACACAGTATCATATACTAAGTGCAATGTGCAGTCCTTGCCCAGTTTCTGCCCATAACCTGCCCATTCCCTGCCCCATTGCACAATGAGCAAATAAAGCGTAGTTACTTACCTGTAACAGGTATTCTCCAGGGACAGCAGGAATTAGTCCTCACATATGGGTGACTAAGTTGCGAGACCCGATGCCGGGACAGCGGGCCTCGAAGGTGGGAAAGGGACCTGCGAAGGCTAGAAAGGTGTACAAGAGTGTACAAAAAAAATCAACTTTTTTTCTGGGGGGACGCCTGTAGGGCTCCACGGAAAAAGGGAGACTGACCAAGATGGCACCCTTGGGCGGGAAGGGGACCATGCATGCGAGGTTGGCATCTCCCAAAGGCTTTCTTTGGAAGCTGGGAGACGCTTCCGCAAGGACTCCGTCAGCGTCAATGTCACACATATGTGAGGAGTGTTCCTGGAGATCATGCAAATTAACACGCTGTAACTATCATGCCAGTTTGGTAACAGTTACTGTGTGCTAAAACACTCGTTAACCACTAAGTCACTATCACAACTGGGTAGATAGCATGTGATTCAGTGGCATGTTTACTAGAGGGTAGTAATCACTTTTGCATCTACTGCGTGGCATATGTAAAAATGCCATGTGACAGGTGCAAAACCTGTGTGGTATCTATAAGGGGATTGGCTGGCATCAGCCCTGCAGATATCACGCAGGGCCTGCAATTACCACACTGGCCACTTAATCTGCATCAGCAGGTAGCGTAGGTACTCCTATGCTACCTGCTGATACAGGGAACATGGGCCAAAGGGCAGGAGCAAGGAGAGGACAGAGCAAGTACTATACACAGTGCCAGCCCAACCACTAGGCAAACTAGGTGGTCGCCTAGGGAAGCAATGTCTGGAGGGCAGCAAAAGCAGGCCATTCAAAGCTAAATAATAGATTTTGACAGCCAGAGGGGGTGTAAAGTTTGAGGTTTGCCTAGGGCTCCAACTCTAGGGCCGGCCCTCACTGTACATGCTAGTTGAGCTGACAAATAGTAAGACAGGAAACGCCATACAATCATAGTCTTTGGGAAGCTGTAGAGTGGAGTATTCAATATGAGGAACCCTTCTGTTCCAACTAAAGTATAAAATGTAACTCTTTAGTAACACATGAATGCTATTTGGGACATTACAAGGCAAATGATGGAATTTGCCCCTTCCTCGATCCAGAGCTTCTTTTCAACTGAAAGAGGCTCTCATCCTGTGCATTTATGCTATGGAAGTATTTAAACATCTCTATCATATCTCCCATCTTCTGCCTATCTTCCAAAGTATACATATTGAGATCTTTAAGTCTGTCCCCTTATAGTTTCTGATAAAGACCACTGACCCTTTTAGTAGCTGCTCTCTGCACCGACTCCATCCTGTTTCTATCTTTTTGAAGGTGTGGTCTCCAGAATTGCACAGTGTTCCAAATTACGTCTCACCAGAGACTTATACAGAGGCAGTATCACCTCCTTTTTCCTGCTGGCTATTCCTCTCTGCTAGCATCCTTCTGACTTTTGTCATTGCTTTTTCTACCTCTTGGGTCATTGTGATGTCATCAAATACGATCACCCCCAGGTCCTGCTCTTCTTTCTTGCACAGAAATGCTTCATCCCATAGACTGTACTGCTCTCTTAGATTTTTGCAGCCCAAATGCATGACCTTACAATTTTTCATATCAAATCTTAGCTCCCAAATTCTAGACCAGTTTTCAAGCTTCTCTGACTATACCTTCCAGGGTGTCTACCCCATTGCAGATTTTGGTATCATCCGCAAACAGGGAAACCTTATTCGACAGCCCTTCAGCAATATCACTTAAAAAATGTTAAGAAGAACCAGACTAAGGACTGCTTCCTGGGTATGTACAGCAAATTCCATTTACCACGACTCTTTGTTGCCTCCTACTCATCGTGTTTCTAACCTAATGAGTCCTAAAACAGTCTATCACAAGGGCACTCAGTTTTATTTATAAGTCAGCTATGCAGAACAGTCAAAGACTGCTGAAATCTAAGTACACAACATCTGTTCTCCAGGAACAAGCAGGAAGTCAGTCCTCACATATGGGTGACGTCGGTGCCGACGGATCCCTCATGCAGACCAAATCCCCAGCTTTCTAAGAAAGCCTTTGGGAATTGCATCACGCATGCGCGGTCCCCTTCCTGCCCAAGGGTGCCATCTTGCTCAGTCTCCTTTTTTCCACGGAGCCCAACGGACGTCGTCCAAGTTCCCTCGCGAAAAAAGTGCTTAAAAGTCAGAAAAATTCTTTTCTGTCTGACCGGTTTGACGCCGGTTCCCCTTCTCGTTTTCAGCTCGGTACACCAGTATCGAGTCTGGTCCAAATTTTCATTTTTTTGTCCTTCGTGACTAGCGTTCGCGCTCTTTTTCTTTTTCACTGGCAGCCTGGTCCTTTGACCTTGCAGGGGCCCTTTTTCCCCCGATGGCTGCCAGTGGGTTTAAGAAGTGTGATCGGTGTACAAAGTTAATGTCCCTCACCGACACGAGTGTTGCCTCCGTTGCCTCGGGCCCGACCATGACCCGAAAGTCTGTGGCCCGTGTAGGAAAATGTCCTCCAAGGTCTTGAGGAGTAGGCAGCAGCAACATGATAGGAATTTTCCTGAGTCCGCACCCGCCCGAGGCCGGACCTCATCGGTGGCCTTGACATCTCGGGAGCTCTCTGATCCTGAGCAGCATCGGATGTCCTCCAAAAGGGGGTCTCCCTCGTGGGAACACCGGAGGATGAAGAAATCTGTGAAGGCGTCGTTGTTGGATGGCTCCGAGTGGCCTGGTCCCTCGTGGGCTAGGTCGTGGAGTCCTGACCGCCGCCCAGGATCCTCGGAGTCGGAGCGCCCAGCGAAACTCCCTCGTAAGGAACCGGAGACGCCGAGGCAGGTAACCACAGTCCTCGTGGACTTTCCTCTGGGAGAACCGGCGTCGGGACCCGACCCGGGGGCTGCGGAGCCTTCTGAGCTCGGTCTCAGAATGGTGGCCTTGGAGAGCAGCATGTCTGCCTTCATGGACCAGCAGCGGGCACTGATTGCCGGTTTCACTGGTCCATCCGCCCCAACCACCGGGACTTCGACGTCCAAGTCGACCCTGGAGACCGAGTCGATCCTCTAGACCCTAAGAACTCGAGTCGATCCTCGGCTGAGGTCCCCCTTGACCTCCCATTTGGGACTGAGGTCGTCAACACCGATTCCACCGGCGTCAGGGCAGTTGAGGCCGGAGTCACTCAATTCCTCTTTGGAGGAGTCAGGATGGGAGACGGAAGACACCCAGGGCCGGCCCGTCCATTGAGCAAGAATGTTTTTTGCACACGGCCCCGCGTTTCAGGGGGGCCCCGCACAAAAAACATTCTCCATCATCCCAAGTAGATAAAAAGAAAACCCGGCTGCTGCTGCCACTTCTGCCGTGGCAGCGACAGAAAATCAAGCGTTCCGCCGCGGGGCCCCCTCCCCCTCCCCTCCCCCCTGCCCGGAAAAGCCTCCCTGCAGCATCAGCTAGCTCCGGAGTCCCAAAGCGCGGGCTTTCAGAGCTGCAAGAGTTTCCCTTTCTCGCGGCTTTGTTAATCCTGCTGGGGCTGATGGGATTTCCCATCACCCTCGGCGAGCTTAACAGAGCCGCGAGAGGTCAGAGAAGTTTTCTCTTCGCGGCTCTGAAAGAAGCCCGCGCTTTGGGACTCCGGAGCTAGCTGATGCTACAGGGAGGCTTTTCCAGGCAGGGGGGAGGGAGAGGGGGAGGGGGAGGGGGGCCCCGCGGCGGAACGCTTGATTTTCTGCCGCTGCCACAGCAGAAGCGGCAGCAGCAGCCGGGTTTTTTTTAATCTACTTGGGATGATGGGGGGAGGGTGTTAGGACTGGTAATGGGCTATGGGGGGGGGCTAAGACTGGAATTGGGCTGATGGTGGGGTTAGGACTAGTAATGGGCTATGGGGGGGCTAAGACTGGAAGTGGGCTGATGGGGAGGTTTAGGACTGGTAATTGGTTATGGGGGGCTAGGACTTGAAATGGGCTGATGGGGGGTTAGGACTGGTAATGGGCTGATGGGGGGGCTAAGACTGGAAATGGGCTGATGGGGGGTTAGGACTAGTAATGGGCTATGGGGGGCTAGGACTAGAAATGGGCTGATGGGGGTTAGGACTAGTAATGGGCTGTGGGGGGGGGCTAAGACTGGAAATGGGCTTGCGGGGGTAGCTAGGACTGGAAATGGGCTGAGTGGAAGGAGGACTTGAACTGCAAATAGCTGATGGGGACGGGGCTTGGAATGGAAATGGGCTGAGTAGAAGGGGGGCTCAAACTGCAAATAGCTGATGGGGAGGGGGGCTTGAAATGGAAATGGGCTGTGAGGGGAGGGAGCTAGGACTGGAAATGGGCTGAGTGGGTGGCGTAGGACAGGAAATGGGCTGATGGAGGGGCTGGAATAGGACTGGAAATGGGCTGTTGGGGGTGCTAAGATTGGAAATGGGCTGTGGTGGGGGCTTGGATTGAAATGGACTCATGGAGGGGCTAGAACTGGAAGTAGGCACATGGGGGGCTTGGATTGGAAATGGGCTGAGTGGAGGGGAGCTAGGATTTGACATGGGCTGATGGTGGGCCTAGGAAAGGACTACAAATGGGCTGATGGGGGGCTGGGATTGGAAATGAGCTGATGGAGGGACTCGGATAGGACTGGAAATGGATGGGGGAGCTAGGACTGGAAATGGGCTGATGATGGGGCTAGGATAGGATTGGAAATGGGCTTATGGGTGGCTAGGACTGGAAATAGGCTGAGTGGAAGGAGGGCCTGAACTGCAAATAGCTGATGGGGATGGGGCTTGGAATGGAAATGGGCTGAGTAGAAGGGGGACTTGAACTGCAAATAGCTGATGGGGAGGGGGGCTTGAAATGGAAATGGGCTGTGAGGGGAGGGAGCTAGGACAGGAAATGGGCTGATGGAGGGGCTAGAATAGGACTGGAAATGGGCTGTTGGGGGGTGCTAAGATTGGAAATGGGCTGTGGTGGGGGCTTGGATTGAAATGGACTCATGGAGGGGCTAGAACTGGAAGTAGGCTATTGGGGGGCTTGGATTGGAAATGGGCTGAGTGGAGGGGAGCTAGGATTTGACATGGGCTGATGGTGGGGCTAGGAAAGGACTAGAAATGGGCTGATGGGGGGCTGGGATTGGAAATGAGCTGATGGAGGGACTCGGATAGGACTGGAAATGAATGGGGGAGCTAGGACTGGAAATGGGGTGATGGTGGGGCTAGGATAGGATTGGAAATGGGCTTATGGGTGGCTAGGACTGGAAATGGGCTGATGCGGGGACTAGAAGGGAGCGGATGCTGGGTGGGGCTGGAACTAGAATGGAGCTGATGTTGGGGGATGATTAGAATGGGATGGAGCTGGGAGAGTGAAATGGAGAGGGAAAAAATATTTTGTGTGGGAGGGAAGACAAATCTACAATTGGCCGGATATTGGGAGAGTAAATGGGGATTGAGGATGGAGGGGTAAAATTTGAATGGATGAAATAGGAATGAGGAAAGAGCAAAAGGAGAAAGATTAGTATGTTAAAGCAGATGTAGAGAGAGAATGGAAAAAAACTAGAAGAGAGAAGAAAGGACAAATGGACAGCAGACGATGGAGAGTTAGCAGAAGACACGAAGAAACCAGAAGAAAGTGGCTGGAGCAATTGCAGCTGAAAAAAAAATGCACAAAAGGTAGAAAAATATCTCTTTATTTTGAATTTATTAATTGGAATATGTCAGCTCTGGTAAATGTGCATCATTAACGTCTACGCTTTGTTTAGTACAAGAGCAAATTAATGTATAGTTTTATTTCTACAGTGTTGTACATTCCAAGTTTGGCTTTTGGGATTCCCAGTTTAATTATTGTCGTCCTGTTTCTAAATTGTGATTCCTTGTTTGGTGATGGTCTATGTTCTGTTCATGTGTAACTGAGCTGAGGTATTCTGTTTATATAATTCCTATTTGACATTGCCACTTGTTCTCTTTTCCCAGTAGGTCATGTATTGTTATTCTCTGAAATGTATTGGTTTAATTTTTGCAGTGTTTCCTTTTGTTAGGTAGGGTATGGTGCTTTGTGAGTCCTGGTAGTGCTGTTAGGATACGGTGGGTTTGCTATGGGTTCTAAATGGGCAGTGTTTGTAGTAGTTCCTAATGTGTTTGGTGGTTGGCACTGGATTATAGTAATGTAGAAATCTTTTAGTCTTTATCCATACACTCATTAAGAGGCATGTTTACTAAAAGTTAGTGTATGGTAACATTATGCAAATATTTATGCAAATGAGGCCCTGCATGCAAATGAGGCCCCGCACCGAGTCTCCGCACATGGCCCCGCACCCCCCTTGGGCCGCCCCTGAAGACACCCACTGGACCAAGTACGTCCCCTCGGATTCCCCGTGATCTGAACCTCGGAGAAGGTCCCCCCCATAGGATACTTGGTTCTTGGACTTCGTCCGGGACATGGCCAAGGCTTTGTCATTCCTGGCGGAGGCCGAGGAGGAGCCTTGAGCCAAAGAGCTTGAGATCCTCCAGTATGACTTTCCCCCCTCGGAAAGCCCTTACTGTACCGGTACCTCCAATTCTGGAACGGCTGATGCTCCGCATGTGGGAGACACCGGCCTCGATGCCGGTGTTCAGCAGGTGAATCAATTCGATTTACCGAGTTCGCAAGAGCTCTGGCTTCCAAAAAGCACAACTGCGCACAACTCCATGGTTGTGGAATCGGCCATGCGCAGGCTCAAGAGCCAGAAGACGCACTCTTTGGTGCCTCCTGGCTGGGAGGCCCGCAACATGGATGCCCTCGGCAAGAAGTGCTACCAGGGTTCAATGCTGTCATGCCGAATCCAGACATACCAGCTGTACATGAACATGTACCTGCGAGACCTGGCAAAGGAGAATGCTGGGTTCTCAGCTTTTCTCTCCGAGGGATCTTTGCAGTGCTTCAAGACCTTGTCCACTGGGATCCGTGAGTGCTCGAAGTTTATGACTCGAGCAGCCTATGACGGCTTCGAGGCGTCAGCCCAAGTAGCTGCGGCTGGCATCAGTGCATGCCGCCAGGCATGGCTACGGTCATCAGACCTGGAGCAACAGGTACAGGACAAGTTGGTCGATGTCCCTTGCCGGGGTGAAAACCTCTTTGGCAAACCCATGATAGAGAAGGCTGCTGAGATCGAGTCCGAGTACCTGACCAGGACACGGCTCTCGAAGAAGACTTCTGCCCCTTCTAAGAAGAAGGACTCGGGTAAGAAGCCCTTTTTCCCGAGGAAAGGTAATGCTTACTGCAACTACCGCACATATCAGGCCTCCCCAGCTCCCCAACAGGGGCAGCAGGCCAAGGGACAGGGGCATGGCCCACATAAGCAAAAAGCCCCCAAGCCCCAGGCACCGGCTCCGGCCCAGCCTGGAGGGGGTTTTTGACTCCCAAAGCATTGTCCCTCTCTCCAAAGAAGTAAGGCCGGGCAAAGGAGGAAGGCTGACCCTGTATGCCCACAGGTGGCCAGCCATCACAACAGATATCTGGGTTCTCCAGATAGTCCAAATGGGATATCGGCTACATCTCACCCAGGCACCTCCCTCTTACTTTCCAGGGGAGCCTCTCAGACCCCCTCTTCACAGGGACCTCCTCTTGAATGAGTTAGCAGGTCTTCTCGAGGATCAGGCAGTAGAACTGGTACCCCACCACCTGCAGGGAAAGGGCTTCTACTCCAGGTATTTCCTGATACCAGAGAGAACTGGAGGCCTAAGACCCATCCTCGACCTGCGCAACTTAAACAAGTTCCTGGTGAGGGAAAAGTTCAAGATGCTTTCCCTTGGAATATTGCTGCTTTACCTCCGCCAGGAAGACTGGCTATGCTCCTTAGACCTAAAGGATGCTTACACACATCCTAATTCATCCAGACCACAGACAATATCTATGATTTGTGGTGGGAGGAAACCACTTTCAGTACAAGGTACTTCCATTTGGCCTTGCCTTCACCCAGGGTGTTCACAAAGTGCCTAGCAGTGGTTTCCGCCTTCCTAAGAAACCAAGGGGTATTTGTCTTCCCCTACTTGGATGACTGGCTCATCAGAGCCCAGTCAGCCCTGGAAGCCCAACAGGCCATGTCTCGCACTATCCAGTTGCTACAACACTTAGGGTTTGTGATCAATTACATGAAATCCACTCTGGTTCCCACTCAAGGGCTGGAGTTCATAGGAGCAAGGCTGGACACCCTTCAAGCAAGGGCTTATCTACCAGAAGACAGGGCACAGAGACTTTTGGCCCTAGTGCAGCAAGTGAGTCGCAGATCCCAGATCTCAGCAAGACACTTTCTGCGCCTCCTCGGTCACATGGCCTCCACGGTGCATGTGACATCCAATGCTTACCTCCACAGCTCAGTGGTGCCTCAGGGACCAGTGGACACAGGCCACTGGCAAACTCAGAGACAGGATCAAGGTGTCCAAACGACTGGTGCGGTCGTTGACCTGGTGGCTTCAATCACACCACCTACTGGAGGGAGTGCCATTTCAACCTCCTCCGCACATGAGAGTGCTGACTACAGTCGCATCCTTGCTGGGCTGGGGGGCCCATTGCCAGGAATTGTGCACTCAAGGTGTGTGGTCTCCACAGGAGAGCACACAACAGATCAACCTCCTAGAGCTTCGAGTTATCCGTCTAGCTCTACGGACGTTCTGTCAAACCCTGGCTCACCAGCCTGTCTTAATTCTGACAGACAACCAGGTAGCAATGTTCTACGTGAACAAGCAGGGGGGCACAGGGTCGCGCACCCTATGTCAAGAGACCCTGGACTGTGCTCTTTTGCAGTCAGGCAGGATATGCATTTCAAAGCAGTTTACGTGCCAGGTCAGGAGAACTTTGTAGCCGACAAGCTAAGCAGAATTCTCCAGCTGCATGAATGGAAACTGGATCCGAACATAGCCCAGCAGCTGTTTCAGTGCTGGGGGCGACCATCCATAGATCTGTTTGCGAGCCCACAGAATCACCAGTTGCCCTGCTTCTGCTCCAGACAGCCACACCCATGCAGGGTGGCTGCAGATGCTTTCCTAATATCGTGGTCTGTGGGCCTCCTGTATGCGTTTCCTCCCATGCCTCTGGTGGCCAGGACTCTATTCAAGATCCTTCAGGACAAAGCCTCGATTATCCTGGTAGCCCCCAGATGGCCGAGACAGCCATGGTTTCCGCTACTGCTTCAACTGGCGGCAGAGGCCCCAATTCCTCTGGGATTACATCCCAACCTCCTGTCGCAGGAGGAGGGCACTCTCCTGCATCCCAACCTCAGGTCTCTCAACCTGATGGCATAGCTGCTAAAAGGGTAGTCCTTGCACCACTTCTCCTCCCTAAAAATGTAGAAGATGTACTGCTAGCCTCAAGAAAGCAATCGACTCGGAAAACCTATGCGTTTAAGTGGCATAGGTTTGAGCTGTGGTGTGTTAAGCAGAGCGAAGACCCTTTCTCCTGCCAAGTCTTGGATTTAGGCCTCAAGTCAAACTCTGTCTGAGTCCATCTTAGTGCCTTATCAGCACACCACTTTCCAGTAGAAGGACAAACTCTTTCTGTGCACCCTTTGGTGTCCAGGCTCCTGAGAGGTTTACTTCTGCTGAAGCCCCCGGTTCGTCCCCCGGCGATCGAATGGGATTTGAATGTGGTCTTAAAGCAGCTTACTCGCCCACCTTTTGAGCTGATGGCTACCTGCCATCTCTGCTTCCTCTCTTGGAAAGTGCTTTTCATGGTGGCACTCACATCGGCCAGACGAGTGAGTGAACTGCAGGCTCTGGTTTCTGATAGATCGTACACATGATTCTATAGGAATAGGATGGTGCTTTGCACTCACCCCAAGTTCTTTCCGAAAGTGGTCTCTTCGTTCCACCTCAACCAGGAGGTGGTACTTCCAACCTTCTTTCCTAGGCCGCATGCCAGTCGGGCAGAAGCAGTTCTGCATACCCTGGACTGTAAGAGGGCTTTGGCTTTCTACATGGAGTGTACATGGGGACATAGAAGGGCTTCTCAGCTCGTCTGTTATGACCCCAGTAAGCTGGGGATGCCTGTCTCCAAGCGTACCTTGTTCACTTGAGTGGCGGACTGTATTGCCTGGGCATACAGAGAGGCCAATCTTCCGTTGCAGGGTCGAGTCACGGCCCACCGAGTCAGGGCTAAGGCGGCATCAGTGGCTCACTTCTGCCCTGTTCTGCTGGCAGACATCTGCCGGGCCACCACCTGGTCTTCGGGTCAGACTTTTGCGGCCCATTACTGCGTGGATAGAGAGTCCCGATGGGACAGTGCTTTCAGCAAGGCGATACTCTGTAACCTATTCGAGGTCTAGGCAACTCCTACTCTCCAACTCTTTGGTGTCAGGCTACTGGAGTGTTAAGTTCTCAGTTGAACTCCTATTATGGCTGCTGCGGCTCTTCTACAGAGAGCCTATTTTCTGCTATGGGTTCTTGGTAGCCTATAGCTAGGGAGTCCCATATATGTGAGGACTGACTTCCTGCTTGTTCCTGGAGAAAGCGTAGTTACTCACCTATAACAGGTGTTCTCCAGGGACAGCAGGAATCAGTCCTCACGACCCTCCCTCCTCCCCTGGAGTTGCAGTCCTATTATTATTATTTTGTTCATTTTGCCATCTTTTTAGCTATGTCATTTGACTGAGCAAGATGGCACCCTTGGACGGGATGGGGACCGCTCATGCGTGATGCAATTCCCAAAGGCTTTCTTAGAAAGCTGGGGATTTGCGCAGCATGAAGGCTCCATCGGCGCTGACGTCACCCTTATGTGAGGACTGATTCCTGCTGTCCCTGGAGAACACCTGTTACAGGTGAGTAACTACGCTGTACTCATCCTTGATTCAACTCTCTGGTCACCTATTGCAAGAAATTTATCAGATTCATCTGACAAGACCTACCTTTAGTAAAATCATGCTACCTCATAATCCTGCAATCCATTAGATTCCAGAAACCGCACTGTCCTTTGTTTTTAGCAGCATTTCCATTGATTTACACACCACAGAGGTCAGACTAACTGGCCTGTTGTTCTTAACCTCCTCCTTGCTTATGTTGTTATTACTCATCCTACTGTAGATATCCTTTTAAAGATAGCACACACAGACATTAAGTGCTAAAGATTTATTCCTTTTATCCTTAACTACTATGGCTACTCCAGCCTACCATCCTGTCTTTCTTTTACCCACTCAACACTACATTCTTCAAGGTAGAGATCCTTTTTTACAACCCCTTTATATTTGGTTACCTACTCTCATGCCAATATACCATATATTCCTCAACTCACTAAGTTCACATATAACATCATTATACAAATACAACGACTTTAATCAACACCAGCAAACAAATTCAAAGAGTCATCACAAGAGGTATTATACTCCAAATACAATTTCTATCGAACTAATGAACACAAGGTCAGTAAGAAACAAGATTCACACAATCAGAGACTATATCAGTGACCAACAGCCAGATATCCTATGTATCACTGAATCCTGGCTAACTCCCACTGACAGCGTCCTCCTCAACCAACTGGTCCCACCTTCATATTCTGCCTTTAACAACCCTCGCTCTCAGAGAAGAGGAGGCGGAGTTTTGATCATCGCAAAAAAATCTTTACATCTAAAAAATATAGCCTCTAATTCCTCTGACGAATCCAGCACTATCACAGTGGGTAACAAACACCTAGCCATCAGCCTACTATATAGAGCACCTCATGCCCCAGCTGAAGAGCTAACCTCCATTTTAGAAACCGTCTGTGCAGTCAACTCTCACCATAAACCTCTAATTTTACTAGGAGACTTCAACCTCAACTCCTCTTCCAATATAGATAAGGAAACCTTCTTGCAAGCTATGGACTCCTTACAATATACCCAATTAATAAACGCTCCCACCCACAAATACGGATCCATGCCAGATCTCATCTTTGCCCCCAACCACATCATAAATAATGGCAACTTCTCATCACCCATAATTACCCCAGTTCCATGGTCAGATCACCATAGAATTAAAATAGAATTCAAATGCACGTTTGACAAGCTCGATAAAATAAAAGCTAATACGTTCACCCCAAGAAGGTTCAAAGCCTTCAATAGAGATCAATTCTTACTAGACACAATACCTCACCTTAACTCAGCTGAACTTGATTTGAACAAACAAGTAAACAATTGGTATGACACCATCAGCACTGCAGCCAAGGCTATAATAGACTCAAAAAAGATCAAAAGGAAACATCACGCACCATGGTATTCAAATAACATACGTGATGCTAAGAGAGAATTAAGGAAGTTAGAACGCCAATGGAGACGATCCAAATCTACCACCTCTCAGGATTTATATTTAATTCAGCAAAAGAGTTATAATGATCTCATCAACAAATCAAAAAAAGAATACCACACAAACACTATCCAGAAAGCTTATAACAAACCTAGAGAACTTTTTGAGATAGTAAAATACCTAGTTAATGAACCTTGTTCTGATAAAGACATCCTGATCAACCCTCAAGTGTTTGCGGATTATCTTCGAGAAAAAATAGGCCAGACTCCACCTTTAAAACAATCTGAAAAAAACAATCTTATTTTACCAAGTACAATTTGGAACAAGTTTCATATTCCCTCAACTAAGCAGCTTTCAGACATCATTGCTGCACTTAACACAAGTACCGCACCCACAGATCCTTGCCCAGTACCTTGGGTCAAAGCTACTAAGTCAAACTTCATTAATTTTATACACCACCTCGTAACCAACTCCCTAAATCAAGGAATCATGCCAGAACAGCTGAAATTAGCCACAATAAGGCCTATCCTTAAGAAAACCAACCTTGAAAAAAACAATCCAGCTGCATATAGACCAATTTCCAGCTTACCACTCCTGGCAAAAATTATCGAGAAGGTAGTACAACTACAGCTCCAAGACCATATTGATGAGCATGCGCCACTTGACATACATCAGCATGGCTTCCGCCCGAACCATGGAGTTGAGACGCTGCTACTTTATTTATTTAATGATATCACTCAAACCATAGACAACTATAATAGAGGAACCTTAATGATTTTCTTAGATATTTCAGCGGCCTTTGATTCAGTGGACCATTCAATACTATTAGCCAGACTAAAGAGCATCGGTCTAACTGGCACTGTCCTAAACTGGTTTGAGTCCTACCTAATTGGTAGACAGTTCCAAGTTAAAGTCGGTCTAAACACTTCTCATCATACAGTTATCAAACAAGGCGTACCGCAGGGATCTGCACTCTCATCACTTCTTTTTAACCTCTTTATCCAACCAATATGTCACATAATATCAACTCATCATATAGACTACACAATTTATGCAGATGATATTATGATCTACACTCCGATTGATATCAACTGCCCAAACTACAACAAGATTTCAAACTGCATTACCAGCATTTCCATTTGGCTGTCAAATAACAACCTTGCAATAAACTTGAAGAAGACTGAAGCACTTATTGTCACTAGAAACACCAACTTTAATCCCCCACCATACATCACATGCAACAGTACTGAGATTCCAATTAAGGATGAAGTAAGATACCTCGGGGTAACCCTCGATAAGAAGCTAGACCTGCGATCTCACATAAAGAAAACTGTTAAAAGCGCTTATTACCGAATGAAAATAATTAGACGCCTCAAGCCTCTTATCTCTAATGAACACTTTCGTACAGTCTGCCAGGCACTTATTACCCCCATTCTGGATTTTTGCAACCCTATCTACAATGGGCTGTCAAAACATGCTCTCAAACCTCTTCAAATGGCACAGAATACAGCAGCCAGAATAATTAACGGTTCCACTAATCATGACCACATTACCCCCATCCTTAAAGATCTCCACTGGCTCCCTATAACCCTTCGCATAAAGTATAAGTTAATCATAAACATCTTCAAAATGAAGCACAACAGTTCTGCAACCAGCCTCCATGCCCTCTTATCCCGTGATACCAGCAACAGACCTAGAAGATTATCCACCTCAAACACCCTCAATACCCCAAGAAACTTCGCTAAATCACACAAATGTACATCACAACGAGCAATTTCTTTGGCTGCCCCTTTGATTTGGAACTCTCTCCCCCCTGATTTACGTGCAATTGATGTTTTAAGTGACTTTCGTAAGCAATTAAAAACTTTACTTTTTATTGAGCACTATGGATCAACAAATGACTAAGATATCATCTATTGTATATATTTTATAAATAATCCACTATTTTGTTAACCCTTGTTATTTTTCCTACATTACCATATGTTGTCATGTCTATACTGTTTGTTTCCCTTGTTTATACCTTGTATTTCTTGTGACCGCTTTGATTGAAGGAAAAGGCGGTATAAAAAACTTGTTAAATAAATAAATAAATACATAAATAAATAATGAAGCATTTAAGAGGTCAGGCAGTGGAACCACTATAACGTCCTTCATAACCTTGGATGTATCCCATCTAGTCACATCACTTTGTCTACTTTTAGTTTAGTAAGTTTCTCATGAACACATTCATTTGAAAATTGTTCATGATCTGCTTCCCTTCCATTTCTAATTGTGTATGTTTTCTGAGGTGTCACTTCTGCCCCTTCATCTATGAACATAGAACAGAAATATTTATTAAGCAGTTCTGCTTTAGCCTCATCAGCGTCTACATATTCCTCCTGTTCACCTTTGAGGCTTCACATAAACATTCAAAATAAAAACGGCCATAGTTGTCACACCAGACAATACATCAATGACCTATCTAAAAACTCCTTTATTATTATGGCCTGATTGTTCAGCTGTTGAATTCTGAGACCTGCCTTTTCTCCTTTATTGCTTTTTCCTAAAGAATTGCACCATAGATGTGGTTATTGTGTAGAGCTATTTTGAATGTTTATATAAAGTATCATTAGTAGCTCTGAAAGCGACCTTAATATTATAGTTGTATTATTACAATGGAGGGTCACCTTTGAGTCTGACAATACCACTTTTACAGTTCCTCCTCTTTATGTTTATGCTGCCTACCCTTGCCCCGCTGCCACTTTTTCGGTGGCAGCAGCGGAGTGGACCTCTGGTTGAGAAAACCCCATGCAGGTCTTTCCGACTCCATGCTTACATGCAGGTCTGATCCTTCCCTCTGATGTATGCTTGTGTCAGAGGAGGGAGGGACCAGACTAGCTATTCAAATGTAGGTCTTTGCAACTTTGTGCTTGAATAGCTGTTCTGGTCCCTCCCTCCTCTAATGCGAGCCTATGTCAGAGGAGGGAGGGATCAAACTACTGTGTGTGTTTTTTTCAATAGGAGATCCACTTCGCCACCAAGGGAACAGAAAAAGTGGCAGCGGTGGGGCAAGGGCAGGCAGTGTGGGGGAGCTGGCTGGACATGGAGGTGTGGGGTAAGTCAGGGAGATGGCATGGGGCAAATGACAAACCTGTGATGTGGGGTGGAGGTGGGGAAAGCATGCCAGGTGTGCAAGTTGCAAGGGCACCGTTATAGCTTGTTACAGCCCTTATCCCTATTCTTCGCTGTCTTTATTATTTCTTCCTTCTAGAGTAGAAATATACATGTAATTTGTGGCGTGGCGGATTTGTTGGGCTACAGAACAAATTTTGTATTTTATAGGGTCTTGAGGGGCAGGGGAAGACTCTTGTTTCCAGGGCCCTGAAACGGCAACCCATTTCAAAGATGCACATTCCATGCTTTCTCTTTCTCCATCAGCCGATGAAAAATACCCACAGACATACTGGGATGCAGTGGCGTTCCCAGCCTCCCTGTCACCTGGGGCAGGTGCCCCCATGCGGCACCATGCTCTGTGCCACAATGCACCTCCCCTAGCCGCCCCCAGGTAGGCAGCGTGGCAAACGTACGATTGAACTGGTTTGTCACAGTGTCTCACGCTCCAAAGTCTTGCAATTCATGAGACTTCGGCCAGGAGAGAAGAGCACCCAGCCCCTGGAGCACGAGGCACTGTGACAAGCCAGCTTAATCATAAGTTTGCTGCGGTGCCTCTGTGGGCTCAGCAGGGTGCACCCCCTCTTGGCCAGCACCTGGGGCAGCCCGCATCCACCATCCCATCCTTCGTACGTCACTGCTGGGATGTGAATTACAATAAACTTAGTAGCAGTTTAATTTTTTGGAAACAATAGCAGTACACGGCCCTTACACTTTCTGTTTAAACTAGTAAGGTAAATACATTTCTTCTGTTCTCTAGTATTCAATTTCTCCTCTACCAGGGTCATTCCAGAAACACTCTACTCACATTGACTGGTGTAATACTGGTTCTTAAACCTGTAAACGGGGGTGCTGGTCGTGAAAGTCCACAGTCTTAGCAAAGGCAAAATATTATTATGACTTGCAAAGGATTGTGGGGGTTGTAGTTCATTCGTACCAAAATCAGCCGTTCACAAAATAATGAGTTGTGATGCTCGAGTGTAAGCAAAGAAAAAAACAGATTTTATTCATGGGGTTAATTCTCCCACACAGATTTACTTGGTAACACAAAAGGACACTTGCTTCAAGTATTGTACTCAGGAAAAACAAAACATGATATAAGGTAACTGAACTTCTTAAGCAATAAATCAATAAAGACCTTGATGGGAAACAGAAAAGGTCTTTTTGATGGCTCCTGCTAATGACCTTCTAGCAGTGCTTCAAAAGGCAAAAACAAATCCAAAAGTAACAATAAAACTGTTCTTTATCAAGGATAACTTTCTTCTATTCGCACACACAAGAAAGAAGTTTCCTTCTAGAGTTCACGTGCACTTGTGCCTGGCTCAATTACAAATAATTAGCCAGCTGCAAACCCCTTTGCTGGTTCACTCTCTCTACGTGGCTCAATCCTACCCTAAAGCTTTCTTGCAGAGACTTTTCTGGGCAGATAAAAGAACAAGTTACAGTTCCTTTTGGTGGTTGTTGTATTAGTGAGAAACTACTTTAAAACAGCAGCCTAGACAGAGAGCAATCCATGTATTCCAATTGGTCATTTGATATATCTCTTTCTTCCTCAAATATCATGGAATCAATATCATGGTCTGGCTCAGAGGAATTCCTTAATTGATCACTCTCAGGATAATATTTGTTTCCCTGCTGTCTTCCAGGTGAAGAGCTAGGGCATAGATCAAAGTTCATACCTGTGATCCCCTTGCTGTTAGATTTCCTCTCCAGGTATCCTGGCCAGTAGGTAGCCCAGCTTTTATGTCCAGCCTTCCAATCAAGATCCCTGGACACTGGGTCTCTCTTCACATACCTTCTTGCACCAGTCTTAGGGCCCCTTCCAAATGCAGCCGTCTCCCTCAAAGGTGCCGTTTGGGAGTTCCTGGCTGTATAACCCCAATCCTCTGGCTTCCTCCAGTCCAATGGAGTATGCTTGCCTCTGGAATCACTCCTAACACACGTACTGCTGTGGGCTCCTTCTTTAGACCTCCAAGATGTCTTTCTCTTCTTCCTTCTGCGTTGCTTCTGCTGTTGTAGTCCTCTCTCTTCTTTCTCTAATGGCTTCTGTTTCTGGATCTGCAGCTTCTGCTTCTCCCTGTGCTGTGAGATCCGGTTCTGACGGTTCTGTTCCTGTGTAGAATATCTTTTACTTTTAAAGTGCTTAGAGGGACACTCCACCCTAGCACAGCCCAGGTGTGCTGAATCAAGCCCTGCCCTTGGAGATGAGTGATTGGGGATTACCTCATAGCTCTCCTGATTGAACACACGTTTCCCCACTTCAGCCCTTCTAGAGGCTGTTTGAAACCTGGTGCATTCTGGGACTGGTAGTCTTTTATGAAAGCATTCTGTTTTAGTATTTCTACCAGCAAAGACAGGTTGCTTGTTCAGAACCAATTCACCTCTTTTATAGCTCCCTCCTGAACTATGATAAGCTTCCTTATCACATACCCCCCTGCTTAAGTTATTACGGACTGGTGCAACGGGTGAAACTTCTTCTTTACAGTCCGTAATACGGGAAAGGGCATCCGCATTTTTGTGTAACTTCCCAGCACGATGTTCCACTTGAAAATCAAATGCCTGTAAGGCCATGTACCAGCGTGTCAACCTGGCATTGTGGTTCTTCATTTGTTGCAACTACTTAAGTGGGGCATGGTCTGTAACCAGTTGGAACTTCCTCTCTGTAAGGTAAAACCTTAATGCCTCCACTGACTACTTTATAGCTAAACATTCCTTTTCTATTGTGGAATACTTCTGTTCAGCCGGTGACAATTTCCTGCTCAGGTACATCACAGGATGCTCCTCCCCTTCATGACATTGGGATAAAACAGCTCCTAGCCCTACATCCGAGGCATCTGTTTGAACCAAGAAGGGTTTCCTGAAATCCACCCCTTTCAGTACTGGTCCTGTACACAACTTCCCTTTTAGGACTGAAAATGCTTTTTCAGCTTTAGGAGTCCATTTCAGCTGGTTTGGGCAATTGTTCCGCAGCATATCAGTAAAAATTGCACTTTTCTCTGCAAACTGTGGTATAAATCTGCGGTAGTATCCAATAAGTCCCAAGAAACTCCTCAGCTGTTTCTTTGTTGTTGGAGGAGGAAAATTCCTGATACTATCCACCTTGCTCATTAGAGGTTTAATTTTTCCTCTTCCCACCAGGTGGCCTAGGTATTTTACCTCTCTATTAGCAAAGGCACACTTCTTTGGGTTCAAAGTGATTCCCGCTTGCTTCATGGAGCATAAGACTGCCTTGATTCTCTTTAGATGTTCCGCCCAAGTGTTACTATGGATTATGACATCATCCATATAGGCAAAGGCATAATTTTGATGGGGTCGAAGTGCCTGGTCCACTAACCTTTGGCAGGTAGCTGCCGCTCCATGCAGTCGAAAGGCATCCTTTTGAACTGGAAAAGGCCAACGGGGGTGCTGAACTCAGTCTTCGGCTTTGACTCCCTGGTTAGAGGGATTTGCCAATAGCTTTTTGTCATATCAAGGGTGGTTAAATATTGAGCTTGTCCAAGCTGGTCCAACAGCTCTTGGCATTGGATTATGCATCAAAAACTGATATTGCAATGCAATTCTTGGCATTGGATATGCATCAAAAACTGATATTGCGTTTACCTGCCGGAAGTCAATACAGAATCTTAAAGAGCCATCAGGCTTTGGCACCAAAACTATGGGGCTATTCCAGGGACCCTTCGACTCCTCTATTACTCCCATGTGTAACATTTCCTGAACTTGTGCCACTACTTCCTGTCTCTTTGCTTCAGGCAAGCGGTATGGCCTTTGACGAATTAATTTCCCAGGTGGAGTTATTATCTCATGGGCAACAAAGGCCCGAGAGCTATTACCATCATTCCTTCTCCCTCCTTCTTTCCTAGTCCTTTCACTAGTCCCTGCTTAAATCTTGGCCAGTCCCTTCCTAGAACCAAATCAAATGGAAGTCTAGGCACCACTGCTAAAAGAATTTCCTCTTGTTCCCCCAGGCACTTAACCATTAGCCTATAGGTGGGATATGATGTTGCAGCACCATGAATGCATCTGATGTGAACCTGGCTTTCAGGGGTTCGAGGCTCAAATCCTTCTTGGGCCTCTATCCTCTTGCAAAGCCTCTTTGACAGCATACTCTGGTCTGCCCCAGAGTCTAACAGAGCATTTGTGGTAATTCCCTGCACATCAACCACCAAAAGGAATCCTTCTTTGGGCTGTTTTAAATCAACACCCATCAAGCTAGTGTGTATCTGGCATCCCCTTTCCAAATGTCCCCATTTTCAACATTTGAAACATTTCTTTTTACTCCACTTTGTAATCTGGGTTGGCAGAGAACAATTATTCACAGAAGCATTTTTAACCATTTTCTTTTCTGATACAGCACAGCTTGCCTCAGCACCAACCTTCAGAGGGCCACCCATTCTATGGCAAGCCTGCGTGGCTTCCAAGAATCTCTCTGCTAGCATGGTTGCCTCTCCAAGGTTCTGGCAATTTTGCTGTATAAGGAAAGTGTGCAGATCTTTAGGCACAGCAGACATAAATTGTTCAAGCATAATAATGTCTAATAACATTCCCACAGACTTTCCCTCAGGTTCCAACCATTTTATAGCCAATCCTCTGATTCTCTGACTCAGAGCCCTGAGTGTTTCACCCACTCTTAATGCAGTAGCTCTAAACATTCGCCTATACTCTGAAATAGACAACCCTAGGCGATCTCTTATAGCAGCCTTTACATCTCTATAATTCAAAGCTTGAGCTGCTGGCATTGCCCTATAAGCTGCAAGCGCCTCCCCAGTTAATGAGGCTGCCAGCCTTACTGCCCACTGGGTCTCTGGCCATGCTAATGCTTGTGCCACTCTCTCAAAAGATTCAAGGAAATCATCAACATTATCATCTGGAGTCAGCTTCCCAAAACTAAATGCCCCAATTCCCTGATTGAGTCCCACATTGTCCACATGTGGTATACCAGTCGTTACTGCTGGTCTTGCATTTGGTCCACTTTGGTTATGAAGAGCAATTAAGGCTTCCACCAGATCAAGCACTGGCCTCTGCTGGTCCCTTAGTGCTTTGATTGCAGTGTCCTGAGCCTGCTGCGCTAGCTCCTGTTGCCTGCTAAATTGGGCTGCCATCCAGCCGGCCAGTTCCCTTGGATCCATCTTGTATCCCTGCAAGAAAACAAAAGAAAAAAAAACACAGAGCAGCACCCTCCAAACAGGTGTTTTTCTCCTATTTTTTTTAAATTACCCCTGTGTCTTACTCCCATCCACCACTAGACATGCCCAGGTACTTATTACCTTATGCCAGTGATGAATCCAGCTTACACAGGGTCCTTTCCTCCTTGGAACAGCTCCTGGAACAGCCACCACTTTTTTTCTCCAAAGTGTTGTTAAGGGAAAAATCCACTTTCCAGCTTTTGACTTGAACTTTTTTTTTTCTTTCAGATTTCAGTTGTAATCCTTATAAATCCTGTAAATCCTTTGTGTAAAAGCAATCCAAACTACTACGCCACTGTAAATGGGGGTGCTGGTCGTGAAAGTCCACAGTCTTAGCAAAGGCAAAATATTATTATGACTTGCAAAGGATTGTGGGGGTTGTAGTTCATTCGTACCAGAATCAGCCGTTCACAAAATAATGAGTTGTGATGCTCGAGTGTAAGCAAAGAAAAAAACAGATTTTATTCATGGGGTTAATTCTCCCACACAGATTTACTTGGTAACACAAAAGGACACTTGCTTCAAGTATTGTACTCAGGAAAAACAAAACATGATATAAGGTAACTGAACTTCTTAAGCAATAAATCAATAAAGACCTTGATGGGAAACAGAAAAGGTCTTTCTGATGGCTCCTGCTAATGACCTTCTTAGCAGTGCTTCAAAAGGCAAAAACAAACCCAAAAGTAACAAAAAACCTGTTCTTTATCAAGGATAACTTTCCTCTATTCGCACACACAAGAAAGAAGTTTCCTTCTAGAGCTCACGTGCACTTGTGCCTGGCTCAATTACAAATAATTAGCCAGCTGCAAACCCCTTTGCTGGTTCACTCTCTCTACGTGGCTCAATCCTACCCTAAAGCTTTCTTGCAGAGACTTTTCTGTGCAGATAAAAGAACAAGTTACAGTTCCTTTTGGTGGTTGTTGTATTAGTGAGAAACTACTTTAAAACAGCAGCCTAGACAGAGAGCAATCCATGTATTCCAATTGGTCATTTGATATATCTCCTTCTTCCTCAAATATCATGGAATCAATATCATGGTCTGGCTCAGAGGAATTCCTTAATTGATCACTCTCAGGATAATATTTGTTTCCCTGCTGTCTTCCAGGTGAAGAGCTAGGGCATAGATCAAAGTTCATACCTGTGATCCCCTTGCTGTTAGATTTCCTCTCCAGGTATCCTGGCCAGTAGGTAGTCCAGCTTTTATGTCCAGCCTTCCAATCAAGATCCCTGGACACTGGGTCTCTCTTCACATACCTTCTTGCACCGGTCTTAGGGCCCCTTCCAAATGCAGCCGTCTCCCTCAAAGGTGCGTTTGGGAGTTCCTGGCTCTATAACCCCAATCCTCTGGCTTCCTCCAGTCCAATGGAGTATGCTTGCCTCTGGAATCACTCCTAACACATGTACTGCTGTGGGCTCCTTCTTTAGACCTCCAAGATGTCTTTCTCTTCTTCCTTCTGCGTTGATTCTGCTGTTGTAGTCCTCTCTCTTCTTTCTCTAATGGCTTCTGTTTCTGGATCTGCAGCTTCTGCTTCTCCCTGTGCTGTGAGATCCAGTTCTGACGGTTCTGTTCCTGTGTAGAATATCTTTTACTTTTAAAGTGCTTAGAGGGACACTCCACCCTAGCACAGCCCAGGTGTGCTGAATCAAGCCCTGCCCTTGGAGATGAGTGATTGGGGATTACCTCATAGCTCTCCTGATTGAACACACGTTTCCCCACTTCAGCCCTTCTAGAGGCTGTTTGAAACCTGGTGCATTCTGGGACTGGTAGTCTTTTATGAAAACATTCTGTTTTAGTATTTCTACCAGCAAAGACAGGTTGCTTGTTCAGAGCCAATTCACCTCTTTTATAGCTCCCTCCTGAACTATGATAAGCTTCCTTATCACAAACCATAAGTCTCTTTCACTACATATACAGCTTCAGAAGGTATCAGTCACTTTCCTCCCACATGAACTACTTTCTCATGTCACTCTCTTACTATGAATCTCAGATCATTTTTCTTTCCTCGGACTCCAGTTTGGTTAGTTCTAGCCAGTTCCCACTCCCCCCTACAGGTTCCAAAATTCTGGCTACTAGAGGACTCCTCAATGTCTCTGGGTGACAGGAAATATTCCTAGGGAAAACTTCCAAATTCTTTGTGCACCAGGTGAAATGAGGTTAGGACAGCACTCTCCTTCATTCCATTTTATTTGTCTGAGGCCTGGATCAGCACCTGGGACCACACCGACTCCCAGAGGTCAGCTTGGAAGAAAGGAGTAGCCAAGACTGAGACATAGATAGAGTGTCTTTTCCTTCGAAAATGTTTTTTTTTATGATTCATTCTTTAATGGGAGCTGGTGCTGCTCTTACTATCCCACACTTTGTTCCCCCATGAAACAGTCAAATTATACCTATGCTTAGTAATGCTTGCTGTTGATATATTTTGCTCAGTATCTGAAGGCATAATGGAAAAGGTGTGCCGCAGGGTACAACTTGTCTCTGTTAGCCTGTGATACACCATGTTGGACTGTTTATGTAGATGGACTTCCCTACTTGAAGGCCTAAAAGGAGATACAGTAACTGTGATGATGTCAACTGCTAGCATAAAAACCCTAGTCAAGGAGGGTTTTGTCTTTTTATTTTGTTTTTTTCCAAGTATCTAGTAGGGTTAAGGCTCAAGTAGAGTGAGTGCCTGAAACTTGAGAAGCTGGCTCCCAAACACTAATGAAGTCTAGGAACAAAGGAAAAAGAGTTTGTCTTCTTCCTCATTCAAGTAAAGGTGAAAACTCGAAGTTAAGAGACTCACTGAAATGTGGTCCAGTGGTCAGACGATTACTGGTTCGAAGAAGAAGTACAAGGAGTTTGGGGAAAGAGTGTTGTCTAGTTCTGAAAACCTGCCTGAGTAGGGTCAGCACTCAAGGTCAGACTAACTGGACTATCAGGACAAGGCCCTGCCATTAAAGGGTGACTTCAAGACTGAAGAACCCAAAAGGTTAAATTAGACTTACCTGCTAATTGTAGTTCCTGGAGTGGAACCAGTCGAGTCCCGGTACTTCTGGGTTCCCTATCTCATCTAGCAGCTTGGAGACTGAGAAACTCCCCTTTTTGTGACATCAAGGGTATATCTTCCCAGAGTCCGCCCTCTGTGACCAGTAACCTATTGACAATGCAGACTCAGCGGAGAAACAAGTAAGAAATGAAGCATTAAATGCAAAAACCAACAGAACTAGCCCCTACAGTCAACTGTGACCAAAAACTTTGCACAGACCACTCCCCCCACAGCATAGGAGAGACGAAGTCTGAGAAAGGAAGAACACTTAAGTGTTTGGTTTGGGTTTTTTTTTTTTTTTACGATGCACACCATAGAAATAAAGCTTGTCTTACCTGTGCAACCTGTGTCAAGAACTGCTGGCACCCTGGTTTGCCAACGCAACCTGGGAGGGATCTGGGACTCGACTGGTTCCATTCCAGGAACTACAATTAGCAGGTAAGTCTAATTTAACCTTCCTGATTGTGTCCTCAGTCGAGTCCCGGTACCTCTGGGTCTTTACCAGAGCAGTGAAAAACTCAACCCCGGGGGGGGGCCTGGCAAACCAGCCTGCAGAACAGCTGCACCAAACGCAGTCTCCTCCCGCATATGCACATCCAGCCTATAGTGGCGAATAAAGGAATTCAGAGAGGACCATGTCGCCGCCTTACAAATGTCCCCCGGCGACACCAAACGAACCTCCGCCCAGGAAGTAGCCTGAGCCCTAGTGGAGTGGGCCCGTAGACCTTCTGGCACCACCCTACCTTTCAAAATGTAAGCCGACGCAATGGCTTCTTTAATCCAACGCGCGATAGACGCCTTTGACGCTGCTTTGCCTTTCCGCCGACCCGCGAAAAGAACAAAGAGCCTGTCCGACTTTCAAAAACTCTCCGTACGCCGCAAATACTTCTTCAACGCCCATCGGACATCCAGTGAATGCAACTTAGAAGCCGAAGCCCCCTCGGCCCCGGCAGAGAACACTGGCAAGGAAATCTCCTGGTGAAGGTGAAACGCCGAGACCACTTTTGGGAGAAAAGCCGGCACCGGCCTTAAAACGACCTTAGACGCGAAAAAGGACAAGTATGGCTCCCGACAGGAAAGAGCCTGAAGCTCCGACACCCGCCGAGCTGAGCAGATCGCCACCAAAAACACCACCTTCAAAGTAAGATCCTTCAGAGACGCGCGCGCCAAAGGCTCAAAAGGCTCGCGTTCTAACGCGTCCAGAACGAACGGCAAATGCCATTTCAGAATGAGGCACCTGACCGGGGGCCTCGCGAGTGCCACCGCTCTGAGAAACCTCTTCACGTCACGTTGAGCACCGAGCGACTGGCCTGAGATCCTGCCTCTGTAGCAAGACAAAGCAGCCACCTGAACTCGCAAGGACGCTCCCGCGAAGCCCTTGTCGAAGCCATCCTGCAGAAACTCTAAGACTTGCGGAAGAGTCGCCTTGAGAGCCTCGGCTTTTCACACCGTGCACCACTCTTCGAAGATGCGCCAAACGCGGACATAAGCCAGCGAAGTGGAGCGTTTTCTAGACTTCAACAAGGTCGCAATAACCGCTCCCGAATATCCCCGGGATTTCAACCGAGCCCTTTCAAGAGCCAAGCCGTAAGCGAGAACCGATCCACGTGCGGCATGAGAAGAGGCCCCTGCGACAAGAGATCCCTTCTGCACGGAAGGCGCCAAGGCTTTGCCACCAACAACCGGACCAGGTCCCCGAACCAAGGGCGGCACGGCTAATCCGGTGCTATCAAAATCACTCGCCCCCGAAACTGCGCCACCCGTTGGAGGACTCTCCCCACCATGGCCCACGGGGGAAAAACATACAGCAGCTGCCCCTCCGGCCAGGCCTGCATCAGAGCATCCAGGCCCTTGGACATCCTTTCCCTGCGCCTGCTGAAGAAACGACTGGCTTTCGCGGAGTCGAACGTCGCCATAAGATCCATGACGGGTGACCCCCATCTGCGCACAATCATATCAAACACTTCCGGGTTCAGAACCCATTCGCCTGGATCCACGCGCACCCGGCTGAGGAAATCGGCCTCCACATTGTCGACCCCCGCGACATGTGCCGCCGACAGATCGAGGAGGTTGGCCTCCGCCCAGGCGCACAGCCCTGCGGCCTCCCTTTCTAACGCCACACTGCTGGTGCCGCCCTGTCTGTTGATGTACGCCACCGCCGTCGCATTGTCGGACAGCACCCGAACCACCTTTATTTATTTTTTTATTTAACACTTATTTATATACCGCATCTTCCAGCGATCAGTTGCGGTGTACAATTAACAACAATTAACAATGCAGAGCTTGTTTTACATAGAACAATTATAGTTCCAGCCGCGAGAAGCGGCCGGAACTCTTGCACTGCCAGATACACCGCCCGCAGCTCCAGACGGTTGATGGCCCACGTCTTCTCCTGAGCGTCCCAGACCCCCTGAGCAAAACGCCCCTGACAGTGAGCCCCCCAGCCCAGCAGACTGGCGTCTGTCATCACCGCCTCCCAGACCGGGCCTTCCAGGGACTTCCCGCGCACCAGCGCCCCGGGGCGTAACCACCAAAGTAGGGCCTGGCGAGTCTCCTCCGGACAGATCAGCCGCCTCGTCAACGAGTCCCGCTGATGGGACCAGCGGCGCAGCAGGGCCCTTTGCAAGGGCCGCATGTGGGCTCGGGCCCACTGCACCATCTCTATCGTTGCCGCCATGGTCCCCAACACCTGAAGGTAATGCCACGCCGAAGGAGCCTTTCGCCGCAGGAACGCCTCCAGCAGCCGACGCAGACCCCGCGCCCGCTGCTCCGTGAGATACACCCGGCCAACCCGAGTGTCGAAGCGCGCTCCCAGGTACTCCAGAGATTGCAAAGGCGTCAGGTGACTCTTCTTCCGGTTGACTACCCAGCCTAGGCTTTCCAGGAAGATCACCACCCGGTCCGTGACCCGCTCGCTCTCCTCCCGGGACTTTGCCCGGATCAACCAATCGTCCAGGTAGGGGTGTACGAGAATACCTTCCTTGCATAGAGCTGCCGCGACCACTACCATCACCTTGGTAAAGACTCGCGGCGCAGTGGCTAGCCCAAAGGGCAGCGCCTGGAACTGATAATGACCGGAGGGCACCGCAAACCGGAGAAACTGGTGATGGTCTTGACAGATGGGAATATGAAGATAAGCTTCTGATAGATCCAGGGACGTGAGAAACTCCCCCCGCTGGACTGCGACTATGACGGAGCGGAGAGTTTCCATGTGAAAATGGGACACTCGCAGGCATCGATTGACCCGCTTGAGATCCAGAATGGGCCGCACTCCGCCGTCCCGTTTCGGCACAATGAAGTAAATGGAGTAACGACCGCACCCGGACTGGCCGGCGGGAACGGGTGCAATTGCCCTGAGATCCAACAGACGCTGCACAGTCCCCTGGATTGCCAACCGTTTCGCTGCTGACCGTCCCGGAGACTGTACAAAGGAGTCCCGCACTGGCCGCTGGAACTCCAGCACGTAACCGTCCCGAATGACCTCCAGTACCCACTGATCTGTGGTGATTTGGGCCCAGGCAGGGTAAAACTCCCGCAAACGACCCCCCACAGGAGGGAGGGGCGACTGGGCCCCCCTCATCTCATTGCGATTTCTTGAAATTGGATGCGGCCGGGGAAGAGGCAGAACCGAAGCCTCTACCGGCTCCCCGGAAGCCTTGAAACCCCTGGCCTCTGCTGGAAAAACGACCCCGTTGCCCTGGAATGAACTTCTGGGAACGGTAACGACGGGAGTCTCGAAACTGACCCCGACCTCCGGGAGCTCCCCGGGAAGGCTTAGGCTTGTCCTCTGGTAACCGGCCCCCTTTGGACTCGCCTAGCTCCTTAACCAGCTTCTCGAGATCCTCCCCGAAGAGAAGCCGCCCCTTGAAGGGCAGCTTACTGAGTCTAGACTTAGAGGAGGCATCCGCCGCCCAATTGAGAAGCCACAGGTACCGCCGTGCTGCCACCGCCGAAGCCATACTCTTGGACAAGCCTCACATAAGGTCATAATGGATGTCCGCTAGGTAAGCCGCCCCGGACTCCAACTGGGCCGCCTCCCCAGCGGGGGCACCGGGCTGACCCTCCTGCACTTGTTGCGCCCAGCGGAGGCATGCCCTGGCTACCCATACGCCGCATATCGCCGCCTGCATGGACATGGCGTTAACGTCAAAGACCTGCCTCAACAGGACATCCAACTTCCTGTCCTGACCGTCCTTAAGGGCAGCGCTGCCTTCGACCGGAATAGTTGTTTTCTTGGTCACCCCCGAAACAGCAGCATCCACCTTAGGCGATTTGAACACCTCTCTGTCCTGATCCAACAGAGGATAGAGGCGCCCCATGACCCTAGCGCCTCTCAAAGGGGCTTCTGGCACGTTCCACTCTTCCTGGATCATCTCTTGAAACACCCTGTGGACCGGAAAGGCCCGTTGGGACTTCCTGAAAACCTGTAGCAGAGGGTCTTCCAGCGTGTCATCCTCCCCAGCACCTGGGACCGGCATATTGAGCGCCTTCAGAGACTCTGTAATAAGCGCTGGTAACTCTTCTCTCCGAAAGACTCTCACCACCCGAGCTTGATCTTCTCTCTCTGAGATCTCGCCCTCCTCCAAGTCCTCTTCAAACGGAAGATCCCCGCTCTCCCCATCAGAGAGCGGGCTCTCGGTCAGGTCTGCCAGCTCCGTCACTTCCTCCTGAGCACGAGACCGCTTACCCCCACCGGGATAAGCGTCACTCTGCGGGGACATGGAGCGCTTACGCGCTCTGCCACGGTCAGCGGACAACATCTGCTGCGCTGCGCTGCGCCGCCGCGAACTGCCTGCTGTAGCAAAGCCACGAACTGAGGAGAAAAAAATGGACGCCAGATCCTTAGGGAAAACCCCCTGTACTGCTGCAGACCCCGAGCCGGTTGAGGGACCAGCCACCGGCTCTTCCAGCGGAACCTCAGACCCCCGGAGAGAACAGGGCTCTGGCGGCGCTTCCGCTCTTCCGACCTGTGGTTCCTGGGGTTGTGACAGCTCCGGAGTCTGCCCTGCACATGACTTACAGACTCCGGCCACCGAAGCCTTCCGAGCCCCGCACACCATACACAGGGTCTTCAAAGGCATCGCGGGCAAAACAATGAAAGGCAAAAAAGGCAAAAAAGGCAAAAAAGGGCAACTAAAAATAGAAAGCTAAAAGGAAAACCCCCCCACAAAGCACTCTCATACACTGTCTGGCCCAAGTAGTTCACCGACGCCTCCCCACGTGGATTTCTGCCACGCTCCTGCCCGGGGGCGCCAGTAGGCCACGCCGCCGCCACGCGGTCAGGCCCAGGCTCAAGCGTGCCAAAAAAAGGACGCAGTCAAAAAAGGAAGACGCGCTTGTACGGCTTACCTCACTGCTGAGCCGACCCGCTCAGCAACGTCGAGAACAAGGCCTCTGAGCCGGAGCGCCAAAGCGCACTAAAAGCCTGCTCTCACACCGCTTCGTGCACCTGCCCCGAGGCTGCAGATGTCCTGCTGACGCGGAGAGGCCTCCGAGCTCACTAGCGGGTAGGTCTTCCGCGTGGCGCCGGCCCTCTCTACTTCCCGCTCACTGACTCCGCCGAAGTGGGCACCATGAATGCTGCCTCAGTCCGGGCAAAACCTCCGGAAGGCCAGCCTGTACCCCAGGAAGTCAAATCGCCGTTGGTAGTGGCAGGGAGGGGGGGGGGGGGTTGAGGTGACAGAAGAAATAAGAAGGACAGAAAGGAAAAAAGAGACAGCCAAGCTGAAGGAACTGGACTGGAGCAAAGCTGATAGCCACAGGTCCCTTGCACTGCCACCCAATTCCTCCAATAAAGCCAAAAGAACAGAACTAAGTCCTAATTGTTTCTCCAGTGAGCCCGGCCACCCGGGCTCCCAACTCTAGCTGCTTGGAGACTGAGGCAACTGGTCACAGAGGGCGGACTCTGGGAAGATATACCCTTGATGTCACAAAAAGGGGAGTTTCTCAGTCTCCAAGCTGCTAGATGAGATAGGGAACCCAGAGGTACCAGGACTCGACTGGGGACACGATCAGGAAGTTAACATTTTTGAGATCTTTTTGGGATCTTTATTCCCAAAGATGAAGAGGAGATTTAGGGATTTAGCTACCTGCATGACCTCAGTGATTCAAAGAACCTACAGAAGGGAGGAAGAGGAAGGAATTATGGATATGAGAAGAGTTTTGGGGAAATATGAAATGCCCTGCAATTCCAGAAGCTTGAGAAGAATGGATGTGAGACCATTAAGAAGAAGATGGAGCCCTGCCTGTCTGATCAGGAATGTCCCTGGACCATCACCTAGTAGGAAGCACCACCTGGTTCCAAAATAAAAAGAGAATAAAAGGGGACTTTGACTTTGAAAGTACAAGCTAAAGCATTTTTAATAGCTTGTGTATCAATTAACATCCGTATTGTGGGAGAACGATTTTTGCATATTTTATTTATTACCCAGAAGACTGTTGGGTCCATTTTCAGGAATTGCCCCACTCTGCAAAAAGCCCCACCCCCAAAAACTGCCCCCTGAAACTGGCCAACCACCTTACCAAATGCCCCTGCATCTGCTTCACAACCCACAAACTGCCTCCACGTCCAACAACTACAATTCCTCAATTGCCCACCAAATCACTCAATACTACTCCCCTATTACTGTCCCACCATCCTGTAAACTGCTGCACCCATCAAAAATATCCCCTCCCACAACTGCCCCACTCTGAAGAATTCCTCCCATGCTAATGCCCCACCCCCCAAAAATCCTCACTGTAAATTCCCCACCATCCTGAAAACTACCCTCAGCCCCCAAAATACCACCTCACAATTGTCACCATCCCCCAAAATATGTCCTCTGGATATATCCCCAGCTATCCACCACAGATGCAGCTACTGACTGAATTGTACTGCTTTCTTATTGGTTGCTATCTGTACTGTCAGTAGTATCTGTTGCCATGGACAGGACTAGATTACGGCACTGACACATTAGTTGAGGGGGGGGGGGGGGAGTGGATGCAGGTCAGGATTAACAGCTGTCTGGCTTTTTCATGATTCTATTGACTTTTACGTTAATGACTGGAATCTAGAAGGAAGGCTAACATGTTTGAACATTTTTCAGTGTTTGAACCTTCTATCTGCAGTTTTCTAATCCTCCCCCTATGTGAATGAGCCTGCCCTGATTGCTACCAATGTAACTAGGAGCAGAGACTGTGGGTAGGATCCAGCAAATGAGAGGTTGTGGGAGCGGAGCACTGGAATACTGCTCTAGTCACTCACAGGAAGGGAGGAAGTGAGTTGGGAAAAGTTTCTGTGATGTACAACTTAGGGGCTTGTTTACAAAGCCACGGTAGCGATTCGCGATCGTTATCGGAGCCGCGGCCCCATTGAAATCAATGGGGCTGCGGCTCTGATAATGATCATGAACCGCTACCGCGGCTTTGTAAACAAGCCCCTTAGTCTCTGTGTGCGAAGAGAGAAAGAAGAGAAGTGAAGCCTGCACTCCCCCCCCAAAATGCCTGAATGCATTTCTCTAGGAGAATTAGTTTCAACAACTACAGCATATTAACACTGATTCACAGCAGCATAGCAATTCTGCAATTTAACTGTCAAACAGCTCTCCCTTCTCATCTCCTTTCCCTACATATAGACAGAGAACAAACAGATATAAATACACGCACACATACTAACATACACACATGCATAGATACTGTGATGTCCTCGCCCCCTAATGGCCACCCTAGGCGGTCGCCTAATAGGGCGCGTCACCTCTTTATTGTGTAGTTGTGGGTTTTCATGTAAAAATGAAAGTCCGAGAGGCTTTAAGGCTAACACAGGAAATTTATTGATTTTCACTGCTTCTCCAAAATAGAGCTTGTGTAAAAGCTCAACGCAAAACAAGAAAGTAAACAAGGATTTCTTCTCCTGATACAATTAACTTCAGTTGCTTCCAGACTTCATGAACAAAAGTTTCATTACTTCTCCTAGCCTCTTAAACACCAGTGCTAGTTTGCCTTGCTAAAACATCTTCACATGCAAGCACTTTCTGGTTTTATTCCAGGAACATTTGTAAAAGGTAACAAGGCTTTTAAAACACAGTCCAGCCTGTTTACACCTTTTAACTATCAGGCAGCTGTTTGAGCTCTCCCCTTTCCAAGGCTCAAACACTTGTCTTGTAACATATAGCACATTCCATTGGGCATTCACATTCACTGTCAGAAGGATAACTTCCTATTTCCATATCTTCAGTGTCTGGCTCTGGTACATCAAGATTAAAACTCCTCCTGGTAATACCCGGCTCTACACTTTCTAAAAGTTTAAGAATTTCCTTCCACCTAAAGGGTTTTCTGTCTCTTGGCTGCTTAGCACATACTGGCAATTCTTCCTCTCTCCATGAATGGCTTAATGCTTTCAGCTTGTTTAACTGTCTGTTAGACAGAGGGTTACTCACGGTTCTCCTGTTATCAGATGGGCTTTTACCAAGCCTTTGGCTTGTAATAAAACTGTCCTCATTCAAATCTCTCTCCAAAGGAAATCTCCGGCCTCCAGGTTCCAAAGCAAACTTCCCTGCTTTGTGGCTTGTTCCTTTGAATACTTTAGCAGTTTCCTCTAAGGCTGGGCTGTCCTGGGAAATACCTCTCTCTTCAGATACCCGAGAGCTTTTTCCTCCCTCCAGCACATTAGGCTTCCTGCACCGTTCTGAGTCTCCAGTAGCTCCTCCCCTGGGAACTCCCTTCTTCCTGTAATGCTGCTTCTCAACCTCAGCATTAGCATATGCATCAGAATATGCCTCAGGAAGCAGGCTGCTCTTCAGACTTTCTTCACCACTGTCTGAACTGTCTGACTCAGCTCTCTCCCCTCTGTGTCTGTGTTCCAAGTGCTGCCTCCTCTCCAATCGCTTCTGCCCCAACTGCTCTCTGTTACTGCTCCTTTCCTTTTGTAATCCCCTGGGAACTCCCTTTGCACGTGTCTGAGCAGTGATCACGTGCTGCTTCCCCAGCTGGTCTTCATTAACCCTACAGCTTGTTCCTAAGCTGGGGCGTGGCCTGCAGCTATTCACTAGGTGAGTTTTTTCCTGTTCCAAAACATTTTGTGTTTCACCTCCCCGCCTGCTGCTTCTCTCCCTTAAGGTAAAAGTGTGCTCTTTTCCCTTTCCTAAGGGCTTGGGGACCTTTTGGCCATCACATATCCCCACCTTAAGATATTACAGGCTGGCTTGTCTAACCCTGCACAGCCTGTAATCCTTGATAAGGCATCAGCGTTGGAATGTAATCTTCCTGCACGGTGCTCTATGCGAAAGTCATAGGCTTGCAGAGCCATATACCATCTGGTAAGGCGTGGGTTGTGTTCTTTCATATGGTGTAACCATTTCAACGGTGCGTGGTCAGTGACCAAAAAAAAATTGACGCCCCGCAAGGTAAAATTTAAGTGTCTCAATGGCCCACTTTATAGCGAGGCATTCTCGCTCTATGGTGGAGTATTTTCTTTCCGGGGGCGTTAATTTCTTGCTCAGAAACATGACAGGGTGCTCCACACCTTCCTGTTTCTGAGACAGGATGGCTCCGAGACCCGTCTCGGAGGCATCTGTCTGTAGTATAAATGGCAGTTCAAAATCTATGCCACGTAAGATGGGTGCATTACAGAGTTTCCCTTTCAACTGACTAAAGGCCTGGTCCGCCGCGGTGGACCACCTCAATTGATTGGGGGCGTTCTTTTTTAACATGTCGGTTAAAACCGCACTTTCTTCCGCGAAGTGGGGTAAAAACCGGCGGTAATAACCTATTAGGCCTAGAAAGCTGCGGAGTTGTTTTTTGGTCAGGGGTCGGGGACATGTCTTCACCGCTTCTATCTTATCTTTTAATGGCCTGACGGTGCCATGCCCCACCATGTGTCCCAGGTATTTAACCTCCTGACTTGCAAACATACATTTTGACGGGTTTAACGTTAAACCTGCCTGCCTCATAGCCTTTAAGACCGCTCTGATACGTGGCAAGTGCTGGTCCCAACTAGAGCTATGGATTATTACATCATCCATGTATGCCGTAGCATATCTCTGGTGGGGCGCAATACTAGATCTATTAACCTTTGGCAAGTTGCCGCGGCACCATGAAGGCCGAAAGGCATCCTCCGAAACTGAAAGAGGCCTATGGGAGTGCTGAAGGCCGTCTTGGGGCGAGATTCCCGGGTTAGGGGAATCTGCCAGTAGCCTTTCGTGAGATCTAGGGTAGTGAGATACCTTGCTTGGCCTAGGCGATCCAACAGCTCCTCGATGCGAGGCATGGGATAAGCATCGAAGCGTGAGATGGCATTGACCCTCCGAAAGTCAATACAGAACCGCATCGTAAGAACATAAGAACATAAGATATGCCATACTGGGTCAGACCAAGGTCCATCAAGCCCAGTATTCTGTTTCCAACAGTGGCCAATCTAGGTAATACGTACCTAGCAGTTTCCCCAAGGGACACAGGTTCCACAATGCTTGTATTGGTTCAAGCATTGATATCCTGGGTCCCTTCTTAATAATGGTTTATGGACCTTTCCTCCAGGAACTTGTCCAAACCTTTTTTAAACCCAGCTACACTAACAGCCTTTACTACATCCTCCGGTAACAAATTCCAGAGTTTGATTACACGTTGAGTGAAAAAATATTTTCTTTTATTAGTCTTAAATAGTTTACCCTGTAGCTTCATTGCATGTCCCCTAGTCTTTCTATATTCTGATAAGGTAAACAATCGATCTACGTTTACCCGTTCCACTCCGTTCATTAATTTATAGACTTCTATCATATCTCCCCTCAGCCGTCTCTTTTCCAGGTTAAAGAGCCCCAACCTTTTTAGCCTTTCTTCATAGGAGTAGCCTTCCATCCCCTTTACCATTTTGGTGGCTCTTCTCTGAACCTTTTCTAAAATTGCTATATCCTTTTTAAGATATGGCGACCAGAATTGCACACAATATTCAAGGTGCGGTCTCACCATGGAACGATATAGAGGCATTATAATATCTTTTGTTTTATTTTCCATTCCTTTCCTTATCATACCTAGCATTCTATTTGCTCTCTTGGCCGCCGCTGCACACTGGGCCGAGGGTTTTAACATGGTATCCACAAGGACGCCTAAATCTTTTTCTTGGGTGGTGGTTCCTAATGTGGAACCTTGCATCGTGTAACCATAGTTTGGGTTGTTCTTCCCTAGGTGCATAACCTTGCACTTCTCCACATTAAATTTCATCTGCCATTTTGATGCCCAGTCTTCCAATTTATCAAGATCCTCTTGCAATTTTCCACAATCCTCCTGGGTTTTAACAACTTTAAATAGTTTTGTGTCATCAGCAAATTTGATAACCTCACTCGTTATTCCACTTTCCAGGTCATTTATGAATATGTCAAAAAGCAGCGGACCCAGCACAGATCCCTGGGGTACACCACTATTCACCTTTCTCCATTGGGAAAATTGGCCATTTAGCCCTACCCTCTGCTTTCTATCTTTTAACCAGTTCCTGATCCACAGTAGTACACTGCCTCCTATCCCATGACTCTTTAGTTTTGCCAAAAGTCTCTCATGAGGGACCTTGTCAAAGGCTTTCTGAAAGTCCAGATACACAATATCAACCGACTCACCTTTGTCCACCTGTTTATTCACTCCTTCAAAAAAACATAACAGATTAGTAAGACAAGATCTTCCTTGTCTAAAGCCATGTTGGCTGTCTCCCATTAGGTCATGACTATCTATATGCTGAGTAATTTTATTCTTTATGATGGTTTCTGCCATTTTTCCCGGTACTGATGTCAGGCTCACCGGTCTGTAGTTTCCCGGATCACCCCTCGAACCCTTTTTAAAAATTGGTGTTACATTGGCGATCCTCCAATCCTCAGGTATTAGAGATGATTTTAATGATAGTTCACAGATTACTGATAGCAGGTCTGCAATCTCAAATTTCAGTTCTTTCAACACCCTTGGATGTATACCATCCGGCCCAGGTGATTTGCTACTCTTCAGTTTATCTAATAGTTGTAAGACATCTTCCCGATGTATCGATATTTCCTTCAATTCTTCCACACCTTTAAATACCACTTCAGTCGTGGGTAACATCCCTACATCTTCCTCAGTAAAGACCGAAGCAAAGAATTCATTCAGTCTCTCCGCTATCGCCTTGTCGCCTCTTAGTGCTCCTTTAACCCCTTTATCATCTAATGGACCAACTGACTCTCTCACGGGTTTTTTGCTACGAATGTACTTGAAAAGGTCTTTATTTCGCGTTTTTGCTTCCGCAGCAAGCTTCTTCTCAAATTCTCTCTTTGCCTGCCTTATCAATGCCTTGCATTTGACTTGCCAGTGCTTGTGCTGTTTCCAGGTTTCATCATTTGGCTCTTTTTTCCATTTCTTGAAAGATGCTTTTTTGGCAACAACAGCCTCTCTGACCTCAGCTTTAAACCATGCTGGCAATTTTTTGGACTTCCTTCCACTTTTCTTAAAGCGTGGAATACAGCTGGTCTGGGCTTCCAAGATAGTATTTTTCAACAACACCCAAGCTTGATGTACGTCTTTAACCTTTGCAACTGCTCCTTTTAGTTTTTTCTTAACTGTTTTCCTCATTCTATCATAGTCTCCCTTTCGAAAGTTAAAGGGTAGTACTGTGGATTTCCTTACTATCCCTCCTCCACTAATTAAATCAAAGGCGATCATGCTATGATCACTATTGCCAAGTGGCCCCAACACCCTTATCTCTTGCACTACATCTGGTGTTCCACTAAGGACTAGGTCTAATATTGCTTCCCCTCTGGTCGGTTCATGAACCAGCTGCTCCAAGAAGCAGTCATTTATTTCATCTAGGAACTTTATCTCCCTAGCATGTCCTGTTGTGACACTGACCCAGTCGATGCCGGGGTAATTGAAATCACCCATTATTATTACTGCACTGTAACTTTTGCTAGCTTCCTTGATTTCTTTGAGCATTTCATCATCCATTTGTTCATTCTGGCCAGGCGGACGATAGTACACCCCCACTGCCATCGCCTTCCCCTTTTTACATGGAATTTCAATCCATAGAGATTCTACAGCAAATTTTGTTTCTTGCAAAACTTTAATCCTTTCTGACTCAATGCCCTCTCTAACATAGAGCGCAACCCCTCCACCAATTTGATCAGCTCTATCATTTCGATATAGTTTGTACCCAGGTATCACAGTGTCCCACTGGTTGTCCTCCTTCCACCATGTCTCTGATATTCCAATCATATCTAACCTCTCGTTTAGTGCTATATATTCTAACTCTCCCGTCTTGTTTTGTAGACTTCTAGCATTTGCATACAAGCATTTTAGAGACTGTATTTTATTCATATTAATCTGGCTATTGGTAGACATGGGTAATTTGGGATCTTTAAGTTCTGTCTGCTCCATACTCGAGGGCATTTGGGCTACTTTACTCTTTTTTGGAACCTCTCTGCTTTTTGTAGTATCCTTCAAGGATACATTCTTCCGAACCATGCGCTCTTGGGCGACTGTCGGCTTTCCCCTATTATCTAGTTTAAAAGCTGCTCTATCTCCTTTTTAAAGGTTAATGCCAGCAGCCTGGTTCCATCCCGGTTAAGGTGAAGCCCATCCCTTCGGAAGAGCCCCTCCTTTCCCCAGAATGTTCCCCAGTTCCTAACAAATCCGAACCCCTCATCTCTGCACCATTGTCTCATCCACGCATTGAGACTCCGGAGCTCTGCCTGCCTATTGGGTCCTGCGCGTGGAACGGGAAGCATTTCGGAGAACGCTACCCTGGAAGTTCTGGATTTCAACTTCCTACCTAAAAGCCTAAATTTAGCTTCCAGAACCTCCCTACCACATTTTCCTATGTCATTGGTACCAACATGTACCAAGACAGCAGACTCCTCCCCAGCACTATCTAAGACCTTATCTAGGTGGCGTGTGAGGTCCGCTACCTTCGCACCAGGCAGGCATGTTACCAGGCGATCCTCACGTCCACCAGCCACCCAGCTATCTACATGCCTAATGATCGAATCACCAACTATAACTGCTGTCCTAACCCTTCCCGCATGGGCACTTGGCCCTGGAGAAACCTCCTCGGTGCGAGAGGGGTTTACATCACCTGGAGGACAGGTCCTAGTTACAGGATCACTTCCTGCCACACCAGGGTGATGCTCTCCTGTCACGTGACCTCTCTCCTCCATGGCAACAGGGATGCTGCCAGACTGGAGGTGGGACTTCAGGACTATATCCCTGTAGGTCTCGTCTATGTACCTCTCTGTCTGTCTTATGTTTTCCAAGTCTGCTACTCTAGCCTCTAGAGAACGGACTCGTTCCCTGAGAGCAGAGAGCTCCTTGCACCTAGTGCACACGTAAGACCTCTCACCAGCTGGGAGAAAATCATACATGTGACACTCAATGCAAAAGACTGGAAAGCCCACATCCCGCTGCTGGACTGCTGTCTGCATCTTAGTTTTAAGTTTGTGTTTAGATCGTCCCGTCCGGTTTCGGCACCAGGACGATGGGACTGTTCCACGGGCTGTTAGACACTTCTATCACTCCCATGTGGAGCATCTCCTTCACCAGCTTGACCACTTCCTTTTGTTTTGCCTCTGGGAGCCTATAAGGCCTCTGCCGTATTACTTCGCCTGGCGGGGTAACTACCTCATGCGCGACCAACTTAGTTTCTCCTGGGAGTGGGGTCAGGACATCAGAGAACTCTGCCAAAAGCCTGGTCAGTTCTCGTCGTTGCAAGCCTGAGAGCCCTTCTCCCATCCTTAGCTCCGGTTTCTCTTTGCACTCTGATAATTGCGGGCCTAGATCTTCCTCTTCCTTCCCTTCACGAGTTGCGGTTAAGCCCCTTACCTCCCCTCTGCCAGTGGATCCAAACCCCCCTGATCCCCGGTTGGTAGAGGTCATAGTTGGGACTTCTTCCAGAGGTGGAAAAGCCACCCTTTCAAATATTATTTGGGCTATCCTATCCCCTGTATTAATCCGGAAATCTTTCTTTGCAAAGTTCAGCAGTAGCACTTTCACCGCCCCCCTGTAGTTAGGGTTGATAACCCCTGCACCTATGTCTATCGAATCCTTCGAAGCTAGGCCTGACCGTGGGGCTATACGGCCGTAGCATCCCAACGGCATCTCCATCTGGAGACCCGTGTCTACCAGTGCCCTGCTCTGTGCTGGAATAACCATATCTACAGCACTACACAAGTCGTACCCTGCTGCTTGCTCGGTAGCTCGCTTGGGTGCTTTTGCATTGGGAGTTGTTAGGCAGTATCGCAGAACAAATCTGGGTTTATTTCCAGGCTCCACTCCCTTGGACACCCCTTTCCAACCCTGTCCCTGAGTCTTAGCAAAGAGGGGTCCAGGAACTATGCTTGTCCTAGGTTTGGCCTTTGGATAGGAAGTATTCTGTCCCTTTCCTTTCTTCTCTCGGCTTACTGGAGGAAATGTGAGGTCATCATAGAACGGAAGGTCTGTTAAGGGATTATCAGAGGGTTCCACCTCCCCTTGGACTCTTGACTGGCTTCTAGTGGACACCATGCCCTCTCTCTGGTGCAGTTCCTCCTCTAGCCCTCTCCTAAACTGTGGCCAATCTCTGCCTAGCACCAGGGCATGTGGAAGTCTGGGTATGATGGCTACCGGGACTTTCCTTTTTATACCTAACCCACTTACTGCTACTTTATAGATAGGGTAGAATGAGGCTGCCCCATGAACACACCTAATCCTTACTTTCCCTTCAGGTTTTATTGGGTTTTTCCTATGTTGTGCCTCAATCCGTCTCCAAAGTTTTTGAGAGACCATGGACTGATCAGCCCCTGAATCTAGCAAGGCCTCTATGGGAATACCTTCTACCTCTATGCCTAGGAGAAAACCTTCCCTATCCTCCCTAGCTTGAGTTATAACCAAGGCTGTTCTGGCTTTGCAATTTCTCTTTAGATGTCCCTCTCTACCGCATGCAAAACATTTCTTTTGTGCATAACAATCCCTATTACCAGGTACAGACATTTTTACATCTCCAAACTCTAACCTTCTCCTCCTTTCTGAAGTTACCTGTTCTGCTTTTTTACAGACACCCCCATTCTGCTGGCTTACCAACTCGGCTTCTAAAAACCGTTCCGCCAGTAGGATAGCCTCTTGGGTGTTCTTACAGTTCTGTAAGATCAGAAAGGCTTTCAGGTCTGGTGATACAGCTTCCATAAATTGTTCAAGCACAATGTAGTCTACTATCTCTCCTACTGTCTTGGACTCTGGTGTTAACCACCTCGATGCCAGATTTTTAAGACGTTGGCAAAGAGCGCTTGGTGTTTCACCAGATCTTAATCTGCTGCTCCTAAACTGTCGCTGATAAATTACTGGAGTCAGACCAAGCCGGTCTCTGATAGCTCTCTTACATGCTTCATAATCAGAGGCTAAAGTCGCAGGCATAGCCCGGTACGCGGCCAAGGCCTCCCCTGTAAGGGAAGTGGCCAACCGTACCGCCCACTGGTTTTTAGGCCATCCGGTTATGAGGGCAACTCTTTCGAACGCTTCTAAGAAGTCGTCCACCTCATCATCTTTGGTTAACTGTCCCATGGAAAACACCCCCCCGTAGGAAGTTGCTAGCCCCTGCCCAGCGCCTATGGGACCTGACAGTGTCCGGGCTGGCTCCGCCATCTTCTTGTGGGCCCCCAGCCACGCTCCCATCATGTCCAGCAATGGTTTTTGCTGCGCTTGCAACATGGCTGCCATCTTCTCTTGGGTCGTTGCTGCCTGCTCTCGCTGCTTCTCGAACTGTGCAGTCATCCAGTGCAGCAACTCCTTCTCCATGGTGATGATGCTGTAATACAAACAAAAGAGAAAACATACCAAGTGCGGTACACCCACACACAACTGGTGATCCCTTTTCGTTGTTCTCCCTCAAACACTGCTGCACCTCCCCTCTGTATCAGTATCCGCACTAACCCTCCTAAATACGGGGTTACCTGATACAGATGTTGACTCAAGCTTGTCAGCAGTGATGATCGCTGTCTGTTCGTCCTGACTCTCAGTACTCGTCTGCTACCGCTTGGTCATCCACCGGTCAGCATGGCTTCATGGGTTGTTTCTGAGGAAGTTCTGGCGTGCGTGAAGATTCTTGCGCATGCGTAGGAGTCGCGGTATCCTTAAAACTACGCCACCTGTGATGTCCTCGCCCCCTAATGGCCACCCTAGGCGGTCGCCTAATAGGGCGCGTCACCTCTTTATTGTGTAGTTGTGGGTTTTCATGTAAAAATGAAAGTCCGAGAGGCTTTAAGGCTAACACAGGAAATTTATTGATTTTCACTGCTTCTCCAAAATAGAGCTTGTGTAAAAGCTCAACGCAAAACAAGAAAGTAAACAAGGATTTCTTCTCCTGATACAATTAACTTCAGTTGCTTCCAGACTTCATGAACAAAAGCTTCATTACTTCTCCTAGCCTCTTAAACACCAGTGCTAGTTTGCCTTGCTAAAACATCTTCACATGCAAGCACTTTCTGGTTTTATTCCAGGAACATTTGTAAAAGGTAACAAGGCTTTTAAAACACAGTCCAGCCTGTTTACACCTTTTAACTATCAGGCAGCTGTTTGAGCTCTCTCCTTTCCAAGGCTCAGACACTTGTCTTGTAACATATAGCACATTCCATTGGGCATTCACATTCACTGTCAGAAGGATAACTTCCTATTTCCATATCTTCAGTGTCTGGCTCTGGTACATCAAGATTAAAACTCCTCCTGGTAATACCCGGCTCTACACTTTCTAAAAATTTAAGAATTTCCTTCCACCTAGAGGGTTTTCTGTCTCTTGGCTGCTTAGCACATACTGGCAATTCTTCCTCTCTCCATGAATGGCTTAATGCTTTCAGCTTGTTTAACTGTCTGTTAGACAGAGGGTTACTCACGGTTCTCCTGTTATCAGATGGGCTTTTACCAAGCCTTTGGCTTGTAATAAAACTGTCCTCATTCAAATCTCTCCAAAGGAAATCTCCGGCCTCCAGGTTCCAAAGCAAACTTCCCTGCTTTGTGGCTTGTTCCTTTGAATACTCTAGCAGTTTCCTCTAAGGCTGGGCTGTCCTGGGAAATACCTCTCTCTTCAGATACCCGAGAGCTTTTTCCTCCCTCCAGCACATTAGGCTTCCTGCACCGTTCTGAGTCTCCGGTAGCTCCTCCCCTGGGAACTCCCTTCTTCCTGTAATGCTGCTTCTCAACCTCAGCATTAGCATATGCATCAGAATATGCCTCAGGAAGCAGGCTGCTCTTCAGACTTTCTTCACCACTGTCTGAACTGTCTGACTCAGCTCTCTCCACTCTGTGTCTGTGTTCCAAGTGCTGCCTCCTCTCCAACCGCTTCTGCCCCAACTGCTCTCTGTTACTGCTCCTTTCCTTTTGTAATCCCCTGGGAACTCCCTTTGCACGTGTCTGAGCAGTGATCACGTGCTGCTTCCCCAGCTGGTCTTCATTAACCCTACAGCTTGTTCCTAAGCTGGGGCGTGGCCGGCAGCTATTCACTAGGTGAGTTTTTTCCTGTTCCAAAACATTTTGTGTTTCACCTCCCCGCCTGCTGCTTCTCTCCCTTAAGGTAAAAGTGTGCTCTTTTCCCTTTCCTAAGGGCTTGGGGACCTTTTGGCCATCACAATACATACATATAAACATTCATACACGTGCAAGAATGTGCAAACACACATACAATCAGATATGCTGTGACACACTAACACATGCACTTTCATACAAACACTCAGACATATCCACCCAGAAAGGTACATATACAGACACACTACCAAAGAGAAACAGATAAACATAGATATGCATGGACACACACGCGACCGTCACAAGACTCACAAATACACGCACACATACACAAAGACAATGCAGATACAAACATGGCTGTGCGCTCACACACACACACACACACACGGGTTGGAAAGAATTCCATGAACTGTGCTCTGCATATTTTCCGTACTTGTATATTTGATAAATGATAATATGATAAATGTAACCCTCCAATTGTACTGTATAAATGTTGTTAAGTTCCCCTATTTTTAAATGTAACCCTCCAATTGTGATGTGACTACTTTGATTGTAGGATAAGGTGGTATACTGTAGCAGCAGAGCGCAGACAAACCAATGATACCAGGAGTCTGTTCAGAAGGTCCAAATCATTTATTTGTGCACAAGACTCAAGCAGAATCACATTCAAAATGGCTGAGCAATGGTTTCTAGCAAAACAACAACTTTTATACCGTTCTTCTCCATTCTAGACATAGGCAAACATTTCATTGGTCCCGGTAACCCCCCGTACACCTTCTATTGGCTCCGGTACCGATATGGCTATCCAATGATGTCCTTTGACTGGGCTTAGCACCTGCTTACCCCCCTTATAGTCCCAATTACAATGGTCAGTTCACCAACTTAGATACTTTTCTCTTCCAAGGCCATTTAACTAGTTAGAACATGTGGGAAAGCAGGGCACTGTAACCTTTCTTTCAGCAGAGTTAATTAATTCCATAGCAGCTGTACTCTCTTATCAATAGCAATTAAACTTATTTTTCTATATTTTTCTGAGTTTCGATTCTGCTCAGCTAAGCTGATTGTGCCTTGTTAAGTTTCAGTTCTATAGTAGCAGCATTCTGGGGAATGTGCAATTCCTATGGGCCTCTCCACGGGCTTCATTTACAGGTCAAGCTATTTAGGCCTGTCTGCTTATTTCAGACTCCATGGATCATAGTCCTTCGCCTACCACATTCCCCCCTTTGATTAATCTCACCCTATTACTTAATAAGGTGTGAGAGTTAAATCACTTAATTTAATTATACTGGGGTCGGGTTACGACCATATATAGTGGGCCCAGGATGCCATAGGGCCAAAATCTTAGTCGCGGTTTTCCGCTCTACGGTGTTTTCAATGACACTGTTAATGGATCGCATACAACAAGGGATTATACATGGTAATAATAGAAACAAACCTACAACTACTAGGATTATCATAAAGAAAGTAGTGAGTCCCCCTAATCCAGAAAAGATAGATTCAAACCAATTAGGCATTCTAAACCCATGCCAGGTTTGTACTGGCACATAAGCTTGTTTTCTCATATTTTCTGCAATATCTTCAACTACTTGACCTTTATCATCTATCTTCAAACAGCAATTGGTTAAATTCAGCTTACCACATACTCCTCCTTCAGCTGCCAACAAGTAGTCTAGTGCTAAGCGATTCTGATATATTGCGGTACGCATTTGTGTGCTCTGTCTAGCTAAGAGTGTGAGTGCTTGACTAGTTTCATTAGTTATGAGTTCAACTACTGCTTGTAAGCGGATAATACAATTAATCATATATACAGGGGTCCGATAGCCCCACATACCATCGTCATTCCATGTGGCCGGTTCATAATAGGCAATTATTCTCTCAGGTGGCCAATCCTCTCCATCCCACTTCTGCCACTTACCTATCTGGAGAGCTGCTCTTTTCTGTCTCTTAGTGTATACTGGGTATCCTAATTGCTCTCCATGTTCTGTGGGTAACAAAAAGAAAGAAGGTCTAATGGTCCCCAGAACACACGCCCCTCCCCAGTGGAGAGGGAGGCGGGCATATGCTCGGGTTCCACAGATGCAATACAAGCCAGGTGGGGCTTGCCAAGCATGGGGTAGGGCAAGATTTGTCCATAGATCAGCAAGTTCAGGAAATTTTGCTAATGGATTGGTGGGTTCAGATTCATTAACTCCTGACCACCAAGACGTCTGTTTCGTAGTGTCATTATAGAACTTTTGACTGAGACAGACCAGCTGTCCCACCTGTAGAGTGAACTGGGGTCCAGTTCGGGCATAACATAGACGTCCAACTATCGAGTGTGCTAAGACCCATTCGCTTGTAGTCTTATGTAATTCAGTATGGTTATAAGTCAGTGAATAATTTAATTCCTTGGCTTCCCATGGCCACTGATCACCCATCTTAGTTCCACCACAAAAATAGCAATCTGAAATGTGTAAGCTGGATACTACTGCTCCCGCTAATTCTAGAAACAAATTCTGGGAAGGGTGAGGGATATCAAACTTATTTATATGCATAGTCTCGTAAAAAGTGTTATGTATATGATATCGTGACGACCTATGGGCCTGGGTGTTTAATATACACAATGGTTCCGGGATCTGACCCAGAACCTGCAATTCTAAGTCCAAATTTATACCCCTGCTTCCAGGCACTAGGATTTATTACAATAAACTCTAACGGATTACAAGCTCCTTTCTTGCAATGCTTTTCTATATCCTTCACATATGGCTTTTGCAAAATCGCTATTCGATTGTCTCTGGTATTTTCTACCATTCCGGTTTTCCATGTGGCATAGAAAACACATTCCCATTTTGGGCAATAGTAATCTGCAACCGGGGCTGTACTGTATTCATTGGCTAAAACTCGTTTACCTGTACATTCTCCCCATCCAGTGGTTCCTTCTGGACACATGTACTTATCATTAAGAGCATAAGTTTTTTCCCAATCAGCACATTTTGAACGACTATCCCTATTGATAGCATCACAAGCATCAAAGTACAATACAGCAAGCTTAGTAGGGTCGTATCTCCAAAGTATAATAGGATGGATTCTGATGCGGGTTAAAACACACCTTAGTATTACCTTTGGTACAGACATTTAGTTTGGTGGTGTTATAAATACACCGGGTTACTTTACCAGTACAGGTATAGTATGAATGATAAAGCAAAGTCTGAGTTACTTTCATTCCAGTCCGAGTGGAAGTAATGCAAGCAGTACATGGAGGCAAGGCACAAGTCAGTTCGAGGCCCCCCAGACAAGCAACCAGGACAAAGTAAAAACAAAGATGCATGTTGATTGGAGTTCTTCTGAATCCTCACTTGAAAATCTTGACCTCGACGTCCTCTTCTTGGCACAACGCCGTCCCGTTTGCTAATGAAGCAATTCAACGGGTGTTGAATGTTGATTGAAGATCCTCAAAATGTCCGTCGTATGCCAACTAACTTATCAGCTACAGTTGGCTCTGAATATTGTTAATCAATATAGTATCAATCAATGTACAGAATCGCACACATAAGGTTTGTTTGAGCAAATCTTGCTGTATTGGAGACAGCAATCCTCTTCGAAAGACTTGTTTACCGCAAGGCACTGTGGTTGTTGGGATAATCCCAAGAAGAATCTAGGTCGCTGGTTGCCGTCTTAGGGTGAGTCGCAAGGGTACATCAGGATGTTGTACCGCTGTCCACTGCTCGGAATCTGTAACGGCTGCTGGCTTGACTCTGCTGTGATGGATCCAGGAATCGATCTCTGCTACCTTTACTGCAGTTGGGGTAGACAGGATGACGGTGTATGGTCCCTTCCAATGAGGTTCCAGCGGTGTCTTCTTCCAATCTTTGATCCACACTGAGGTACCAGGCTGGTAGGGATGTAGGGGTTCCGTCAAATTGATGGGCAGCTGGTCCTGTATCCACGCATGAAGAGTCTGTAGAACAAAACTAAGAGCTAGAAGTTCTTGTCTGGTTATTTCTGAACCAGTCTGGGCTAAACTTCCTTTAATTCCCTGCACTATTGGTGGGGGTCTGCCATACACTACCTCAAAAGGGGAGAATCCTATTGATTTCACAGGAGCTGAGCGTATTCTGAGCAAAGCTATTGGGAGCACTTGGGGCCACTTTAGGCGAGTCTCCTGACAAAGCTTGGACATTTGGGCTTTCAAGGTACGATTCATTCGCTCAACTTTCCCTGAACTCTGAGGTCTATATGCAGTGTGTAGCTTCCATTGTATCTGCAGGGCATTTGCTAACTGCTGAGTAATCTGAGACACAAATGAGGGCCCATTGTCTGACCCTATTACGGCTGGAATTCCAAATCTGGGAATAATTTCTCTCAGCAAAACTTTGGTAACTTCTCGGGCTTTTTCAGTCCTGGTGGGGTAAGCCTCTACCCACCCAGAGAAGGTACAAACTAATACTAACAAGTAGCGGTATCCACTGGCTTTTGGCATCTCAGTAAAGTCAATTTGCAGGTGGTGCATGGGGGTTACACCTCTTGACTGAACTCGGGGTGGTGGCGTGGGACCCTGCTTGGCATTGTTCTTGGCACAAATTAGACACTGGCGTGCTACTGAGGCTGATAGGGCTCCCAACAAGGCGATGCAAAAATGTGGCTTGAGTGCTTTTTCCATAGCACTTTTTCCATAATGTGTGGCTTGGTGGAAAGCCTTGACAAAGGCTGGTCCCAATAGTTCAGGGATTACTATTCGTCTTGGGGGTTGGCTGCCCTCGGTTGGCGGCAGGTCAATCCACCCATCTTTCAGCACTCCCTCTTCCTTATTACAGTAGTAATCCAATTCTTTGGTGGTATATCGTGGTGTCCATGAATTAAGGGGTACTGGAAATAATGCTGCCTGCATTGGCATGGCGTGTGATGAAATTTGGCCTGTCATGGCTGCTTTTCGCGCTGAGGCATCAGCGAATCTGTTTCCTTGGGCAACATCTCCTTTACCTGCTTGGTGTCCTCGGCAGTGCATGACTGCTACACGTGTTGGGGCCCAGACTGCATCTAGTAACATCAATATTTCTGGGCCATATTTGATCGATTTTCCTCCTGACGTAATGAGCCCTCGTTCTTTGTAGAGAGCTCCATGTGCATGCAAAGTGGTGAAGGCATATTTAGAGTCCGTGTACACATTTAACAAGAGTTTTGCACCTAATACTAATGCTCGGGTAAGTGCAATCAATTCTGCCTTCTGGGCTGATGTGCCTGATGCCAGGGCTGATGATTCAATGACTTCCTCCCGGGTGACTACTGCATACCCGGCACAACGTCGTCCATCAATGATGAGACTACTTCCATCTACAAAATAGGTCTGATCAGGATTCTCTAGGGGCACATCTGTCAAATCAGGCCGACTTGAGAATACAGTATCCATGACTTCTATACAGTCATGCTCTGGGGGTTCTTCGCTGACAGGTATCAATGTGGCTGGGTTCAAGGCATGGCTCACTTCCAATTGTATCTGTGGGTTTTCACATAGCATACTCTGATATTTCAACATTCGGGAATTGGTGAGCCAATGATTCGCCTTTTGTTCCATGAGGGCAAGTACTGCATGTGGCACAGTGACTCGTAGACTCTGTCCTAAGGTGAGTTTATCTGCTTCACTCACTAACAATGCTGTAGCTGCAACTGCTCTCAAGCAAGGTGGCCATCCTTTGGCCACAGTGTCCAATTGTTTTGATAGGTATGCTACAGGTCGCTCCCAATGTCCTAATTTCTGAGTCAACATGCCTAAGGCGTTTCCTTGCACCTCATGCACGAATAAATGAAAAGGCTTGTGAACATCTGGTAATCCGAGTGCTGGTGACGACATCAATTCTTCCTTTAACGTCTTGAAGGCTGCATCCTGCTCAGGTCCCCACTCTAGTGGCGACTTTTATTCTCCTTTGGTGGCATCATATAGTGGTTTGGCAATTTGAGCAAAGTTGGGAATCCAGATTCGGCAATATCTTGCCGCTCCCAGAAAGGCTCTGACTTGCTTTCTGGTAGTTGGAGTTGGGATTCTGCACACAGCTTCTTTTCTTTCTCTCCCTAATTGTCGGCTTCCTTTAGTCAAGCGAAAGCCCAAGTATTTCACTTCTTTTTGGCATAGCTGTGCTTTTGCTCTGGAAACTTTGTATCCAGCTTCATTCAGTAGCTGCAAGAGGTCTTTGGTGGCTTGTATACATTCACTTTCTGATACAGCAGCTATCAGCAGATCGTCCACATATTGGAGAAGTACTCTCTTCCCCGGGGCCACTGGATAGCTTGAAAGGTCTTGGTTCAGTGCAGCACTGAAGATGGTAGGTGAATTCTTGAATCCTTGGGGTAATCGTGTCCAAGTGAGTTGGCCCCGTCTTCCGGAGACAGGGTCCTGCCATTCAAAGGCAAACAGCAATTGACTAATTGGGGCTAATCTTATACAGAAGAACGCATCTTTTAAGTCCAAAACAGTAAAGTGGGTGGCTTCAGCAGGAATCAATCCCAAGAGTGTGTAGGGATTTGGCACAACTGGATGTATGGTCTCGACTGCTTCAGTCACTCTCCTTAGGTCCTGCACTGGACGGTAGTCACCTGTTCCAGGCTTCTTTACTGGCAAGAGTGGAGTGTTCCATGGTGACTGACATACTTTTAGTAGGCCATACTCTAGTAGTCTTAACAAGTGGCGGTGAATGCCTTCAATTGCTGCTCTTGGGAGGGGGTTTTGCTTGACATGTACTGGTTCGGCACTAGGCTTGAGATTCACAATTATTGGAGCTATATGTTTGGCTAGGCCTGGGGGATTGCCTTCTGCCCATACTCCAGGCGGGGCGTCAATGCTTTTCAGAGTATGTTCAAAATAGGTGTCCTGGGCAGACTCATTACTATAATATCTCCATTCTTCTTCTCGAGGAACAGTAAGCAGCATTAACCCAGCAGGTTTCGTCTGGGAATTCACTGTCATTTGCATCTCTCCTTTCTCAGTAAAAGATATTTGGGCCTGCAATTTGGCGAGCATATCTCGTCCCAATAATGGCACTGGGCACTCGGGCATATAGAGAAATTGATGTGTTATTTGCTGTCCCCCCAGAGTGCATATACTGTTCTGAAGAAAAGGCTTTGTGGCTTTGGCACCAGTTGCTCCCACAATGGTGACTGCTCTTGCGGAAAATGGGGCGATCTGTTTGTCTACTACAGAATGTTCTGCTCCAGTATCAACCATAAAGTCCATAACTTGGTCTCCTATTTGTATGCTGACCATAGGCTCCTGGAGACCTAAAGCGAATTCAGAGCCCGGTCTGTCCTAATCTGCTTCATCTACATCGTAGGTCGCTGCGGCCACTGCTTGTATGGCCTCTCCCCTTTCTCGTTGAAACTGTTCTCGATTGGCCCCTCCGCGGTTCCGGGGTCGGCCTCTTCCTCTTTCTCTCCACTGGGCATTATTTTCGTCATCCTGAGGGGCGTCTTCGAGTTGCGGGCATGTATCTCTCCAATGTCCTTCCTCTTTGCAATAAGCGCATTGGTTCACGCCTAGTTGGGGCCGGCCATCTCCTCGGCCCCGCCCTCTTCCTCTGCTCCTTCGACTAGGGAAACCTCCCCTTTTCTGTTCAACTATGGCCGCAGCCAAAAAATCAGCTTTCTTCTTCATCTTTCGATCACATTCTTTCTGCCTTTCATTATCACGATTCACATACACTTTATGAGCGACTTCCAGTAACTGAGTTGCATTCATGCCCGCAAACCCTTCTAGTTTCTGTAGCTTACGTCTAATGTATGGTTGTGACTGGTTCACAAAAGCAGAATTCACCATGCATAAGCTTCCTGGTGCATCTGGATCATAGGGAGTATACATTCTGTACGCTTCAACTAATCTCTCGTAAAACACTGCTGGGCTTTCATCTATGCCCTGGTTAACTTCGGTCCCTTTAGAAAGATTCATAGCTTTTTGGCCCCCCCTTCTCAGACCTTGCATAAGGCCTTGGCGAAACCGTGATAGAGATTTGGATCCTCTCTCTGTATTTGGATCCCACTGAGGGTCTTCATTTGGGAATTCTCTTTGGGCTGCTTCTCGATTGTCTATCCCTACTCCATCCCCTGGTGCTAAAGGGTTATCTGCCAGCCAGTCGACAGCTGCTCGCTTAATTCGTGTCCGCTCCTCAGTAGTGAATAAGGTAGACAGGAGCTGACGGCAATCTGTCCAAGTGGGTTGGTGGGTTTCCATAATAGTATGCATTAATTCTGTTAGTTCCTGGGGCTTGTTGGTATAGGAAGCGTAATGTGACTTCCAGTTTAACAAATCAGTAGTGGAGAAGGGCACATATACTAAACTTAGGGGTCCTGCCACCACCTGATTATCTTCATCTCTTACGGGCACTCCCGGGACTTGCCGTAAAGGCATCATTTTCGCAGTAGAAGTCTTTCTGGATCTGAGGGGGATTTTAGAGACTCTCCTGGCAGGGGCTTTCTTCTTGCTCGTGCGCTTAGTCTGGGATGCTTTACTTTTGGCTGATGAGCTAACACTGACGGTCGTCTTTATACTGTCAGTATCACTCTGGGAAGACCCTTCCTCTTTCTCTTCTGTCTCTGACTCAACTTTCTCCTCAGTCTCAGTCGAGTCATCTTCCTCATCTGAAGTGAGCTTATCTGCCTGCTCTTCAGGTGATGGTTCTGGGGTTGGGTCCCGCTCCCACTGTCTCTGTGGCTCTGGGGCGGGATGCGGTGGCACCTTTACTGGATGCTGGGCTTGAGGCTGTCGAGTTATCACTTCTGGGGACTCAGGATCTGCAAGGACGGGTTTTCGTCTGGATTTCTCATCTGTCCCTGTCTTTTTAGTCTGATCTATTTTCTGCGTTTGATCTGTTAGTGCTAACATTATTCTGCACTGTTCTTCATAACAGCGCTTCGCCCAAGGGGGCGGGCTCTCACAAATACTCAACCAGGAATCTATATAGGGGTACTGATCGGGGTGCGCTACTCGCACTTTCTGGTGAACTGACTGAATAATTCCTATGGTAAAAGTTCCCTCTCGGGGCCACGTAGGGTCTAAGTCGGGCCACTCCCTAGTACACAAAATCTGTAATCGTGTCGCAGTCATTTTAATTCCATAATCTCCCGAATATCCTTCCTTAAAATGCGTGATCATACATTCTAATGGAGTGTGCCTAGTAGACCCCGCCCCTCCCATATCGATGTGTGCGCGCAACAACAAACAGAAGGGAAAAGGAGGGCGGACCGTGGGTAAGGGGTCCTCACGGCCCTGGAAACATATAAGGGAAACAAATAACAAGACAAGACGACGGTTGCTTCCTCCTTTTTATGACCTGGACGCGGTCGCCCGGCCAGGAAATGCGTTACTCAGGAGTCCGCCTTCACTTGGTCCGTGCTGCCAGACCTCTCATTCACACTTCATTCACACAATCATGCTAGCAACGTATCCCAAAAACACAGCCCAATCCTGTCTTTTCTGACTAGGCTATGTTCAAATTCCAAAATCAAGAAGACGATAGTTTCGCCCCGCGAATACTCATGCAGGGGTAGTCGGACCGTCTTGAGAGGTGATCAAGCTCTCTTTCCAAGTTCCAAGTTCAAAATTCAAAACGGCAGTACTGCTCTGACTCATCTGTCTAGACATACCAAATCAAAACTATACTCACCGGATCCGGTCCTCAAAGTTCCCAAGCAAGCGCATGAGTTGGACCTCGGACTCCCCTCACTCGGGTTCGAGGTGTTGGTTCCAACCGGGCCCGGCACCCGCCGAGGTCCGGCCAGCTCCCTCCGATGCAAGGGACCGGTGGCGCCAGAGAGCGAGCCCACGTCGGAAGGGCGCGATCCCGGCAGGACCAAACCTGTAGAGGCGGAAAGTCGTGGTATATTGCCCTATATACCCTCTATTACCATACCTTCCCGGCCAACGCACCAAGAATATGTAGCAGCAGAGCGCAGACAAACCAATGATACCAGGAGTCTGTTCAGAAGGTCCAAATCATTTATTTGTGCACAAGACTCAAGCAGAATCACATTCAAAATGGCTGAGCAATGGTTTCTAGCAAAACAACAACTTTTATACCGTTCTTCTCCATTCTAGACATAGGCAAACATTTCATTGGTCCCGGTAACCCCCCGTACACCTTCTATTGGTTCCGGTACCGATATGGCTATCCAATGATGTCCTTTGACTGGGCTTAGCACCTGCTTACCCCCCTTATAGTCCCAATTACAATGGCCAGTTCACCAACTTAGATACTTTTCTCTTCCAAGGCCATTTAACTAGTTAGAACATGTGGGAAAGCAGGGCACTGTAACCTTTCTTTCAGCAGAGTTAATTAATTCCATAGCAGCTGTACTCTCTTATCAATAGCAATTAAACTTATTTTTCTATATTTTTTGAGTTTCGATTCTGCTCAGCTAAGCTGATTGTGCCTTGTTAAGTTTCAGTTCTATAGTAGCAGCATTCTGGGGAATGTGCAATTCCTATGGGCCTCTCCACGGGCTTCATTTACAGGTCAAGCTATTTAGGCCTGTCTGCTTATTTCAGACACCATGGATCATAGGCCTTCGCCTACCACAATACGAATCTGTTTAAATAAATAAATTAATTAATTTTAGTTATCATCCAGTACACTGTTGGGTCAATTTTCAGCAGTGACGGTGATTACATTTTTTTAAAAGTCCACTGTGGTATTTTAAAAAATATATACATTCAGAGCTGCTATATGGATAGATGCTGGTAGTGAATACACATAGGAATCAGTATATATATAGCAGCAATATTCAGCCACAATGGAAGGCTTTTTCAGATGTATATGGCAGTATACATGAGTACAAAGCTTCTTATAAAATTAGGTCATATGGAAAAGTATGCATGATTGAATTAGGTATGTCTTTATATGTAACTTTAGAGTAGGCGGGGTTAGAGGAGGAATTTGGGTAGCGCATGGGCAGAGTCATAATTTATGTGCATATTGTACATATAAACATTTACACCACCTTGCCAAGCAAGTATAAATGTCTGTGGCTTCAATATAGCTGTTACTGTATATTTGCTGGATTTGTGCTAGTATTTTATAAAGGCACAAAAATGCCCATGGAGCCTATTTTAGAAGCCTTATGCACCTTTTCCATGTGGAAATTACATGTGTAGATCGCATATAATTGTAAATGGTGATTTCAGAAAGCTGCTGTTTATATGTGGAGATCCAGACCATGCAGAGATTTCAAGAACGAATGATGAGGACATAGTTTGAGCAGAGTAAAAATCTGCATGTGTATTTCCCATTTCACAAAGGGAATGTGCATATATGGGAAAACATTTCCCTTTTGTTTTTTTCACCAGCTTAGAGGCACATGCAGATTTTACAAAAATGATCATTTCAATCAGGGCTTTATATGAGGATTAAGGGAAAAAGATACCTTAATCCCCTGTTGTTTATTTCTGCCTAAAAAATGTCTAAATTGATGCCACAGTACTTATTGGCAGCACTTATATTTATAGATTTTCAAAATGGCCCGGATAAACATAAAAATGCTGGCATTTACAGATGGAAGTTGCAAAATCACAGCTTCCAGGTGGAAGCGGCTGAGTTGGTGAAGCTCATCTTTCCCATGTATAGATGTGTAGAATGGCTCTTCCCGTTGTGCATACCTGCAAATCCATGCACACTTCTGCATGTCATTATATGTATTTTACAAAATGCTCCCTGTTCCACAGAGCTTTAACTGAGCACTTAACAACCTGGACATTTCAATTCCAGTCACTATATTCTATGTGAAATGTGCCTTAATGTGCTTTAATAAAATAGGCTAAAATGTTAAAAATTATCCTCTACACATAAACAGTTTGCTTTTTTTGTAGGCCTTGAATAAATTGCTCCCCTTCTTTCTCTTTGCCCTCTTGCTTTTTCCTCCTTGACTTTCTTATTTCTTTATATCTTTTTAGAGCATTCAAGGATCGACTTTATCCTATTGATATCTGGCTGCTGCCGATTTTGGAACAATTATTTGTTTTTGTAGACATATCTGTAAGTCCTTGTATACTGCTAATGCAGGCAATACTTTGCTGAGACATGTCAGGTAATTTAATGATTTGCCTATGATACCTCTATGCATGCTTTATTTTTAATTTATTGTATTTTTTTTAAAGGTTTTGCGTTTTCCTGTGTTGTAGATGTTCATTTTTATGTATTTAGTTTATTGATCATCCACTGCTCTTGTTTTTTGGTTCTAACCTACCTGCGGTGTGCAATTTATGCTCTTAATTTGAATCTTTCTTGCAAATTCCTTCTACTAGAACAGTGCATTTGCCATGGATAGGAACAGGGCCTTTTCGGTTGTAGAGACATTTTGGTGAAATAAGCTCCCTGATAGATTGTGCCAAAAGATGAATTATTTGCACTTCCATAAGGGAGCAAAGGCTTGGCTGTGGCAGGTAGCTTTTAGGATATTTTGAAAAGAGAGTATTTTATTTTATAGTTTATAGTTCTGTTTGGATTATAGTTTTTTATGTAACTAGATATGGTAGAATTTGGGGGATGGGAGACGTTTATTTTGAATATTTTATTGCTATCTATAAATCATCTTTTGCACGTTATAAAAGGTATTAATAAATCACAATGAATATACTGATGGGTTACCTTCAGTAATTATCTCAGATTAATTTACTGTGGCTTTTTTAGGTCTTTTGATTTTGGGCCAAACCTGGATTGTGAGATTTTATTTTGTGATAGATCTTGCTACTCCCATGGGCAATTATTTAGAAATAGATTTTTCTGATTCTGGGGATTATTGCTTCCCAACTGATTATACTATAGAAAAGGATCAGAACTGTGCCGATCTGATCCAGTTACCTGTTTGCAATTTCTATGTGTTAATGAAAAAACCCCTTGGAAATACTTTTATAGCCATCCTGGGAACTATCCAACAATATGCATGGTTCAGAAGAAGGAATGAGAAGCCTTCGCTCTGCTGACGCTCTTATTTGTTACCCCACAGCAAAACTGGAATGGATATAGACATCAGTGAGACAGCAAAAATTAGAAAAAGGACAGAAATTGCAAAAGTGGAACAGAATGTTATGCCTATGGTTTGGAAGAGGCAGCTTTCACATTATTTAAGTTTGATCAGAAAACAAGCTATGAAAATACAGCTAAATAAAATAAATGAAAATAATTTTAAATTGAAAAACTGCTGAAAAACTATGTACTTTGAAATCTTTCTGACAACTCAAAACACTTCCATTGTTCATGACATGGAGATCATATTTGCTCAATTTGCTTGTTAAAAATTCTTCTTTGGAAGAAACAACCTTTTTTGGGAAGATAATTGATCATTGACAAATAAAAGTGAAATCCTGTTTTGCTGCAGCATTCACTGCAGTGTGTGCAATTTCACCACAATCAAATATGCTATGGAGTTAATTTTAGAAACCTTAGGTGCCATTCACATTATAAAAAGGAGAGTTACGAGTACATTGGCATATGCATATACAGTACAGTAAATAGCAATTTTATAAAGGGTGCTACTTTTATATAGCGACAGTAGAACACAGGGTTTTGTCCATAAAGGAGGTATATTTCGATTGAGATCTGGGTGGTCCTTCACAGTATATGTGCATTCTGTGTTTTATAATGGCCATACACATATTCTGCAGCACTTTAGCATTTACACCTGCTCAGCGTCATGCATAATCCCTGAGTAGCTTGTCTGGGACCTGGGGATTAGAGATTTGTATACCTCTTTGAATTCCAATTCCCCCCTCTCCCCCATGGCCAAAATGTGCCTAACATATATAGTAACATAGTATATGATGGCAGATAAAGATCAGTATGGTCCAACTAGTCTGGCCAATAAGGAGTCTACAGTAGGTGTACCTGCTGTAGCAAAGTGCAATCAATGAATAAGTCAAGGAGTCAGTTGACAGGGTCCAAGCCAGTTTAATGTGCACAGGTCCAGTCAGTCAAAGCTTCAAAAGGAACTGAGCAAACGTTTATACAGAGACATAACCATTTATACCTCTTTTTCAGTTTGATACATGAGAATTTTCTATTGGTTCCAACTCGATACATGCAAATGTCTCATTGGTTATACATTCCCTTCATTTGTCCAATTAGAAATCCCTCCGGAGCCTAGCAACCGGCCCCCCTCTTTTAGGATTGCTTGAACAATGGTACAGTTCTTAATTTCGTTACTTCTCTACTGCAAGGTTAACCCTGGCTTCAGGAATGCATGTATTGAAACATTTCTGTTCTTTCACACACAAGAGAATAATAGAAGACTTATGAATTCATAAAAACTTCTTATTAAGCAGTTTAAAACAGTTTTATCATTTTCCACAGATTTTTGGTTCTTTTCTAGCTATAATGGGAGTTAGGATCCAGGCCTAACTTACAGGCCTTTCATAGTAGCAGGCCATGCTAGGCCATAGCCTACCACATTCCCCCCTTTGATTATTCTCACCCGCAAGTGAGGAAGGGTGAGAATTAAATCACTCATTAGTCAATTAATACATTATACTGGTGTAATAGCATCATCATCGTGTGGTATAGGGTAATATTGCCACATAGCTAATACCTTCGCAGCTGCCTTCCACTCTATAGTGTTATCAATTGATGATGTTATCATGCGTAAGCAGAGGGGTAGGAGACAAGGGAGCAATAAGCACATGGCTAATATGAATAGTACAATAAACATAAGGGATTTCAGACCACCAATCCAGGAAAACAATGAACCAAACCACCCATCCATCTTTAAACTGTGCCAAGTCTGGACAGGCACAAATGTCTGCTCTCTCATCTGAGTGGCTAAATCTTCAACTACATGCCCATTATTATCAATCTGTAAACAACAATTACTTAGATTCAGCTTCCCACATACCCCACCTTCAGCCGCTAACAAATAATCCAAAGCTAATCGATTTTGATAAATGGCTGTGCGCATTTGCGTACTTTGCTTTGCCAGAAGGGTTAGTGCTTTACTAGTTTCATTGGTTATTATTTCAACAACAGCTTGCAAACGTATTATTCGATTAATCATATAAACAGGAGTACGATATCCCCAAGTCCCATCCTGCTCCCAAGTAGCAGGTCCATAGTATGAGATGATTCTTTCTGGGGGCCATTCTTCAGATGACGCATCCCATTTGTCCCATTGGCCTATTTTCAAGGCCTCCTTCAGCTGTCAACTTCTGTACACAGGATATCCCAATTGTTCTTTATCTTTATCTTTATTCAAAGTATTTGATAAACCGCCCTGTACCAAAGCGTTAAGGCGGTGTACAATGCAATGGACTGCTGGAAAATAAAGGAAGAAAGGAACGCCAAAAATTGATAGGAAAGGAGCGAGAGATAAAGGTGGAAAGATAGAACAGGACAGATGTCAATACAAACCGGGAAGAGAAATGGGAGGGGGGGCGGGATGGGGGGTGAGGAGGTGAGGGTAGGTAAGGGCTGGGTGGTTAGAATAGGAGGTGTCCAAGAGTCCGGAGGGTTATGAGGGGTAGGGAAGTCAGGGTTGTGTAAATTGATGGGAGGTATGGGAAGCATGACTGGTGATGTGGGGATGACTTAATAAATGGCACGTAAATTCCTAGGTGGGGTCAGGGAGGTTGAAGGCTTGGTGGAAGAGATAGGTCTTAAGGAGGGTCTTGAATCGGGGAAAGGATAGTTCAATGCGGAGGGAGTGTGGGAGAGAATTCCAGAGAGCGGGACTTGCAAAGAAGAAGGCGGCGCGGCGGGTTGACTCAAGGTGTGCATTTGTGGGGGAAGGTAGGAAAAGGCGATTGCCGTGGGAGGAACGAAGAAGGCGAGGTACGGGTTGAAGGTAAATGAGATCAGAAAGGTACTGGGGCGTGCTTGTGTGGAGGGCCCTGTGTGTAAGAATAAGGATTTTGTATAGGTAGCGAACTTTGATAGGGAGCCAGTGGAGGGAAAGGAGATGAGGGGTGATGTGATCTCGGGATGAAGAGAAGGTGAGAAGACGGGCAGCGGTGTTTTGAATGAGCTGTAATCTGTGAAGTTGATAGTGGGGGAGGCCGGCGAGGAGGGAGTTACAGTAATCGAGTCGGGTAGTTACTAAGGAAATCACCAGGGTGGTGAGGGATGGAACTGAAAGCAGTGGCTGGATAGCCCTAATCCTGTGAAGGTGAAAAAGAGAGCTACGTACCACACCAGAAATGTGTTGATGGAAGGAGAGGGATGAATCGAGAGTAACACCAAGATAACGTAGATGAGAAACTAGGGGAATAGGAGAGTCAGACATGTGTGGTGACAGAGTGGGGGGGGGGGGAAGCGCTAAAGGTGAACCATATAGCTGCAGATTTAGAAGGATTGACCACTAGGAAGTTGTTGAGGAACCAGTCAGAGACGGCAGTTAAACAGGTGTTGAGAAGAGTGAGGTCTGGAGCCAGTGAAGGGGTGTGGTAGATCAGGAGAATATCATCTGCGAAAAAGTAGGCGGAAAGACCATGCTGTTGTATGAGAAGAGCAAGAGGGGCAAGAAAGATATTAAAGAGAAGAGGGGCAAGGATAGAACCTTGTGGAACGCCGCAGGGAAGAGGAAAGGATGTAGAGGACAGAGAACCAGTGTGAACTGCAAAGGATCGGGAAGAGAGAAAGGAACGGAACCATTGATGAACAGTGCCCTGGATACCGAGGTCGGAAAGGCGAGTGAGAAGAGTGTGATGATCGATGACATCAAATGCTGTTCTCCCTGGGATGTAGGCAGAAGGAAGAAGGAAGGTCGTATGGTTCCCAATACACATGCGCCTCCCCAGTGGTGAGGAAGTCTGGCATATGCTCGGGTTCCGCAAATCCAGTACAGTCCAGGTGGTGCTTGCCAAGAATTATATGCTGCTAAGTTAGTCCAGATACTGGCAAGTTTGGGGAACTGAACTAGAGGATTGGAAGGTTCAGTAGCATTGACTCCTGACCACCAAGATGTCTTTTTAGTGGTACTGTTGTAGAACGTTTGATTGAGATAGACCAGCTGCCCCACTTCCATATTAAACAGTGGTCCATAGCGAGAAAAACATAAGTTACCCACAATGGAGTGGGCCAATACCCATTCACTTGTGGTATTGTGTAGATAAGTCTGATTGTATGGAATAGAATAGTTCAGTTCTTGTTCTTCCCAAGGCCATTGGTCTCCCATCGTTGTTCCTCCACAAAACAAACAGTCTGAAACATGGAGACTAGATGCAATTGCTCCCGCTAATTCAAGAAACAATTTCTGGGAGGCAGGAGGAATTTCAAACTCTGATTTCATGGCTTCGTAGAAGGAGTGATGTATACGATAGGGTGAGGATACATGAGTTTTGGTGTTTAATTGCAGATATAAGATAGTCCCAGAATCTATACCTCCTCCTGCAATACGCAACCCAAACTTGTATCCTTGCTTCCAGTGGCTGGGGTTGGCTATGAGGAGTTGTAGAGGATTACAGGCACCTTTCTGGCATTTCTTGGGTTCTGGTAGTCTGATCTTTGTTAGGCTGCCTTTGCGATGATCTCCATCTCATCCCGTAGGTGCATTCTTCCAGGTAGCAAAATATACACATTCCCATTTTGGGCAAAAGTAATCATATTTAGATGTGGTGGTGTAGATAGTGGCTGCAGAACTCTTTCCTGTACACCGTCCCCATCCGTAGGCTCCTTCTGGACACATGTATTTATCATCATGGTAGTTTGCTCACTCCCATGACCCACATCTGTGGTAAGCATTTCTGTTGATTGCATCACAAGCATCAAAGTTCAAGATGATAGGTTTTGTGGGGTTGGTGAGGGGTTTTGTCGCATTCAGGATGGCTCCATCTTCATCATTCCAACGTATCTCAAATGTATAGTATGATGGGTTTTGTCGAGGGTTATAACAAGTCTTACTTTTCCCCTTTGTGCAAATGTTCAGTTCAGTGCCATTATAAATACACCGGCTGACTGTACCAGTGCAAGTATAGTAGGAATGATAGAGCAAAGTCTGAGTAATCTTTTGTCCTGTTCGGGTGGTGGTTATGCAGGCTGCACAAGGGGGTAGAGCAAAAGTCTTTTCCAGGATTCCCAGGATCACCACTCCCACAAGGCAATAGTGGAAGAACATTATGATTACAGTCTCTGGAGGTTAACTGGAAAGTGGGTATGATGAACTTGTTGAGTCTTCTTCTGTTTCCGCTGCGATGGTCACTCTCGCGTGACGTAGGTGGATTCTGAAGATTCTCTATAAAGCTGGCTGTCTCCTCAAGGTGAGTCGCAATGGAGTCTCAGGATCATTCACTGATGTCCATTGGCCAGGATCAGGAGCAGCTGCCGGCTTCACTCGACTGTGGTGGATCCAGGGTTCGAATTCTGCAACTTTCACTGCGGTGGGGGTTGACAGGATGACGACATAGGGTCGCTTCCAATGCGGCGCCAGCGGGGTCTTTCTCCACTCTTTCACCCACACGGACGTTCCTGGCTTGAAGGGATGCAGAGGCTCGGTCAGGTTGATGAGTAGTCGGTCTTGCACCCATGTTTGGAATTTCTGCAAAACAGAACCTAAAGCTAATAGTTCTTGTCTAGTTATTTCAGATCCTATCTGTCTCATGTCTCCCTTTATTCCATGCACTATGGGTGGAGGTCGCCCATACAAAATCTCAAAAGGGGAGACTCCTAAGGATCTGGTGGGAGCTGAACGTATCCTAAGAAGGGCTATGGGGAGAACTTGGAGCCACTTCAGGTGTGTTTCTTGGCAAAGCTTGGATAACTGAGTTTTCAGGGTTCTATTCATACGTTCTACTTTCCCTGAACTCTGGGGTCTGTAAGCAGTGTGTAACTTCCATTTTATTTGCAAAGCTTGAGCTAACTGTTGGGTCACTTGGGATACAAATGATGGACCATTATCTGACCCTATAGTTGATGGTATTCCAAATCGGGGAATGATCTCATGGAGCAATACCTTAGTGACTTCTCAGGCTTTCTCAGTTCGGGTGGGATAGGCTTCTACCCACCCTGAAAATGTGCAGACTAACACTAACATATAGTGATATCCATTTGCACGGGGCATTTCAGCAAAGTCTATCTGTATATCTCTCATGGGGGTCACCCCTACTGACTGAACTCTTGGGGGTGGAACAGGACCTTGCTTGGCATTATTTTTGCCTTGCTTGGCATTATTTTTGGCACATATCAGACATTGCTGTGCCACCGAGGCGGTCACGGATCCTAGCAGTGAAATACAGAAATGGGGTCTCAGGGCTTTCTTCATGGCTGTTTTTCCATAATGTGTGGCTTGGTGAAAAGCTTGAACAGAGGCTGGCCCTAATGCTTCAGGGATGACTGTAGGAACTGGAGGTGGACTACCTTCTGGGGGTGGCAGCACTATCCAACCTTGTTCTGTCAAGACTCCTCCCTCCTTTTCACAATAATAGTCTAACTCTCTTGTAGTGTATCGGGGTGCCCAGGAACTAAGGGGCACAGGGAATAGGGCTGCTTGCATTACAGTATCTTGGGTCCTAACTTGTCCTGTGGTGGCTGCCTTTCGGGCTGTGGCATCTGCAAATCTATTCCCTCGGGTGACTTCTCCTGCTCCTGCCTGATGACCTCGGCAGTGCATGACTGCCACTTGTTTGGGGGCCCATACAGCATCTAATAACATCAATATCTCATGCCCATACCTAATGGCCTTACCTCCTGAGGTGATCAACCCTCGCTCTTTATACAAGGCTCCATGTGCGTGCAAAGTAGTGAAAACATATTTGGAATCTGTGTACACATTTATGCGGAGTCCTTCTCCTAATGTCAAAGCTCTGGTGAGGGCTATCAACTCAGCTTTCTGTGCAGAAGTTCCTGGGGTCAGGGCTGAGGACTCAACTACCAGATCAAGGGTCACCACTGCATATCCAGCGCAACGATGTCCATTGATGACCAAACTGCTTCCATCCACAAAGAAAGTCCGTTCAGGGTCCTCTTGAGGGACATCGGTCAAATCAGGGTGACTTGAAAATACAGTGTCCATGGTTTCTAAGCAATTATGATCAGGTGGCCCGGACCAATTGGAAACAATGTAGCAGGGTTCAGAGCTTGACTAACTTTCAACTGTATTCGAGGGTTTTCACACAACATGCTTTGATACTTCAACATTCGTGCATTGGTTAGCCAGAAGTTTCCTTTGTGTTCCATGAGAGTCAGAACAGAGTGTGGCACGGTGACTTGAAGAGTTTGTCCTAGTGTGAGTTTGTCTGCTTTGCCCACTAGGAGGGCTGTTGCTGCAACAGCTCTCAGACAAGGGGGCCATCCTTTTGCAACTACATCCAATTGTTTTGACAGATAAGCTACTGGTCGTTGCCAGGATCCAAGAGATTGGGTCAATACTCCCAATGCATTTCCTTGTGACTCATGGACAAAAAGATGGAAAGGCTTCTGAACATCTGGAAGACCTAAAGCTGGGGATGACATCAGGGCCTTTTTCAAAGTCCGGAATGCTACATCTTGTTCGGGTCCCCAGTCTAGTGGGGATTTTTCCATTCCTTTGGTGACTTGGTATAGTGGTTTTGCAATCAGGGCAAAGCTGGGGATCCATATGCGACAATATCCCGCGGCCCCCAGGAAGGCTCTCACTTGCCTCCTAGTGGTTGGAATGGGGATATTCCATACAGCTTCTTTGCATTCTGGTCCTAAACGTCGGATCCCACTGGACAACTGGAATCCTAGATATTTGACTTCAGTTTGGCATAGTTGTGCTTTGGCTCTTGAGACTTTGTATCCAGCATCTTTGAGAAGGTACAAAAGTTCACTAGTAGCTTGCAGGCATTCACTTTCTGAGTTGGTGGCTATGAGCAAGTCATCTACATACTGAAGAAGAACCCTCTTTCCTGGGTCCACTGGGTAACTTGAGAGATCTTGATTCAGGGCAGCACTGAAGAGAGTAGGTGAATTCTTGAATCCTTGGGGTAATCTGGTCCAGGTGAGCTGACCCCGCCTTCCTGTTGTGGGGTCTTGCCATTCAAAAGCGAATAAAGGTTGACTGGTGGGTGCTAGGCGCACACAGAAAAGGGCATCTTTCAGGTCCAGGACGGTGAAATGAGTAGCCTCAGTGGGGATCAGTCCCAAGAGAGTATAAGGGTTTGGTACTACTGGGTATATAGTTTCAAATGCATCATTTACTCGCCTTAGATCTTGTACTGGGTGGTAGTCCCCTGTCCCAGGCTTCTTTACTGGGTGAAGGGGGGTATTCCAAGGTGACTGGCATTCCTTGAGAAGTCCATACTTCAGCAGTTTCATCAAATGGCAGTGAATTCCTTCAATGGCTGGTCGAGGGAGAGGATACTGCTTCACATGCACTGGTTCCACTCCTGGCTTGAGGGTGACAATGACAGGGGCTATGTTCTTCGCTAGGCCAGGTGGATTATCTTCTGCCCATACTTCAGGTGGGGCTATGAGGTTGGTAGGTATACAGGGACTGGTTGACTTTATTGGAGGTGCACTATAGAACCGCCATTCTTCTTCTCGGGGAACAGTAAGCACCATCAATCCAGCAGGCTTTGGGTTCACAGTCATTTTCATTTCTCCCCCTTCAGCAAAGGATATTTGGGCCTGGAGCTTGGCAAGCATGTCTCGGTCCAATAGTGGAATAGGGCACTGAGGCATATACAAGAACTGGTGTGTTATTTTCTGTCCCCCTAGTTCACACATGCGGTTCTGCAAGAATGGTTTTGTGGCTTTATTTCCAGTGGCTCCCACAATGGTGACAGATCGTGAGGACAGAGGAGCTACTGGCTTGGCTACTACTGAATGTTCTGCTCCTGTATCTACCATGAATTCCATGTATTGGTCCCCTATCTTTAAACTGACCATAGGCTCCTGGGGACCCAGGGTGAACTTGGAGCCCGGTCTGGCCTAGTCTTCATCTATGTCGTCCAGGTCATAGCCCGTTGCTACTGCCACTCCCTCAATGGCCTCCTACCTCTCCTGCTGGAACTGTGTTCGATTCATTCCTCCCCTCCTTTGAAATTTTCCTCCTGGCCTCCAGGGACTCCCTCCTCCCCTTGCGGGGGCGGAGTCCAGATGCAGGCACTCATTTCTCCAATGTCCTTCTTCCTTGCAGTAGGCGCACTGATTTGCACCCAATTGAGGCCTTTCGCTTCCGCGGTCTCTTCCACGTCCTCTGGTCCTTTGATTAGGAAAACCTCCTCCACGTCGTTCAGTTATAGCAGCAGCAAGAAGATCTGCCTTCTTCTTCATCTTTCGTTCACTTTCTCTGTCTCGTTCATTTTTACGATTCACAAATACTTTCTGAGCGACTTTCATTAACTGAGCTGTATTCATGCCCGCAAATCCATCCAATTTCTGCACTTTTCGCTTTATGTCTCTCTGGGACTGACTAACAAAGGCCGCATTTACCATGCGTAAATTTTCCTGAGCGGAGGGATCATATGGGGTATACAATCTATAAGCTTCAGACAACCGCTCATAAAAGGCCGCTGGGCTCTCATCTGGACCCTGGAGAACTTCTGATACTTTCCCGATATTCATGGCCCTCTGGCCTCCCTTCTTCAGGCCCTGCAATAAGGCCTGGCGAAATCTGGTTAGGGCCGCCGCCCCCCTTTCCTCATTCGGGTCCCACCCGGGATCTTCATTGGGATATTCTGCCACAGCTGCTTGCGGGGGATTTATTCCTCCCCTTTCTACAGGGTTCTCTTCTAACCATCGGAGGGCTGCTTGCCCGATTTGGCCTCGCTCCTCAGTAGTGAAGAGGGTGGACAGGAGCTGGCGACAATCGGCCCAGGTAGGCTGATGGGTTTGCATAATGCTAGACATTAATTCTGTTAATTCCTGGGGCTTGGCTGTGTAGGAAGCATAATGCGTTTTCCAGTTTAATAAATCTGTGGTGGAAAAGGGTACATTAACTAAGCTGGTTGGTCCTGGCGCCATCTGGCCCTGATCTTTTAAAACAGGCATTCCAGGCACTTGGCGTAATGGCATTAGGTGCCCTGCTTTCTCCTTCTTCTTGGGAGTTACGCTTCTTAAATCATAAGGCTCCCGGACACAAATCTCCTTGGTGGGTGACCCTGAATTGGCAGGAGAGCCTCCGCTTTCTATCTCATCAGAGGACTCGAGTCCCCCTGCTGTGCTTGGGCCTGACTCGGGACTTTCACTCGCGGTAGGGCGCTTCTTAGGATGCTGTATCGATATTTTCTGGGGCTCCTCTTCTGGCTCTACTTCAGGTTGTGGTGCTGTGGGGACTAAATTCTGTGGGTGCTGGGGTAACCTATCCAGAATATCTGGGGACTCTGGGTCAGAATACACAGGCGGCTTCTCTTCCTTAGCCTTTTTGGTTCCCCTAGTAGTAGCTACAAATATTTTACAGTGCTCCTCATAACAGCGCTTCATCCATGAGGGCTGCTGTTCACATACACTTAACCAGGAATCTATATAGGGGAACTGGTCAGGATACACTCTTAATATGAGCTGATGGATTCGTAAAACTGTCTCAAAATCAAAGGTGCCCCCTCGGGGCCATGAAGCAGCTAATGCGGGCTACTCCCTTTCACATAACATTTTTAATCTGGATGGAGTCATTTTCGTACCATAATCGCCCGAAAATCCTTTACGGAAATTCTTGATCATACATGCCAACGGAGTTTGCGTGTACTCCGTTCCTCCCATAATCTAAACGTACCTACGTACACTACCTACGTACTCAACGTACCTGCGTACGTTACGTACCCTACGTCCCTACGTACACGTAATGACGTACAAGACAACGAACAATAAGGATAGGTAGGATGGCTGTAGGTAAGGGGTCCGTACAGCCCACAGAACACTGGGGGGGGGGACAAACACCACTCGCTTCCTCCTGTTCGCGACCTGGGCACGGTCGCCTGGCCAGGAACTGCGCTACTTAGGAGTCTGCTCTCGCTCGGTCTGTATTTCAAGACCTCCCACTCACACAAGCAAGCATATTTCAACAAGATATCATATTTCAATATTTCAAGTGCCCAGGTTTTCTGACTAACTGACTATTTCAAACAAGAAGGGTCGATGGCTTCAGCTTCCGCGTTCCTTACGCGGAGCTTACTAGGACCGCCCTTATGGGAGGTGATCAGGCTCCCTTGTCTCGCCCACACTCATGCGAGATTTCCCAGTTAGTCTATACCAAATATGTCCTGCGCACGCAAGACGTTGTCCCAGGCTGTTCTTTCTGACTATCGAATCACAGAAAATGTCTACTCACCGGATCCGGTCCCCGATACCACACCAGCTTCTGAGTTGGAACCTGGACTCCCCCGGGTCGGAGGTGTTGGCCAGCTGGACCCGATGGCCCGCCAAGGCAGGCGGAACCCTCTCCGGCACAAAAGGGCCGGCGGCGCCTGAGGTTTCCCCCGCGGTCAGACAGACACGGTTCCAACCGGGCCAAACCTCAAGGCGAATTGCGTGGATTATTCACTTGAATACCATTTACCACTTGCACTTCCCGGCCAACGCACCAAGAATATGCTGTAGCAAAGTGCAATCAATGAATAAGTCCAGGAGTCCAAGCCAGTTTAATGTGCACAGGCCCAGTCAGTCAAAGCTTCAAAAGGAACTGAGCAAACGTTTATACAGAGACATAACCATTTATACCTCTTTTTCAGTTTGATACATGAGAATTTTCTATTGGTTTCAACTCGATACATGCAAACTTCTCATTGGTTATACATTCCCTTCATTTGTCCAATTAGAAATCCCTCCGGAGCCTAGCAACCGGCCCCCCTCCTTTAGGATTGCTTGAACAATGGTACAGTTCTTAATTTCGTTACTTCTCTACTGCAGGTTAACCCTGGCTTCAGGAATGCATGTATTGAAACATTTCTGTTCTTTCACACACGAGAATAATAGAAGACTTATGAATTCATAAAAACTTCTTATTAAGCAGTTTAAAACAGTTTTCTCATTTTCCACAGATTTTTGGTTCTTTTCTAGCTATAATGGGAGTTAGGATCCAGGCCTAACTTACAGGCCTTGCATAGTAGCAGGCCATGCTAGGCCATAGCCTACCACATACCCACTGCTCCATGCAGGCCACCCCTCTCTATTTGTTGAGGTATAAGAAATAGTTGTATTTATTTAGATTTTATCCTCTTGCAGTAAAGGGATCCACGGTGTCTGTCCCAGGCCATTTTAAATTTCGTCACTGCATTTGCTCCCACCACCTCCATCGGGAAGGCATTCCAAACATCCACCACCCTTTCAGTGAAAAATGGTATTTCCTGATGTTGCTTTTAAGTTTACCACCTTGCAGTTTCATTGTATGCTCTCTAGTTTTACAGTTTTCCCTTCTTTGAAGAAGGTTTGTTTGTTCATTAATACCTTTTAAGTGTTCAAACATCTCCTTTAGGATATACATATTTAGATCTTCAAGTCTCTTCTCATACGTCTTCTGGCACAGGCTCCAAATCATTTTGGTCACTTTCCTCAAGTCTTTCTGAGGAAGGTTCCCTAATGTTTCAGCCACTGTGCATACAAGTTTATAATGTACAAAACATTCGTGCATATGTCACAGCTGCACATATGGCTATGTAATGCTATTTACACTTGCATGTTCCCACTGTGATGCTACTAATTTTTTTTTGCATTTATGTAGCACCAATAGTACATGTATTTTTAATGGCATTATATGTATTTTATAGAAAGCTCAGAGTTCACTGAGCCTTTATAAAATATTTACATCATACATACATCATACATACATCAGACGGACCTAGAGCTTATTTTCCCCACCTACATGACATATGGACAGTTATCCTCCAAATTCAAAAGTACATTCTTTTTTTTTTTAACAGAAAGCTGTTTTTAACTCCCTTGTTAACTAATTTTGTGTACAGATATGCTATGCTTGTTGCTTCCTTCCTGCCTGTCTGATGCATTCACTTCATTGGATCCTTTTTCATTGGCTAGTGGGAGGTTTATATTCTGTGACATAATTTGACCAGGCAAGTGGATGCTGCAAACTATGATAAAATTAAAGAGCGCGTGCTTTGGCCACAGTCATTGCATATAGTCAGGATTTCTTATAATGAAATTATGCTGCCCTTGTCATCATTCTCCCTTTGAGCCAACCACATTCAAAGGCACTCACCAAACTCTACAAGCCCTAACTCTAAGGAACACTACCTGACCATCATACAGAGAGACAGCACAACTGTGAGTATACAACACTAGAGTCCTGACTTAGCCCATTACTGGTATACTGTAGGGGTGTGAATGGGGGGTGGGGGGGGGGGCTTCTGGTCTAAGGAAGATAGCTGGAATAAAAAGAAGTAATGAGGAGTAAATATCTAACATCGTATGAACAGGCTGTGATAGCCAAAGGGTATTGTGATCAAAGCAAACACAAAGCCACTGCTATCCCTGGGTGTAAGTAGCATGGAAGATGCAGTGACCACTAAAAGAGATTTAATCCCAGAGCTAGTCCTGACAGTCGACCGTGGCATCATCATCAATGTGAGAAACACCACTTAGTTGGACTTTGGGATTTCTTTGAGAGCACTACTTCACTACTGCCAACTGTGAAACATGCAGAGTTTGCTGGTACTGCAGCCAAACAGGACAAAAATGGCAAGATTACTCCATAGCCTTCCATGAGAGCGAATGATAGTGCTCAACATAAGAAAATAAGATATACTATACTGGGTCAGACCAAGGTCCATGATGCCCAGTATCCTGTTTCCAACAGTGGCCAATCCAGGTCACAAGTACCTAGCAGTTTCCCACAAAGACATAGAGGCTCCACAATGCTTGTATTGGGGCAAGCAGTAAGTTTCCCAGGTCCTCTTTAATAATGGACTTTTCCTCCAAGAACTTGTCTCCACTCAGCCGTCTCTTTCCCAGATTGAAGAACCCTAACCTTTTAAGCCTCTCCTCATAGGGGTATTCTTCCATCCGCTTTAACATATTGGTGGCTCTTCTCTGTACCTTTTCTAATGCCACTATATTATTTTTAAGATATGACGACTAGAATTGCACACAATGTTCAAGGTGTGGTCGCACTATGGAATCATACAGATGCATTATAATATCCTTTCTCTTATTCTCCATTCCTTTCCTTATGATTCCTAGCATTCTATTTGCCTTCTTGGCTGACACTGCACACTGGGCAGAGGGTTTCAACATGTTATCCACGGTAACGCCTAAATCTTTTTCCTGGGTGCTGGTTCCTAATGTGGAACCTTGCATCATGTAACCATAGTTTGGTTGTTCTTTCCTAGGTGCATAACTTTGCACGTGTCCACATTAAATTTCATCTGCCATTTGAACATCCAGTCATCCAATTTATCAAGTCCTCTTGCAATTTTTCACAATCCTCTTGGGATTTAACAATTTTGAATAATTTTGTGTCATCTGCAAATTTGATTACCTCACTTGTTATTACAATTTCCAGGTCTTTTACGAATATGTAAAAAAGCAGCAGATCCAGCACAGATCCCTGGGATACTCCACTATTCACTTTTCTCCATTGGGAAAATTGGCCATTGGCCCTACCCTCTACTTTCTATTTTTTAACCAGTTCCTGATCCACAATAGTACACTGCTTCCTATCCCATGACATTTTAATTTCGTTAAGTCTCTCATGAGGGACCTTGTCAAAGGCTTTCAGAAAATACAGATATACCATATTGAATGACTTACCTTTGTCTACCTGTTTATTCACATCTTCAAAAAAACATAACAGATTAGTAAGATAAGACCTTGCTTGGCTAAAACCATGTGGGCTTTCTCCCATTAAACGAATGACTATCTACATGTTCAGTAATTTTGTTCTTTGTAATGGTTTCTACCATTTTCCATGTTATTAACGTAAGGCTCACTGGTTTGTAGTTTCCTGGATCGCACCTGGAATTCTTTTTAAAAATTGGCACTACATTGGCCATTCATTAATCTTCGGGTATTACAGATAATTTTAATGATAGTCCACAGATTACTAATATTAGGTCTGCAATCTCATATTTCAGTTCTTTCAACATCCTCTGACATATACCATCCTGTCCAGGTGATTTACTGTGCTTTAGTTTATCAAAGAGTTGTAATACATCTTCCTGGTTTATTGATATTTCTTTCAATTCTTCCGATGCATCACCTTTAAATACCATTTCAGTCATGGGTAACTTCCCTACGTCTTCAAGAATTCATTCAGTCCCTCCACTATGGCCAAGTCCCCTCTTAGTGCCCCTTTTATCCCTCTGTTATCTAATGGTCCAACTGACTCACAGTTTTTTAGCTACGTATGTACTTGAAAAAGTCGTATTCTCCAGGAACAAGCAGGAAGTCAGTCCTCACATATGGGTGACGTCGGTGCCGACGGAGCCCTCGTGCGGAACAATTTCCCAGCTTTCAAAGAAAGCCTTTGGGATTGCATCGCACATGTGCGGTCCCCTTCCCGCCCAAGAGTGCCATCTTGCCCAGTCTTCTTTTTTCCGCGGAGCCCAACAGACATGGTCCCGTTTTCATAGTGGAAAAAGTAGAAAAGTTGATTAATTTCTTTCAGCTTCCTGGTTCGATGCCGGTTCCCCTTCCCACCTTTGGCTCGGTACACCGGTATCGAGTCCGGTCATATTTTTCGTTTTTGTCCTTCGTGACTAGCGTTCGCACTCTTTTTATTTTTCACTGGCAGCCCGGTCGTTTGACCTCGCCGTGGCCCTTTTTCTCCCGATGGCTGCCAATGGGTTTAAAAAGTGTGATTGGTTTAAGAAGTTAATATCTCTCGCCGACACACACGACTGCTGCCTCCAATGCCTTGGCCCTGACCATGACCCGGTGGTCTGTGGGCCATGTGGTAAGATGTCTTAGAAATCTTTGAAGAGCAGGCAGCATCAGCGTGACAGGATTTTTCCTGAGTCCGCATCTGCCCAGGCCCAGATCTCGTCAGAGGCCTCGACATCTCGGGACTCGGAGCCTGAGCACCGTCGTGTGTCTTCTGAGCGGGGGTCTCCCTCCAGGGAACACCAGAGGAAGAAAAAGCTCATTAGGGCGGCGTCGCTGGATGCCTCTGATTGGCCTGGGCCCTCAAGTTCCAGGCCGCGGAGCCCGGACTGCTGCCCTGGGTCCTCGGAGTCGGAGAGGCCGGCTAAACAACCTCGCAAGGAGCCGGAAACGTCAGACAAGGTCATTTCTGTTGTCCTTGTAGACTCTCCTCCGGGAGAGCTGGAGCTGCGGAGCCTTCTGAGCTTCGTCTGAGGATGGCAGCCCTGGAGAGAAGCATGGCTGCCTTCATAGAGCTGCAGCGGGCGCTTCTGGCCGGTCTCGCCGGTCCATCCAACCCGACCATCCGGACTTCGACGTCAAAGTTGACACTGAGGCCAAGCCGATCTTCGAGTCGATCAGGTCTCGAGTCGATCCTCAGCCAAGGTCACCCTCGACCTCCCATTCGGGACCGAGGTTGTTGATGCCGGTGCCCTCGGCGTCAGGGCGGTTGGCCTCAAAGCCCTCGAGGCTGGAACCCATTGAGTCCTCCTCGGAGGACTCGGCATGGGAGACAGAGGAGGAAGACTCTCCGGGTTTGGAGCCTCGGTGAAGGTCCCCTCTGGAGGACACTCGGTTCTCGGACTTTGTAAGAGACATGGCCAAGGCTTTGGCATTCCCTGCGGACTCCGAGGAGGAGCCTCGATCCAAGGAGCTCGAGGCCCTCCAGTATGACTCTCCCCCGAGGGAGGCCCTTACTATACCGGTGCCTCCGATGTTGGAACGGCTGATGCTCCACATGTGGGAGTCCCCGGCCTCGATGCCAGTGCTCAGCAAGCTGGTCAATTCCATCTATCAAGTCCGCAGGAGTCCTGGGTTCCAAAAGGCGCAGCTGCCGCACAACTCTATGGTTGTGGAATCGGCCATGCAATGGCTGAAAAGCCAAAAGACGCATTCCTTGGTGCCTCCCGGTCAGGAGGCCCGGAACCTGGATGCCCTCGGTAGAAAGAGCTACCAGCGCTCGATGCTGTTATGCCATGTCCAAACCTACCAGCTGTACATGGGCATGTACTTGCCGGGCCTGGTAAAGGAGATTGTCGGGTTCTTAGCTGGTCTCTCCGAGGAACCCTTGCAGCACTTCAAGGCCTTGTTCACGGGGATCCGAGAGTGCTCGAAGTTCATGTCTCAAGCATCTTACGACGGCTTTGAGGCTTCAGCCCGAGTAGCCGTGGCCAGCATTGGTGCACGCCATCAGGCCTGGGTCATGGGTTCAGGACAAGTTGATCGATGTCCCATGCCGGGGTGACAACCTCTTCGGCAAACCCATGACGGAAAAAGCTGCAGAAATCGAGTCCAAGTACTTGACCCGGACAAGGTTGTCGAAGAAGACATCTTCACCTTCTCACAAGAAGAAGGCCTCAGGGAAAAAGCCCTTTTTCCCGAGGAAGGGTACGGCTTACAGAAACTACCCCACTTACCAGGCCACCCCAGCTCCCAGCAGGGGCAGCAGGCCAGGGGACAGGGGCATGGCCCACGTAAGCTGAAGACCCCCAAGCCTCCAGCTCCGGCTCCTACCCAGCCGGGAGAGGGTTTTTGACTCCCAGTGCATAGCTCCTCTCCCACCAGTGGTTTGGCCCTGCACAGGAGGAAGGTTGGCCCTGTATGCTCACAGGTGGCCAGCCATTACTACCGACGCCTGGGTCTTAAAAATAGTCCAACAGGGCTATTTACTTCATTTCGACCAGGTGCCCACCTCCTTTTTCCCATGAGAGCCTCTCAGGACCCCTCTTCACAGGAACCTCCTCCTGCAGGAGTTTGGCAGGTCTGCTAAAGGATCAGGAGTTGGCAGGTCTGCTAAAGGATCAGGCGGTGGAACCGGTGCACCTGCAGGGGCAAGGCTTCTACTCCAGGTATTTCCTCATACCAAAGAGAAAAGGAGGCCTTCGCCCCATCCTAGACTTGCGCAATCTGAACAAGTTCCTGGTGAGGGAAAAGTTCAAGATGCTTTCCCTTGGGATCTTACTGCCTTACCTCCACCAGGGAGACTGGCTATGCTCCTTAGACTTAAAGGATGCTTATACACACATCCTCATACACCCAGACCACAGACAATATCTCAGGTTTGTGGTCGAAGGAAACCACTTCCAATACAAGGTGCTTCCCTTTGGCCTAGCTTCCGCTCCCAGAGTATTCACCAAATGCCTAGCAGTGGTGGCGGCCTTCCTCAGAAGCCAGGGAGTCTTCGTCTTTCCATACCTGGACGACTGGCTTATCAGGGGCCAGTTGGCACAGGAGGCACAGCAGGCCACTGCTCGCACAGTCACCCTGCTCCAGCACCTAGGGTTTGTTGTAAATCACGCAAAGTTCACTTTACTCCCCATTCAGAACTTGGAGTTCATAGGGGCAAGACTGGACACCCTTCAGGCAAGGGCTTACCTACCACTGGACAGGGCGAGGCAGTTGCTGGCCTTGGTACAACAGGTCCAGCGCAGACTTCATGTCTCCGCAAGGGTCTTCTTACGCCTCCTGGGCCACATGGCCTCCATGGTACATGTGACTCCATATGCTCGATTCCATATGCGCACAGCTCAATGGAGCCTCAGAGTCCAGTGGACACAAGTCATAGGCCGTCTCAGAGACAGGGTAGCAATCTCTAAGCTACTGGTGGCAGCCTTGCAATGGTGGCTTCAACCCCCCCCAATTTGCTTCAGGGAGTACCATTCCAACCTCCCTCTCACACCAGAGTGCTGATGACAGATGCCTCCTTGCTGGGCTGGGGAGTCTATTGCCAGGGTTCATGCACTCAGGGTCTGTGGTCCTCGCGAGAGGCCGCACTTCAAATCAATCTTCTAGAGCTTCGAGCCATCCGCCTAGCTCTTCAAGCCTTCTGTCATCTTCTCTCACGTCAGTCGGTGCTGATACAGACAGACAATCAAGTAGCGATGTTCTACATCAACAGACAGGGAGGCACAGGATCTTGCATCCTATGCCAGGAAACTCTGGACCTCTTCTCTTTTGCAGCGGCACATCACATGTCCCTGAAGGCAGTTTATCTGCCGGGTCAGGAGAACCTCCTGGCCGACAAGTTGAGCAGGATTCTTCAGCCTCACGAATGGCAACTGAACCGGGATGTAGCCCAACAGATCTTCAACCACTGGGGTCTCCCATCCATGGATCTCCTTGCCAGTCCGCAAAACCATCAGTTGCCCTGGTTCTGTTTGAGGCAGCCGCATCCGCTGAGCGTGGCGACAGATGCTTTCCTGATCTCATGGGCACAGGGCCTTCTCTATGTGTTCCCACCCACACCCCTGGTGGCACGTACTCTGTTCAAGATTCTTTGGGACAAGGCCTCTGTCATCCTGGAAGCCCCCAGGTGGCCAAGACAGCCTTGGTTCCCTCTTCTCCTTCAACTGGTGGTCGAAACTCCACTCCCACTGGGTCTGCAGCCCAATGTCTTGACCCAGGAACAGGGTTCCTTTCTACACCCCAACCTTAGATCCCTCAACTTAATGGCATGGCTGCTGAGAGGGTAGTACTTGCTCCTCTACTCCTTCCGAAGGAGGTTGAGGAGGTGTTGCTGGCCTCTAGGAGGCAATCCACTAGAAAATCCTACACGTTGAAGTGGCGTAGATTTGAAGTGTGGTGTGCCCAAAATAAGGAGAACCCGTTCACTTGCCAAGTACCTCAGGTCTTACAGTACTTGCTCCACCTCTCAGAGTTGGGCCTCAAGTCTAACTCTGTCAGGGTCCACCTGAGTGCGCTATCAGCTAACCACTCTCCAGTGGACGGGCAACCTCTTTCAGCTCATCCTTTGGTATCCTGATTCCTCAAAGGCCTCCTACTCTTGAAGCCTCCGATTTGCCCACTGGCTACGGAGTGGGACTTAAATGTGGTCTTGCAGCGGCTTACTCACCCACCTTTTAAACCACTGTCCACCTGTCATCTCCGCTTCCTTTCCTGGAAAGCACTCTTTCTGGTGGCACTCACGTCTGCTCGACATGTGAGCGAGCTGCAAGCTTTAGTGTCGGACAGATCGTATACAAGGTTTTATAAAAACAGGGTGGTCCTCCGTACTCATCCCAAGTTTCTTCCAAAAGTGGTTTCCTCGTTTCACCTCAACCAAGAGGTGGTTCTTCCAACCTTCTTCCCCAGACCACACACCAGCAGGGCAGAAGCGGTTCTGCATACCCTGGACTGTAAGAGGGCGCTTGCCTTCTATCTGGAGCATACACAGGGACATCAGAGAGCTTCCCAGCTCTTCTTCTCTTATGACTCTAGTAAACTGGGTCTCCCTGTCTCCAAGCACACGTTATCCACCTGGGTGGCAGACTGCATCGCCTGGGCATACAGGGCAGCTGACCTCCAGCTGCAGGGCCGAATCACGGCCCACTCTGTCAGGGCTAAGGCCGCATCAGTGGCTAACCACCACTCTGTTCCGTTGGCAGACATCTGCTGGGCAACAACTTGGTCTTCAAGCCAGACTTTTGCAGCCCATTACTGCCTGGAGAGAGAGTCCCGGCGTTACAGTGTTTTTGGTCAGGCGGTACGCCATAACCTATTTGAGGTTTAGGCAACTCCTACCCTCTGACCCTTTGGTGTCAGGCTACCGTGGGGGTTGCGTTCTCGGAGAAAAATCCTATCAGTACTGCTGCGGCTCTTCTAGAGGGAGCCATTTTCAGCTATGGGTTCTCAGTAGCCTATAGCTAGTGAGTCCCATATGTGAGGACTGACTTCATGCTTGTTCCTGGAGAAAGTGTAGTTACTCACCTGTAGCAGGTGTTATCCAGGGACAGGAGGAATCAGTCCTCACGACCCTCCCTCCTCCCCTGGAGTTGCAGTCCTTTGATTAATTTTTTTTTCTCATTTTTGCCGTCTTTTTAGCTATGTCATCTGACTGAGCAAGATGGCACCCTTGGGCGGGAAGGGGACCGCGCATGCGTGATGCAATCCCTAAGGCTTTCTTTGAAAGCTGGGGAATTGCTCTGCACGAGGGCTCCGTCGGTGCCGACGTCACCCATATGTGAGGACTGATTCCTGCTGTCCCTTGAGAACACCTGTTACAGGTGAGTAACTACGCTTTATGCATTTTTGCTTCCACACTAGTTTTTTTTTCAAATTCTCTCTTTGCCTACCTTATCAGTGCTTTGCACCTAATTTGCCAGTGCTTATGTTGTTTCCAGTTTTCGTCATTTGACTCCTTTTTTTCATTTCCTGAAAGATGCTTTTTTGGCTACAACAGCCTCTCTGACCTCACCTTTAAACCATGCTGGCAGTTTTTTGGACTTCCTTCCACTTTTCTTGAAGCATGGAATACAGCTGGTCTGGGCTTCCAAGATAGTATCCTTTTAGCTTTTTCTTAACTATTTTCCTCATTTTATCATAGTTTCATTTTTGAAAGTTAAAAGGTAGTACTGTGGATTCCCTTGCCGTCCTTCCTCCATTTATTAAATCAAATGCGACCATGCTATAATCACTATTGCCAAGTGGCCCCAGATCTTGTGTTCCACTAAGGAGTAGGTCCAAAATTGCTTCCCTTCTTGTTGGTTCATGAACTAGCTGCTCCAAGAAGCAGTCCTTTATTTCATCTAGAAACTATCTCTCTAGCATGTTCTGCCTTGATACTGACCCAGTCGATACCGGGATAACTGAAATCATCCGTTATTACTACAAAGTTGTAACTTTTGTTAGCCTTCTTGATTTCTTTGAGCATTTCATCATCCATTTGGTCATTCTGGCCAGGCAGTCAGTAGTACACCATCACTGCCATTGCCTTTCCCTTTTTACATTGCATTTCAATCCATAGAGATTCTACAATTTATTTTGTTTCCTGCAAAACTTTAATCCTGTGTGACTCAAAGCCCTCTCCAACATAGAGTGCAACCTCTCCACCAATTGGAACTACTCTATCACTGTGATATAATTTGTATCTAAGTATCACTGTATCCCACTGGTTATCCTCCTTCCACCAGGTCTCTGAGATAGCAATCATATCTAACCTCTCATTTAGTGCTATGTATTCTAACTCTCTCATCTTATTTTTTAGACTTCTAGCATTTGCATACAAACATTTTAGAGGTTGTATTTTATCCATATTAATCTGGTTATTGGTTATTCTCCATGGCAACAGGGAGCCTGCCAGACTGGAGGTGGGACTTCAGTACTTCGTCCCTGTAGGTCTCATCTATATACCTCTCTGTCTTCCTTATGTCCTCCAAATCTGCTACTCTAGCCTCCAGAGATTGGACTTGTTCCCTGAGAGCAAACAGCTCCTTGCACCTAGTTCACATGTAAGAAAACCCTTCACCAACCAGGAGAAAATCATACATGTGATGCTCAATGCAAAAGACTGGAAAGCCCCCATCTTGCTGCTGGACTGCTGTTTACATCTTAGTTTTAAAGTTTTGATTAGGTATTTAAGTTGTTCACTTACTTAGGTTTGCTGGGGATACTTATACTAATACAACTATACCTGTGGAGGCACATTTGGAGATGCGAGTCTCCGGGCCATCCGGACGTTAAGACGTCTGGACGGCCTGGAGATGCACCCAGTTCTGCTCCCATGGGGGCTAGACATCCCCATGGGAGCAGACTTGCAGCATAATCGGAGGATGTCCAGGTTGTGCCCTGATTCAGGCACCCTGGACATCCAGCCACTTACCTGGCTAACTCAGCCAGGCTCCCGAATGGAGCTGCTGTGCCATGGCATCCTGTTACCATGGCACCGTGGCTCCATTCAGGAGCTGCGATCCCCCAACCACCACCGAAAAGTTTCTTTCCCTGCAGCCGGACCCCCACAGTTGGACCCCCGATCTGTCCTTCCATGGCCAGGGTCCAGCTGTGGGGAACTTCCTGCACCCCTACTTTCCTTTTTCCCCATTGGGCGCTACTGAAACACCACATCCAGGGGGACTTATTCCACCTTTGAAGTGGACTAAGTCCCCTGTCTAATGGGCATACCCCGGATTTACAGGGCCAACCTCAGAATTGGCCCTGTATGTCTGTGTGATGACCCGCCCTCGCTCCGCCCTCCACCTGCCCCCATCTAAGGCTCCCCATAGAACACAGCTGTACATATGGGGAGTCTTTGGAGTGGCATAGACATTTCCACGGATAGTGGGGATGTATGTCCAGGCTGGATGTACATCCCTGTTATTCATAGTTGTGAATGACCCCCAATACGTTTAATGGATTTTGTTCGCTCAAGATTAATTCATCTCAGGTCCTTAATTAATGTATTCCTGATGAGGAAAACGAGCCACACCTGAAAGTGAGGAAGGGCACCTCCTTCCCTTTAATAAGTTTAAGAGCCTATAAAGCTAAGATTATCCCCAGAGTGGATGGGAGGGAAAAAGACTTAATAAAAGCTGGCTTGCTACACAATGCCCTGACCTGTGCTTCTAAGGTAAAGTCACTAATTTCCTGTGTGATCCACACAGCTCTTGATTTGATAGAGGGGGCCTTTCTAATTGCCCCTTTGATCTGTCACTTGCTTTTAACACCTACTTAAGAAAACTTCACAGATCTTTTGCATCCTACCTGAAAGGCCTCTTTGTAAAGGTCATTAGAAAAAAGTTTATTTCTTTGAACTCAGAGACTATTTATTCTACTTGTATGCTAAACTATACTCTGATGATTTAAATAAAAAAGCTCTCTAGAAACAAATTTATTTCAGAGACTATTTACTGTATTTTGCTTTCTATGCTAAGCTGTACTAAGCTTCTTGCTGTGGATTGGCAGTGATGTTACCCACAAGCTTCAGACCTTGCACTGTGGTGCATGTATGTCTGACTCCGACCAACCAATTCACTGCACCGGAAACTCCCCACAATACCTCTATTTTCTGTAGCTGGCTGCCTGGCTGGGAGATAAAAGTAAATATTACTCTAGCAGTGTGCCACGAGAGGAAAGGAGGGAGGTCCGGCATCACTGGTGTCTTACAGCCAAGCTGAAACAAGTTGAAAAGTTCATACTTTACAGAGTGACGCAATGGCGTGTTTTCCTCACAGGATCAGACATGCGGCACTTGATCTGTGTGTGTCATAGGAAGTGTCAGGAAGTCCATACATGTGTGAGTGCCTTTCGGTGCATATGTTTGTCTTTCTGTGTGTCATGGAGACTGCTAGAGGCAGTGTGGGTGTGCAATGGGGACTGTTAGGTGCTACATACATGCCTGTGTGAATGTCTGTGTGTGTATGCATACTGTGTCATGAGCAAGTCACTTAACCCTCCATTGCCTCAGAAAAATCCATGTTATCAATACCCCTGTTTAATGTACATTACCAATTTAAGATACAATTTAAACTGCTTTGACTGAAATATAGTGCTATAAAAAACCTGTTAAATAAATAAGTAAATAAAGTGAGGCCTGTTGGTGGCTACGTGTGGAGTGTTGCATGCACGTGTGTCTGTGTGCCATGAGGAGCGTCAGGGTGTGAAATAGTGCACGTACTGTCTGACAAAGCAAGATATTTCCCCTTCTGTCATTTGTACAATCATACATACAATATGTGTGTGTGTGTGTGTGTGTGGAGGAAGAGTTCAAAGAGAGATAATAAAGCGTGCCTCGTTATGGGAATTTGGGCTATACAAGGAATCTTTATAACTAGTGTTTATATATATGTCTCTGTCTTCAGATTGTGGGTGTGTAGTATGTGGGTGTGGTGCCTGTGTGTTTGTTTGTTTGGTGATGTGTGGTGGTGGGGTGCCTGATTGTGTGTGGGTGATAACAGGGATGGGTTCCTGTGTGTGTGCACGCTGCATGGGTCAGATGCCTTTGTGTGTGTGTGTGTACGTATGCGGGCTGCAGAGGTGCCTCTGTTTATATATTTGTGCAGTGTGGGGAAGGAGATAGCTGTATATGTGGTGCAGGGGTGGGATGTTGAGTTTCTTCTGGTGAGGGTGGGGCTGCGCCTTTTCGCTATATTCATTGTGCCCTTTTCTCCCCTCTCTTCGACCTACAACCCTTACAATCTTACACCCCTCCGTGCAAACCCTGCTGCCTCTCCCCAACTCTGTTTCTTCCCAGCCTCTGCCCCTTTCTCCCACCTCCTTGCCCTCCATTCCCATTCCCTGTCTTTCTTTGCCAAATACACTGTCTCTTTAAATTTGTCCCTCCTACCTCCTGTGCACCCCTGTCCCAGCTCCCCTTCCGCAGCTTTCTCCTCCTCTTTGATCCATGGAGCAGACAATGGACATTACTAGCTACTAGTCACAATCGTGGCCTTCTTCAGTGCCCACGGGCTGCGATCATGTAGAACTGTGCAATGGTGTTAAGTGTCCATGGGAATAGCCTGTCACATGGAGTAATGAGCAGAACACCAATCCTCTGCTTTCCACAATCGCTGCCTTCTTCGGCCTGCAGAACACTACTACTACTACTACTACTAATCATTTGTATAGCGCTATAAGGCAGATATGTCTTACAGCTATATATGCAGCGCTGTATATACAGATGTAAGACACAGTCCCTGTTCATCAGAGCTTATAATCTAATCAAGACAAAACATATAGCGAAACTGGGGACTACAGTATGGTAAGATAAACATAAGAGTGTATAAGAGAGTGAGGAGCACCAGGATCCAAAAACGGCTTCAAAGAAGTGGGATTTTTAGCCTGGATTTGAATAGAACTAGATGGAGCCTGATGCACAGGCTCAGGTAGTTTGTTCCAGGTTTATGGAGCAGCAAGATGGAATGAAAGGAGTCTGGAGTTGGCAGTGGCAGAGTAGGGCACAGAAAAAGGGATCTGCCAGAGGAGTGGAGTTCTGAGGAGTGAGATAAGAGGGGAAAGGTAGTGAGGAGCTGCAGAATGAATGCACATGTAGGTCCATAGAAGTCGTTAGAGACTTTGGCAATAGCCCTTTCTTGGAATGTAGAGGACGAAAGCCAGACTGCAGTGGATCCACAAGGGCTTGAGAGGAAAGAAAGTCAAGACAGTGGCAGTGTAGTTTTGAAGCAAAGGGGGAGGAGAGAGATAGGTTGACAGCTGGAAGGTCGATAAGAGGGTCTAGTGAGGGCTTTTTGAGGAGAGGTGTGACCAGAGCATGTTTGAAGGTCACAGAAACAGTTGTAGTGGAAAGTGATAGGTTAAGGATAAGACAGATTGAAGGGGTAATAGTGGAAGAGATACAGTTTAGTAGATTTATTTATTTAATTTATTTATTTAATGTCTCTTCTATACTGCGCTATTCACATCAGTGCGGTGTACATTTAACAGAACCTTATAGATGGGTGGGAATAGGATCAGAGGAGCAGGTAGTCAATTTGGAGGAGGAGAGAAGATTTGCAGTTTCCTTCTCAGTCATTTTTATTTATTTATGTTTCTTATATACCGCGCTATTATAATCAGTGCAGTTTACAGTAGGAACAACTTTACTACAATGAAATAACACATTGAGCTTACATAGAACAGGATATTCAAAAAACTTGGAAGGAACTGAGGGAAACTATATACAGATTATGTACATGTTACAGTAGCGATTAATCTCGGCAGGTATGTAAGGGGTCTGTACGAATACTAGTAAACATGGGTAAGAATGGGGAGAGGGGGGAGCTGGTTAACCATTATCGGTGGGGGGATGTTCAGTGGGTGGAATTAGGTGGGGGGTTTGAGGGGTGGGTGTTTGTTTCTCAGACTGGGAGGTCGGGTAGTGCTGTATGAACAGGTGGTGCTTTAGGGCTTTTCGGAACACTACTAGGTTTTGGGTGGCTCGGAGTTCTGCTGGGAGGGCATTCCATGCAATCGGTGCAAAAATAGAAAATGCTCTGTTGGCTGTTGATTTTGTACATTTTGTTATGAAGAAAGAGTGACAGAAGGTGAAGGAAGGATTTGGGATTGAAGAGGGGGAGGGGGAAGTGGAGGTGAAGCTGTAGAAAATTCAAGGCTAATCTGGACTTTGTCATCGAAATTGTGAGCCAAGGTCTGGGCAGAAAGTGAAGGAGGGATTGGAAGAGGAGGGACCTTGAGCATAGCGAAAGAGACGGCGAGGGTTAGAGGCAAGAGAGTTAGTAGTCTTGCTTGGCGATTGCTATGGCTGACTGGAAAGAGGTTAGTATGAATTTGAAATGTAGATAGTCAGCAAGGGTACATGATTTAAGCCAAAGGCGCTAAGCTGAGCAGGCACAGGAATGTAGGTAGCGGGTTGTTGAGGACAGCCAGGGTTGAGGTATGGTACACCTCACAAAGTGTGGAATGGGAGGAGTCGGTACTTCTAGAGCAGAGGAGAGTATAATGTTACAGGAAGATACTGCTTCATCAACAGACTCAGATGACATAGTGGAGGAAAGAGATGATAAGACAGCAATGGAGAGAGCTGAAGGGTTGATAGTTGGTGGAGATTGGGCGAGATCAGGATGAGGGGGGGGGGTTAAGGGTGAAGGTTAGCAGGTGATGATCAGGTAAGAGAAGAACTGAGGTGGAGACATTTGAGGGTGAACAGTTGGAGGAGAAGACAAGGTCAAGGCAAGTGGCCGTGCTTGTGAGTAGCAGTGGAACAGCACAACTGGAGATTGAATGAGGAGGTTAAGGTGTAAGGGTCAGAAGGGTCATCAATGTGAATGTTAAAATCCCAAAGAATAAGGGAAAGGAAAGATGCATCCAGAAAGGAGATCCAGGAGTCAAAGTCTGTGAGGATATAGGTGGTCTTGTTGGGTGGGTCAATAAATGACAGCTACCCGGAGAGGTAGTGGACTAAATAAATGGATGGTGTGGACTTCAAAGGAAGCAAAGGAATTAGATGGAGGCAAAAGGAGAGGCTGAAATTGGCAGGACTGAGAGAGTAGAAACCCAACACCGTCACCATGGCCAATGGGCTGAAGTGTATGGGAAAATAGGTAGTTTCCATGACAGAGAGTAGACTGAAGCAGAATCTTCAAGGAGAACACAAGTTTTAGTAAGATCCAGGAGATGCAGAGTATTAGAGATAAAGAGGTCATGAATGAAGGCAAGTTTATTGGAGACAGAATGTGCACTCCACGAGGTGCATGATAAAGGGAGAAAGGAGAAGGATATGAACCAGATTTGAGAGGTTACACATTGATCTGCCTTGGGAGTGTGAAAAAAGTCAAGGGGGGCAAGGGTTGGGGTTGATATTTCCAGATGAGAGAAGGAGAAAGAGCAGGAGAGAATGAGGGAGAGAGGAGTAGGCACAATGGAAGTGAGAGTGACTTTCCATCAGTGAGAGTGGAGATGGCTGAATCAGAGGAAGAAAATGGTGAAGCTCAAGGGCAGATGATAACATAGAAGACAAAATGGCAGGGGAGGTGGGGACAGTAAGGAGTGAGTAATGAGAAGTGGGGCCATGGAATTGTTGGAATTAGGGCCTGTGGGCACTGAAGAAGGCCAGCAGCGCACTGGTGTTCTGCTCTTCAGCCCGTGGGGCAGGCTGTTCGTGCGGACACTTAATGACACTATGCTGCACAATGCCCTTGAACACCGTCGCTCCCCTGCTGTATTTACTCTACTTACCAAGTAGCGCCAGCCCTGAAGGCGGGGTGGCAATTTTGATTAGGGGAGATGTGCAGTTTCAATTTCATGGTCTGGAGAGGAATAAAGAGGGAAGAGCGTTATTGGTGTGGATTTGCTGCCAGTAGAGACAGTTATTCTCTTGAAGGTGTATGTCCCAAATTCTGATCAAGATGTTTTTTGGGAAAGGTTAACAAGATGGTTAGAAGGGAGGGTAAATAAGGCCTTGCTGGTAGGGGGGGGGGGGGGGGATTTTAATGTTGCTTTGAATCTGCAGGTTGACCAGTTTAGGGGGGACAGAGCAAGCTGGGGGGAGGATGGTGCTTTCAAGGGGATAAAGGAATGGATGAGGTCTTATTCTTTGATGGATCTGTGGAATCTCCTTGAGGATTCAGGATTAAAGGTAATTTCCTGTTTCCCGGCACTCAGCAGGCTTCATGGGAACACAGTGCGAATGAAGGAGCACACTGCTCTTCACTCCAGCGCTGTGCAGAGGTGAGCTGGGGCCTCAGGCATCCTTGGCTCCCTCTGAAGCCATCCCTGAAAACTCTGTGGAATGAAGTTCGCGCGGGGCCCCCTGAAGTGTGTGGCCCTGTGCAAATAACATTTTCGCACAATGGACGAGCCGGCCCTGCTAACATGTCTGGACATTTTTCAAAGTTTAAAACTTCTATCTACAGTTCTCTAATTCTCCCGCCCCTGTGTGAGTGAGCCTGCTCTATTAGCAGAAGAGACTGTAGGAAGGCTGTGGGGGCGGAGCACTGGAATGCTGCTCTTGTCACAGGAAGGGAGGAGGTGAGCTGGGGGAAGTTCATGTACTGTACAAGTTAAGTTGCTGTATCTGTTGTGTGATGGGTAATGGAAGACAAAGGAAGCCCTCCAACTAGGGTTGCCAACTTTTTCACCGAGAAAAACCCGACACCTGTGGCTCGCCATGCTCCACCCATTCTCCTCCCCCAGTCCCACCCCTTCCCCGCCCCCAGCCCCACCCACAAAAATTACCGAGGATTCACTCACACCCCCCTCAGTGCTGGTTCACTCACCCCCCTCCCCTCAGTGCTGGTTCACTCACTCACCCCCCCTGCTGACTCACTCACCCCCCTCCCCTGCTGGTTCACTCACCCCCCCTCCCCTGCTGGTTCACTCACACCACCCCTCCCCTCCCCTCCCTGCTGGTTCACTCACCCACCCCCCTGTCACTCACTCACCCCCTCCCCTGCTGGTTCACTCACACCAACCCCCCTCCCCTGCTGGTTCACACCAACCCCCCTCCCCTGCTGGTTCACTCACACCATCCCCCCCTCCACTGCTGGTTCACTCACCCACCCCCCTGTCACTTACTCACCCCTCCTGCTGGGTCACTCACCCCCCTCCCCTGCTGGTTCACTCACACCAACCCCCCCTCCTGCTGGTTCACTCACACCCCCCCCCCCCCCACTGCTGGTTCACTCACATCACCCCCCCCCTTGCTGGTTCACTCACACCATCATCCTCCCCCCCCTGCTGGGTCCCTCACACCCCCCACCCCCCTGCTGGTTCACTCACCCCACCCCCCCCCCTCCCCTGCTGGTTCACTCACACCCCCCCCCCCTGCCCAAGCTGCTGCTTCTGCTTTGTACAGAGCAGCGGCTGCAATACACTTACTTTGAAAAGTAAAGACACACTGAGTGAGGAGCCCTCCGGTAATCGCAGCGCCCCAGGAAGTGTTGTCATTGGGCGGGCTCCACACAGGTTGTCTTTCCTTTTCAAATTAACATGATTGCATATAAATTTAATTTGAAAAGTAAAGACAACCTGTGAGGAGCCCGCCCCCATGACATCACTTCCTCGGGCTCTGCGATGACCGGAGGGCTCCTCACACAGTTTATCTTTAGTTTTCAATGTAAGTGTATTGCAGCCGCTGCTCTGTACAAAGCAGAAGCAGCAGCTGCACTGCAATGGGGAATTGCGTTCGCGTTTGCGCCGTGGACTTCGGGACAAAAGCCGGTTTTTTGCTCTGGCCGCTCCCGATCTTGCGGCCAGAGCAAAAAACCGGCTTTTCAATGGCCAGTTTTACATCTGTACCGGCAGCTGGCCTGGCCATGGAAAAACCGGCCAGGCCGGCTGAAAACCGGCTGGTTGGCAACCCTACCTCCAACAAAAGTGCCTCAATGCATTTCTATAGAAAAAGCTGCTCAAATGGTTGCAGCATAGAAACATCGATTCAGTTACATAGCGGTAACACAATTACACCTGTCAAACAGCTCTCCCCTCTCATCTCCTCTCGCAATCACAGGCACACAGAGGAGCAATACGGATAAAAATACAAAAATATACACATACATTAACATGTCCACCCATGCACAGATACATACATGCAAGCCTTCATGCACACATATATAAACATGCACAGACACATATACAGACACACACAGAGGAGTTGGAAAGAATTCATTGAGCCATGTTCTACAAGCTTCCCCCACTTGTTTAACGAAATGATATAACTATATACTACTGAAATCAAAAAATTGGCAGTAGCTTAAAATTTTGGTTTTACATAATTATCCATAGGAATGTCATAACATTTTGAATTTTATTATTCATGTGTGGCATGCCATAATATTTTATCTTGCAGTTTATTTCTCCAGGAGGAAGTATCCCTTCTGCCCTCCATTTTTTTTGCCCATGAAGAAAAGGGAAACTAGTCAGGTCAAAAGAAGAAACATATCTGTGCAAATTTCATTTCAAAATCTCCATGTGTTCTTTGCACCCATTTCAACGCAGGTGCAAGGAATAGTAGTGCAAAGAAAGGCAGGATATGTTAAGCAGTGTATAAACAGGAAACAGCAGAGAGAAAGCAAGGTGCAATTAACTCAGATTTGATCACTTTCCAAGCATAGTTTCTGTTCCTTGGTCTTGCCAGGGCTGGGGATGCTCATGATCTACAGGGGGAGAAAGCTCCAGGCATAATGAAAGAGTGAAATCTCTTTACTAGCTTAAGAGTATTTTTTTAGGAAGAGAAATGCCACTGTGTATCTTTCAGTAGAGCGGCTGCCTTTGCAGTCTAGATGGAGGTGGTATGGGGTGGGAATGGGACATGAAAAGGAGGGGGGGGGGAGGCAGGGGGCAGAGGTTACAGAAATGCAGGAAAAACATCTAAGAAGCTGTGTATAAAGGCTTGGAAGTGCCGTCATCTCAAGAGGGATCACTTCTGCCTGAGCTGGAAGCCCGAAGGGCCAGAAGGAAGCTGCTATATCAAAACAAAAAGGAGGAAATAGAGAAAAGTCATGGGGATTTAATGTTTAATCAATTTGATTCTATGCCTTTCACACTGATATTGAGGTGGTAAACAAGAATAGCAAAGCAAGCAAAGCACTAATTACAGATGCTGTATACAAAGTGCTGAAATTACATTTATTACCTTTTTTAGAAAGTCTAACATCTACTGTAATATAACTAATATTCCCTCTATAGATTTCAAGCATTCTAGTGTTTATTTTAGAAATGTGAATCATTTTTCAGATTTGCAAAGGGTCTCAATCAGCATGGGGCAAGAACAGAGGATCTCTGAAGATGAAGAAGGGATTGTAGAGTTTAATAGTTTTTACGGATGGGTAAATTCGATAGACCTCTTTATCTGTACTCCTTTCTGCGTTTCTCTGTTTATTTCTGAATGTAGAGGCTGCATAATTTTCCAAACAGAGTCAAAACAAACATCTGAAAATTCCTTATAGCCCTGTGGTATTCCTTCCAGTGCTTGAGAATCGCAAGCAGGTCAAGTGTGCAGGATATCCTTCAGAGGCGCTGGAACGCTGTTCCTGTTGGGGGCCAAGTTCCACTCTTTGGCCAGCCAAACTAAGTGTGGCTGCGATCACTGGCCTTCCCCTCCTGTCTACCTGCGGGGACCTGATCTCTTGCAGGCAGACAGGAGGGATCTTTGCTGTGATTGCCACCCGGCAGCAGTGGGCTGCCCATGGGGATCACATTCCCCACTGGCAGAAGAGCCTCGCGATTGCAGAAAATACCCCTCCTGTCTGCCTGTGGAAGATTGGGCACACCCCTTTCCGATGCCTCTGGTAATGAATATGTATGAGAGAGCTATGCAGCATATTACTTCCCCTTGTGTGCAAATTTCTCTCATGCATATTCAGCAAGGATACCCTGAAACCTCAGATGTCAATGACCCTCGGACTGGGAGTGAAGACCACTACTATAACTCATTCAATGTGACAATCTAAAGTAACACAGCAATTTTTTTCCATTGTCTTTCTCTCCATTTACCAAACCTACTGTGGTACTTTTCTTTCTGTGTAATCTATATCCAAAAACACTGGCGAAGCAACACTAAGGTTGAATAAGTTTCAGATGAACCAGGCTAGCAATCTCACCCAGGTCAACCCAAAAAGGCATAGTCAGTCCTGGTTTTCCCTTATTGAATACACTGGACAAATCTTTTCATAAGAAATCAGTACTACAACCCTATGTAATTTTGTAAAACCAGGATTGGATGACCCTATTGGAACTGACCTGGGTGAGGTAACAATGCTATGGGGGGCATATTCAAAAGGATTAATGTAGTTGCCAGACCATGTTTGTGCTGCGGAATATCCTCTCTTAACTTCCCTGATGTTAAGCGCTTAGCGTTGGGATGTTCCAGGGACTAAGTGGGGGCAACACCGAAGATTAGCCGGCCAGCGGTGATATTAGGCCCTTAACCGGTTAACCTGAATGTAGCAAAATATAACCTTGAGAATATACTACTGGAATTTAAAGATTGCCTGAAAAATCGATTTGCTGCTTTAGACACAAATGACAGAGTTCCAGAAGAGTTATGGAATGACATCAAGAAGATTGTGTTGGAAGAAAGTGAGAAGTCTCTACATAAGGTGAAAAAGCAAAAACGGCCAAAATGGATGGCTGAAGAAACTCTGAAAATTGTCCAGAAATGCAGAGAAGCTAAAGTCAGAGGAGAAATAGAGGCAATCGCAGAACTCAGAGATTTCCACCGTGCAGCAAGACAAGACAAGACAAGGAGAAGTACTACAATAACACATGCAAGGAAAAAAAATCAGAAACTATTAGAGGAAGAACAAGATCGGCTTTTCTAAAGCTACAAGAGTTAAAGAAAAAATTCCAGCCTCGAATTAGAATGCTATACAGAGTCATTATACCCTAAAGATCAAGTGGACCAACAGCCTTTTCAACCTGTACCTTATCATCAGGAACCACTGGCGATGAAAAAAGAAGTTAAAGTAGCATTGAAAGCCTTATCAAAGATCAAACCACGGCATTGATGGTATTCTCATTGAAGTATTGCAGCAATCGGATGAAGCTTTTACCATACAAGACTCTGCTAGGAAATTTGGAAGACAAATTCATGGCAAACTGACTGGAAAAGATCTGTGTTTATACCAATACTGAAGAAAGGTGACCCGACTGACTGTGGAAATATCATACAATCGCTCTGATCTCACATGCCAGCAAGATTCCACTCAAGATCATTCAGCAGACACTACAACCATATCTGGAATGAGAACTGCCTGAAGTGCAAGCAGGGTTCAGGAGGGGGCAAGGAACGAAAAACATTATTGCGGATGTGAGATGGATCCTTGAAAAGACAAAAGATTACCAAAAGGATATTCATATGTGTTTTATTGACTACAGCAAGATTTTTGACTGTGTAAACCATGAGAAACTCTGGGCCACATTAAGAAGCATAGATATACCAGAACACCTGATTGTTCTCTTGCACAAACTTTACATTGATGAAGAAGCAACAGTTTGAATGGAACTAGGAGAAAACATAATGGTTTAAAATCAGCGAAGGTGTACGACAAGGCTGCATACTTTCCGCCTACCTGTTTATTTATATGCAGAACAAATCATCAGAGAAGGACTGTATGAAGACAACTGATGTATGAAGATTGGTGGAAGACTCATCAACAATCTTTGCTATGCTGATGATACCACATTATTGGCTGAAAATGAAGACGATCTGAAACATTTGCATCTTAAGATCAAGGAATATAGTCTTAAAATGGTTCTGCACCTTAACGTTAAGAAGACAAAGATCCTGACAACTGGCAAAATGAATAAGTTTATCATTGATGGAGAAGAAATTGAAATAGTTGACAGCTTTAACTTACTTGGATCAACAATCAATAAAGAAGGGACTAGCAGTCAAGAAATCTGACAACGTATTGCTCTTGATAGCATGGCTATGAAGGACTAGACAAGATCCTCAAGAGCAGAGTTGTCTCTCTCCATAGAAAGATTTGACTTGTCCAGGCCATGGTATTTTCAATAAAGTTATATGGATGCAAATGTTGGACAGTGAAAAGGGTAGACGGAGAAAATTGATGCCTTTGAATTATGGTGCTGGCAACAAATACTGCATATACCATGGACTGCCCGAAGAACAAACTAGTCAGTAGTAGTAGAGATCAAACCTAAGCTTTCCTTAGAAGCTCAGATGACAAGACTTCGACTTTCATACTTTGGACACATCATGCGAAGAGAGAGATCATTGGAGAAAGACATAATGCTTGACAAGATAGAAAGTCACCGTAAAAGAGGAAGGCCGGCAATAAGATGGATTGATTCAATAACGGCAGCTATGGATACCACTCTATCAACAATGAGCTGCTTGGCTGTAGACCGAACAAAGTTTAGGTCAACTATCTGGAGGGTCACCAGACGTCAACACCTACTCGACAGCACTTAACAACAACCGTTTAACCTAAACTGACAAAAGTTAGGCCTGCTTTTCTTCACCTGACTTTAACTGGTTTAGCTGTCTGACCAGCAGCTGAATATCACCGCTGACTGGATAGCTAAATTGCTATCCAGAGAAACTGGATATTCAGTGCTGGTGACCCAATTTGGCCCTGGCATTGAATAACCGGGGCTAATTTAAAGCAGCGAAGGCCAGTCACTTTAACTGTGCTGGCCTCCACCACTGAATACGAGTGCCCCTCCTATGATTCTTCATATGTTCTCTGTGAAACACTGGACCTTTGTCATACTTCATATCCTCATTTAATTTAAACCAGGCTTCTCAACCCACCCCTCAGGGAACATCAAGCCAGATGGGTTTTCAGGATATGCACAATGAATATGCATGCAATAGATTTGTAGGCAGTAGAGGCCGTGTGTGCGCCTTTCAATGTACCCTGAGTACTGGTAAAGAACCACTGAATTAAAACCACAGAAATCATTATAACCCTATGACTCACACAGCTGCAGAGCCATATTAACAGCCAAGCATTCAGATTTCTCACTGGGGCTGTAAAGACTGTTTGTTTTCTCCATCCGTAACAGTTTTGAAAATATATTCACTTTACTTTAATACCAGAAATACTTCATGTTTTTTTTTTTCTGAAGAATGGAAAGTATTTGTTTATTAATCTTTACACTGAAAATTCCACTGGCACTATCTATAAGCTATTAATCGGTTGCCTTCACCAATAAAACGTAATAAAAAAGGATATTCTAGTGATTTTCTTTTTTTTCTGGAAATAAGATTGTTTTTCTCTGCCCTTCTCATAAAGTGGCAGTCACCAACTTTTTTTCTTACACTTTTCTACATGCCTGAGGAGTTCTGCAGTGACTCAATCCATCCAGGTACAGCAGAGATGCCAAGTCTCACTCATTGGTAGTGTGTCAAACTCTTTTGAGAACTTTCTCACTCTTGCACTCTTTGAGCTCTTTGTCTTAATCGCTGGAGCCTCGTCACTGCTTCGTGAGAGACAAGCTTAAGAGAAATAAAGCCCAGCTAGTAGGAAGAAATCCAAACTCACCCTCTAGTGCTGTGCAGCTCTTGCGTGTACTTTTAGTCACTGAGTGGCGAGCAATTTTCAGTCCAGAGAATTTACCCATATTGCCTCCACTACCGCTGTATCCTTTCAGAAGCTCTACTGAAATGCAAATATCATTTTATGCTGCTTTTCTCATTGGCAGAGCAACACTACATGCAAATCTTTCTGGATGCACTCTCACTCTTTGGACTTCAATCTCACTCTGTGGGGCATTAAATCTAACTCTTTGGGATGGTTCACCCTTGGCATCTCTGATGCACAACTACTTTGATTAAAATGAACCAATGAGATTCAGACTTTGAAGGTCATTCATGCTTTTGGAATTTACGCAGCTGAAATTAATCAGAACCTGATAAGTGGCCATCTTAAAATTATATACTGTAGCTTCACCAAAGCACTAAAAATTACTATAAGATCCAAATACATTATTTTGGCTACCTTGCAGAGTCAGTCTGAGTGTATTAATATAATTTATTTATTTTTATTTATTTACATTCTCTTCTATACCGCGCTATTCTGCATCAGTGCGGTTTACATTGAACAAACTGAAAATGGTTTTAAAAGCCAGGGCTGGTCTGTCCATTGTGCAGGAATGTTGTTCGCACAGGGCCCGTGCTTCAGAGGACCCAGCGCCAACATGACACACATGGTGTTTGGCTCTCGAATCCCAATCGTTTGCAGGGCTGGATTCAGAGGGAGCCGGGGAGGGTTGAAGCCCTGGCTCACCTCTGCACAGCTGCTGGACTGAAGAGCGGGGTTTTCTTTCACTGAGTCCGGCAGCTGTGTTCTTGTGGAGCCCGCTGGCATGCTGGAAATTAAAGGACATTTCCTGTTTCCTGGCACTCAGCAGGCTCCACGACAACACAGCCACCACACTCAGTGAAGGAAAACCCCGCTGTTCACTCCAGTGGCTGTACAGAGGTGAGCTGGGGCCTTAGGTCTCCCTGACTCCCTCTGAAGCCCATCAAACAGGCACGGGGCTCTTGGGGGGGGGGGCTAGGACTGGAAATGGGCTGACAGGGGGCTAGGATAGGACTGGAAATGGGCTGATGGGGGGCTAGGGCTGGAAATGGACTGATTGGGGGGGGGCTTGGACTGGAAAGGAGCTGATGGGGGCTAAGACTTGAAATGGGCTAATGGGGGTTCTAGGATAGGAGTGGAAATGGCTGATGGGGGGACTAGGACTGGAAATGGGCTGATTGGAAGAACTTGGACTAGAAATGGGCTGATGTGGGGGCTAGAATAGGACTGCAAATAGGCTGATGGAGGGGCAAGGATAGGACTGGAAATGGCTGCTGAGGGGGCTAGGACTGCAAATGGGCTGGTGGGGGGCTTATTTATTTATTTAACAGTTTTTTTATACCGTCTTTCTACGATTCAAGACGGTTTACAGAGAACATAACAATGCAGTGTGTTTCAACTCACATTGAAAATGGATATATAACGGTATAACAACAGAACTTTTTACAAAGACCAACTATTTACATGGATTTGCATTATTATAGTATCAACTATTTACATAGGTTTCTACAGGTTACAGAGGGGCTGCTAGAAGGTGAGGTGGTAGGAAGGGGGGGTTGGATACTAGAGGTGGGTTGTCAGGTGTGGGTTATGGTGGTAGGGAAAAATGTTCTTGGAAGAGGTGTGTTTTTAGTTTCTTCCGGAACTCTATGTGATCTGAGCAGTTTCTTAATTTGTATGGAAGGGCATTCCATAGAGAAGGGGCATAGAGGGAGAAAGTTCGGTTACAGGTGGTTTGCTTGCTATGCCTTTTGGAGGTTGGGATGGCAAGGAGATTTTTGGTGAAGGTGCGGTGTGTTCTATTGTTGTTGGAGCTAGATAGGAGTAAGGAGAGGCATGGTGCTGACTCATTGGAGATGATTTTGTGAGTGAGAATGATAACTTTGAATTTAAACTCAGAGTTGGATGGGAAGCCAGTGGAGATCATAGAGGATTGGCGTGATGTGTGATCGTCTGGGGTTGTTTGTGATGAGACGAGCTATAGTGTTCTGGGCCATTTGGATAGGGCGTATACTGCTCTTGGGGAGGCCCTGGTAGATAAGGTTGCAGTAATCAAGGGAGGGGATTGTGAGAGCCTGGCAGACAGTACGGAAGGAGTTAGGATTCAGGAGAGGTTGGAGGTTCCAAAGGGTACGTAGTTTTGCATATATTGTATTAGGTGTCCTCCTTATCTGTTCTGTGAATGTGAGGTTCTGGTCAAGTATGATTCCTAGGTATTTTACTTGGTTTTTTAAGGTAAGGGTGAGGTCTCTGAGAGTAATGGTTGTTGGTGGGGTGTATGATGTATTGGTGAATACTTGTAGGGCTTCCGTTTTAAATTGGTTAATTAGGAAGATGTGCTGTAGGAGCCATGTTTTTAGGTTTGTAAGGCAATTGTTTAAGCTGGTAAAGTCAGGGGTTGCTAAATTGAATGGGGTGAAGCACATAATGTCGTCTGCATAGAGTTGGTATGAGATTCCATGGCTTTGGAAAATCTTGTAAACTGGTTGAAGGAAGATATTGAATAGGAGTGCAGAAAGACTAGATCCCTGGGGAACACCTTGTTGTAGGGTGAATGGAAGGGATGTGTTATTCCCTATACAGAACTGTTGGGTTCTGTTGTCTAAGTAGGAGTGGAACCACTTTAGGGTTGTATCTCTCAGTCCTATTTCATGGAGTCTGGATAGTAGTTGATGATGGGGGAGGGAGTCAAAGTCTGATGATAGGTCAAGGAATATAAAGGCTTAGACTGAAAATAGGCTGATGGGGGGCTAAGACTGGAAATGGGCTGATGGGAGGGCTAGGATAGGACTTGAAATGGCCAATTGGGAGGGGCTAGGACTGGAAATGGACTGATGGGAGGGCTTGGACTGGAAATGGACTGATGAGGTGCTAGGACTGGATTGAGAAGCGAAAACATATTTTGTGTGGGAGGAAAGAAAGATCTATGATTGGCTCGATAATGGGAGGGTAAGTGGGGATTGAGGATGGAGGGGAGAAATTAGAGTGGATGAAAAAGGAATAAAGAAAGAAATGGAGGAAAGAGCAAAAGGGGAAAGTTCAGTATGTTGGAGCAGATGTAGAGAGAGAATGGGAAAAAACTAGAAGAAAGAACAAATGGATAAGCAGACAATGGAGAGTTAGCAGAAGACAAAGAAAACAGAAGAAAGCGACTGGGGCAATTGCGACAGAAAAATAAAATGCCCAAACAGCAAAAAGGTATAAAAATAGTATTTTATTTAGAATTTATTAACTGGAATATGTCAGCTCTGGGAAATGTGCATTGCTAATGTCTTTGCATTTTGTTTAGTACAAGAGGAAATTAATTTATAGTTTTATTTCTTCAATGTTGTTGTACATTTCAAGTTTGACTTTTGGGGTTGCCAGTTTAATTATTGTCTTCGTATTTCTAAATTGTGATCCCTTGTTCTATATTTGCTGACGGTCTATGTTTTGCATGTATAACCGAGCTGCAGCATTCTGTTCATGCAATTTCTATGTGACAGTCCCACTTGTTCTCTTTCCCCAGTACGAGATATATTGGTATTCTCTGGAGATGTATTGGTTTAATATTTGCAGTGTTGCCTTTTGATAGGTAGGGTTTGGTGCTTTGTGAGTCCTGGTAGTGTTATTATGATATGGCGCATTTCCTATGGTTCTAAATGAGCAGGGTTTATAGTACTTCCTGGCAGTTGGCACTGGAGTATGTTGTTAAAAGCCATCAAGTTGGTGTTGACTCCTGGCTCCCCTCTGGAAAGTTGACATAAACTTTGTTCAGTCTTCAGCCAAGTGGCTCATGGTTGGTAGAGTGGTATCCATAGCTGCTGTTATTGTATCAAGCCATCTCATTGCCGGCCTTCCTCTTTTACGGTGACCTGCTACCTTGCCAAGCATTATGTCTTTCTCCAATGTTCGCTATCTTTGGATGATGTGTCCAAAGTATGAAAGTCAAAGTCTTGTCATCTGAGCTTCTAAGGAAAATTTAGGTTTGATCTTCTCTAGTACTGACTGGTTTGTTCTTTGGGCAGTCCATGATATGCACAGTATTCATCGCCATATGACATTATTGAAAATACCATGGCCTGGAAAAGTCGAATCTTTGTATGGAGAGAGACATCTCTGCTCTTGAGAATCTTGTCTAGGTCCTTCATAGCCATTCTACCAAGAGAAATATGTCATCGGATTTCTTGATTGCTAGTCTTTTCTTTATTGATTGTTGATCCAAGTTAGTTAAAGTTGTCAACTATTTCAAGTTCTTCTCCATCAATGATGAACACTGATTTGGTCAGTTGTCAGGATCTGTGTCTTCTTAACATTAAGGTGCAAACCATTTTAATACTATGTTCCTTAATCTTGAGAAGCAAATGTTTCAGATTTTCTTCACTTTTAGCCAGTAATGTGGTATCATCAGCATAGCAAAGGTTGTTGATGAGCCTTCCATCAATCTTCACACCTCATTTGTCTTCATACAGTCTGCTTCTCTGATGATCTGCTCTGCATATAAATTAAAGAAGTATGGGGAAAGTATGCAGCCTTATCATACATCTTTGCTGATTTTAAACCATTCTGTGTCTCCTAGTTCCATTCAGACTGTTGCTTTTGATCAATGTAAAGGTTGTGCAAGGGAACTATCAGGTGTTCTGGTATACCCATGCTTCTTAATGTGGCCCAGAGTTTCTCATGGTTTACACAGTCAAAAGCTTTACTGTAGTCAATAAAACACATATAGAAACATAGAAACATAGAAATATGATGACAGAAAAAGATCACATGGCCTATCTAGTCTGTCTTTCCACATCAACAACTACAACAGTCCCCTTTTTTCCTTTAGAGATCCTCTGTGTTTGTCCCATGCTTTTTTGAATTCAGTTACTGTCCTCATCTCTACCACCTCCACTGGGAGACTATTCCACGGATCCACCACTCTTTCTGTAAAGAAATATTTCCGCAAATCACTCCTGAATCTATCCCCCTTCACCCTCATCCCATGTTCCCTCCTAGCAGAACTTGCTTTCAATTGAAATTGGATATCCTTTTGTCTTTTCAAGGATCTATCTCACATCCACAATGATGTCTTTCATTCCTCACCCTTTCCTGAACTCTGCTTGCACTTCAGGCAATTCTTATTCCAGGTGTGGCTGTAGTCTCTGCTGAATGATTTTCTGTAGAATCTTGCTGGCATGTGGGATCAGAGCGATTGTGCGATAATTTCCAAAATACAGATCTTTTCCAGTCAGTTGGCCATGAATTTGTCTTCCAAATTTCCTGGCAGAGTCTTGTAAGTATGGTAACAGCTTCATCCAATTGCTGTAATATTTCATTGGGAATGCTGTCAATGCCCAGTGCTTTGTTCTTTGATAAGGTTTTCAATGCTGCTTCGACTTCTTCTTTCATCGTAAAGGTACAGGTTGATCTTTATGGTATAATGACTCTGTATATTCTTTTCACCTTTTCTTGATCTTCTCAGCATCATTCAACATGGTTCCTTGAGCATCTTGTAGCATTCCAATTCGAGGCTGGAATTTTTTCTTTAACTCTCATAGCTTTAGAAAAGCCAATCTTGTTCTGATTCTATTTCCTTGCATGTTCCATTGTTGTACTTCTTCTTGTGTTGTCCTGCTGCACGTTGGAAATCTCTGTTGAATTCTGTGTTTGCCTCTCTTTCTCCTCTGACTTTAGCTTCTCTGCGTTTCTGGACAATTTTCAAACTTTCTTCAGTCATCCATTTTGGCCGTTTTTGCTTTTTCACCTTATGTAGAGATTTTTCGCTTTCTTCCAACACAACCTTCTTGATGTCATCCCATAACTCTTCTAGAACTCTGTCATTTCTATCTATAAGAGAAAATCGATTTTTCAGGCAGTCTTTAAATTCCAGTGGTAAATTCTCAAGGTCACATTTTGCTATATTCATGAGTGGCTTGCTGTTTTGCAACTTTAGCTTGAGTTTGCATACCAGTAGTTGGTGATCTGTATCACAGTCAGCTCCAGGTTTTGTCTTTGTTGATGCTATTGAGCTTTTCCATCATTGTCCTCCACAGATGTAGTCAATTTGATTTCTGTATAATCCATTGAATAAAGTCCACTTGTACCATTGGCACTTGCGTCGCTGGAAGAAGCTGTTTGAGATGAATAGATCATTGGTCTTGCAGAATTCTATCAGTCTTTTTCCAGCTTTGTTTTTGTTGCCAAGTCCATATTTTCCAACCACTTTGCCTTCTTCTTTGTTGCAACTTTTGTGTTCTAGTCATCCTTGACTATCAGGATATCCTGTTTGGATATTCTGTACTTGTTCATAGAACTCATTAACATCTTCCTCTTCTGCAGCTGTTGTTGGGACATAAACCTGAATTACAGCTGTGTTGATGGGCTTTCCTCATAGACGAATAGAAATTAAGCTTTCACTGATTGCATTGTATTTCACTACAGTTCTTGCAAGTTTCTTCTTAATTATAAATGCAACACCATTTCTTCTTTGTTTTTCATTTCCAGCATACCCATATGATCATCAGATGCAAAGTGCCCAGAACCAGTCCATTTCAGTTTACTGACATCCAACAGATCGAGTTGTACACGTTCCATTTAATTTTTGACCACCTCCATCTTCCCTTGGTTCATGCTTCGTAAGTTCCATGTCCCAATATGGAAGACATCTTTGCAACTTCTGACTCTCTCCATTTCATGTGCAGCTACTGTCATACCCCGCCCTCTGCCTTAGGCTTGGAGGGTTGGGGTAGCCATTATTTTTCTCTATTGAAGGTTAAATCAACTAACTTTCCTCTCGTGATGCATGCTGGGAAAAGTAGTTTTCCTTCTGATAGAAAATAGTCATGAAGCCAGAGTTATAGGCAAAACTATAACAAAGTTTATTTCTCCCAAAAGCAAAGGTTCAAAGTAAGTTGCACCAGGATACTTCTCCAGTATTTGTTCAAAAAGGTTCTTTATACAAGTGTGCTGGCTGAGCTTTTACATTCATTCAATCCAAATGCAGCTGCTTCTCACGTATACAGAAAAAGAACAAAACATGGCAGCTTCCTTTACCAAAGAAAATATCTTCCTTTCTTTAGGTTGCACTCAGCTTATACTATACAGTTTAGCAAAGGCTTTCAATACTGTCTGCAAAGCACAAAGTATAATCCATAGGTTGTTCTGGCTGTAAGAAATTACTTTCCTTAGGGTCCACCTGCATTGCTTCAGGTTCTTGTGCTGCACTGCCTTGCTTTAAACTGCTGGCAAATGCTCGGGTGTTTTCTCCCTAAAACTCCCTGTGGGTCTTTTAAACACAGCTCTAGTGAATAGGGATAAGCAGTACCTGAGCCTGAGGAAACACCTCTCTGCAGCTGTGTGGCTATCTCTTGCCAGCTCTGGGGAAACAGTCCCTTGTCCCTTAGCTTAGGTTCCTCCCTGGAGCTCTGCTACGGTTCTCCATTCAAGACTGGGCTCTGCAGACTTCTGCACTGAGTCTTAGGCACCCACCTCTGAACTCTCTGAACCTTTTCCTTCAGTGCTGGGTTTGAAGGTTTTCCTGCTCTTTCTCTCTGAGCACTCCAGACCACCTTCGTGTCCTCTCCCCTTCTGCTTTGCTTGCTTCAGTTCCTTTCCTCTATGTGGCGTCCTTCCTCCAGCTACTGTGTTTCCTCCAACTGTGCTCCCGTCTGGGCTGCCTTCCGTGCTGCTCTCTCTAATGCTGCTCTCTTGACTCACTCTCCAGCCCTGGTTTATATCCCTGTTTTCTGATAAACCTCCCTGACTCTCTAGACAGGTGTTTGTAATCAGTTTCCAAGCCTGTTGCTATGTCATCAGGGCTTGGGTGCGTCAGCTTAGCTTTTGAATCCCTGTGTTTGTTTTCTCCAGAGAACTGCTGAAACGTGTGCTTTGCAGGACTGTGACCTTTTCTAAAGGTAGAATCATTCTTTTCTTCTACTTCCATGGGCTCACTAGAGTCTTCCTTATCACATATCCCCCCCCTTAAGATATTACGGGCTGGCAACATTTCACCCACACAGCTCGTAATCTTCGCTAGGGCAACGATATCTTGCTGTAATTTTCTTGCCTTACTTTCCACTGTGGATGCATTGGCTACTGCTGTTCGTTCTCGCCATGGCCTAAGGACATTTGCGTGGTAAACCTGCTGGCGGTCCTTATTATTTCCTACCCTTTAGGATACCGGACCTACCTATTTGACCACTTTATATGGTCCTTTCCATTGGACCTCAAATTTTGGCCCGGCGTCCGCTACCATCACAATAACCTTCTCTCCTATGGATATTTGGCGGTGTTTTGTACCTATATCATAATATTTCTTGTGGCGAGCCTGGCTGGCCTGTAAGTTTTCCTCTGCTACTTGGGAGGTCCTCTGCAACCGCCCCCTCAAATCTCACAGAAAATGGGGTACTCCCATTTCTTCTACCTTGGGCTTGACCCATTGTTCTCATAATATGTCCAAAATTCCTCGTGGGGCAGGTCCGTACATTAACTCATAGGGGGATGCCCCTAAAGATGCCTGGGTCCGCTCTCGGCAGGCATATAGCACAAAGGGGAGCATAACATCCCACTGAGACATGTTTCCATCTAATCCTCTCCTCAGCATTCGCTTCAATATCTGGTTCAATCTCTCCACTAGTCCATTGGACTGGGGATGATAGGCGGCTGTTTTTACGTGTTGTACCCCAAAAGCATCCCATACTTGGGCCAAATATTTTCACATGAAGTTGCTACCCTGGTCTGTCAGCACCTCCTGGGGAAAACCCACTTCACAAAATTGCTTTATTACCTCTAGGGCTATTGTTTTCGCAGAGATGTTCCGTAAAGGAATGGCCCACGAAAACCTGGTGACCTGATCTACTATAACTAAAATGTACTGGAACCCTCGGGGCGTCTTCAGCAAAGGTCCTACTATATCCATTGCGATTCTTCGGATGGGTTCTGAGATGATAGGAGTCGGAATCATGGGCACCCCTGGTGGTCGAACAGAGGTAACTCTCTGACACGAAGGGCATGACTCACAGAACCGGGTGGTTTCCTTGAAAACCCCTGGCCAGTAGAAACGGTCGAGAATCTGGTCTAAAGTCCCCTGTACTCCCTTATGCCCTCCTACCGGGTGGTCATGGGCCAGCCTCAAGACCAATGTCCTAAAAGCGGCGGGTACCACCAGCTGCTTCCTGACTGTCCCTGCTCGGGGATCAAGACTCTCCCTATACAGTACTCCCTTATCCAAGAGGAATCTTGGGAGGATATCCCTCTCAACCTGGGCATATTCAAACGCCCGTTTAAGTGCGGGATCCGCCTCCTGTTCCATGGGAAAAGACGGGAACTTCTCCACCAATTCGGCTGGGACCCAAGGTAACCCTTGTCCGGCCTCCATCTCGGCTCTCCCCTGAGCCCTATGCTGTCTTTCCCGGCGTTTCTCAGCCCTTCCCTTTTTACACCCATCTGCAGGGGAAGCTACTAGGTCATCGTGTGCTGGTAGTTCACATAGTGACTCATCTGGGGGTTCCTCCTTTTCACCTGGAGTTGCTGACTGGGATCGAGTAGATACCAGACCCACTTTTGGATGTAGGCCCTTCTCCAATCCTCTTTTGAACTGGGGCCAATCCCTCCCTAGCACTAGGTCATGGGGTAATCTCGGGACTACAGCTACCAGGACTTCCCTTTGTGTTCCTAACCCCTTTATTAGCAGCATGTACATGGGATAGAAGGATGATGATCCGTGGATACACCTGATCCTGACCTTTCCCTCTGGTCTGCTCGGTATGGATTCACTCTGTACTTCTATTGTCTGCCAGAGTCTCTTAGAGATCATATTCTGGTCAGCACCTGAGTCTAGTAGAGTGTTAACAGAAATGCCTTGAACATCAACATTCAGCAGCAACCCTTCTCTTATGTGGTTCACATTAGCACTTATTAATGCATTGCGTGTACTGCATTCCTTTTTCAGGTGACCTAGCTTTCCACATTGAAAACATTTTCTCATTATCAAATTACTTTCTTGCTTAGGCAAATAAGCTTTCATACATTCCACCTTTTGCCTTGGTCCTCTTTCTGATCTTACAAAACCAGCCTCCGCTGCCTTTCTCAGAGCACCCCCTTTTTCCTGACCAGCCAACTCAGCTTCTAGATATCTTTTGGTCAGCAGGGTTGCTTCTGTCGAGGTCTGGCAGTTTTGTAATATCAAGTAGGACTGAATTTCGTTAGGTATCGCATTCATGAACTGTTCTAATACAATTGCATCTATTACAGTTTCTATGGTTTTACCTTCCGAAGCTAACCATTTTTCAGTTAAGGCTTTGACCCTTTGGCACAGAGCCTTAGGTGTCTCACCAGCTCCTAACTTTGTAGCTCTCAACATGCGATGGTAGACCATCGGAGTTAAGCCTAAACAATCTCTTATGGCTTTTTTAGCTCCCCATAATCCATAGCAAGTGCTGCCGGCATGGCCCTGTAGGCTGTTAATGCCTCTCCTGTAAGGGATGCGGCTAGCCGTACAGCCCACTGTTCTATTGGGCACCCCACCATATGTGCAACTCACTCAAAAGCTTCAATGAAATCATCCACATTATCTCCTACTGTAAGTTGTCCAAACGAGAAAGTCCCACAAGTTTGTGGTCCTACCACACAGGTATGTGTTGCTGCTTCCAGCGGCAATGTGCTTAATGTAGCTTCCACTGTCGCTTTCTGACTCGCAAGCAACGCCTCCATTAAGTCTAGCATAGGCTTCTGCTGGGCCTGCAGAGCGGCCGCAGCTTGCTCCTGCGCATGATGAGCCATCTCCCTCTGCTTCTCAAACTGGGATGCCATCCACTGCAAAACATCTTTGGGATCCATCTTGGTAGTTTTTCTCTGCAGAAAGAAAAAGACAAACACAGCCCACCAAGTGCGATATCACCAGACTTTCAGCTAGTCTCCCTTAGGCTAAACGTTTGGAGTCTCTCTTCTTTCTCACTTGAATTCCATATTACCCATGCCCAAATACTCGATACCTGAGCATAGGCGTCGATTCACGCCTTGAAAAGTAGAGTATCGCTGGTCTCCAGTTGCTCTGGCAGACCTACCAGCGATTCTTCACTCTGCCCTCCAGAGTACAGCTTAGCAGAAGGTACTTGCAGAAAACCTTCGGTAAAAATCCTGAAGTGTTTTTTGTAAATCCTGATATAATGATGATCCAACAACTACGCCACTTGTCATACCCCGCCCTCTGCCTTAGGCTTGGAGGGCTGGGGTAGCCATTATTTTTCTCTATTGAAGGTTAAATCAACTAAATTTCCTCTCGTGATGCATGCTGGGAAAAGTAGTTTTCCTTCTGATAGAAAATAGTCATGAAGCCAGAGTTATAGGCAAAACTATAACAAAGTTTATTTCTCCCAAAAGCAAAGGTTTAAAGTAAGTTGCACCTGGATACTTCTCCAGTATTTGTTCAAAAAGGTTCTTTATACAAGTGTGCTGGCTGAGCTTTTACATTCATTCAATCCAAATGCAGCTGCTTCTCACGTATACAGAAAAAGAACAAAACATGGCAACTTCCTTTACCAAAGAAAATATCTTCTTTTCTTTAGGTTGCATTCAGCTTATACTATACAGTTTAGCAAAGGCTTTCAATACTGTCTGCAAAGCACAAAGTACAATCCATAGGTTATTCTGGCTGTAAGGAATCACTCTCCTTAGAGTTCACCTGCATTGCTTCAGGTTCTTGTGCTGCACTGCCTTGCTTTAAACTGCTGGCAAATGCCTCAGGGTGTTTTCTCCCTAAAACTCCCTGTGGGTCTTTTAAACACAGCTCTAGTGAATAGGGATAAGCAGTACCTGAGCCTGAGGAAACACCTCTCTGCAGCTGTGTGGCTATCTCTTGCCAGCTCTGGGGAAACAGTCCCTTGCCCCTTAGCTTAGGTTCCTCCCTGGAGCTCTGCCACGGTTCTCCATTCAAGGCTGGGCTCTGCAGACTTCTGCACTGAGTCTTAGGCACCCACCTCTGAACTCTCTGTACCTTTTCCTTCAGTGCTGGGGTTTGAAGGTTTCCCTGCTCTTTCTCTCTGAGCACTCCAGACCACCTTCGTGTCCTCTCCCCCTTCTGCTTTGCTTGCTTCAGTTCCTTTCCTCTATGTGGCTTCCTTCCTCCAGCTACTGTGTTTCCTCCAACTGTGCTCCCGCCTGGGCTGCCTTCCGTGCTGCTCTCTCTCGTGCTGCTCTCTCTCGTGCTGCTCTCCCTCGTGCTGCTCTCTTGATTCACTCTCCAGCCCTGGTTTATATCCCTGTTTTCTGATAAACCTCCCTGACTCTCTAGACAGGTGTTTGTAATCAGTTTCCAAGCCTGTTGCTACGTCATCAGGGCTTGGGTGTGTCAGCTTAGCTTTTGAATCCCTGTGTTTGTTTTCTCCAGAGAACTGCTGGAACGTGTGCTTTGCAGGGCGGTGACCTTTCCTAAAGGTAGAATCATTCTTTTCTTCTACTTCCATGGGCTCACTAGAGTCTTCCTTATCACACTACATCAGCAGTTCCAACCACATCATAAATGCTGGCTGTACTCTGAGAAGTCTTCAGCTCATCCCCAGTATCCATTTGAGTGCCTTCCAACCTGGGGGTCTCATCTTCCAGCTCTATAGTACAATTTGTTTTGTGACTATCCATTGTTATTTTGTAGCAAGATACAGGCCTTTCTTCCATGCAGTTAATTCCAGTGTTGTTGCATTTGTCACAGAAATGTGGTCCTACCCTTACAACACCGTCCCATTCTGCTGCTGCCCAGATGGGTGGTTTGTCTTAGTCTGGCACCTCAGCTGAGACCTGTCTATCTTGTGAGATCCTGCCAGTAGCTAAGCTACTGATAACTTAGCTCTCAGCATCACTGATGCACACAAGCCCTCAGAGCATGACAAGCTGCAAACCAAGTGAGGGACTGGAGTATAGTAATGTCGAAATCTGGTAATCTTTCTTTATTCTCACTGCTCATGCAAATGGACTTCAGACACTCTTTAAGAGGCATGTTTAAAAGTTAATACGCATTCCCAAATGTTAATGTGTGCTAAGTGCAGGAATATCCATTTATTTCTATTGGCACAGTGGAATTTAACGCACATTAATATTTAGTAAGCATGCCCCTAAGTCATTGCAGGACAAAAGAGAGGCCTGTGAAGGGCTCTTTTGGAAGCCACCTAAAATTTTAATTGGCAACATATACATTTTTTTTTCAAAGTTCTATTTATTAAGATTACACAGAAAAACCAACAAACATTCAATCAAGATTCCGTTGATACAAAATAACCTATCCCAGGTGGGGCTGTGTCATGTCCACCACTCTGGGAACAAACAACAGATAAGGCACAAGTTAATACAATACATAATCATTAATCCCCAAACCTCCCCCCTCCCCTCCCACCCCCACCCCACCTACCACAGGAAGCACAGCAGACAGTAGAACCACGGAGCAACAACCATCTCAGTCAGCCACTATCTAACCCGTAATACCTCACTGCGGGATTTAGGTCCCAATCTCTGAATGTAAGGCATCCAAATTAACAAAAAGATAGCCCATCTCTGGGGGTGCCCTAGCGCACTCCTCCGCTCCATAAGTAGGAGCTGGTGCAAGCTATTACGCCACTCACAGAAGGTAGGGGCCACAGGTTCCCGCCACCAGCGAAGTATAGGCCCTTTACCCACCAGACAGGCCTTTCGCACCAAGAGTCTCTCCCACCTCCCCTTTGGACGGAGTGGTCCCATGTGGTCTAACACCACCAACAGCCCTGTCCAACCGATACACTGCCCCAGAAGACCAATAAGAAACGCCCCGATTTGCTGCCAATAGCGACGAATAAGGGGACAGCCCCACCGCATATGACCCAGGTCCACTAAGGAACAAGAGCATTTAGGGCATCCTCCATCTAAGGTAAGACGGCTTTGAAGTGCCCGTCTCGGGGAAAAGTGTGCTCGATGGATACATTTAAACTGTATCTCGCGCCACCGGGCCCCCTCCACCAATTGCGCGATCCAGCCCAATGCATCGCGAACAGAGCCCGGGGGTATTTCCTGACCCAGTTCTCTCGCCCAACGGACTTCCAGCGCAGAAAAATCAAGAGGTAAATCAAGCCAATCCAATCGCCTCTTTAAGTCAGCTATAGTCGGAGGGGCCAGGAAATCCAGAATCCGCGCCGAGTGTTCCACATGAAGCTCGCGTTGCGACAAAGAACCGATATAATGAGAAACTTGTGCATAGGCGAAGGCAGACGCCCCTGGGCTTAAGGCGTATTCCCTACAAAGCGCCCCCAGTGCCTTACAACTGCCGCCTGAGGTGATCAAATGTCCCAAGCGCCGTATGCCCAAGCGCCCCCACTGCCGATAAGGAGCCGAGTCAGAACCCGGCAGAAAACAAACATTGCCTTGTAAAGGCAACCAACTCGAGACCGCCAGATCACTACCCCAGTACTTATTTAACTGTTGCCACGTTTGTCGGGTCACCTTTATCAGAACACTGCTCATCATATGAGTTGGCAAAGCTGCTCAATGCACATGCAAAACCGCTTCTAAAGAATGCGGGGCAACAAAAGCTGCTTCCAATCTGCGCGGGGTGTAGACCTCAGTATCCCCCAACCAGTCACCCAGGTGCCGTGCCTGACATGCCAAGGCATATTTCCAAAGATCCGAAACCCCCACCCCCCCTGATTTCCACCCCCCTCTCATGTGAGTCAACGGTATACGGGCTCTGGTCCCCCTCCAAAGAAATCCCCGAATCTCCCTCTCCATACGCAACAAATCACGCCTCAAGAACCACACTGGGAGGGTTTGCAGCCAGTAAAGTACTCGCGGGAAAATCACCATTCCCAAGGTGGCCACTCTACCCAAAAGAGACAGGGGAACGGGGGCCCAGGCCCACAACTGTGCTCGGAATTTGGAGAAGATACGTTCAAAGTTCATTGGATATAACAGTGTCGGCTTCTTAGTCAACAAAATACCCAAGTACACAAAGGAGTCAGCGGCCCAGCGAAGAGGGAATTGCCCCGGCCAGCTCTCCTGCAAGGTACCCACCCACATCTAGGGCCTCCGATTTAGTCATATTTATACGCAACCCCGCAAACTTTCCATAGAGCAAAAGCTCCTCAAGCAATTGAGGCAAAGACTGCTGGGGAGACGTAAGGTGGACAAGTATATCATCTGCAAAAGCCGCCACTTTGAACCCATGAGCCCCAATTCTCATGCCACATATACTCGGAGATTCCTCTATCCTTCGTATCAGTGGGTCCAGGGTTAGCACAAAAAGCAGGGGGGACAGCGGGCAACCTTGACGGGTACCCTGTTCCAGGCTAATTTTATCTGATTCCACCCCATTACAAAGAACCCCAGCCGTAGGGGGGAGGGGGGCTAGGACTGGAACTGGCCTGATGGGGGGGGGGGGGGGGTTAGAACTGGAAATGGGCTGATGGGGGGTTAGGACTGGAAATGGACATGGGGGTTAGGACTGGAAATGGGCTGATAGGGAGTTAGGACAGGAAATGGACTGATGGGGGGTTAGGACTGGAAATGGACTGATCAGGAGGGGAGCTAGGACTGGTAATGGGCTATGGGGGGGAAAGGACAGGAAATGGGCTGATTGGGGTGCTATGACTGAAAATGGACTTAGTGGAGGGTTACGACTGGTAATGGGCAGATGGGGGGCTAGCACTGGAAATGAGTTAGGACTGGTAATGGGCTGATTGGGGGGCTAGGACTGGAGTGGGTTGATAAAGGGGATAGGACTAGAAATGGGCTGGGACAGGAAATGCACTAATAGGGGAGGGGAGGAGAGTGCTGCTGGCCCTGGAAGAAAACTAGGGGCTAGGGTACAAATGTGCTGATGCGGGGGGATGGTAGAATAGGACTGGAAGAGCGGATACTGAGAGGGTCTGCCAGGGGAAGGAGGGGGCAGGAAGGGAGATGACACGGGGGAAGGAGGGGACTGGAAAGGAGCTGACACCTGGGATGTACTGAAGGGGGACTGGAAGGGAGCTGACACTTGGGGATGGGAGTGGTAGGTGGCTGGGTAATGGGGAGGAGACTGGAAGGGAGCTGACATGCGAATGGCACTGGAAGGAAGATGGACAGAGGCTAGGGCAGCTGGAAGGGATCTGACTGGGATGTGACACTGAGAGTGGACCTGAGCTGATACCTGGGATGGTATTTGGACAAGAAGGGGCTGGACAGTGGGGAAGGAGGGGGACTGGAAGGGAATGGACACCAGTGGCAGTCGTGGGAATGCAAGGCGGTTGACATTGGAAGGTACTGGGAGGGGAGGAATGGAAAGGGGGCTGATACTGAGGAGGGTTACTGGAACTGGAAATGGGCTGATGGAAGGAAGTGAAGAAAACAAAAAAAGAGATAAGAAATGGCAGATGGACCATGAGCCATAGACCACAGAAAGAGAGCTAAGAGAAGTCAGGAAAGCAGAAGCCTCAGATCGAGACCAGCATGATCAGAGAATAAAATGGTCAGACAACAAAGGTAGAAAAAAGAATTTTATTTAATTTTAGTGACTGGATTATATGCTAGTTTTATATTTTACACAGTATTGGGGAACTGCATCTATTATTTTATCTGATGTTGCACTGCATGTGGACTCTGGCTTCTTGGGGTCTCAGCTTAAATTTTGTCTACATATTTTTATTTTTACTTTAGATTGTGGTTACTTATTCTGTACTTGGTGAGGGTCAATGTTGTGCGTGTGTGACTGAGGTCAGGTGTTCTGTTAACATGGAGCTTGTATATAAAGATCTATACTATACTATAATAATTTGACTTGTTCAGCTTTTCAAATAGGTGTATGGATGTTCCAGGGCCCAATGTAGTATTTACAGTGATGCTTTTTTGGATGGGCTCCTTATGTTAGTTTTGGAAGTTTGTGCTGATATGGTATGATATGGTAGGTTTGCTCTTTGTTGCAGGGTTTTTTATTAGTTCACAATATGTTTGGTACTGGAGAATAGTGGTTGTTTTTAGTGAGATGATCAGAATCAGATTTTATTTTTTAATATTGAGTTCTGTGGGTGAATGTCCTGGTTCTGCTCTGCACCTACTGTGGATGCAAAATATATGTTGAAAAAGAAAAAGCGAGAACCATAACATAGTTTATAACAAAATAAAAATGAGTTATAATTTAGTTTTATAAACTGTGCTGTTGGTTCTTGCTGTCTTCTAGTTCCTTGGTGTGCAAACAGGACCGTACCTAGCCCTGTGCAAGTGGTGAAGCCACAAAGGGCGCAAAGGCTTGGGGGGCGCATTTCGGCTGTCTGCTGTTGCCCTGCCGCCGCTGGTAGGACAACAGCAGGCAGCCAAAATGTGCCCCCAAGCCTTTTCGCAGCACTTTAAGCAGGTCTGGTCCCTCCCTCCTCCAACGCAATGTCAGAGCAGGAAGGGACAGATCTGCTCAAAGTGCCGGCTCCTTTCAGATCAGGCGCATGCCCCCTCCCTCCTCACCATACCTCCGTCCAGCGCTGCCTGCTCTTTCCCTACTGCTGGTGCTGCCGTGAAAAAAACAGAGGGTGGCAGCAGTAGGGAAAGAGCAGGCAGTGCTGGACGGAGGTATAGGGGGAGGGGGTGGGCATGCACCCGAGCTGCAAGTTGCACAGGGCGCGATTGCAGCTCGATATGGCCCTGTGTGCAAACATCTTTCATTTCCTCCATATAATCTAATCGGCTTTTTGGTTTGGTTCAGTCTCTGATTGGATTTCTGAAAAGCCCCACCCCCTCTAAGGTGGTGGTGGGGGGTGGGGGTGGCGCCATAAGAACATAAGAACATAACATATGCCATACTGGGTCAGACCAAGGTCCATCAAGCCCAGTATCCTGTTTCCAACAGTGGCCAATCTAGGTCATGCGTACCTAGCAGTTTCCCCAAAAGACACAGGTTCCACAATGCTTGTACTGTGTCAAGCATTGATATACTGGGTCCCTTCTTAATAATGGTTTATGGACCTTTCCTCCAGGAACTTGTCCAAACCTTTTTTAAACCCAGCAACACCAACAGCCTTTACCTCATCCTCCGGTAACAAATTCCAGAGTTTGATTACACGTTGAGTGAAATAATATTTTCTTTTATTAGTCTTAAATAGTTTACCCTGTAGCTTCATTGCATGTCCCCTATTCTTTCTATATTCTGATAATGTAAACAATCGATCTATGTTTACCCATTCCACTCCGTTCATTAATTTATAGACTTCTATCATATCTATCCATCTCATTCTTCGCCTTAGGCAGCAGATTGCCTTGAGCCGCCCCTGGGAGGAGGCGACCTGGGTGAGAGTACTAGAAGAAAGGAATACACAGGAACAGAAAGAGCAGTTGAGGGAGAGATGGAGCTTGGAGATCTGGAACTGCCGGAGAGTGAGGTAACTACAGGACAGTTCAACCAATCAACTGAAGAGGAGAAAGAAAGAGAGGAGAAAGACCCAGAGGTAGAGGAATTCAAGATCGAACTCCTAGACCACATGGAAAAAGATGAATATGCTGGGTTTAAGGCAAGGGAAAGATTACCCAAGTTAGATTTAACACCTATAGTTAAAAGAATGATTATAAAGATGAACAAGGCCATATCCAGTATAAAGGGACCGTTTATTGATATCACCAAAATGAATAGAATACAGTAGCAGTTAAAATTATTACTGCAAGAATAATACCAGCTAAAGTGCAGGGCCAGAAGAAAAAGAAAACAATAACAGTTCCTCCTTGGAAAAAGTACATCGAGGGAAAAATACAGTCATTGCGTGCGGAGGTATACCTGATAGACGGGTATCTAAAAGGATTAAGATCATCAAAGATATTAAGAAAGATCCAAGACATTAAGCTGAAGCATGCTGCATTAACAGAAGAAGACCTGAAATTTATATGTTCCAACAATAAATTGAAAGTAGCAGCAGAAGCGCAGAAACTGTTAAGATATGAAGAAAACCGAAAAGAAACATATCAAATAAGCTATTTAGAGAGAACCCAAAAGAATTCTACGTGGAACTGGGAAAGAGCATTAGCAGGGCCGGATTTACCTATACGCCATGTACGCCATGGCGTAGGGCCCACAGCTGGCAAGGGCCCACAAAAATGTAACAAGTTAGCTTATTTTTAAAATAAAATAAAATAAAACCTGCCAGCTGCCGCCGTGGGGCCCCCTCTGCTGCCGTGGCAGCATGGACTGACCTGCGGGGGCCCCCTCTGCAAGCTCGCTCGCTCGATCGATCGGTCCCTCCCTCCCTGCCTGCAGGGAGGGAGGGACCGATCGATCGATCGACGGATCAAGCTTGCAGAGGGGGCCCCCGCGGGTCAGTCCATGCTGCCGCGGCAGCAGAGGGGGCCCCGCGGCGGCAGCCGGCAGGTTTTTTTTAAAATTAAATTTTACTTTAGGCCGGGGGAGGGGGGGGTAGGACTGGTAATGGGCTATTGGGGGGGCTGGGGCTGGGACTGGAAATGGGCTGGGGGGGTTAAGGCTGGAGGTGGGCTGATGAGGTTAGGACTGGTAATGGGCTGTGGGCTGTTGGGGGGGTTAGAACTGGTAATGGGCTTTGGGGGGGGTAAAGACTGGTAATGGGCTGTGGGCTGATGGGGGCTGTCTGGTAATGGGAGATGGGGGGGGCTAGGACTGGAAATGGGCTGGGGGTTAAGACTGGAGGTGGGCTGATGGGGTTAGGACTGGTAATGGGCTGTGGGCTGATGGGGGGGTAGGACTGGCAATGGGCTATGGGGGGCTGACTGGAAATGGGTTGATGGGGTTAGGACTGGAAGTGGGCTGATGGGGGGTTAGGACTGGTAATGGGTTATAGGGGGGGCTTAAACTGAAAATGGGGTGATGGGGGGTTAGGACTGTAAGTGGGTTGATGGGGGGCTAGGACTGGTATTGGGTTGGGGGGTTGCTAGGACTGGAAATTGGCTGATGGGTGGCTAGGACTGGAAATGGGCTGATGCAGGGACTAGAAGGGAATGGATGCTGGGTGAGGCTGGAACTAGAAGGGAGCTGATGTTGGGGGAGGATTAGAATGCGATGGGGCTGGAAGAGTATAATGGAGAAGGGAAAAATATTTTGTGTGGGAGGGATAAAAAATCTACAATTGGCCGGGTATTGGGAGAGTAAATGGGGATTGAGGATGGAGGGGTAAAATTTGAGTGGATGAAATAGGAATGAGGAAAGAGCAAAAGGAGAAAGATTAGTATGTTAAAGCAGATGTACAGAGAGAATGGAAAAAAACTAGAAGAGAGAAGAAAGGACAAATGGACAAATGGACAGCAGACGATGGAGAGTTAGCAGAAGACGCGAAGAAACCAGAAGAAAGTGGCTGGAGCAATTGCAGCTGAAAAAAATGCACAAAAGGTAGAAAAATATCTCTTTATTTTGAATTTATTAATTGGAATATGTCAGCTCTGGTAAATGTGCATCATTAACGTCTGCGCTTTGTTTAGTACAAGAGCAAATTAATGTATAATTTTATTTCTACAGTGTTGTACATTCCAAGTTTGGCTTTTGGGATTCCCAGTTTAATTATTGTCTTCCTGTTTCTAAATTGTGATTACTTGTTTGGTGATGGTCTATGTTCTGCATGTGTAACTGAGCTGAGGTGTTCTGTTTATATAATTCCTATTTGACATTGCCACTTGTTCTCTTTCCCCAGTAGGTCATGTATTGTTGTTCTCTGAAATGTATTGGTTTAATATTTGCAGTGTTGCCTTTTGATTGGTAGAGTATGGTGCTTTGTGAGTCCTGGTAGTGCTGTTAGGATACGGCGGGTTTGCTATGGGTTCTAAATGGGCAGTGTTTGTAGTAGTTCCTAATGTGTCTGGCAGTTGGCACTGGATTATAGTAATGTAGAAATCTTTTAGTCTTTCTTTATCCATGCACTCATTAAGAGGCATGTTTACTAAAAGTTAATATATGGTAACATTATGCAAATATTTATGCAAATGAGGCCCCTTATGCAAATGAAGCCCCGCACCCCCCTTGGGCCGCCCCTGCTGGGGGCCCACAATTTTTGTTGGCGTAGGGCCTCACTCAAGGTAAATCCGGCCCTGAGCATTAGGATAATAAAAACACCACCAACCAAAGCAGGAACAGAAAGGTTCTGTAGAAAACTATATGAGGACCCTATAAAACACAATCAAGAAGCAGAATGGTTACCCTGCATACAGGAGCATTTAGAAAAAGAAAACATCAAATCTTTTGAATGGCCTGTAGTAACAACAAAAGAGCCGGAAAGCAGGTTAAAGCGATCCCGAAACTGGAAGAGCCCTAGCCCAGATGGAGTAACCACATTTTGGCTCAAAGAGTTAATATCACTCCACCCAGACCTGATGCATTGCAAAAATCAATTGTTTAAGCAGCCAGACTTACTGCCACAATGACTTACTACAGGGAGAACATTTCTCCTTCCAAAAGGGGACCCAAGTAACACTCCCAATAATTATAGACCAATAACTTGTCTACCTACAATCTATAAGCTGTCCACTGCAAAAAATGCAGAAAGAATATATGATCATATCGAGTCCAATAACATCATGATAATAGAGCAAAAGGGCAACAAGAGAGGAGCATATGGCACCAAAGGCAAGTTAATGTTGAATGTCCATCATGGCCAGCGCTAAGAAAAGCAGACATCTCAATATAGCATAGGTCCGCTGCTTTTTGACATATTCATAAATGACCTGGAAAAGGGAATAACGAGTGAGGTTATCAAATTTGCAGATGACACAAAACTATTTAAAGTTGTTAAAACCCAAGAGGATTGTGGAAAATTGCAAAAGGATCTTGATAAATTGGAAGACTGGGCATCCAAATGGCATATGAAATTTAATGTGGACAAGTGCAAAGTTATGCACCTAGGAAAGAACAACGGAAACTATGGTTACATGATGCAAGGTTCCACATTGGGAACCACTACCCAGGAAAAAGATTTAGGCGTCATCATGGATAACATGTTGAAACCCTCAGCTCAGTGTGCAGCAGGTGCAAAGAGAGCAAATAAAATGCTAGGTATCATAAGGAAAGGAATGGAAAATAAAACAAAGGATATTATAATGCCTCTGTATCGTTCCATGGTACGACCGCACCTTGAATATTGTGTGCAATTCTGGACGCTGTATCTTAAAAAGGATATAGCATTATCAGAAAAGGTGCAGAGAAGAGCCACCAAAATGGTAAAGGGGATGGAAGGATACTCCTATGAAGAGAGGCTAAGAAGGTTGGGGCTCTTCAACCTGGAAAAGAGACGGCTGAGGGGAGATATGATATAGGTCTATAAATTAATGAATGGAGTGGAACGGGTAAACGTAGATCGATTGTTTACGTCATCAGAATATAAAAAGACTAGGGGACATGCAATGAAGCTACAGGGTAACCTATTTAAGGCTAATAAGAGAAAATATTTTTTCACTCAACGTGTAATCAAACTCTGGAATTTGTTACTGGAGGATGTAGTAAAAGCCGTTAGTGTAGCTGGGTTTTAAAAAAGTTCCTGGATGAAAGGTCCATAAACCATTATTAAAAGGGACCCAGGATATCACTGCTTGACCCAATACAAGTATTGAGGAACCTGTGTCTTTGGGGAGACTGCTAGGTACTTATGACCTGGATTGGATACTATTGGAAACAGGATACTGGGCTTGATGGACCTTGGTCTGACCCAGTATGGCATATTTTATGTTCTTAAGAACGCTTTTGATAGCGTCCCGAACTCTTGGATGATAAATTGCTTTGAAATGTACAAAATAAATCCTGGTTTGATAGAGTAAATTAAGTTCACCATGACAATGTGGCAAACCACACTCTTTTTGAAATATGAAGATGGTCAGTATATCATTCCTAACATCAGGATTCAGAGAGGAATATTTCAGGGGGATTTCCTGTCGCCTCTTCTATTTTGTTTGGTTCTTAACCCAATGAGTACTATCATGAGCTCTTTGGGATAGGGATTTAGCCTGAATCCTAAAAAAGGTAGCAACCCAGAAATAACATTTCATTTATTACTTGTAGACAATCTGAAGAGCTATAGTTCCAGTGACCAAAAATTAGCAGAGCAGCTCCGTGTCGTGAAAAGCTTTTCTGATGACATCAGGATGACCTTTGGCCTTGACAAATGTGCTAAGGCAACTTTCTTTAGAGGAAAATTGAGCAAAACAGAAAACATATCCCTGGCTGAAGGCTGTGACATCAAGGACCTTGAAGAGGAAGGCGTATATAAGTATCTTGGAATAGAGGAAGGAACGACACTCAAGCAGAAATTACTGAGAGAAAAGATCAGTAAAGAATACTATAGGAGATTAAAATCATTATTGAAAAGTGCTTTAACATCACAGAATAAGGTACAAATAATCAATCAGCTGCTGATTCCTGTACTTTCATACAGCTTTGGGACTGTGGACTGACCTCTTAAAGATCTTAAAAAACTGGATGTGTGAACACGAAAACTCCTCTATGCCCATAAAGTGATTTACAAGAATTGGTGTCTGCCAAGGCTGTACATCCCTAGAGCTGAAGGAGTTCTAGGACTCATAGGGGTATGTTTACTAAACCGTCCTAATGTGCGCCCGGCGATAGTGTGCAGGTTGCCATAAAAGGAGTGGGCGTTTCAGTCTTAAAGCAGCAAAACGGGAGTATCGCGCGATAACGCGCGCTGCTGCGCACATTATCGGGCGAAGCGCCGCTAAGCGCGTTAACACGCCGTAATCTTATGTAGGCGCCCAGACATACAAACAGAAACAGAGGTGTAGCACAATGGTTAATACACTGACTGATGATATGGGGTCATGAGTTCAATCCCCTAGTGTGCCTAATGCATAAGGCTGGCTGAGGCATCAGCTTTGATATGTAAGTTTTGTTTCTTGAGGCAGTTTATTTGTATTTTAATTATTGCTGCCAGCAAACACACCCTCACGTGCAGTAACCTAAGGTGCTATCACAAAAAGTTCACCATTAAATACCCCGAAAGTCACTTTTTTAATTCTTTTGTTGAAGCTGACTGTAGGAGAGGTGGTATGGATTCAACCTCATTTTCATGGGACGGATCGTCATTTTGTTGTACCAATTAGATAAGGGATTCCCTTTGCAGTGGGTGTTTCCTTTTCTATTGGTTGGTTCTTCTTTAAAACTGCAGCTATCCAGCCTATAGGTAACTACCTCTACCGCGGCCGCAGAAGACGGCGTCTTTCAGCAATGTTGCCATTTTTTGCTTTTACATCTGAGCACTTGATACAGGGTTTGATACCCGAAACGCGCACGTCGTGTAAAGGGAATTCTTCTTGAGCAACTTATCTCTCCGGTGGAGTGTTTTAAATAAGATAAGTGTTAAAAAATTCTATATATTAAAATATTATTTTCATTGGTGAAGAACCTGTTTTGAATAAAAGGCAGCTTACTGCTTGGTGTGAGTGGTTGAATCCATACCACCTCTCCTACAGTCAGCTTCGACAAAAGAATTAAAAAAGTGACTTTCGGGGTATTTAATGGTGAACTTTTTGTGATAGTTCCTTTATTTGTTCACACATTGGGGTTTTTTTTCTTTTGGATTGTAACCTAAGGTGCAGCATAAGGCACTCCATAGGATACCTTATAAGGCACCTTATATAGACGGTAACCATAAGGTGCCTCAGAAGGCGCTTTATAGGGCGCCCTATAAAGCGCCTCCTGAGGCACTTTATGGTTACAGTACGCTGAGGGTGTTTTTGCTGGCAGCACTAATGTACATTAAAAATAGATAATGCTTTGGACAGCCCTATCAAATAACCCCACTGTGGGTTTGAACCCATAACCTCTGGCTCCACAGGCAATGAAGTAACCAGTGGGCTACAGCTCTAAAGCTGCGAACAAGCCCCTGACTGGCTGCAGAAGGACTGCACGTCATCACACAAACAGTCTGCTGTGATCACCAGGATAGGGTTAACCCACCCGTACCCATGATGCACTGCACATGCAAATCAGCAGTCTACAGATGAACACAAGATGGGGTATGCACCCCCACAGCACCTCGGCCTGGTAGGGGTAACTGACCATGTGTGTTACTGGCACAGAGTAGCTACACACCGTCACATTGTGCGGGTACTGTGTTCACCCTGAGGGTGAGGTGGGGCGCACAGCACCAGGTACACAGCACCTTCCATGGCAGAAATAGGCCATGCTGCAGGTCCCCAGCAGTGCTAGTGTGTGAGATAGGTAGTTCCTGCAGACACACCTTGGATACATCTGTATGTCTCAGCCAGGTTTAGCCCTTATGGACCCATAGGCAGATTATGTACCACCACCCCACCCTCTGGGGCTGAGAGTGGGAAACAGGGTCTCCCACCAACAGATCCACATTTCACCTCCCTGCAATGGCAGCAGTAGAGAGGACCATCAACCACAGTCCTGCTGGGGAATAGACACCCTACAGGGCAGTTAATGCAGCTCTGACACATCTATAAAGCAATAGCAGACAGACATTAGGCCCAGAAATGCTCAGCTGCACCCCACCACTATCTGATATTCTCCTGCAGCAAGCCTCCAGCTGCTGCACCCTGCAAGGTGTTCCAGCAAGACACATACTAGCTGCAGACAGTCTGCTAGCTAGTCCATAGTGCATGTTCCTGGAGGAGATGCATACACACCAAGCAGATAAGTCAGTGATTGGGCCCCAAAAGGGAACCCATAAATAACACATGAGAGAAATGTTATAGGGCACTATGGGGTAACCTAGCCATGCCGTGGTAACTGCTCAGTCAGGGTGAGAGTGATCTCCCAGCAGGACATGCTGTGGCCACCCTGTCTGTGCAGGTGGTGGCCGGGCACTACAATGTCCCAGCCATTGCCCTATGCCCTGTGCAGATGCATCCTGGCCAGGCCACCCTGTCCTGGCTATACCCATGGTACCTTGCTCCTCATTATGCACATTGGCAGGTCAATACTGGCAACCGTGCTGGCAGTGTGGGCTGTGGATGGTGTTTGCAGCCACCACACACTGGATAGACAGACACACACTCCAACACCTATGCCAGCATTGTACAACTATAGAGGTGTTTTGCAGCCCTGGCCACCGCTCCAGTCCTGGGCACAGTGCAGGCATGGCTATGGTACGCAATACTGTTGGGGTCACTCCTCAGGGTGGTAAACACTGTCAGACACAAGACCTGTAGCACACTCCACAGACATCAGAAAGGTTGCCATGGTGCAGCTCAATCAGAAAATTGTACTTAACATCAGAATTGCTATCTGCCAGTAATCATAGCAACCTTTTGATAGCTGTGTACCGTATTCCCGGGTTTAGGGTGGCATTGCTAAGGTATGCAAGTGCTAGTATTGGGAGATGCATGCCGGGTCCAATGTCCTGCCTCTCCAGGAGACATTGGATAATGGAGCCTGTGGGTGCGGGTGTGTCTGCCCCTGTTTGCTGCTGCTTTACGGCAGAGGTTCCCAACTCCAGTCCTGGTGTGCCAAACACTGTTCGGGTTTTCATGCTGTCCCTCATGAATATGCATGAGAGGCATCTGCATACCATGGGGGCGGCACATAAACATGCAGCACAGGCATCTTTATTAGAGGCAGCATGGAACCTGAATGGTGTTTGGCCCTCCAGGACTGCATTTGGGAGACTCTGCTCTAGGGTATGCGCATGTTTATGGTGTCTGTGCTCTGTAGGGTAAAATGTAGGTGTTTTGGGCATGTTTACGTCATCTGCAATAAAGGTTCTGTCTGTATAAGAATGTTTTAGTAGTGGGTAAAATATGGGGACTGGGTTGGCAGGAACCACAGCTGGGACTTGAACCTGTGACCTGCTTCTGAATACACTGGCTGTGTGCACTGCACCACTGTGTTGCCACAGAGACAGTGCATTCCCTGGTGATGCCATGACTGTTTGTCAGACAGGGCCTGTCTGTTGCAGTGCATGGCACCCACCTACACAGGGCTAGGCCACGGTCAGCTCTGGGCAGCTGCCACTGCCCCCTCAACCACCAGTATCCCTCTGCCACCATGCTGACATGCCCTTCTGCTGGTAGTAATGGTGGAGCACAGTCTCAGGCCATCCAGTGTGCGGGTAGGCGGCTGCCTATGGTGCGGCTTCTGGGGTAGGGGTGCCTGCATAGCTGTCCACGCTTCCCCCCAGCACCGCATGCCAATGTTCCGTGCCCTTCGGGTACCTGCTGGGTACTATCCCCTGTGACACTGTGGGAAGCACACTCATGCCCATGTTGGGCCCTCAGAAGTTGCTGTCTGGCTGCTCTACTGTTTCAGCATTCCTATGGGCCAGCTAGGCATCACCCTAGTCCGCACTGTGGGCCAGCTGCACCGCAGCATGTGCTGCTTGCAGCCCTCTGTGTCCCCTTTCCCAGCATCTGTCCAGTTGCCCGTTCTGACATGCTCGCCCTGCTGTTGTGGAACATGTGCATGCCATAGGAAACCTGGCCGATGGAGTCGGAAACCCTGCTCAGCGCAATTACACTGTGGGCTCATTCACCTTGTATGCGGACGGAGCATAGACCCTTCCAAAATTCATATCTTTTTTTGGAGCTTTCTTGGGAGTGTTTTTTTATGTTTCCCATTGATATCACTATTGGCCAGCTTGGTTATTTTATTTTTACATTTTCTGCTGTACATTTTCAAGGTTTATTTGCCCTTTTGTTCCGTGCACATGTATCACACTTATCACTTTTTTGTAGATTTCCCTGGTTTTGCTGTACATTGCTGACGGAAATGGTTTCTTTTCCCTTTAAATCTGCTCTAATGCCAGGATTTCACTGGCGTTAGTTTTGAGCCTCGGATTTCACAGCATTAGTGTGCAGGGAGCCTCTCCCCTCCCACTCTCCACCCATTGACCCCTTCTCGCCACCCCTGGGGAGCCTTCCTCCGCCCTCCGGGAGCCTTTCCCCGCCTTCAGCGCTCGTTTGCGCCGCAGCGCGCGTTATCGCGCGATAAGGTACCTGTGCACCTTGTAAAGCGCCATTATCGCGCAATAAGGTACCTTATCGCGTGATAATGTTACAAAGCGCACGTTAAGATGGTTTAGTAAACATACCCCATAGAGACTGATTATACATACAGAGCTACTTTCATAGGCCTCCGGGCCTTCTTAATTGCATCCTCTGATCCAAATATGGAAAAAATGCTGAAATATGAGAGTAAACGTCCAGAATCTCTTTCCATCATCATTGTGTTCCGACAACTAGAAGGAATGAGTGAAACTCCACAAGCATGCACAGGGAAGAAGTAACAGAATTTGCAAAACAAGAGAAAAAGATCTTTAAGGAATTAGATCAACAAACAAGGAAAAACAAGTGGCAGATGCACAAATACAGTGGGACATACAGAGTGTTACTCCAGGAACTCTTTGTCGATCAAGAACAGATACATGAATGGTTAAGGAGGGGTGAACTGAAACTGAAGGATGACAGGTTGATAGTTTGTAGCCCAGGACAGTGACTTACAGACGAGATGATTTACAGTGAGCATTGAAAAAGGTCGTAACACAGACATATGTTGATTCTGTAAGAAAGACCTGAAAAGGGTGACTCACCTCATAGCTGGCTGTGAAGTTCTGATGGCAGAAAATTTCTATACAGAAAGACATAATAAAGTAGCATGTCTCGTCCACTGGAAACTCTATTACAACATCACCATCCCTGAAAAGCACTGGGCTCATGACCCTAAGAGAATGAGGAGGTTGTGATCACCTGGGACACTTCCATTCCGACCAATAAAAAGCTGGATGCAAGGAAGCTGGATATAGTAGTTAAGGAGAAAAATACTAGAACGGCATTGATAATAGAGGTGTCAATTACAAGCGACTACTCTGTGAATCGTGTGGAGAGGCAAAGGATCCTGAAATACCTGGAAATGCAGTCAGAGACCAGGAAAATGTGGCAGAAAGTTACAGAAATATTTCCTATCGTGTTGGGTGCCACAGGCTTGATAAAGAAGAATTTCCAAGCACATCTTGACAAACTACCCATACATGTTACATTTTATGAACTCCAGCAGGAGGCTCTCTTTGGCACAATGCAAGTACTATGCCAAGCCTTAGCAGTAAATTTGAGAGACTGAGATCATACACATGCCCTGGCTTAGAAGTGAGGTTCACGACTTCATGGTATGCGCAAAACTAACCTTAAAAACACCAATCTACAAAAATACAAAAACATTTTTATCTACCAATCTATTGAATAACTATCACATAATTCATTAAGGTATATATATGACCTCAAGATAGCCTTTCCCCTACATGTAGCGAAATACATCTCCATAGGGTTAAATGGCAAACTTCACATCACAGGTCACAACCCTTCTAAAATTTTAATTATTTTCCAAAAATTAATACAAATCTAATTAAATTACCTACATCCAAAAAAGTACTTTTAGGGATTCTCAAAATATATAAAAGATGATTTTAAATCATCTGCATTTTAGCATAGAACCGAAGCTCACAAATCACTCAGTCAAATTCCTAAAAAAGAGAGAGAGGCAGAATACTCTTCAACTCAATGGTAATATGCAACATTCCATAAGTATTAATCCACTTATCTGAGTGTTATAGGAACTCCAGTCTGCGCCAGCAGTCAGACGTATATCTTCCTCTCAGCTATATGCTGGCAAAGGTTTTGTGAATATCCTCTGTTGTCGCAGAAACTATGAATGCCCAACAAAAGCTTCTGTTTCACCTAATAGACTTCTTCAGGGATTCCAGTAATCCATTTCTCATAAAAGTTATCAAATGCTATTCGCCAAAATTTTCTGTAAATATCACTAACATCGGGCATAACAAATGCCTCCCTGTTCTTAAAATTTTGGTGAATAGCATTTGGTCACTTTTATGAGAATTGCATTACTGGAATCCCTGAAGAAGCCTACTAGGTGAAACAGAACGACTCCAAAAGAAGCAGCTACGCTTCCTATCCATCGGATACTTCACAATCTCATGCTTCATATGTGGGAGACACCTCTTACTATTTCTCCCCATACCCACTGGCTTGATACCGGAGTGTCCTGGTTTTCAAAAGAAACGATTGCCGCACCATTCCATGGTAGTGGAATCGGCAATGTGTCAAATTAAGAGCGTGAAAACACATTCCTCTAACCCTCCGGGTAGGGAATCAAGAACCTTCAATGTTTTTGGTCGACGTTGCTTTCAGGCCTCCATGCTATCAGACAAAATTAGTTCCTACATACTCTATATGGATATGTTCCTCAAGAAGTGACTAAGGATATGGAGTTATTGGCTCCTCTTCTACCCGATGACAACAGGGCAGATTATCTTGCTTTTGTAAAGCATGCTCAGAATGTTTCAAAATTTGTCAATAGAGCAGCTTTTGATTGCTTTAAGTGCATCAGCAGAACTACATCTATCTGCATCAGTGCACGCAGGATTGCTTGGCTCCAAGCATCGGATCTTAAACAATGGGTTCAAGATAAGCTGGGTAATATCCCTTGCACTGGGGAAAACCTTTTTGGCAAGGATTGGCAGGACAAGGCCTCTCAGTTGGAGTCTGAGAACACTACCCTGAATAGGCTCTCTAGATCTACTGACAACCTAGCTAAGAAGAAGGCAGCAGCAAATGGTATTTGTCCCTCTTCCGCTGTCCTTTATTGCTTCCTTTCCTGACGCTGTCCCTTTCCTATTATTAAATGGCGTTCCTTTCTGTTTCCTTTTCTCTGCAGCCTCCTTTGTTTTATTGTAAACCGCCGTATGCCTGTTGGTCCTGGTGGTCTATCAAATTTTAAATAAAGATAAAGATAAAGCCTTCTTTAATAAAAAGGAGAAATATTCTTCTTCTTATACCCCTGCTGTTCAATGTCAGCATCATGCTCCTCAGAAGGGACAACAACCTCCAAACATCAAAAGAAGGCTCAGATTCCCAAGTCTCAGCAACCTCAGCAGGCTCAGGCTGCTCCAGATTTTTGACTCCTTTCTAGAGTACATAACTGTCCTGCCTCTGAAGAATCCCGACCCTATCCACATTCACGGCAGACTCTGCCATTATGCCCACAGATGGCATCTCATCACCTCAGAGCAGTGAACTTTAACAATAATACGGGAGGGATACAGACTTCATCTGCAGATCCTCCCCCCTCTGACTTCGACCCCCTCTCACTGCTCTATTACTAAAAGAGATCACCTCCCTTCTACTGCAGGGAGCAATAGAGGAGGCTCCAACAGTCCAGCAGGGAATGGGCTTCTATTCTCCTTACTTTCTTATTCCAAAGAAAATAGGGGGATAGAGGCCCATTCTGGACCTCAGGGACCTACAGGAAAAGTTCAAGATGGTCTCCCTGGTGACCCGTCTTCCTTATCTCCAGAGTCAGGACTGGCTCTGTTCTCTAAATCTAAAGGAAGTATACACTCATATTCTTATCCATCGAGAACACAGAAAATTCTTGCATTCATGTTTCAGGGAAGACACTATCAATATAGAGTCCTACCTTTCGGTCTCGCCTATGCCCCAAGAGTCTTAACAAAATGCATGGCAGTAGTAGCCACATTTCTAAGGACTGTAGGGATATTTGTCTTCCCTTACTTAGATGACTGGCTCATAAGAGCAAGCACCTCTCAGGAGGCCAGTCTGTCCCTCTCACGCACCATGCAGGTGTTACAACACTTGGGATTTGTCATAAGAACATAAGATATGCCATACTGGGTCAGACCAAGGTCCATCAAGCCCAGTATCCTGTTTCCAACAGTGGCCAATCTAGGTCATACGTACCTAGCAGTTTCCCCAAAAGACACAGGTTCCGCAATGCTTGTACTGGGTCAAGCATTGATATCCTGGGTCCCTTCTTAATAATGGTTTATGGACCTTTCCTCCAGGAATTTGTCCAAACCTTTTTTAAACCCAGCTACACTAACAGCCTTTATTACATCCTCCGGTAACAAATTCCAGAGTTTGATTACACGTTGAGTGAAAAAATATTTTCTTTTATTAGTCTTAAATAGTTTACCCTGTAGCTTCATTGCATGTCCCCTAGTCTTTCTATATTCTGATAATGTAAACAATCGATCTACGTTTACCCGTTCCACTCTGTTCATTAATATATAGACTTCTATCATATCTCCCCTCAGCCGTCTCTTTTCCAGGTTAAAGAGCCCTAACCTTTCTAGCCTTTCTTCATAGGAGTATCCTTCCATCCCCTTTACCATTTTGGTGGCTCTTCTCTGAACCTTTTCTAATAACTCTATATCCTTTTTAAGATACGGCGACCAGAATTGCACACAATATTCAAGGTGCGGTCTCACCATGGAACGATATAGAGGCACTATAATATCTTTTGTTTTATTTTCGATTCCTTTCCTTATGATACTTAGCATTCTATTTGCTCTCTTGGCTGCCGCTGCACACTGGGCCGAGGGTTTTAACATGTTATCCACAATGATGCCTAAATCTTTTTCCTGGGTGGTGGTTCCTAATGTGGAACCTTGCATTGTGTAACCATAGTTTGGGTTGTTCTTCCCTAGGTGCATAGGTTTGCACTTGTCCACATTAAATTTCATCTGCCATTTGTATGCCCAGTCTTCTAATTTATCAAGATCCTCTTGCAATTTTCCACAATCCTCTTGGGTTTTAACAACTTTAAATAGTTTTGTGTCATCTGCAAATTTGATAACCTCACTCGTTATTCCACTTTCCAGGTCATTTATGAATATGTCAAAAAGCAGCGGACCGAGCACAGATCCCTGGGGTACACCACTATTCACCTTTCTCCATTGGGAAAATTGGCTATTTAGCCCAAACCTCTGCTTTCTACCTTTTAACCTGTTCTTGATCCACAGTAGTACACTGCCTCCTATCCCATGACTCTTTAGTTTTGCCAAAAGTCTCTGATGAGGGATCTTGTCAAAGGCTTTCTGAAAGTCCAGATACACTATATCAACCGACTCACCTTTGTCCACCTGTTTATTCACACTTTCAAAAAAACATAACAGATTAGTAAGTCAAGATCTTCCTTGTCTAAAGCCATGTTGGCTGTCTCCCATTAGGCCATGACTATCTACATGCTGAGTAATTTCATACTTTATGATGGTTTCTACCATTTTTCCCGGTACTGACATGAGGCTCACCGGTCTGTAGTTTCCCGGATCACCCCTGGAACCCTTTTTAAAAATTGGTGTTACATTGGCGATCCTCCAATCTTCAGGTATTAGAGATGATTTTAATGATAGTTCACAGATTACTAATAGCAGGTCTGCAATCTCATATTTCAGTTTTTTCAATACCCTTGGATGTATACCATCCGGCCCAGGTGATTTGCTACTCTTCAGTTTATCTAATAGTTGTAATACATCTTCCCGATGTATCGATATTTCCTTCAATTCTTCCGCACCTTTAAATACCACTTCAGTCATGGGTAACATCCCTACATCTTCCTCAGTAAAGACCGAAGCAAAGAATTCATTCAGTCTCTCCGCTATCGCCTTGTCGCCTCTTAGTGCCCCTTTAACTCCTCTATCATCTAATGGACCAACTGACTCTCTCACAGGTTTTATGCTACGAATGTACTTGAAAAAAATCTTTATTTCACGTTTTTGCTTCCACAGCAATCTTCTTCTCAAATTCTCCCTTTGCCTGCTTTATCAATGCCTTGCATTTGACTTGCCAGTGCTTGTGCTGTTGCCAGGTTTCGTCGTTTGTCTCTTTTTTCCATTTCCTGAAAGATGCTTTTTTGGCAACAACAGCCTCTCTGACCTCACCTTTAAACCATGCTGGCAGTTTTTTGGACTTCTTTCCACTTTTCTTAAAGCGTGGAATACAGCTGGTCTGGGCTGCCAAGATAGTATTTTTCAACAACACCCAAGCTTGATGTAAGTCTTTAACCTTTGCAACTGCTCCTTTTAGTTTTTCCTTAACTATTTTCCTCATTTTATCATAGTCTCCCTTTCGAAAGTTAAAAGGTAGTACTGTGGATTTCCGTACTATCCCTCCTCCACTAATTAAATCAAAGGCGCTCATGCTATGATCACTATTGCCAAGTGGCCCCAACACCCTTATCTCTTGCACTAGATCTGGTGTTCCACTAAGGACTAGGTCTAATATGGCTTCCCCTCTGGTCGGTTCATGAACCAGCTGCTCCAAGAAGCAGTCATTTATGTCATCTAGGAACTTTATCTCCCTAGCATGTCCTGCCGTGACACTGACCCAGTCGATACCGGGGTAATTGAAATCACCCATTATTATTACTGCGCTGTAACTTTTGTTAGCTTCCTTGATTTCTTTGAGCATTTCATCATCCATTTGTTCATTCTGGCCCGGTGGTCGATAGTACACCCCCACTGCCATCGCCTTCCCCTTTTTACATGGAATTTCAATCCATAGAGATTCTACAGCAAATGTTGTTTCCTGCAAAACTTTAATCCTTTCTGACTCAATGCCCTCTCTAACATAGAGCGCAACCCCTCCACCAATTTGATCAGCTCTATCATTACGATATAGTTTGTACCCAGGTATCACAGTGTCCCACTGGTTGTCCTCCTTCCACCATGTCTCTGATATTCCAATCATATCTAACCTCTCATTTAGTGCTATATATTCTAACTCTCCCATCTTATTTTTTAGACTTCTAGCATTTGCATACAAGCATTTTAGAGACTGTATTTTATTCATATTAATTTGGCTATTGGTAGACATGGGTAATTTGGGATCTCTAAGCTCTGTCTGCTCCATACTCGAGGGCATTTGGGCTACTTTACTCTTTTTTGGAACCTCTCTGCTTTTGGTAGTATCCTTCAAGGATACATTCTTCTGAACCATCCGCTCTTGGGTGACTGTCGGCTTTCCCCTATTATCTAGTTTAAAAGCTGCTCTATCTCCTTTTTAAAGGTTAATGCCAGCAGCCTGGTTCTATCCCGGTTAAGGTGAAGCCCATCCCTTCGGAAGAGCCCCTTCTTTCCCCAGAATGTTCCCCAGTTCCTAACAAATCCAAAACCCTCATCTCTGCACCATTGTCTCATCCACGCATTGAGACTCTGGAGCTCTGCCTTTGGGTCCTGCACGTGGAACGGGAAGCATTTCGGAGAACGCTACCCTGGAAGTTCTGGATTTCAACGTCCTACCTAAAAGCCTAAATTTAGCCTCCAGAACCTCCCTACCACATTTTCCTATGTCATTGGTACCGACATGTACCAAGACAGCAGACTCCTCCCCAGCACTATCTAAGACCTTATCTAGGTGGCACGTGAGGTCCGCTACCTTCGCACCAGGCAGGCATGTTACCAGGCGATCCTCACGTCCACCAGCCAGACCCAGCTATCTACATGCCTAATGATCGAATCACCAACTATAACGGCTGTCCTAACCCTTCCCTCATGGGCACATGGCCCTGGAGAAACTTCCTCGGTGCGAGAGGGTTTTACATCACCTGGAGGACAGATCCTAGTTACAGGATCACTTCCTGCCACACCAGGGTGATGCTCTCCTGTCACGTGACCTCTCTCCTCCATGGCAACAGGGATGCTGCCAGACTGGAGGTGGGACTTCAGGACTATATCCCTGTAGGTCTCGTCTATGTACCTCTCTGTCTGTCTTATGTTTTCCAAGTCTGCTACTCTAGCCTCTAGAGAACGGACTCGTTCCCTGAGAGCAAAGAGCTCCTTGCACCTAGTGCATACGTAAGACCTCTCACCAACTGGGAGAAAATCATACATGTGACACTCAATGCAAAAGACTGGAAAGCCCCCATCTCGCTGCTGGACTGCTGTCTGCATCTTAGTTTTAAGTTTTTGTTTAGATCTTTAAATTCTTTACTTACTAAGGGTTGCCAATAAAACTGTACCTAATAAGTTTAATATATCTTGTTCACCTGAAGCTTAATTAATCTCAGGTCCTTAGTGTATGACTGATTTGGGTAACCTTTCAAAGTCACAACTCATCCCCTCTTAAACTCTAGAGTTCATAGGGGCCCTCTTTTTTTTTTTAAACTTTTATTTTCATTTTATAACAATAACAATACACACAGTAATAAAACAAGGATGATTGCATCAAAATAAAATGGAATAAACCGGAAAATAACCCCATCAACCCTCCCCCCCTATGCTTCTTCTCTAGATAATAAAAAAAAAAGAAAAGAAAAGATATTAACCCAGGCATGGGGTCCATAGCAATTATGTTAGAACATAAACATAACAGTCATGATATACTATGGATCGAGAGAGAGATATAACTAGACAGTCAAGTGCGAGCATTTGGCCGACTGCACGAAATCTGTGAGTAATTTCCATTTAGACACCTGGTAGCGGGCCTGAAGGGAAGGGGTAGCCCTACGAGGAATGTGTTCAAACTTACTATATAGACAGACACAATTCCACCATTCTAGAGGACTCAGTGAAGAGCTATTTTTCCAATATTTCATGATTAACGATATGGCAATACCCATTAGAAAGTCAAGGAGGAAGTAAGCAGACTTCGGGAGAGAGGGGATGCCCGCTGCAGAACGGAGTCCCACTATTTTCCAGGAGAGTGGTTCAGTAAAGTGTAAGATAGATTGAATACGACCCCAGACCCGGCTCCAGTAGTGTTGTAGTGCGGGGCATTCGTACATGACATGAGTGAGGGTGCCTGTAGCTGCATGGCAAGTCCAACATTGATTACTCAGAGTGGAAGTCCATTTGGCCAGTCTATCAGGGGTATAGAAACAGCGATGGGCAAAGAAGAAAAGCGTCTGGGTTAAGGAAGCCGAGCGGGAAACACGAACCACTTTGCTCCAGAAGAGGTTCCAATGTTCAGGGGTTAGAGTTACACCCAATTCTCGCTCCCAAGTCTGCTGTGCAGAAGGGGGGACAGCATTCTGAGGAGCACAAAGAGTTTTATAAAAGGTGGAAGCAACACCGGACTGAGCCCCAATAAAGGAGACCACCTCAGTTATCCCTTGGTCATGAGGAGTTAGTGGGGGAAAAACCCCAGCACTCTTGAGACAGTGCTGCAACTGAAGCAGTTGAAAATAGTATTTAGAAGGAAGGCCAAACTCACAATGGAGCTCATTAATGGACTTCCAGCGAGCATTGTGAAACAGTTGATTGGGAGTCCAGATGCCTCTGGAATACCAGGGACTCCAGGCCACCGGCTTATGTTGAATTTGGAATCGAGCATTATGCCAAATTGGAAGCCTATCTAGTGGGCAAGCTAGGGAATCTAGGGAGCTGATGAGAACATTGAAGGAGCGAAGTGTATCCAGGAGCATTGGTGGATAGTGGGCATCCAGTGGGAAAGTCATTCCAGGGAGATAGCTAAGTGGAATGGGCTTACAGAGGTCTTCTTCTATATCTAACCATATTGGTCTGGACGGGAAAGAAGCGTCCAACCAACGGGCACCCTGTGTGAGAAGAAAAGAGAGGTGATAGTTGAAAAAATCAGGAAATCTTATCCCACCATGTTCCTTATCTGACTGAAGTTTATGTTTCGCTATTCTAGGCGGTTTGTTCTGCCACAAAAATCTGATCAACAGGCCCTCGATATCTTTGTAGGTGTGTCGAGGGAGAAGGCACGGTAACATTTCTAAGACATAATTAACCTTGGGAACAATCATCATCTTTATGGTATCCATACGGCCCCACCACGTAAGAGTAAGTGGAGACCAACGTTGGGTGAGCTCACGGACCTTGGTGATTAAATTCTTGACATTAAAAGCGACGGTTTCTTCGAGAGGATAACAGTAATGTACCCCTAAATATTTTACCATACGGGGCTGCCATACAAAAGGAAAGGTTTGCAAGTCTGCTTGGTGAACCTGGTGGTTTAGGGGAAAGGCGACTGATTTGGTCCAATTAATTTTGTAACCTGAAAGTTGAGAATAGCGGTCAATTAGATCCAGAACAACAGATACGGAGTCTAAGGAAACAAAAAGCATAAGATCATCTGCATACGCTGAGACTTTTATATCCCGACGGGGAAAGGGAGCGCCGTGGATATGTGGAGACTGACGGATTAACAGGATTAGGGGTTCTAACGCAAGATCAAAAAGTAAGGGGGAAAGTGGGCACCCCTGACGGGTGCCTCTTTGCAGTAAAAATGGCTGGGACTTCAATGTGTTGGCACAGACACTAGCAGTTGGTTGAGAGGATAGCACTTGAAGGCAACGGAGAAAATTATCGCCGAAACCAAACCAACGGAGGGTCGCAAATAGGAATGGCCATTCTAGCCGGTCAAAGGCTTTTTCGGCATCTAGGGAAAGGCCAACCAATGGACGATCGTGGGAGGCCATATTAGTTAGTACATGACAAAGAGTCCTGGCATTATCAGCAGTTGATCTGCCGGGAATAAATCCACATTGATCTGGATGTATTAAAGTGGTCATTTTGTGAGAGAGCCGAGTAGAAAGAATAGTGGCGAAGATTTTATAATCTGCGTTAAGCAGGGAGATGGGTCGGTAATTGGCTGTCAGGTGTGGGTCTCTCCCCTCCTTCTCAAAGACCACTATGTTGGCCTCTGAAAAGGAACCAAGGGAGGATCCGTCGGCTACTAGGGTAGTAAAGTATTGCTGCAAAAACGGGGCCAGATCAGAGCTGAAAGTTTTGAAGAACTCAGCCGGAAGGCTGTCTGGACCCGCAGCACGGCCGGAGGCACATCTTTTAATTGCATCCTGTATTTCCACAAGAGTAAACGAATGATCAAGGGCCGTGCATTCCTCAGCCGAGAGAGTAGGACGCTGTACACCAGCTAACAAGCGGTCGAAATGTTCAGGAACAAACTCACATTCAGATTTATACAAGCTAGCATAAAAATCGCGAAAAAGCTCTAAAATCTCATGATCTTTTGTGACAAGGCCATTCCCAGATGGGCTTCGGAGAGCTGCTACCCGTTTGGCTTCTTTTTTCCCCTTCAAAGCATTAGCTAGTAGTTTACCAGCGCGATTATTTTCCCGGTAATACAATCCCTGCTGGGATGCTATATTTCTAACAGCGGCATTATGCAAAATCTTGTTGTACTGAAAACGGAGACGTTGCAAACGAAGCAGAACACATGGGTCTGTTCGAGACGTAAGAATACGTTCACCAGCCTGTATCTGTTGTTCAAGGATCACCAATTGTTGCCTTCTTTGTTTCCCAAGACGGATTTGATAACTAGTCACCGTGGCTCGAATAGACGCCTTAAAACCCTCCCACCAGGCCCAGTTCGTTGTATCAAGGGGAGAGTTAAAATGAAAGTAATCTTGTATGGCAGCCCGTATTACAGTTTGAAAATCCTGTTGGTCTAGGAGAGACCTATCAAAAGACCATGCTCGGGGACTTGCATTTTGCGCAGCAGTGTGTATCGTAAAAGATATGGCAGCATGGTCTGAAATGTGCAAGGGGTGAATCTTAGCCATACCAATCTGCGATACCAATGTTTTAGATAAAAGAAAAAAATCTATTCGGGATTGTGATTGGTGAGGAGCGGAGAAAAAGGTAAAATCCAAATCAGAAGGATTCAATAACCTCCATATGTCCACCAAAGCCAAATCAGCGATCATAGCTGTAAGTATGGAGAGACTCTTGGGTGGACCACAGGTTCTAGGCGGCTGCCGATCCACCAAAGGGTCGAGGACCTGATTAAAGTCTCCACCCAGTATTAGTGGGGTATGAGCGGAGGCTTGCGCAGCTTGTGCAATTTTAGCAAAAAAACCAGGATTGTCAACATTTGGAGCATAAATACAAATACACGTGAATTCTAGATCCCCCACTTTGAGATGAGCGCGAGCCCATCTACCCTCATTATCTGAGCTAATATCTAGCACGGTGGCCTGCAGGGATTTCTTAACAAGTATGGCAACACCACAGCGTTTAGCAACAGCGGGAGAATACGCCACAACAGCATAAGGCTTGACATTAAGCTTTAGTGTTTCTTTAGCATTTAAATGCGTTTCTTGAAGCAGTACTAAATCAGCATGCTCCGTATTCAAATAGCTAAGAATTTTCTTCCTTTTGATTGGACTATTGATACCTTTGACATTCAATGATAAGAGCTTACAGAAAGCCATCTAGTAATATACAAAATTCTGAGAGAACATGAAGTTGCACATTATTCCCTAAACTATGCATATTGGTAGCAAATGACTGTACACACGACATGAAATAATAAACTTTTGGTAGAAAGCATAAATAACCCCAAAAAAAAAAGAGACAGGCACCGAAGTGCACTAGAGAAGAAGCAAAACCCCAACTATTACTGGCGACCATGAGTCTGCGGGGGGAAGCCCCAGAGAAGGCCCGATACTGGCCATACTCCCTGCAGCAGGAACAAGTCCCGGGAGCCACCGAAGGGTGCAGAGAAGCAGGATGGCGGTTCAAAGAAGTAGGTCAGGAGAGCAGTCCAACCGCGTCCGCAGCGAAATCACTGCGATAGGCCCCAATGAGGTAGAGATTTAAGAGAGCTTTGAACAGCAACACAGCTTGATGGTAACATCAACGCATCAGTTCAGCTTCTTTAGAGTCCAAAAATGCAGCGAGGAGGTCAGGATCCTCGAAGGTCCTGGTATGGTTATGCAGCGTAACGCGTAGCTTTGCCGGATACAGGAGACCAAATCGGGCCTGCAGTTGCTGAAGGCGAGGGCGATAAGCAAGAAGCTTCTTTCGGCGGTCCATCGTGGGCTTAGAGAGATCAGGGAAGAAAGACACTTTATGCCCATCTATCTCGAGGTGATGATTAGCCCGGGCAGCAGCCAGAATTTGCTCAGCTTGTTGATAGCGCAGTAGCCGAAAAATGATGGGCCTGGGAGTCGTCCGGTTGAGCGCCATATTAGTGGGGACACGATGTGCCCGGTCTATCTCCAGGTCCTTAAGAAACGTCGTCTTCAATAGAGAGGGTAGAATATTGCCCAGATATTCCCGCAGATCTCCTGCTTCTACGCCCTCTGGAGCTCCAATGAGTCGAATGTTATTGCGACGAGCTCTATTATTGCTATCTTCAAGTTCCTTTTGAAGGAGCAAAATCTGGCGTTCAGCTTTATCGATCTTCCCCATTCGCACCGCGTGCGATTCAAGAGTCTCCGCCATTTTGTCTTGGCGCAACGAGAGGCCCTCGAGCCTTTCCTGCATCATGGTAAGGTCCTCACGCATGGCGCGGATCGCTTCTCCGTTGGATTGTACCAGTTCCTTTACACCACGAATCTCTTCGAGTATCACCCGCTGCATTTCAGGGCTCTCACAGAGCGGCGCCATCTTATGCGGGGAAGGCAGTTCCGTTTTGGAGCGTTTGCCGTGCGACGAAGTGGGGGAGCCGAAATCTAGGCGCTGTGGTTTAGGTCCCGCCATCCCTCCGATGCGCCCCGGCGATTTTAAAGCAAAATAGTGAAGTTTTGCAGGAGTTCAGTCAGGATTCTGTGTAGGCCTCTCGGGAGCTTCAGCACAAGGCGTCTACCCCGTTGGACATCAGGCTCCGCCCCCCCCATAGGGGCCCTCTTAAATACTCAGCAGTCAAGGGTATTTCTGCCCCAGCTCCGTTGTGCTCGACTCAATCAGTTAGCATATCAAGCATACCTCAAGAACTATATTACTGCTTGAGAAATGCTACAACTTCTGGGTCATATGGCATCAACGATGCATGTAGTTCCATATGCCTGTTTGCACATGCGCACAGCCCAATGGACACTGGCATCCTAGTGGTCTCAAGCATCAGGTCATCTGGGGGACAAGATAACAGCCTCTACCCTTCTGATCTTGTCTTTCCAGTGGTGGTGTTCCCCAGGAAATCTCCTTGTAGGGTCACCTTTTCAGATGCCTGCACATCAATGCACCCTGACGATGGACACATCCTAACTGGGCTGGGATCTCTCTCCACTCAAGGCCTCTGGTCTCAGCAGGAGACACAACTCCACATAAATCTGCTGTAGCTCAGAGCCATTCTCAATGCTCTCAAAGAGTTCCAAGGCCATCTTTATTGCCACAGAGTCCTAATCCAAACTGATAATCAAGTGACCATGTTGTACATGAACAAACAGGGCAGAACAGGGTCTTGGAACCTCTGCAGCGAGGCTCTAAATCTCTGGTCCTTTGCCATACACCATCACATTCACCTTCAAGTAGTGTATCTCCAGGGCAAGCACAATGTGTTAGCGGACAGATTAAGTCAAATCCTTCTCCCTCATAAATGTTTTTTTCATGTACACACAGTCTCCTACATTTTTCAGATCTGGGGTACTTCAGAGATAGACCTTTTTGCAAGTCCTCAGAATGCCAAGTTCCCTCACTTCTGTACCAAGACTCCTGCATAAGATAGCCAATAGGTGGATGCTTTTCACCTCCACTGGGGACACGGCTTCCTATATGCCTTACCTCCCATTCCCCTAATTCCCTTTTCAAACTCCAGGTGGATTGGGACTTCATGATACTCATAGCCCCATTCTGGCCATGTCAACCATGGTATCCTCTCCTTCTATGTCTGTCTCAGGCTCAACCCAAAGATTTGGGGTCTGCTCCAGATCTTCTCTCTCAGGAGGAGTGGACGCTGCTCCATCCCAATCTGCAGTCTCTCCATCTCACAGCATGGCTGCTGAAAGCATAGTTTTCCAGGGTATTGACCTTCCCCAGGAGGTTAAGGACATCCTCTTAGCTTCTAGAAAGCCATAGACCAGACTGTCCTATGCTTTCAAGTAGCGTAGATTTTCTATCTGGTGTTCTCAGAAGAATTTTAATCCTTTCTCAGTTCTGGTGGAGGTGCTACTTGAATACCTCCTCTCCTATCTTCTTCTGGATTCAAGACCAATTCAGTAAGAGTCCATCTAAGTGCAATTGTGGCCTCTCACATACTCTTAGATGGCCAACCCATCTCCTCGCAACCGCTCTTGTACGCTTTATGAGGGGTCTTCTGTTAACCAAGCCTCCCAATAAGCCACCACAATTGACATGGGACCTCAATGTTGTTCTAGGGCAGCTTCTCAAGCCGCTTTTGAACCTCTAGCTTCTACATCACTTAAATTTCTCACATGGAAGGCCATCTTCCTAATTGCACTCACTTCAGCAAGACACATTAGTGAGCTCCAGGCCTTGGTGGCTGACCCACCTTACACATGGTTCCACTTTGCTAAGGTAGTCTCAGGACTCATCCTCACTTTATGCTGAAGGTGGTCTCGCCCTTCTATTTGAACCAGTCAGTCTACCTCCCTGTGTTTTTCCATAGACCACACTCATCTAGGGCAGAATCAACCCTCCATATTCTGGATTGTAAACGTGCCTTAGCTTTTTATCTTTAGAGGACTCAAGAGCAGCAGAAAGCTTCTCAGCTTTTCATCTCCTTTGACTCTAGTCACCTCGGGTTGCCAGTCTCCAAATGTACTCTCTCCAAGTGGATAGCAGACTGCATCACTTTTGCTTATGAGAAGGCAGGACTCTCCCTCGAGAGTCATGTCACTGCCCATAATGTTCGAGCCATTGCTACCTCGATGGCAAATCTATGATCTGTAGCTATTGACGAGATCTGCAAAGCAGCAACTTGGTCTTTGGTCCATACTTTTGCTGCTCACTACTGTCTGGACAAGGACTTCCGCTGGGATGCCATGTTTGGCCAGGCTGTTCTCCAGCATCTCTTTCAGACTTAGAACAACTCCTATCCTCCATCCTGGACTTCGATACCAGACATTCATTGAGGATACATGACCTCTTTAGGCATACCTGGGGAAAAGCACAGCCGATTCTGAGGTCATCTCTCTGGCATCTTCTAGCTAGGGAGTCCCATATGTGAAGACTACATTCCTGCTTGTTCCTGGAGATAGCATAGTTACTCACCTGTAACAGGTGATCTCCAGGAACAGTAGGAATTTAGTCTTCACAACCCACCCTCCTCCCCTAGAAGTTGTAGGTCTTCTTTTCTTTTTCTCCTTTTATTTCAGGTACAAACTCAACTGAGGAGGGAGAGCTGGAAAGGTGGGAAGGCAGCTATGCAGGCACAATGGGATGCTCCCAAAGGCTTTCCTAGTGGACATTGGGGAGCATTCCCGCATGGGCTCCATCGGTACCGACATCACCCATATGTGAAGACTAAATTCCTGCTGTTCCCGGAGATCACCTGTTACGGGTGAGTAACTACGCTTTCTATGCCACAGAAGCTGGAACCCCTCCTATATATTGGGCTCGATTTTTTGGGAAGCTTATTGCTCTGGAACCCTGAGTCTGATTTTGCTCATGTTTGAACCCAATGTGTCTTTCTACTAGTTTTTCCCAAATGCAAAGTTTCATCCCATTCTGTTAAATTTTTGGAGAGTTATATTGCCCGTAGACAGACTGACATTCTTGACCCCTTTTATATAATTCTTTCCAAATTTTTGGAGGTTGGAAAGAATAAAAAGACACAGAGCAGGGTATCCTGCACAGAGCAGCAGTCACAACCCTAAGTAAAGTGCAGAGCGGAGCAACTGGGCAAATTGAATGGGATGTTCTGGTCTTTGCAAAATGCAAAGTGTGCCTTTGAGTCAATGCTGACTCCTGGTGACCAGCAGATCCTGGATAGTGAAGAGCACTGCACTTGATACAGGAACCATTTCCGAAACGTGCACGTCGTGCCTTAATCTTAGAGGATTGTGTTTTGCTGTGATTTTGAACACGTTCTTCACCAAGAAAAAGCTAAGTTTTTTAAGCTTTTAAGCAGCGTATGTTTGAATAAAATGGATGTTGCCATCTGGTGTGGTTAGGGAATTGTTCTAACCTCCCTTGGCCCCATCCGACAAAAAGAAGTGAATCAATATTTTTGGGAAGGGGTGCTGTGGTAATTTTTAGTGATATTTAGTATTAAGTATTGCCAATAGCTGGGGTTTTTGTTTTTGTGGACTCCTGGTGACCAGCAGATCCTGGATTTTCTTGGCAGTGTGACTGGAAGTAGATGCCAGGCCTTTCTTCTGAGGCAGCAGAGGATTAAGTGACTTGCTCAAGTCCACAAGGAGTGTTAGTGGGAACTGAATGCTGGTCTCTTGGTTCCTAAGCCTGTGCTCTAGCCACTAAGCTACTCCTCCACTCCCCTGGTGTTTATTTGCCATCATTTACTATGTTACAAAAAAAAATGTATAAAAAAAGAGAAAATCCTCCTTTCACCTCTCCTGCCTATCGCAGTGCTGCCACTTCTGATTTGTTATTGCCAGGCCTGCTCTTGTGATCCATAGCTCTGCTCTAATGCAGCTAGTGCCACTCTTGCTGCTGCCTGCACAGCTGCTCAGTGGGCACCTTTAATCCCATATGCCCAAACTTACAAAACAAAGAGGAATAAAAAAAATCCCTCCTTTTCCTTTACCTCTCTGCTGCTACTGCCTGTATCAGAGCTGCCATCCCCGTTGCATCATTAGTGCTGCTGCCTATTCCTTTCTCTCAGTGCCTTGCAGTCTTCATAAAACTGTTTGTTTGTTTGTTTGTTTAAAAAGTGTTCAATATGCTGCTAATTGTACATGTCTTAGCAGCTTATTACAAACATCAGAAATACTCTGTGCCCTTCTTCTGCTGGCTTGAGTGGTGTGGCACTGCAGAGCCTATTCACACAGAGAAAAAGGTTTTAAATCCTGAAAAAAGATTTCAACATCAGTTGCAATGCTATGAGGAGCCTGATAGGGGGAGCAGGAGTGACCTTCCAAGGCCTAGAGAACTGCACCCTAGAACTGATGATGTAATGCAACCTAACAGCCAATCCAGGAAAGGGGGCGTTCCTCTGAAGAAAGGCTGGGAAGTTGAAAAGGAGGAAGTAGGACAAGTAAAAGAGGCACACCACAGAGAGCACCTGGGAAAGCACCAAGGGACACACCTGGGAGAGCACCAGGAGGAAGAGCAGCAGAGAGCGCATCAGGAAGAGCACCAGCGGTGGTACCAGCAGCAGCAACGGAAAGCAGAGGCTGTGGTAGAAGCTGAAAGAGAAAAGGAGTCTGGGCGAAGATACCAGAGAGGAAGGAGTTCCTGGCAGGAAGGCACAGTAAGTCCGGTGCAACAGAATTCCCGGAGTTCTTGGCTGAGAGATACTGGAAAGAAAGGTACAAGGGGAGAAATAAACCCCAGAGTTTTTATATGAGGAACCGGCAGCAGTAAATGCAGGACACTGTGGCTGTTACCAGGGAAATGATGAAGTCATTGCTGTAAGAGGTAACTCTCCTTATTCAAGTAGCAGAAGGTGTGGGTGTGGAAGAGTGGTGACTCTACAGGAAGGCCAGCTGAAGTCTGAGAAGCCTACTGCTCGGGTAAGGCTGAACTACAGCAGGACTAGGCCTTGAGACTCAACTAACTGGGATAATCCTAAGAAACAAGGTAAACCACCTTTTTATTCTGCTAAGCATTATAACTTACTGAGACAGGAAGCACAAGATACAGAAGTGTGCCCTCCTTATCAAACTGCCTGTGAGACAGGACACAAGCCTTTGGTAAAAGAAAGACTGTGTAACATAAGGCAGCAAGCCAAAGGAAGTTACTGCCCTAACAAGCCTTCACATGGGCGCGGCCCAAACCTAGACTCAGAACATTGGAAGCTAGTGAATGTGCTGTATGAGAAGCCTCAATACACTCCACAAAAGTATACCGACACAGATTCACAGTTATCTGACCCTCAGCCTATGCAGGTGGAATTCTATGAGGACCCACCTGAGACCGCTATGGATTGTAGCTACTGCCAGGCAGGAAGCCTAATGTCTTTGCATGAAATGTAAGCAGTGCTCCATAGCAAAGCCTGTGTAATTGGTTTATACAAAGTCCTGTGAAGTAACAGTAGACAAAGCAAGTTTGAATATATTTCTTCTTTTTGCCTGAAGCAAGGTTTCCTTTTTTGTTGAAGTAGTCTCCACTGTTTGAACCATTGTGCGTAAAGGGAAATAAAGCCTTACTTTCCCTACATTCGGACTGTTGTGTTCTCTTGAAGTTTGGTCCCTGGTAGGTCCTGGGAACAGTACCCAGACCCCTTACATAAAGACCAAATTCAAAGTTAGAAAAAAACTCTCATGTCCACCCGACCTGCCCATACGAACCTTGGCCTCTAGGGCGGCGGTGCGACATGGAAATGGCGTAGTTGGCAGGATATTTGTTGGAGCCTACGTCCAGCCTAAAGGGAAGAAGCTTGAGCTACAGGTTTCAAGAGGAAAAAGGATACAACCCAAGTTGGAATACAAAACCCGGACTGGAGCAGCCAAATCCGGAACGGAGTGGAAGGAAAATCCTGAGAAGGAGAAATCCTGTGTCCAACTGTCGGCGGTGCGACAGTGGTCCATGCCACCCTTCTTTCTGTGTTTCTCTGTGAGCTCTCGTTTGTCTTTATTTGCTGGCCTCCTCATCCTTCTGTTTTGTATCTTTCTGGGTACCTTGGGTTTTTCATTCTACCACTTTCACCTTCTTTTTATGACTTGGGAGGGAGTTTATTCATACTCTTTTTTTTTTGTTGTGCTGTTCTGTGATCGATATCTTAGTGGGTTGATACAGTGTTTCTCCTTTTCTGTTTTGCAGCTTTCTTGGTACTTACTACCTAGTAATTGCACTGTTGTTATTGCCGCTTTTGGGCTGGCCAGGATGTTCCTCCAACCTCTAGTGCAGCTTTCCCTACTTCCTAGAATATTCTTTTTTCTCATTTTTAAGAAGAGATAACAGGATTCTTTTTACCCATGACAGAAGTCCTCAAGGCCTTCTAATATTCTTGTTCGAGTAGTTGAGCCTTTTAGTTTGTCCTGCTGCAATGTTGACATTTCAGGTGTCTAAGGGCCTTACTGTCTATTTTGCTGCTGTGATGTTCCTCTTTAGGTGCTTTTGGGCTTTGCAACTGATTTAGGTGCTGTTCTAGTCTTCTTTGGGTGTTCTACCAAGTGCATTGGGCTGAGATGCCAAAAAATCTAACTCCAAGAAAAACTGATCGCAATGTGGCTCAGCAGCCTTGTAACTTTTGAAGTCCTTAGCATGGCTCTGCAGCATCCTAGAATTTTTGAGTGTAGCACTGAATCCAATGATTTTTTTAATGCCTATCTTTTGAAGGGTAAAATGGAATTGATACTAGAAGATTGTTCTATACAGCTAAACTCACATCTCAAAAGGTTTACCATAGAGCAGAAGATAAGAAAGTGCTTTAACATAGTCAAACAGTAAATGATAGCAGATGACAACCAGCATAGCTCATCTAGCCTGCCCAGTAAAGTGGTTAGGACTGAAACTGCTGCTTCATACACGCCCACCCACCCCCCAACTCCATGCCTTTTTTGAAGTGCAGAAGTTTTTTCTTTATTTTAGTGCTATCTGCTCTATGCTTTTGAGTTCATCCTCTTTTAACCACATTTTTCTAAATCACTTTGATGCTGACATTAAAAGTGGTATATCAAGTATCAAATAAACCTTAGCCTAACACTGTTGATGAGCCTTAAACTCTCTCATCAAAATTCTTTTTAAATTTTCATTACTGTATTTGTTGATTCTTAGGGATCTGTTTACTGAGCGGTGCTAGTGGCTTCCATGTGAAATCAGAGCCGTGGCTCTGTTTTATTCAATGGGGCTGTGGCTCCGATTTTGCATGGAAGCCGCTAGTGCCAGTTAGTAAACAGACCCCTTAGTCTCTTGCCACTTGCATTAGCTTTTCGTTATAGGCCTTTTCCAGTCTTTTGCTTTGCTCTGTTGGCATTCTTCAGGTATTTTAGGACATTCCAGCATGACCCTTTCAATAGTGTCCTGGGCTCTCATTGCTAGTGCTCTCATCCCTTCCATCCATTGCCACTGAATTTGGAATTTCACCATGGCACTTCCTCTCATCTTTATCCATGGTCCTCCAGATCTCCTTCCAAGCATTCATGAGGTCTTCCCTGATCTCAGGGGTATCTTCACTATAGGTTCCTATGCCTAGACCAAAGGCCCTCAGTGCTAGGTCTTTAACTTGCAGGCACACAGCTTAGCTGGCCTAACCTCCATTCCTGCGGCCTCCTTTCTGGCTGCCGTGTTAGTACTCTACAAGTCTTTTAAGGCCTTCAGCCTATCATGGTGCTGTTTTGGCATTTTCATGCATTTTAGGGCCTTCCAGCCAATCTGGATGCTGAGTTGGCCCTCTTCTCATATTCCTTCCTGTGGCCTTCAGGCCAATGGGTTTTTATTAGTGACCAAGCAGCCCCTGGGATTTCTTGGCAAGATATTTCTGGAAGTATATTGCCAGGCATTTTTTTCTGAGGCAATGGAGGGTAAAATGACTTGCCCAAGGCTACAAGGAGTGCCAGTAGGAATCAAACCCAGATCTCTTGGGTTATAGCTGTTGCTCTAACCACTAGAGCTACTCCTCCACACCAACTGCTAGTGCTCCTTTAACCCACTCACTCTACCTTGAGGTTGTCGAGACAGTGTTGTTGTCACTTTGTCTATGCCCTGGAGTCTTCCTGCCAATATCAATGCTGTTTGACAATTCTTAGGGGTATGTTTACTAAACCGTCTTAGCGTGTGCCCGGCGATAGTGTGCAGGCTGCCATAAAAGGAGTAGGCGTGTCGGTCTTAAAGTAGCGAAACGAGATTATTGCGCGCTAACGTGCGCTGCGCACATTAACGGGCGAGACGCTGCTAAGCACGTTAATGCGCGGTAATCTTAAGTAGGCGCACAGACATGCATACACAGAAATAGAGGTGTAGTACAATGGTTAATACACTGACTGATGGTACAGGGGTCATGAGTTTGATCCCCCAGTGTGCCTGATCCATAAGGCTGGCTGAGCCAGTAGCTTTTACGTGTAAGTATTGATTTTTGAGGCATTTTATTTGTAGTTTAATTAGTGCTGCCAGCAAACACACCGTCACGTGCTGTAACCTAAGGTGCTGCATAAGGCACCCTATAAGGCACTCCATAGGGCACATTATAAAGTGCACTGTCCGCCAAGGCACCCTATAATGTCCCCTATAGGGCAACCTATAAGGTGCCTTATGGTTACAGTACAGTGAGGGTGTTTCTGCTGGCAGCACTAATGTACATCAAAAGTAGACAATGCCTCAGACAGCCATATCAAATAACCCCACCATGGGTTTGAACCCATGACCTCTGGACCCACAGGCAGTGAAGTAACCAGTGGGCTACAGCTGCTAACAAGCCCCTGGCTGGCTGCAGAAGGACTGCATGTCACCACACAAACTGTCTGCTGTGGTTACTAGGATAGGGTTAACCCACCCATACCCATGATGCACTGCACATGCAAATCAGCAGTCTACAGATGGGCACAAGATGGGGTATGCACCCCCACAGCACTTCGGCCTGGTAGGGGGAACCGACCGTGTGTGGTACTGGCACAGAGTAGCTACAGACCGTCACATTGTGCGGGTACTGTGCTCACCCTGAGGGTGAGGTGGGGCGCCCAGCACCAGGTCCACAGCACCTTTCACGGCTGAAATATGCCATACCACAGGTCCCCATTAGTGCTACTGTGTGTGATAGGTAGTTCCTGCAGACACACCTAGGATACATCTGTGTCCTTCTGTATTTCTCAGTCATGTCTAGCCCTTATGGGCTATGATGCACCCAGAATAGTGCATATCCTGTGTTGGTGCCATGGTTACATGATGTAAGTGAGGAGGAGGAGGGGTGTTTGGACCCATAGGCAAATTATGTACCATCACACAACCCACCCTCTGGGGCTCAGGATCGCCCACCAACAGATCCACATTCTACCTCCCTGCAATGGTGGCAGTAGAGAGGACCAACAACCCCAGTCCTTCTGGGGAACAGACACCCTACAGGGCAGGCAATGCAGAGCTGTACACATCGGCGGCAAGAAAAGAGCAAGCCAGCTACAAAAGACCTTGCTGCACACAAAAGAGCTCTTCGGGGGAAGCTGCTTTTTGGCTCCACCCCTCCAGCAGCGTGTCTCAGAGCATCTCTACCCAATCGGGGCACAGCTCTCCATTTAAAAGGAGAACGCCACAGGCGCACCCGCGCCTGAGGGCCGCGCAAGAGGGCCCTTTGGCACGGCCCTTAGGCAAAGGCACCCCTAAGATCGTCACAGAAACATAACAGAAAAAACGACGCTGAGACTACACCTCCCTCTTGGTACAGCTGAGCTCCCTCGGGGTCGAGCTCGCGTACAATCAAGGAACTGACAATCCACCAACTCACAGTGGAAACGCAGAATACCAACTCCAAAGACGCCGAACTGCCTAAAGAGCTGAAACTCTGGGGCACGTAAGTCACACTCATTTGAGTGATTTTTAAACTATCAACACTGCTTCATTACTTATATGAATTAACTGCACTCCTAACAATAATTGAATGTATAGTTCTGTTTAAATCATCTGATTGCAGCAGCACCACTCTCTACAGCTAGGATTATCCTCCTGCCTCTCATAAAAATACTAATTTAAAGGGTAGAAATTCATGTTTGGGACTAGAATCCAAGATCAGTGTTGGGCACTCTAGTGACTAGTTCCCTCTGGATACTGTTGTTAGCTTCCAGCGTTTACAGGCCATATTAGGTATTACCATGTTTGTCCAGATCGATACTGTAAACCCAGGGATATGCCAGTGTTGTTAACTACCATCGTTTATAGGCCATATTTGGTATTACCATGTTTGTCCAGATTGATACCTTAAACCCAGAGATATGCCAGTGCTGATGCTATGTTAGAGCAATGTCATCTTTAGCTAGATAAGAACATAGGGACTTGGGATGTACCATAGTGGGTCAGACCAAGAGTTCATCAACAGATCCAGCTGCACACACACGAAACAGGCTCCCTCCACGGGACAGGCTCCCGCACCGCGACAAACCCAGCTCCACATCCACGGGACAGACCCCCGCAACAGGGCGACCACCACAGATCCGGCTCCACCTCCACGGGACAGGCTCCCTCCACGGGACAGGCTCCCGCACCGCGACAGATCCAGCGTCACATCCACGGGACAGGCCCCTGCACCAAGACGACCGCCACAGATCCAGCTCCACATCCACGGGACAGGCTCCCTCCACGGGACAGGCTCCCGCACCGCGACAGACCCAGCTCCACATCCACGGGACAGGCCCCCGCACCAAGGCGACCAACACAGATCCAGCTCCACACACACGGGACAGGCTCCCTCCACGGGACAGGCTCCCGCACCAAGGCGTCCGCCACAGATCCAGCTCCACATCCACGGGACAGGCTCCCTCCACGGGACAGGCTCCCGCACCGCATCAGATCCAGCTCCACATCCAAGGGACAGGCTCCCTCCACGGGACAGGCTCCCGCACCGCAACAGATACAGCTTCACATCCAAGGGACAGGCTCCCTCCACGGGACAGGCTCCCGCACCGCAACAGATACAACTTCACATCCCCAGGACAAGCCCCTGCAACAAGTACAGCTCTCCTCAAAAAAGCAAACAACAGACGAAAACCTAAGGACACAGGCGTCGCCCTATCAGAACATCACAAGCTATCAACATGCACACCACATACTTCCTCCCACTATACCTACTAGTCACACAACTCCTCCCACCAACTACACACCCCCACTACCCCCAAACAAACACACCATGGTACCCACCAACTGCACTGCCATATCTCGGTCCACAACACACACACAAAGAGACACTCGCAACCTCCCAAACAAAGAGACAAAACAGACACAAATCAAACCCCAACACCGGCCCTAAGGAAGCACACGTCGCAACAACCTCTTCCACAAAGAAAACATCAATTGAGCTCATAAACGCCAGATCCATCTGCAACAAGATACACACTCTGGTAGACCACATTGAAGAGCGACAGCCAGACATAATATGCATCACAGAGACATGGCTCAACCCTACCGACAGTGTACTACTCAACCAACTAGTACCGAACAACTACTCAGCATACAACTGCCCACGCATCCACAAGCGTGGAGGAGGAGTCCTAATAATAGCAAAAACAGAACTCAAGTTCAAGACACTGAATCTCACAGATACAAAGCAGTGTAACACAATTAGCATCAAGAACAAGAATATTGCAATCTGCCTAACCTACAGAGCACCCCGTGCTCCACCCGACGAACTAGCCTTCATACTCGAAGAAGCCTGTGCCATAACGTCAAACAACAAACCAGCACTACTAATCGGAGACTTCAACCTCAAGTCCGCCAATACAAAAGATGCAGAGGCCTTCCTTCAGGCAATGTCATCACTTCAATTCACACAGATAGTCAATGCACCAACACACAGACTAGGATCATCCCCAGACCTCATCTTCGCATCAAACTACCTAACTTCAAGAGACCTAATCTCTACACCCACCATCACCCCAGTACCATGGTCTGACCATTACTTAATCGAGACAAATCTGCAATCACAAGAAGACTGGACAAGCGAAAGAGCGAACTTCCCACACACACAAAGACGATTCAAGTCCTTTGACAAGGACGAATTCATCCAGGACACAATACAACACTTGAACATTGACTCAGAGGACCTGGAGGAACAAGTTTCCAACTGGAACAATGTCCTAGCTAACGCCGCCAAACCATCCGTTGACAGGACCAAGAAACAACACCACAACAAGAGACAAAACAAACCATGGTACTCAGCAAAAATACGACAGGAAAAGAGGGAGCTCAGGAAAATTGAACGGAGATGGAGAAAAACAAAACTACTTCCGACCAACATCTTTACCTAACAAAGCAAAAACAATACAATGAACACATCAACCAATCAAAGAGAGAATTCCACACAAACCTGATAAATTCTTCCATCAACAAACCCAGAGAACTTTTCGAAATAGTAAAAACCCTGACAAAAGAGCAAGCAGCAGAAAGAGAAATACAAGTGGATCCACAGATATTCGCCGACCACATCAAAGACAAATTTCACTCCACAGAGCGCTCAACACCCAGTAGAACCAACAGAACGAACGTCCACCCCAAAACCTGGGGCACATTCCACTCACCCTCAAAAGAGCAGATATCAGACATCATCTCCACAATCAACACAAGCACTGCTCCTACAGACCCTTGCCCAGTGTCATGGGTCAAAGCCACCAAAGAAAGCCTCATACCAAACATTCATAAAATGGTACACAACTCACTCACTCAAGGACTCATGCCACAGCAATTAAAGCTTGCCTCAGTAAGACCAATCACAAAGAAAACTTCTCTCGACAAAAAGGACCCAGCAGCATACCGACCAATCTCCAGCATACCCTTCCTCGCAAAAATAATCGAAAAGACGGTTCAACTACAACTTCAGGAACACATTGACGAACACGGAACTCTTGACGACAACCAACACGGATTTCGTCCCAACCATGGAGTCGAAACTCTCCTGATCTACCTCTTCGACAGCATCATAAGAATAATTGACGACATCAGGAATGGAATTATAATGATCTTCATCGACATCTCCTCAGCGTTCGACACAGTTGATCACAATATACTCCTGGAGAGATTGAAGAACACTGGTATACACGGTACCACTCTAAAATGGTTCCACTCGTACCTAACAGAAAGACAGCTACAGGTCAAGGTGGGACAGGACACCTCCCGGCCCATAAACGTCCAACAAGGAGTACCACAAGGATCCGCACTCTCAGCACTCCTTTTTAACATCTACATCCAACCAATATGCAACATTATGAAAGAGAACAACATCCAATACACAATATACGCAGACGATATAATGGTATACTCCCCGATATCAATCGAAAACCCGGACTTCTCTAAGATAGCAGACTGCCTTACCCAAATGGCGAAGTGGTGCCAAAACAACAATCTAGCTATAAACTACAACAAGACTGAAGCTTTAATCATCACTCGAAACCAAGGCTTCACACACCCACCAAACATAAAGATACAAAGCACCACGATACCGATAAGATCGGAGGTGAGATACCTTGGGGTTACTCTGGACAGTAAACTCAACCTCAAACCACACATAGACAAAACAATCCAAAAAGCATATTACAGGATGCGAATCATCAGGAGACTGAAACCACTCCTCGCTCCAGAACACTTCCGTACAGTCTGTCAAGCACTGATAACCCCAATACTGGACTTCTGCAATCCGATATACCTCGGACTACCAAAACAAGCTCTCAAACCACTACAGCTGGCACAAAACACTGCAGCTAGAATCATATCCGGAGCCGCAAGGCAGGAGCACATCACACCTACACTAAAGGACTTACACTGGCTCCCAATCATTGCTCGCATCAGATACAAGACTATCATAAACCTATTTAAGATAAAAGAACACACATCAGCCAACAGCCTCCACCTGCTCATACAACCGGAAACCAGCGCACGTCCCAGAAGAAGTCAAACACGCAACCGAGTCAGCACCCCAAATGAGTACAAGCACACACGCAAGGACACAACAGACAGAGCTCTCTCCATGGCTGCTCCAACAATATGGAACAATCTACCGGACGATCTAAGGGCAACTCCAGACCTCAAAGACTTCAGAAAACAACTGAAAACCATGCTGTTCATAGAGCACTATGGTCACATCACATAACCTAAGAGAATGGATAACAGCACTCCAATCCTCCCAAACAACTGAATATATATAAAATATGATTCTAGCACCACTGTAAATAGCCCACCCTGTATATAACTCAAACAAATCAAGCACCCAACACATCCCTCACACAACTAAGTTTTATCCTCACTGCATGTACAACACACACACTTTACCTGATTGCTTGCTGTGATACCACCTTGATTATTAAGATAAGGCGGTTTAGAAATACTGTTAAATAAATAAATAAATAAATCCCTAAAGCAATAGCAGACAGAAGGCCTGGAAATGCACAGCTGTCCCCCACCACTATCTGACATTCTCCAGCAGTAAGCCTCCAGTCACTGCACCCTGCAAGGTGCTCCAGCAAAACACATACCAGCTGCAGACAGTCTGCTAGCTAGTCCATAGTGCATGTTCCTGGAGGAGATGCATGCACCCAGAACTGGGATATCAGCATACACACCAAACAAATAAGTCAGTGATTGGACCACAAAAGAGAACCCATAAATATCACACAAACAAAATACTGTATAACAGTATGGGGGAACCTAGCCATGCCGTGGTCACTGCTCAGTCAGGGTGAGAGTGACCTCCCAGCAGGACATGCTGTGGCCACCCTGTCCATGCAGGTGGTGGCCGGGCACTACAATGTCCGAGCCATTGCCCTATGCTATGTACAGATGAATCCAGGCCAGGCCACCCTATCCTGGCTATTCCCACGGTACCTTGCTCCTCATTATGCACATTGGCAGGCCAATACTGGCAACAGTGCTAGCAGTGTGGGCTGTGGAGGGTGTTTGCAGCCACCACACACTGGATAGACAGACACATACTCCCCACACCTATGCCAGCATTGTGCAACTATAGAGGTGTTTGGCAGCCCTGGCCACTACACCAGTCCTGGGCACAGTGCAGGCATGGCTATGGTACGCAATACTGTTGGGGGTCACCCCCCAGGGTGGTAAACACTGTCAGACACAAGACGTGTAGCACACTCCACAGACATCATAAAGGTTGTTTTGATGCAGCTCACTCAGAAAATTATACTTAACCTCGGAATTGCTATCTGCCAGTAATCATAGCAACCTTTTGATAGCTGTGTACCGTATTCCCAGGTTTAGGGTGGCATTGCTAAAGTATGCAAGTGCTAGTATTGGGAGATGCACGCAGGGCCCAACATCCTGCCTCTCCAGGAGGCATTGGATAATGGAGCCTGTGGGTGCGGGTGTGTCTGCCCCTGTTGGCCCCTGCTTTAGGGCAGAGGTTCCCGACTCCAGTCCTGGTGGACCAGACACTGTTCGGGTTTTCATGCTGTCCCTCATGCATATGCATGAGATAGATCTGCATACCATGGGGGCGGCGCATAGAAATGCAGCAAAGGCATCTTTATTAGAGATAGCATGGAACCTGAATGGTGTTTGGCCCTCCAGGACTGCATTTGGGAGACTCTGCTCTAGGTAATGCGCATGTTTATGGTGTCTGTGCTCTGTAGAGTAAAATGTAGGTGTTTTGGGCATGTTTACGTCATCTGCAATAAAGGTGCTGTCTGTATTAGCACGTTTTAGTAGTGGTTAAAATATGGGGACTGGGTTGGCAGGAACCACAGCTGGGACTTGAACTGGTGACCTTCTGCTTCTGAACACACTGGCTGTGTGCACTGCACCACTGTATTGCCACAGAGACAGTGCATTCCCTGGTGATACCATGACTGTTCGTCAGACAGAGCCTGTCTGTTGCAGTGCATGGCACCCACCTACACAGGGCTAGGCCAAGGTCTGCTTTGGGCAGCTGCCACTGCCCCCTCCACCACCAGTATCCCTCTGCCACCATGCTGACATGCCCTTCTGCTGTTGGTGCTGGTGGAGCGCAGTCTCAGGTCATCCAGTGTGCAGGTAGGCGGCTGCCTATGGTGCGGGTTCTGGGGTAGAGGTGCCTGCATAGCTGTCCACGCTTCCCCCCAGCACCGCATGCCAATATTCCGTGCCCTTCGGGGTACCTGCTGGGTACTATCCCCTGTGACATTGTGGGAAGCACACTCGTGCCCATGTTGGGCCCTCAGCAGTTGCTGTCTGACTGCTCTACTGTTTCAGCATTCCTATGGGCCAGCTAGGCATTACCCTAGTCCGCACTGTGGGCCAGCTGCACCGCAGCATATGCCACCTGCAGCCCTCTGTGTCCCCTTTTCCAGCATCTGTCCAGTTGCCCATTCTGACATGCCCGCCCTGCTGTTGTGGAACATGTGCATGCCATAGGAAACCTGGCCGATGGAGTCGGAAACCCTGCTCAGCGCAATTACATTGTGGGCTCATTCACCTTGTATGGGGACGGAGCATAGACCCTTCCAAAATTCATATCTTTTTTTTGGAGCTTTCTTGGGAGTGTTTTTTGATGTTTCCCATTGATATCACTATTGGCCAGCTTGGTTATTTTATTTTTACATTTTCTTCTGTACATTTTCAGGGTTTATTTGCCCTTTTGTTCCGTGCACATGTATCACACATCACTTTTTTGTAGATTTCCCTGGTTTTGCTGTACATTGCTGACGGAAATGGTTTCTTTTCCCTTTAAATCAGCTCTAACGCTAGGGTTTCACTGGCATTAGTTTTGAGCCTCAGATTTCACAGCGTTAGTGAGCGGGGAGCCTCTCCCCTCCCACTCTCCACCCATTGACCCCTTCTCTCCGCCCCTGGGGAGCCTTCCTCCGCCCTCCGGGAGCCTTTCCCCGCCTTCAGCACTTGTTTGCGCTGCTGCGCACGTTATCGTGCGCTAAGGTACCTGTGCGCCTGATAAAGCGTCATTATCGCGTGATAAGGTACCTTATCGCGCGATAACATCACAGAGTGCACATTAAGACGGTTTAGTAAACATACCCCTTAATGTGCTTTGGTCTTCTCCCATCAGTTTTGGTACTGCTTGCCATTTTGCATTCCCTTGAGGTGTTCATTCTGCTATTTGTGCCATTTTGCCTTTATGATGGTGGCTTGTAGTCTTCTTACTAATGCAAGTGGCTTTTACCCCTCTTCTGATGCTGTGAGGAGTTTGTGACACTATTGATGGCCAGCAAGTTTCAAGCACATTTGATTGAAAGTGGAGGATGAGCCTCACTGTTCCATTGTAAAACATCATGTTCCATAGACTTAATGGGGATGAATGAGAAATGCATGAATGATTCGGTGTATGAATTATGACTGTATGGGACCTGGGATCGAATACCAACTGACATGAACATTTTTGGTTGCACATTCCTAACACACAGACAGACACACACTACACAGATATAGATAAAACACAAACATACACACAGGGATTGAAATTAATTGCACAAAGATGCTATGCATGCTTTCTTCCCCATGCACCCTACAACAGCAGAGGCGCAACACAGTTAACAAGGTAAGCATGGCAGGGGGTCACTGACTTTGATGGGGGGGGGGGGGGGTGGCACCAAAATGCTGAAAACCCCTCGAGGAAATGAAATTTTAAAAATGAGAAAATAAACTAGCAAAAAAGAAAAAAAACATGAAAAACTATAATCAAAAACAGCATTGTTGGTATAGCCACAGGTCATCGGCTAATGAGGAAGGAGGGCACCAATTTATAGCTTGCAGGGTGTTCCAAAAAACCTAGCACCAGCCCTGTCCCGAAATGTTGCCACACCCCTACCCCCCAGATAGCCCTCTTAGTGATTCAGATGTATTTTCTTTATTGTAAATTCTACTATGAAGCCTACTGATTGAACTGTACAGCTTTTTTAATGGTTGCTATGTATACTGGCTACTAATATTTGTTGCTGAGAAGATGGCACCCTGTGGTTAAACTGCAAAATCCATTCTTTAAAATTTGTTAACAGTGCATTTTTACACTTTGTTTCCATTTATTATTGCTCTTTCTAAATCAACTGAATGTTTGGGTTCAATTCCATTTAAACCATCCCCTCCCTCCCTCCTTCTTGCAGGTCAAAGACACACAGAGACAATACAGTTGGGCAGACTAGATGGACCATACTGGTCTTTATCTGCCGTCATATACTATGTTACTGTATATACACACACACACACACACACAGGCTAGAAAGAAATCTATGAGCCATGCTCTTAATGCTTTCCCTACTTTTTAAATAATTCTGGCTCAGCTAGCACTGATAGTTTGGCTGATCAGCTTGATGTTATGCCAAAATGTATTTGTATAACTTGAGAAGGGGTTGGGACATTCAGGGGTGGGGACAATATTTATACAGATAGCTGTGTTATGCAGATGCTATCAGGTGAAAGTGATTTGTTCAAGGAGACCACACATATAGCAATCTTAACTTTAAATGGACCACATATTCAGCAATCACACTTAAACAGGTAAAGTTACTGAATATATCAGTCATAAAGGTAAGTGGATAAATCATCTGCTTGTTTTTATGCAGTGGCAGTATTTTATTTTTTGTCTTTAAACATTTTCAGCACAGAAGTCTTCAGATAAAGATCTGTTGGTGTACTGCCCATGGAAATCCCTTTATTTCCCTTCCAAATAGAACAACATTACTGTCACTGAGATCATCCCATAGTGCTGCTATGTATTAGTACCAATAAGGGTTCTGTAGCTAAGGGTTTCAGTCCCTTTCCTTGAATCAACATTAATTCATCTCACCTGGCTTGCATCCCGTCCCTGCCTAGACTTTCTTCAACACATTTCTGGAAACGCCCCTGCCATCTAGCATGGACTTTTAAGTTGGAATTCTATTTTTGTGGCAAAACCTGTTGTGTCCAGCCGCAGGTTCTTACATTTTTTCATGCTGCCTCACCTCTTCCTTTATGCTGCGTACTTTCCATTTTAAGATTTCCGGTTAGACCTAAAGGACAAAGATCTCTGAAGTAACAGCAGCTAGCTGACATTCTGAGTGTGTAAAAGGTAGCTCCTTCTCTCTGTGTATGCGATCACGCTTCAGGGGACTGGAGGGAAGTGGGGAGTGGGAAGGGATGGCTAAGTCCGAAGTTCAGTGAATTTACCTCCTTGCACATTTGTTAGGCTGAAGTCCCAGGTTTTCAGTGCTAGTGTGTGGGATAAAATCTAAGGGGAAAAATGACAGTCTAGGAATTTACATTAATTAGTGGCCATGGACGTCTTCTTTAGAGTGTCTGACCCCTTCATTTCTCTTTCTTTTCACTTTTCTTTCTCCCCCTGCTGCTCCTTTGCCACAGCCACGCCCTCGTTTTTTTGGCTCACATTCTGTACCATTGTCTATTCGGCAGGCACCATACTCCTGTGATAAATAAATACATAAATTTCTTGCGGGCCTTTCAATGAATGCATGAAACCTGAGGTATTTGATAGCTCTGAACTTTTCTAAGGCAGTCTCTCTGGCAGTCGTTCTTAAGCTCCCTCAGCTGTTCTCTACAATATTTCTCTTCCCCTAGCAAACATTTAATTTCATACTTTTGTTGCCCACCATCCTGTGTCTGAACTATAAGAAACAAAGTATTGGCATAGCAAACATTTGCCTGTTCAGCCTGCATTACTGTATCAAAACATTGGTTCAATATATATTTATAATAAAAAACATACAATTATATAGATTATTTCATTTCTGCAGGGCATTGGAGGTATGTTGTACACAGCCCTTTGCAAGGTAAAAGCAAAGGGATTCACACAAACAGAGTAATTTTATAACATACAGCTAGGTTTAGAGGGGGAGAAGGTGCGTATTTTAAAGACACATAGGCGTCTATATGCTTTTATAAAATACTAGCAAGCATTAATAACACCCCACTTCGACTACTGTAACAGCCTATTACAGGGTCTACCTAAAAAGAGCATACATTCTCTTCAAATAGCTCAAAACATAACAGCAAGGATTATTTCTAAAGCTAGTTTATCAGATCATATCACACTCATACTTTACATTCTCCACTGGCTCCCCATAGCAAGCAGGACAAAATATAAAATGTTTGTTACAACATTTAAATTAATCAACAACATCTCCCCTTCCTTCCTCTCAACCAAGATAAATGCTCAAAATGACTTGAGAAAACAGGAGAAAGAGTGCACAAAATCTCCTACTTATACCATCCACCACACGGAAGACTAAACAAGCGACCAGTAGCAGGGCATTTGGGTACATAGCAGCCAACCTCTGGAACTCCCTCCCCGATCATATTAGATCAATCAAAGACCTTCAGACATTCTGCAAGGAACTAAAAACATTGCTGTTTGCCAAACACTACCACCCTCTCTTGACCAACAACTCACTCTCATGCACAACCCCACGCCCCCCCCCCCCCAACCTAACACTTCCTTTCCCCAGCATCGGTCACCTTCCCATTCACCTCATTTATCTGTCTGGCTAATATGTAGATAGTTGAAAATAATATTATATGTGGCCAACTGGGAAGTATGTAGTTCAATTGTAACATAGTTCTAATATGCAGGGCCGGATTTACCTTGAGTGAGGCCCTACGCCAACAAAAATTGTGGGCCCCCAGCAGGGGCGGCCCAAGGGGGGTGCGGGGCCTCATTTGCATAAGGGGCCTCATTTGCATAAACATTTGCATAATGTTACCATATGCTAACTTTTAGTAAACGTGCCTCTTAATGAGTGTATGGATAAAGAAAGACTAAAAGATTTCTACATTACTATAATCCAGTGCCAACTGCCAGACACATTAGGAACTACTACAAACACTGCCCATTTAGAACCCATAGTAAACCCGCCGTATCCTAACAGCACTACCAGGACTCACAAAGCACCATACTCTACCAATCAAAAGGCAACACTGCAAATATTAAACCAATACATTTCAGAGAACAACAATACATGACCTACTGGGGAAAGAGAACAAGTGGCAATGTCAAATAGGAATTATATAAACAGAACACCTCAGCTCAGTTACACATGCAGAACATAGACCATCACCAAACAAGTAATCACAATTTAGAAACAGGAAGACAATAATTAAACTGGGAATCCCAAAAGCCAAACTTGGAATGTACAACACTGTAGAAATAAAACTATACATTAATTTGCTCTTGTACTAAACAAAGCGCAGACGTTAATGATGCACATTTACCAGAGCTGACATATTCCAATTAATAAATTCAAAATAAAGAGATATTTTTCTACCTTTTGTGCATTTTTTTCAGCGGCAATTGCTCCAGCCACTTTCTTCTGGTTTCTTCGTGTCTTCTGCTAACTCTCCATCGTCTGCTGTCCATTTGTCCTTTCTTCTCTCTTCTAGATTTTTTTCCATTCTCTCTCTACTTCTGCTTTAACATACTAATCTTTCTCCTTTTGCTCTTTCCTCATTCCTATTTCATCCACTCAAATTTTACCCCTCCATCCTCAATCCCCACTTACTCTCCCAATACCCGGCCAATTGTAGATTTTTTATCCCTCCCACACAAAATATTTTTCCTTTCTCCATTTTACTCTTCCAGCCCCATCCCATTCTAATCCTCCCCCAACATCAGCTCCCTTCTAGTTCCAGCCTCACCCAGCATCCATTCCCTTCTAGTCCCTGCATCAGCCCATTTCCAGTCCTAGCCATCCATCAGCCCATTTCCAGTCCTAGCCCCCCATCAACCCACTTACAGTCCTTAACCCCCCATCACCCCATTTTCAGTTTAAGCCCCCCCTATAACCCATTACCAGTCCTAACCCCCCATCAGCCCACTTCCAGTCCTAACCCCATCAACCCATTTCCAGTCAGCCCCCCATAGCCCATTGCCAGTCCTACCCCCCCCCATCAGCCCACAGCCCATTACCAGTCCTAACCCCATCATCCCACCTCCAGTTTTAACCACCCAGCCCATTTCCAGTCCTAGCCCCCCATAGCCCATTACCAGACAACCCCCATCAGCCCACAGCCCATTACCAGTCTTAACCCCCCCCAAAGCCCATTACCAGTTCTAACCCCCCCCAACAGCCCATTACCAGTCCTAACCCCATCAGCCCACCTCCAGTCTTAACCCCCCCCAAAGCCCATTGCCAGTTCTAAGCCCCCCCAACAGCCCACAGTCCATTACCAGTCCTAACCCCATCAGCCCACCTCTAGCCTTAACCCCCCCAGCCCATTTCCAGCCCCAGCCCCCCCAATTTCCAATTACCCGTCCTACCCCACCCCAGAGCCCATTAGCAGCCCTACCCCCCCAGCCCATTTCCAGCCCCAGCCCCCCCAATAGCCCATTACCAGTCCTACCCCCCCATAGCCCATTACCAGTCCTACCCCCCCCCCCGGCCTAAAGTAAAAATTTAATTAAAAAAAAAACCTGGTGGCTGCCGCCGCGGGGCCCCCTCTGCTGCTGCGGCAGCACCGACTGACCCGCGGGGGCCCCGTCTACAAGCTGAAGCCGTCGGTTCGGTTCGTTCTTCCCTCCCTCCCTCCGTGCAGGCTGCAGGCTGTGAGAGATGCGAAGGGAGAGCGTCTCCTCGCGTCTCTGTTAAGCCCGCAGGGGCTGATGGGAAATTTCCCATCAGCCCCTGCGGGCTTAACAGAGACGCGAGGAGACACTCTCCTTTCGCGTCTCTCACAGCCTGCAGCCTGCAGCCTGCACGGACGGAGGGAGGGAGGGAGGGACGAACCGAACCGACGGCTTCAGCTTGTAGACGGGGCCCCCGCGGGTCAGTCGGTGCTGCCGCCGCAGCAGAGGGGGCCCCGCGGCGGCAGCCACCAGGTTTTTTTTTAAATTTTATTTAAAAAAAAATGAACTTGTTCTTTTTTTGTGGGCCCCTGCCGGCTGTGGGCCCTACGCCATGGCATACATGGCGTATAGGTAAATCCGGCCCTGCTAATATGTTCTCTGTAATTGCACGTTGTTCTGATGTAAACCGCCCCTTATCGATGGAAGAGGTGGTATAGAAAAATTGTTCAAATAAATAAATAAATAAAATCCTGTCTAAACCTTGACTAGATTGTGGGTGCTGGCATTTATGCCTGCTTGGGAGACTGCATAAATGTTAGCCTGTAAAGTATATGCATATTAAAAAAGAAACTCAGGCATTTAAATCATGACTCAGCCCACGCTCTGCTCAAACTCCTCCCCTGAGATTCTTATGATAAAAATGGGCTCCTAAGAGCACCATGCATACTTTTGGGTGTGACTTAATTTTTTAAGAGTGCATAAAGCAACGTTTTATGTACGAAGAATTTTATAAAATGACTTTCTAAGAGGATAATTTAATAAAGGCATTTTAGCATGTATATGCCAGTATATGTATGTAAAATGCCTCCTATAAAATGACTGTGCTTGTACAAGTATGCACAATGACAAGAACATGCACTTAGGTGTGACTTTAGTGCAGGCATGTTTGGGGCTGGGTTTTGCATGATGTTTATGTACACAATTTACAAATCACGTACTATCCAGAGTATTTTTCATGCATGCATTTACATCTGCTCTTGAGCTGATGCTTTTACCAGTTATTTCTGCAGGATTTGTGCTAGTATTTCATAAAGACATATGAGTCCCTATAAGTCTTTTAAAAAGACTACAAAGAGATGCTTACTTGGCCTTCTCACACAGTCGACTTTTTATAAAATTCCACGAGGAGGGGAGTACTTTTAAAAATCATTATGTTCCTAAAACAGAGGGTCAGTGGTGTAAATTCTACCCAAGTGGTCTCTGCAGTTCAGGGACATCCCGAGGAAGAAGGGGGCTTAATTGTATGTGCTTCTCTATCTTCTGAAGTGGACTTTGCCCGCTCTGGGTGCCCTTTAAAAAATGTTGCTTGGGCACCCATAATTTGAATTTCTGCCACTGCAGAGGGTTATGTGCAGAAATGACTTTTAAAACTGCCCTGACTATATATGGGTAAAGGAGTAAGCACACTTTTACCTATGATGAGGCGATGCATTTCTGGGGTGGAGTTGGAGCAGGGTTAAGACTTGCATCATGCACTTTGCTTTTTAAAAGTATGCATTTAAAATTTCAAGAAAATTTAGTATTTACTAAATGGCTAGTGTTAATCTGTGTGAATATTTTCTGTGGGATAATTTTAGAGAACCAGTGTAACTTATGAACACCCTGGTTTCACACGTTATGCAGTCTGTTATAAAATTATCCTCTAAGGGCCTGATTTTATAAGAGGATGTCTATTTGAGAAGTTCAAGAGGGTACCTAGTTTGTAAAGGCAACATAGGCACAGCGATTAATTTGTGCCGGAATGGACTGGAATGGTGTTCCGGCACTTCTTGAGTATGAGGAAGCCATTTGTGCAGCCGCGGGAGTATTTTTATTTGCTCCTGTGGCTGTTCTGTACTAAAGCAACCCAGCTTTTGTGGCACAGTCACAGGAACAAATGAAAATGCTCCCGCGGCTATGTTACGCATTAATATGGTGGTGGCTGCACAAATCACCTCCTCAGTTCAAGAAGTGCCAAACACCACAGCCGTATTAACCTTTAAAACAGCCACAGGAGCATTTTTGTTTACTCCTATCTGAGAGACTGTTGTCTCTGTCTTTCTTAGTGGAAGGGGGGGGGGGGCGGGTTAAACACTGAAGAGGCAATGGTCTTGGTGAAAGCGAGCATGGTAGAAAGCAGCATTAACAGCCAAGTTAGAGGCAAGTGAGGGGGCCCAGAAAATTATAAAGGGGCAGAAGAAAAGTGCAGCCAGATCGTGCTGGCAAAGACTTGTGGCAGTGCTGGTGTGGAGCAAAGGGGAGCATGGTCATTGTCTAAAAGGCTGGCCAGTGGTATGAGTAAAAATGTTGCTGTAGCCACCGCAAACCCGGAAGTTCGAATAGAGGTGGAACCGTGTCTGTTGCATTGACCAACAGAATACACAAGCTGTAGCTGCAATTTTCAAAAGCGAATAAGACTAGAGTCTGAGGCAGCACTGAGGGGCAACCCAGAAGCGTGACTGAGCACAGGGAAAACGGGAAGCATACTGATGAGTGCTTGGGGAGCACTGGGCTATGCTATAGGGCCACCACCAGTTATGGAATTTATTTAAAAAAAGAAATGCTATACAGGGGACAGGCTGCTGAGGTCATCGACGGGTTCAAGGAAGAGCAAGACAGGCTCAATTTGGGGTGATAAAATAGCAGCAGTTTTAAAAGAGCCAATTGGAGTCTGAATATGGGGTAGGAAGAATGTGTATGAGTTTGTGTGTTTGACAGTGAAGAATCCAAATGTATGGAGTTGTAAGGTGGGTGGGGGGGGGGGGGGGAGTGCTAAAAGGGATGATTTACGTTTGAGATGAGCAGAAATGATAGCTTTGTAATGAGAGAACTTGGTGACTGATTCAGAGCAAATCAAGGTAAGAAAGTTGCTGTTTGTATGAGTGTGTTTGGAGTACTTGGATTCATAAGAAGACTTGGAAAATAAAAACAATTATTCACAAAATCAGTTGTAACAGTTGCAGATGCAGTTTACCTCCAAGGTCTCTGTAAGTAAAAGAAACTGCTAGAAGTGAAACAAGTGTGGATGTTTGTATATGGTCTGGCAGCTCATAGAAACATGATGGCAGAAAAAGACCATATGGCCGATCCAGTCTGCTCTTCCATACCAACCATTATAATCCCTTTGTTTCCTTTAGAGATCCTATGTATTTGTCCCATGCTTTCTTGATTTCAGATACTTTCCTCATCTCTACTTCCTCCACTGGGAGACTATTCCATGCATCTACCACTCTTTCCGTAAAGAAATATTTCTGCATATTACTCCTGAGCCTATCTCCTTTCACCTTCTTCCTATGCCCAGTCATTGTAGAGCTTTCTTTCAATTGAAAGATGCTCTCTTCCTCTGCATTTATGCCATGGAGGTATTTAAATGTCTCTATCGTATATATCTTATCTCCCCCTCCCACCTTTCCTCCAGAGTATACATATTGAGATCTTTAAGTCTGTCCCCATTTGACAAAGTCCATTGACCATTTTGGTAGCCACCATCTGCATTCTGGCTCCATTCTATTTATATCCTTTTGAAGGTGTGGCCTCCTGAACTGCACACTCAATACTGCAAAGTGCACTGTCATTAGCACAAGCAATAGTGCTGTAGGTGGGAGCCACAGGAAGGGACAGGTCTTCCTTGAAGGTGATGAGAGACAGTAGAAATGGGGAGGTAAAAGTGGAAATGGAAACCTGGATAGGGGGAAAGTCATAAGAAAGGGGGCTGGAGATGATTAGAGGATGAGAGGCAGAAAATGATAGATGAGACTGAAAAGGAGATACGTAAAGAAGGACTGGGTGAAAGATGGGAGGGCATAGGAGGAAGGAGATGGAATGAGAGGTGGGGAGTGGAACGACTAGGGAAGTAAGATTAGGAAGTGGAAAGCTGGTAAGAAGGTGAAATGTGAAAAGACGAAGACTGAAGATTAAAGGAGGGAGAGAGAGGAATGGAATTAATATATAATTAGGTCAAAGGCAGATGAGAGAAAAAGAGAAAAGAAAAGATGAGGGTCTGAAAGAGATGTTGGCAAGGAAAGAACAAAGACAGGGAGTGTGAAGAAACAGAAAATGGAAATGAGATCCTGGAAAAGAACTTAGAAGAAAATCAACCAGAAGAAATGAAAAAGAGAGACCAGGGCCAACCCAACTAGAAGAATAAAATGCTCAGACAGACAACAAAGGTACAAAAGATTGTCAGTGCTTAGAGAATGAAATAGGTCAGTTTTGAAAATGTGGATTTCTCAGAGTTCAGTAGAGAAAGAAATGCATTTTTGTTTCTTTCTTCAATATTCCACATCTCAGTGGTCTGTTTTGAGGATTTTCCATTGCAGTTTTTGTCTGTGTATTTATTTCTAAGTTGTAGTTTTAATCTTTACTAGATGATGGTCTGTGTTTTCCACCTGCAGCCAAGGTGAGGGATCCTGTTAACATGTTGGTTCTGGGTGAGAATCTGTAATAGTTCAGCCTTTTCTTTTTCCAACTGGAGGTTACAGGTCTTCTAGAATATTTGAAGTGTTAATTTTTCATAGGTAGGGCTGGTGCAGACTGAGTTCTTCCACTTGTTTCTGGTGTTGAGTGTCTATTTGCAGGGCTTTGTGTTGTGATGCAGAATGTTTGGCAGTGGAAGGAGTTGATGGTGTTATCACCGATGTTAGATTAGAATTTGAATGGAATCTTTTTTGTATGTTGAAAGTGAAAAACTCTACTTCTGCTCAACATCTGTAGGGAGAGTTTTATTGATGAATCTGTGCTGTTTCATATGAATGAATACTTATGCTGTATCTGTCAATGAATAATTATGCCCTATTCAAAGACAATTATGCATTCGCTGGCAAACACATAATTAGACTAGGGGGTATGTTTACCAAACCATCTTAATGTTACCGGCTTTAGTTGCAGTCTTACTGTGACGAATGCATATAAGGTAGTGGGCGTTCCGGTCTTAAGGTAGCATTCGGGTTATCATGTGATAGAGGGAGCCGTGGCACATTAACGCGCGTTAGTCTTAATTAGGCACGCTGACCTGCAATCACAACAACAGAGGTGTAGCACAATGGTTAATGCATTGACTGCTGATACAGTGGTCATGAGTTTGATCCCTCAGTGGGCTCAGTTAAAAGACTGCCTGAGGCAATCCCTTTTCCTGCTTGTAACAGTCAGACACATCCCAACAATTTGTACTGCCAGCCAAAAAAGCCTCACCCCAGTGCCGCAACCTAATGCACCTTTTAGGGCGCACCATAAGGCACATCATAAAGCACCACGTCATCCAAGGCAGGTCATAATGTGCCCCAGAGGACGGCAGGAAAGGTTGGCACCCTCCAAGGCAGCATATAAGGTGCCCCATCAGCTGGCCAAACCTAAGGTGCCACAAAAGATGCCCCAGGGATGCCAAGGTGACACAGGAGATGGTCACAAGCATGAAAGTCACAAGCATGAAATGTATGGCTCAAACACAGATGTAACCATAACACTGCACAGAGCACCAAGGAAAGGCAATGAACAAGTGATGGAAGGAAGTAGATGACGGAGCTCATGGACCAGTCAAATCTGCATGCAGCCCATGTGGCAGCAGGTAAAGTGGACAAACATATTGGGGGCAGCTGCAGCGATGTACAGGGTGATGGTAATGTACAGTGCAACAATGACAGTATGTGGCAGAGGATGGGGATACGTGTCCACCAGAGGAGGTAGAGGTGGCAGGATAAGTGTAATGACAGGAGGACAGAGGAGAGCAGTGCCATGCAGAGCAGACACAGGAGAGGCAAGCCGCAATGCAGAAAAGTGTGCCAGTGCAGGACATGGGGTAGCAGCCTGCACATTAGGGCAGGACACCACACAGCTGGCACACACACATAGACAGACAGAAGGATGGATGGCAACATTGATGAGGGTATAATGTGGCAGCAGCACAGATCTGCACAGATATGACTGTTACACAAATGAAACATAGTTGTGTAGGACAGCCATAAAAAAAAAGGGAACAGAGAGGAATTGAACCCATGACCCAGGCTATTGAAGTCATTGCATTAACCAGTGTGCTACATCACTATGGGAGTTATCATACCAATGGATGGCTACAGAAAGAGTGCACGTCACCATAAAACTGTCTGCTGTGGCTACCAGGATAGGATAGAACCAACAGTACCCATAATGAAATTCACATGCAGAACAGCAGTCTACATCTGCTCACCAGATGGGGTATGCACCTCTACAGCACGTCAGCTTGGTAGGGGGGAATGACCATGCATGTTACTGGCACAGAGTACCCACAGGCCATGCCAATGTGCGTGTTTCTGTGCTCAGCTTGAGGGTGAGGTGGAGTGGCCAGCACCAGGTCCGCAGTACCCGGGCTAGTTGAAGTGGGCTGTGCTGCAGGTCTCCATCAGTGTCAGTGTGTGATAGGTATTTGTTGCAGACACCTTTAGGAGGTCTCTGTGTCCATTTGTAATTGCCAGTCATGTCTGGCCCTTGTGGACCATGATGCACACAACATAGTACGTATCCACTGTGTTTGCTATGGTCACCTGTTTAGGGAGCAGGGGTGTGTCAGGCCTGACATGGTGACAATGTACTTAGCAAACCATCCTCTCTGGGTCAGGATGATGGACATGATCTGCCCCCCAACAGACCCGCACTCTCACCCTTTGCAAGGGGGGCAGTGGAGGTACATGAGGACAGGCTGTGGGACCAGCAACCCCAGTCCTGGTGGCGAACGGACAGCTGCTGAAGATCTGCACTTGGGACAGGGCCACTGGCAGATAGGTAGTGGGCCCAGTCGGCTCTGCTGGCCCCCACTACAATATGACATTCACCAGCAGAGGACAGTCAGTGTGCACCTGCTGCACTCTGCAAGGTGATGCAGCCATACAGATGCTAACTGCAGACAGTCTGCTAGCTAGTACATAGTGCATGTTCCTGGAGGAACTATGTGCACCCAAAACTGGGATGTCAGCACACACACCACACAGGTATGTCAGTGATTGGGCCCCAGAAAGAAGAACCCATAAATATCACTTGAAAGCAATATTGTATAGCACTATGGGGGAACCTAGCCATACCGTGGTCACTGCTCAGTCAGGGTGAAAGCGACCTCCCAGCATGACCTGCTGTGGCCACCCTGTCCGTGCAGGTGGTGGTCGGGCACTACAATGTCCCAGCCATTGCCCTATACCCTGTGCAAATGCGTCCTGCCACCCTGTCCGGGCCATACCCACAGTACCTTGCTCCCCATATGCACATTGTCAGGCTAACACTGGAAACAGTGCAAGCAGTGTGGGCTCAGTAAGGTGTAGGGAGCCACAACACACTGGATAGACAGACACACACTCCCACACCTATGCCAGCATTGTGCAAATATAGAGGTTTATGACAGCCCTGGCCGCCACACCAGTCCTGGGCACAGTGCGGGCATTGCTATGGTACTCAATACTGTTAGGGTCACTCCCCGGGGTGGTAAACACTGTCAGAATCAATAACGGAAACACACTCCACAGATATCAGAAAGGTTGCTATGATGAATCTCTATCAACAAATTGTGTTTAACTTAGGATTTGTTAGCTGACATTAATCATAGCAACCTTTTGATATATGTGGAATGTGTTCCCAAGTTTAGGATGGCATTGCTAAGGTATGCAGGTGCCAGTATTGGAAGATGCTTCTCCATGCAGGGTCCAACAGCCTGACTCTCCATGAGGCTTTGGATAGTGGAGCCTGTGGGTGTGGGTATTTATGCCCCTGTTGGCTGCTGCTCTAAGGCAGAGGTTTCCAACTCCGGTCCTGGTGGGCCAAACACTGTTCAGGTTTTCATACTGTCCTTAATGAATATGCATGAGATACATTTGCATACAATGGGGGCGGCGCATACAAATACAGCGCAGGCATATTTATTAGGGACAGCATAAAACCTGAATGGTGTTTGGCCCTCCAGGACTGCAGTTGGGAAACTCTGCTCTAGGGATTGCACATGTTTATGGTATCTGTGCTCTGTAGGGTAAGATATAGGCATTTCAGGCATGTTTATTTTATCTGCAATAAAGGTTCTGTCTTTATTACCACAGTTTAGTACTAGGTAAAATATGGGGACAGGGTTGGCAGGAGCCACAGCTGGGACTTAAACTTGTGACCTTCTGCTCCTGAACACACTGGCTGTGTGTACTGCACCACACTGTTGCCACAGGGACAGATCATTCCCTGGGGATACCATGACTGTTCGTCAAACAGACCCTGTCTGTTGCAGTGCATGGTACCCACCTAAACGGGGCTTGGCCGTGGTCTGCTGTGGGCAGATGCCACTGCCCCTTCCGCCACCAGCACCCCTCCGCCACCATGCTGCCATGCCATTATGCCGGTGGTGCTGGTGGTGCGCAGTCCCAGGCCATCCAGTGTGCTGGTAAACAGCTGCCTATGGTGTGGGTTCTTGGGTAGGGGTGCCTACATGGACATAAGCGCTTCCCCCCGGCACCGCCTGCCAATGTTATGTGCCCTTTTGGGTAGCTGCTGGGTAATATCCCCTATGACACTGTGGGACACACACTCGTGCCCATGTTGGACCCTCATCAGTTGCTGTCTTGCTGCTTTACAGTTTCGGCATTCCTATGTGCTGCCTAGGCATCTGCCTAGTCCGCACTGTGCCCCAGCTGGACCACAGCATGTGCCACCTGCAGCCCCCTGTATCCCATTTACAGCATCAGTACAGTTGCCCTTTCCTATGTGCCCACTCTGCTGTTGCTGCACATCTGCACGCCATAACAAACAGGGGCGGCCCAAGGGGGGTGCGGGGCCATGTGCGGAGACTCGGTGTGGGGCCTCATTTGCATAAGTGACCTCATTTGCATAAATATTTGCATAATGTTACCATACACTAACTTTTAGTAAACATGCCTCTTCAAGAGTGTATGGATAAAGAAAGACAAAGATTTCTACATTACTATAATCCAGTGCCAACCGCCAGGCACATTAGGAACTACTACAAACACTGCCCATTTAGAACCCATAGCAAACCCACCGTATCCTAACAGCACTACCAGGACTCATAAAGCACCATACCCTACCTATCAAAAGGCAACACTGCAAATATTAAACCAATACATTTCAGAGAATAACAATACATGACCTACTGGGGAAAGAGAACAAGTGACAATGTCAAATAGGAATTACATAAACAGAATACCTCAGCTCAGTTACACATGCAGAACATAGACCATCACCAAACAAGGAATCACAATTTAAAAACAGGAAGACAATAATTAAACTGGGAACCCTAAAAGCCAAACTTGGAATGTACAACAACAATGTAGAAATAAAACTATAAATTAATTTCCTCTTGTACTAAACAAAGCACAGACATTAATGATGCACATTTCCCAGAGCTGACATATTCCAGTTAATAAATTCAAAATAAAGAGATATCTTTGTACCTTTTGTGCATTTTTTTTTCAGTTGCAATTGTTCCAGTCACTTTCTTCTGGTTTATTTCTGTCTTCTGCTATCTCTCCATCGTCTGCTGTCCATTTGTCCTTTCTTCTCTTCTAGTTTTTTTCCATTCTCTCTCTACATCTGCTTTAACATAATAATCTTTCTCCTTTTGCTCTTTCCTCATTCCTATTTCATCCACTCAAATTTTACCCCTCCATCCTCAATCCCCACTTAGTCTCCCAATACCCGGCCAATTGTACATTTTTCTTCCCTCCCACACAAAATATTTTTCCCCTCTCCATTTCACTCTCCCAGCCCCATCCCCTTCTAATCTCCCCCAACATCAGCTCCCTTTTAGTTCCAGCCCCACCCAGTATCCGCTCCCTTCTAGTCCCCACATCAGCCCATTTCCAGTCCTGGCCCCCCATCAGTCCATTTCCAGTCCTAGCTCCCCCATCCATTTCCAGTCCTATCCGAGTCCCTTCATCAGCTCATTTCCAATACCAGCCTCCCATCAGCCCATTTCTAGTCCTTTCCTAGCCCCACCATCAGCCCATGTTAAATCCTAGCTCCCCTCCACTCAGCCCATTTCTAATCCAAGCCCCCCATGAGCATACTTCCAGTTCTAGCCCCTCCATGAGTCCATTTCAATCCAAGCCCCCACCACAGCCCATTTCCAATCTTAGCTCCCCCCAACACCCAATTCCCAGTCCTATCCTAACCCCTCCATCAGCCCATTTCCTGTCCTAGCTCCCTCCCCTAAGAGCCCATTCCAAGCCCCCCTTCCCATCAGCTATTTGCAGTTCAAGCCCCCTTCCACTCAGCCCATTTCCATTCCAAGTCCCACTACCCATCAGCTATTTGGAGTTCAAGCCCCCCACTTCCCCTCAGCCCATTTCCATTCCAAGCCCTGTCCCCATCAGCTATTTGCAGTTCAAGGCCCCCACTTCCCCTCAGCCCATTTCCATTCCAAGCCCCATCCCCATCAGCTATTTGCAGTTCAAGCCCCCTTCCACTCAGCCCATTTCCAGTCCTAGCAACCCCCACCCATAACCAGTCCTAGCCCCCCATAGCCCACTCCCAGTCCTAATCCCACCAGCCCATTTCCAGTCCTAATCCCCCATCACCCAATTTTCAGTTTAAGCCCCCCCATAGCCCATTACCAGTCCTAACCTCCCCATCAGCCCACTCCCAGTCCTAATCCCACCAGCCCATTTCCAGTCCTAATCCCCCATCACCCAATTTTTAGTTTAAGCCCCCCATAGCCCATTACCAGTCCTAACCCCCCATCAACCCACTTCCAGTCCTAATCCCACCAGCCCATTTCCAGTCCTAATCCCCATCACCAAATTTTTAGTTTTAGCCCCCCATTGCCCATTACCAGTCCTAACCCCCCATCACCCCACTTCCAGTCCTAATCCCACCAGCCCATTTCCAGTCCTAATCCCCCATCACCCAATTTTTAGTTTAAGCCCCCCATAGCCCATTACCAGTCCTATCCCCCCATCAACCCACTTACAGGCCTCATCCCACCAGCCCATTTCCAGTCCTAATCCCCCATCACCCAATTTTTAGTTTAAGCCCCCCATTGCCCATTACCAGTCCTAACCCCCGATCAACCCACTTCCAGTCCTAATCCCACCAGCCCATTTCCAGTCCTAATCCCCCATCACCCAATTTTTAGTTTAAGCCCCCCCAGCGCCCATCACCCCTCCTAACCCCCCCAGGGCCCATCACCCATCACCACTCCAAACCCTCCCCCAGCCCAGCCCAGCTCAGCCCAGCCCCGGGAAAATTTAAAATAAAAAAAAAGCTGTCTGCTGCCGCTTCCGGGGCCGCCGCGGCAGAATCGAGTGTGCCGCGGGGCCCCCCCTGTGCCCGGCAGAGCCTGCCCTCCCCTTTATCAGCTCTCTCTTTCCAGCGGCAGTCACACGCGCCGGCTTTCAGAGCGCGAAGGGACTAGTTTCCCTTTCGCGGCTCTGTTAAGCCCGTGGGGGCTGATGGGAAGTTCCCATCAGCCCCCGCGGGCTTAACAGAGCAGCGAGGGAGAAACTCTCCCCTCGCGCTCTGAAAGCCGGCGCGTGTGACTGCCGCTGGAAAGAGAGAGCTGATACAGGGGAGGGCAGGCTCTGCCGGGCACAGGGGGGGCCCCGCGGCACACTCGATTCTGCCGCGGCGGCCCCGGAAGCGGCAGCAGACAGCTTTTTTTAAATTTTTTTTTAAATTTTACTTTTGGATCAGAATGTTTTAAACGCGGGGCCCTGTGCAAAAAACATTCTCGCTCAATGGACGGGCCGGCTCTGATAACAAACCTGCCCAAGCTAAACAACAGAAACCCTGATCAGCACTATTTCAATGTGGGATCATTCACTTTGTAGGGGGACAGAGCATAGACCCTTCCAAACATGATATCTTAATTTTTACGCTTTGTCAGTAGTGTTGCTTTATGTTTATCATTAATATAACTATTGGCTAGCTTGGTTATTGGGATTTTAAATGTGGTTCTGGTCATTTTATATGTTTATTTGCCTTTTTGGTTCCTGCACATGTATCACTACTATCACTCCTCTGGGTTTCCCTGACTTTGCTGCACATTGCTGACTTAAATGGTTTCTCTTTCCGGCAAATGTGCCTAACGCGAGGGTTTCACTGGCATTAGTGTTCAGACCCGGATTTCACAGTGTGCCTGGAGCCTCTCCCCTCCCACTTTCCGCCCATTTACCCCTTCTCTCCGCCCTCTGGGAAGCCTTACTCCACCCTTCAGACCCAGATTTCACAGCGTTAGTGTGCCTTAACGCCACCGCCGCGTTATCGCGCGATAAGCAATGTTATCGCGTGGTAATCGCGCGATAATGTCACTTATCGCGCAATAATACCACCGCTGCGACGTTAAGACGGTTTAGTAAACATACCCCTAGGTGTGTATTTTCAAAAAATATACAGATAATATTGGGCTGTTTCAATTGCTAAATAGCCAGATGTTGTCCATATATTTGTGGGCTGTGTGAGGGGAGGATCAAGGGCAGGCCAGAAAATTATCCAGATAGTGGTAATATTCAGCCACTGTTCCGTTAAGTTACACGTTTAGTTTAGGCTTGCCAAATAACGGGCCTAGCTTAAGCAGAGAGTTTGTTCACCAATGCTGTAAACAAAATGTAACCAGAGGGTCAACAATTTTACCTGTCAGCCCAGGAGATGCTGGAGTCGCTGTCTGGGGGACTACTAAGTGCAGCTTGGAGTTTTCTTTGCAGTGCTGGAGCGGAGGAGCCCTTTTGCTGAGATTCATGGAGTGCTGGTTGCTGGACAGAGAAAATGGTGGTTGGGGCTAGCTTGTGAGAAGAGAGGATCTGTGTAAGGCTGTTGGGTGACCAAATGCTGGCAAGAGTATTTATAAGAGAAGCTGAGAACAGAAAAGAGTTGAATTGGTGACTGCATTTTGTGGAATTGTGATTTTTTTTACTGAATTTAGTGACAGTTTTAAACTTTGCTGTGTGGGACTCTGGGAAGAAAGCCTGCTTCCAGGTGAGAAGTCTAATTAAAAAGGAATATTTCTTAAAACAAAATTTAACTCTCTGTGATTTCTGGTTAAAAAATCAGAAAAAGCCAGATTTGTAGTCAGGGAGCTTGGAAAGTAAAGGCGAAGTTTATTTATAGCTCTTGAGAGTTCAAGAGAAGGATTAAAGAGGGATACCTTCTTTGTATTCTGAGGGAGAAAATCTCAGAACTCTTATAACTGAAGTATTTTTGTTTGAGGTGATTGACTAGCCACTGAAGGGAAATATTTACAGTAAATTCAGCTGGGACAGTGCTGATTGTGAAGAGTTGAAGCTGGGCACAGAGCTTTTAAATACTGCTGGATCTGAGCTTTATTAATTGTGACTGTCACTCCATGATCCTGTAAAAAAGCCTCATTTTTGAATTTAAAAACTAATCAGTCACTTGTGTCATAGTGACCGAAAGAGGGCTTGTAATGTTGTATGGGGTATGAATGGGCTGCAGCCAAAAGTGTGTATGTAAGATGTGAATGTATTCAAGAAGCAGAAGACAGGATACACACATTATCTGTTGATTTTATTAGGGGAAGTAGTAGAGGGTTGAAAAGAGAAAAACCCTATTCTCTTTTCTTTAAAAAGAAAGGCATTTTAGCCCCTAATTTTGCAGGGTAGGCAGAGTTTTCCCTTATTGATTTTGTGTTGTTAGGGAGTAGGATCCAACTTTGAAGAAAACACCCGAAGAGCCAAGGAACCAGGAAGGATCTTCAATCAAGGAGCTGAAGGATCCAGAGTCCAGGGCCCCATCCCAAGAAAGAGAATGGGAAGAGGTACTGATGCACCCTACACATAAAGAGAAAAAAAACATTTGCTTGAGCTCAAACAACACAAACACAGAAGAAAGACAGAGGGAACATTGGGAATTCTGCAAAAACAAAAAACAACTTACCTTTTAGAGAGTGAGAAGTTTAAAGATTCTGAAAAGGAAAAAATAATAATTCCTTAGCAGGAATTGTACAAGAACATTTAGAGAAAGAAGATTAAAAGCTGATTTAAGAAATAATTGGACTTACTTGAATAACTTGCTTTACTAGTCACTACACAGAAGAGAACAGTATTTTAAAATCTTGATAATTTTTATAGCCTAACAAGAGTTGATACTGGATGTAACTGAATGTACAAGCCTGAATTATTACCTTCTTGATGAAAGAAGGTTACTGTGAGACAAAAGTAATATTTTGGATGGTTACTCTTGTTAATGTCGTTGGTGCAATAAAATGAGAATACAATATTTATTCTGGATTTTTAATTAGATATTGGAAATGAGTGTTCAATTTTAAAAACCTGAATTAATAAGTTATGTAGGAATTAAATAAATTTAACCGAAAATTCAGATTTATAGAATTCTGTTGTCTTGTTGAGTTCCTTGGTTACTATACTACATCTTCTGCAACATCTCATTTGCTTTGGGTTAATCCTTTTTAGTTTATTTTCCTCTTGTTCCTTCTTTATCTGACGGTGGAGGGGAATAAGAGGAGGTTGGTGACCTCTATAAGCCCTCACCTGAGTGAATACCAGACTCTGAGCAACCACTTGGCCATTTTGACTACATTTCTATATCATCAGCGTTACTGTAGGAGTCTACCTACATCTCTCCTCAGGGAGGAGGGCTACAAAAAGTATGCAAAAACTTCCGGTCCTGGCCCCGCCCTCACAGGTCACTTCTGACCTTGGCCCTGCCCACAGTTCCACTTCTTTTCTGTCTACAAATTAAGCCCTGCATATTCATGAATGTTCCTTTACAAAATAGGCATCCAGAACCAGCCCCATGTGCTTATTTACATGGTACATTGCAATTGTTCTTTCTCCACTCAAAATATGCGCAAGGGAACACCTATGTTTCAGAGCTAGAAAAAGCACAGGAACTATGATTTATTATGTCAGAAGTAAGTTTACCAGATGTTTTGCAAACAAATCTCGGACACTTATCTGAAGTGAGGTGAGGGGGGTGGGGGGGGGGGGAGGTGGTGGAGAGGAAGGGACACCTTAGTTCCAGGTTTGAGCAACAAGGCATGGAGGAGCGAAGAGGAGTCATTAGTTTGCCCCCTTATCCATCCCATGACAGTGACAATGTCACTTCCAAGCAGATAAATCAAAAGAGAAATAGAAACAGTGATGCATTTGCCCCGTACTGTGCAATACATAATAGATAATGAATGTAAATTCTCAAAACTGACATATTCAAATCACTACTTTTTTTATACTCTCTCTGTCCTCATAGCTGGAATTGGGAAAAGGAGGTTGTAAACAGATGGGAATCGAGGACACAGCTCTAAAACTGGGGACAATCCCTAAAAATTGGGAACATCTAGTAATCTTAAACATAAGGTCAAAGGTGACAACAAGGAAATGGGAAAACAGTGAGATATAACAATGAGCCACTAAATGGCATCAGTATAAGTTACCATCTATAACAGCCTACACATGGTGCACATATAAAGACCATTTTTTTGGTGCACATGTATACCGCCATGCACTTTTATAGAAAGCCTTTTCCATGTGTGTGTGGAGGAGTGGCCTAGTGGTTGGGGCAAGGTACTTCAGGTTGGAAGGTCAGGGGTTCAAATCCCACTAGAGGACAGCAACCTTGGGCTGGAAGGACTGGGGTTTCTAGTCCCACAGGTGCTCCTTGTGGTCTTGGGTAAGTCACTTAACCCTCCATAGCCCATGTTCCCTGTAAAAATAGTTATCTCCAAGTTATAATGCCCTGTTCAATGTAATTTCAGTTTGTTCAATGTAAACTGCACTGATGCAGAATAGCATGGTATATAAGAGAATGTAAATAAATGTGTAAAACTGGTTTTGCATGTGGAAAAACCTTTATAGGATGATAGGGCTACCAAACATTTGGAGAGAAAATCTGAGACACCCAGGTAGGGTTGAGCTGGACTGGGAGGGGTAGGTGTCCTCCCTCCTCAGGCATCTTTTTCCCATATATTTTGAAATAACCAGTCTAGGTAGCATTCAGTATATCAAAAGTTTAATAAATCTATCTATCTATCTATCTATCTATAGCAGCCCTTTGAGTTATAAGCATGCATACATACATATATGCATAAACTTTATTTTGTACATATAGAAAAATGTTCTATGTATTTCTAAAATTCCTCTTCTTTTTTCAGAAAAGAAGTTAATTTTACATCTTCTCCTATTAATATTGAGAAGACTTCATTAGAGGGGTAGACAGGAGAAGCAATGTCCTTTACCTCTGTCCCCACTGAGATTTGGGACAGGAGGTGGTTATACCTTGGTCTACAGAAACAAGCCATCAAACCACTCCAACTGGCACAAAACACCGCAGCACGAATCATATCCGGAACTGCAAGACAGGAGCACATCACACCCATCTTAAAGGACTTACACTGGCTTCCAATCAGTGCACGCATCAGATACAAAACTATCATAAACCTATACAAGATAAAACAGCAAACATCAGCCAACAGCCTGCACACCCTCATACAACCAGACACCAGTACACGTCCAAGAAGAAAACAAACTCACAACCGAGTCAGCACCCCAAGTGAATACAAACACACACGCAAGGACACAACAGACCGAGCACTCTCCATGGCTGCTCCAACAATATGGAACAAACTACCGGACGATTTGAGGGCAACTACAGACCTCAAGGACTTTAGGAAACAGCTGAAAACCATGCTGTTCATAGAACACTATGGACACATCACATAGTCTAAATAGCTGTATATCAGCACACGTCACCGCCTAACACTGTATGTATATAAGATGTTTTTAGCACCACTGTATATAGCCCACATTGTACATAACTCAAACTAATCTAGCACACAACACAACACGCACCCAACTAAATTTTCACCCTCACTGCATGTATAACACACTCACACTACCAGATTGTTTGCTGTGATACCACCTTGATTATTATGATAAGGCGGTTTAGAAATACTGTTAAATAAATAAATAAAAATAAATAGTGCATGGAGTCTGGGACACTACCTCAAACTTGGGGTCAATCCAGAAAACCAGGGACATCTGGTAACCTTATAGGATGATCCTCCAAGAAGGTAATTTTGAAAAGGATTTCTGTGTTTAAACAGTGATTACTCACAGAAATGACCCCCTTGAAAATTGCCTATCCATTGTGCATGTAAAATTATGTGCATACACTCTGTATGTGTACAGCTTTGTGCACATAGCAGAGAGGCATTTGGGGGGTGGAGGGGAAGAGGTGGATGGAGAATCTTGGCAAGGGTAGAATTTGACATGTGATGTTTTGATTTTGACATGCACGTGTATAATTTATCTCAGCAAAATTCCCTGCACAAACTAGCAGGCGTTAACTTTGCGTGGGTAGTTCTGTCAAGATCACTTTCAAAATAAACTTATGTGCTTAAGTTCGCTTTGAAATTGGTGTAAGATAGGTGTATACCAGGCTGCAAATTTATGCAGACTGTTGTAAAATTACACACTAAGAAGTAAGGTTACCAGAAGTCCCCGATTTTTGGGGATTGTCCCTGATTTTGAATTAATGTCCCCAGTTCTATGGACTAAACTACTCCCTCTCACTGATTTCAGTGCAGACTGAGGCACAGGACGTTTCGTCTCCCACAAGCCCTCCCAATGGACTGCAAGTGGCCTATCAAGTTTTCTCGATCCTCCCCCCCCCTCCCTCCCTCCACATCAGCAGCAGGAATGGTGATCAATAGCTGGTCAGCTTCCTGTGCTGTGTAAGTCAGGGGGTCTCCTTCCCCCTCCCATTTCTCCATCCAAAACTCCAAGTTGCTACCTTTTCTCCTAGTACCCCAGATTTTCCCTCCAAAAATCTGGTAACCTTACTAAGAAGGCAATTTCAGACTGCTTGCACTGCTGTAAAATCTGGGGCATTGTTTTGCCTACAGTCAGTGCACCAGTTTTCAAAGTGAGAGTTGCCTAATAAAACAGTACCCACAGAGACTCACGCCTACTTTTTCTGCAGGTATTTTCTCTCATTAAAACAACGCGTGCAGTTTTGGAATTCCATAAACAATTGTTAGCCTGGCAGACATGGGGCAAGGCACCACTTGTTCCTGGGAGTAGTAAGCAATAAGGAACGGAAATATTCACTGGGATCCTAGCGATCTAGATTGGCCATTTTTTGGAGAATGGGTTTAATGGACACAGTATAACCTAGCATGGCTTGTCTTGTGTAACTGGCAAAGTGTGTTGCAGAGGGGAATTCCTGAACTCCTAGGAATGTTCAGGGAATGCAGTTTGGTACAGACAATTCCAACAACTTTTTTTCTGAAAGGCTGCATGTTCACAAGCTACTCATGGAATCTCAGCACCTCCTTAACTCACACCAAGCAGAGATAGGAAATGAGGGATCTATGCTGAAGTGGGTTCAATTCTTCTTGGAAAATTGGACACATAGGGGCATGTTTACTAAACTGCGGTAATGTCATGTGTGTTAGGTTCCGCGGTAAAGGTACAAATGCCCATATAAAGGCGTGGGCGGGGCATCATTATGGCAAGCATGTCAAGTAACACGCGTTATAAGGCACGTTATAAGGCACAGTACAAGGCATATGCCTTAACGTTCCTTGTACTGGGCCTAATAAGGCACCTTGTAACGTGCCTTATAACGTGCCTTGTACTGTGCCCAATAAGGTGCCTTGTAACGTGCCTTGTACTGTGCCTAATAAGGTGCCTTGTAACGTGCCTTGTACTGTGCCTAATTAGGAGCCTTATAACGCCTTATAAGGATTGCTGGCAACTGTGGTGAGGGTACTATGGGCTGGCGGCATGGATCTGTAAAGATATGACTGTCACAGGCAAGCAAAATATCTGCCTTGGACAGGAGGGAGCAATGAGGAATTGAACCCATGACCTCCACCTAGAATGTCAGTGTACTAACCAGTAGGCTATACCTCTATGGCCTGTTGCACAGCAATGGCTGGGTACAGACGGACTGCAGGTCACCGCACAAACCATCTGCTCTGTGTGCCAAGATAGGGTAACCCCACCAGCACCCATGATGCATTGCACATGCAGAACAGCGGCCTACAGCTGACCACCAAATGGGGTCTGCACCTCTCCGGTACTGCAGCGTGGTAAAACGGACTGACAGTGTGTGATACTAGCACAGAGTAGCTACAGACCATGCCATTGTGCAGGTTCCATGTGCACCCTGATGGCGCCCAGCACTAGGTCCACGGTATATGTGGTGCTAGAGATAGGTCCTGCTCCACATCCCCAGCACTGCCAGTGTGTGACAGGTGTCCCCAGCAGTGCAACTGAAGGTACATCTGTTCCATCTGCATTCTGCAGTCACATATGGCCCCAGGGGACCAGATACCACCCAGATTAGTGCGTGCCAGGTGTTAGGGTCTTGCTGCCATGGGTACCTGTTATCAGGGCAGTGGGGTGTCTACACTTGCAAGAGGGCTATGTAGCACTGCCACTATGGGTCTAAGTGGCATGCACTATATACCCCAAGGGGCATCAATCACCCCTTTTGTAGATGAGTGCATGGTGGGACAGGTGCCTGCACCCTTCAGAATGGCTGTAGTACCAGCAACCACAGTCCTGCTGGCAGATGACAGCCCTCCAGGGCTGCTGGGCCAGTGCCATACTGGTGACCATTGCAGGCCAACAATGATGCTTGGGGTAGGCTCAACTGCCCCACACCACCATCTGCCAGCACAGTCAGACTGCACCTGCAACATCGTACAAGGTGTTCCCCCCCCCATGCACAGGTGAACTGCAGACGGCCCACTAAACAGTCCATAGTGCATACTCACAGAGGAACCCTGTGCACCCAGAGGTGGGATGTACAGCACAGACACCAAGCAGGCATCCCTGTGATTGGGCCCCAGAACTAGGAACACACAGGTAGCACTGGAAACAAATAATACATGGCACTACATTGGAACATAGACATGCCATGGTCACTGCTTGGTCAGAGTGAGAGTGACATCCCCCCCCCCCCCGCGTGACATGCTGTGGCCACCCTGTCCATGCAGGGGGTGGTCAAGCACTACAGTGTCTCAGCCATTGCCCTCCACCCTGTGCAGCTGCATCCTGGCCAATCCACCCTGTTTGGGCCATACCCACAATACCTTACTCCTCATTATGCACATTTGCAGGCTAACACTGGAGGCAGTGTGAGCAATGGGGGCTCAGTGAGGTGTTGGCAGACACAAAACAATGGAGAGACATACGCACACTCCCACACCTATCTCAGCATTGTGCAGAGATGGAGATGGTTGACAACCCTACCCGCCGCACTAGTCCCGATCACAGTGCTGACATTGCTAATCTGTGCAGGGGGTAGTAGTAGTGCTCTGGTGATAACTGCAGCTCTGTGCTGGGGCTAACAGCCTGATACTCCATGAAGCTGTGGATAGTGGAGCCCTTGTGAGTGGGTGTCCGTACCCCTGTGCACCACTGCGATGGGGCTTGCCCATGTTGTTGTTGTGGCTGCATTGTGGGCTAAAACTATGGGGAGATGCTCTGCAGGATCCACAGATGGGACCTGAATCTCTGACCCTCTGCTCTTGGCCATGCTAGCTGGGTGTACTGCACCACACTGTTGCCACAGCAGCATAGTTGTCCCTGGGGCTACCCTTATGTTCCTCGGCCAGACCTCTTCTGTTGCACTACACACCAGGTACTGGTACAGGGCATGGCCTAGGTCCACTGCAGGCAGGTGCCACTGCTTCCTCCAGCACAATCACCCACCCTCTCTGCCATGCCGCCATAACCATATGCTGTCAGTGCCAGTGGTGCGCCATCCCAGACCATCCAGGGGGCAGGTAGGCGGCTGCCTAAGGTGTGGGTTCTGGGGTAGGGTGCTTACATAGATGTCCATGCTTCCCCCGGCACCACCTGTCAATGTTATGTGCCCCTTGGGATACCTGTTGGGTAATGTCTCCTGGATGGGACACTGTGGGCCACAGACTCATGGGCATGTCTGACCCTGGTCAGTTGCTGTCTTGCTGGTTTCCATTTTCTGCATTCCTAAGTGCCACCTCAGCAACCGCCTAGTCCACCCTGTGCCCCAGTAGCCCCCACTGCATATCCCGCCTGCAGCCCCCATGCCCCATTTGCACCATCACCATAGTGGCCTTTCATACCTGGGCACTATGCTGTTGCTGCAAATGGAGCACTACTATCACCTTTCCTGGGCTCCCTGCCTATGCTGTACATTGCTGACACTGAAATAGTTTCTCTCTCTTGCAAATGTGTGCTAACACCAGGTTTTCAGTTGCATTAGGATTCAGCCCTTAATTTCTCCGCCCTCTCTCCACCCTTTTCTGGGCTTATCGCGGCCGGGAACATTAAGGCATGTTATGTAACATTAAGGCATCTTAACGTTGCTGCAGTTTAGTAAACATACCCATAGTTGCCCAGAGCAATCAGTGATCAGGAATGCAGATCTTGTTGCAAGGAGTTTCCATAGGGGTCTCTTTTATGGCCTGTGTGTGTGTGTGCTGTGAAGCCAATGCTGACTCCTGATGGCCCCAGGTCCTGAGTCTTCTTCTTGTCAAGGTGCAACTAGAAGTAGATTGCTAGGCCTTTCCTCTACACAGCAAGTCTACAGCACCTGGTATTCCAAGGTGGTCTCCCATCCAAATAATAGCCAGCTCTGACCCTGTTTAGCTTCTGAGATCAGGCTCATTCAAGGCAAACAAACCATAGCACCCTTGTGTCCTATTCTTTTTAAAATTTATCTGAGGTCAGTGGTAGCTATAATAAGAACATGTGATTATAAATCATTTGTGCATGCTAATAACATACAGGGTTCTTTTATGTGGCCAGAATGTTTTGGGGGGTATTACGAAGCGTGGAGAAATGTTTTCAACAACTTAGAAAGCAGTTTGCTAATAATAAACTTTTGTGAACATCGATAAAAAAAAGATTTTGTGAGTTAGCTATAGAACATTACTGGTGATAGTAGTATGTGATGGGGTATCACTTGTAATAGAAACTCAGTTTAAGAGTCTTGAACTGATACCAGATTCAACTTTACTCCTGGCTACAAGTGGCAGCAGTGGCTAGTGTGTCCTGGGGTAAACTATGGTTAATCCAACAGATACGTTCATTTCTAAGATCACACAACTTAGAAACCATGACGAAGGCAGTTATGTTAAATTACATAAGGGCATGCTCCCTAAAGTGTGGCAACGATTAGTGCATGTTTTAGAGTGTGTTAACCTTTACTGCAAGTCCATGGAAAACACTACCACATGCTAAAATCAGCTAGCATGGTGAAACTCCTGCTCCAACTGCTTAGTGCACTGCAGGGTGAGCACTGGGCAGGGTAAGGGCAAAGTAGGTGTGTCGGCTGGGAACAGCATGCTAGATGGCACTATGTGCTAGCTGTCATGAATGCTGATAGTGCAGCTGCACTTAACTCCTCCTTAAGAGAACGCCACCTCAAGAGGTGATGTTAAGTGCAGCCGTGCTACCAGAAGCCCAGTAGTGCAGCTGCTGCCCATTGAAAGTAATTGTCCCGGCAGCTGCAATGATTCTCTTGCCCCAGTCTACTCTGGCATCTATCCTCCCCAAACATGAGCTCTCTGGCTCTGATCTTACCCTCACAATGTTTCTCCCTCAATTCTGATTCCTCCCCATGAAGGCTCTCTCAAAAACAAGACCTGTACCAGCAGCCTACCTAGAACTGGTACCCCCCCCATAGGCAACTCAGCTGCCAATCACTGAAGCAGTTCATCATTGAAATCTCTGTTCTGAGGGATGTCCTGGATCTTGGCTTCAAAAGCAGCTGCTACAGAGATTGTGACCAGTATAGTAATGAATAATAAAGCAGTAGCACAGAGGTACTCAAATCCAGTCCTGGAGGGCCACAAACCAGTCAGGTTTTCAGAATATCCCTAATGAATATGCATGAGATATATTTGCATGCACTGCCTCCATTGTATTTGAATCTACCTCATGCATATTCATTAGGGATATCCCGAAAGCCTGACTGGTTTGTGGCCCTCCAGGACTGGATTTGAGTACCTCTGCAGTAGCATGTTTATTATTCTTGATTATTTGGAGACCATTTAAGGAGGACATCTTAAAGGGACACCATCCTGTTTGATCCAGTCCTCAGAGGACAACATCCTCCACCCTCTTCCTCTCTTCTCAGGTCCTTAGGGGACACAATCCTGTACCATTCCTCCAACTATTATGATAAGCAAGCTAGGTAGACCTCCACTGGAGCACAGGAGTGGACCTTCTCAAAAACGAGGGCAGTTATGAGTACAAGTGCCAGCTCTTTCTTGTTATCTCTTCTGTTGTGTTGATGACCTCTGGAACAGTGGTTCTCAAACCTGTCCTGGGGGACCACCAGCCAGCTGGGTTTTCAGGATATCCACAATGGATATGCATGAGAGAGAATTGAATGCTGTATAGTGGAGGTAGTAGGCATGCAAATCTCTTTCATGCATATTCATTGTGGGTATTCTGAAAATACGACTAGCTAGTGGTCCTCCAGGATTGGTTTGAGAACCACTGCTCAGGAAGACTCTCAAAAATATTGGTGCCTTAGATATCCTGCAGCAGTTGGAATCAGGATGACCGTGCATGGCTGACCTCCTCTTGTGCTTGAGCAGTGTTGCTTAATGATGATTATTTTCTTTTTAAGTCACGATACATACATGAATACTATTCCATTGACCTTCTAGAGAATCCCAAGTTGGTGACTGTTGCTGCAACAGCTCATGAGAAATCCTTTTCTGCATGGCATTTCTTAATGGAATCCTGTCCAGAGAGGACAGTATCATTCTCTATCATCTTTTTGCTGAGAAGCTCACTTTTGTCAAATGTAAACCAGATGATATAAATCTGCTGACTGTCTTCTAGGTCTATGGAAATGGGCCCTGCCTTTGGTACCACTTCTGTCTAGCTAAACTGTCAAAGATCTCTTTATGCCTCGTGCCTCTTTCCACTCCCTGTTCCTTTCCCTTCCTCCTACCTTCTTGTTCGCCTGTTTCTGGTCCCCTGCACATGCTTCATCCACCTCTGTCTCCTGACTACTGCCCCCTATCTCTTTCCTTCCCTTGTTGCTTCCCTTCTTCCTGCTACTCTCTAGCTGTACCTAACATAAGGCACACAAAAATTTCCCCAAATGGCTCAACCATATATTTTTGTCGGAGCTTGCCAGCTCAGTGTCAGGAAGATGATCCAATGACACCACCGTGACCGCTCCTTTTTATTCTATAAATTTAAAAAGAAAATCCAAAACTTAGCTGTTTTCACAGAGCACCGCCAGAACGCCAAAACATCAAAGCATCTGATAGATGACGTGGCTCACGTTTCGGGTTTATACCAACTGAAAAGAAACCCTACTTCAGGTCCCACAAGTCGGCAAATGGCGAATCTTCAGCTTACACGGCCTGGGAAATCTCCCCTTTTTGTCTTCGGCGGCGTCTGACGTCAGATTGATTAACGGGGCACAATGGCCAATCACATTCAACCTACACTGGAGCCCAAACAAAGGGAAACCCCACTGCACAGGGAATTCCCAGAATGGCCTCCTAAGTAGGAAAGAGCACAAATCAAATGATAGTGTACCAGTTCAACTGGAGATTTAGCCCCTCCGGAACCACAGAATTGAGGAGGTAGATCCAGCGCTGCTCACTCAGCTGAAGTTTGTGCTCACGATCTCCCCCTCGGGGGTCCGGGGGAACATAATCCAACACCCGCCATCGTAATGATGTAAAAGTGTGGCCCTTCGCCAGATTGTGTTCCACGGTAGGGGCCGAAAGAGTCCTTGTACGAAGGCGGGAGGCATGTTCAGCAAGGCGGATTTTTATGGCTCGTTTAGTCTGGCCAACATAATAGAGGGAACAGGGGCAAATGATTAAGTAAACAACATACTCTGTGGAGCAATCCGTTCGCCATCTAGTAGTGTACCTCCGAGATGTATGGCCATCCACCCAATCAGGGCCATCCAAAGTTGAAGCACAATAAGCGCAGCTGCCACAGGCAGAGTGGCCACTATCAAGATGAAACTTGAGAGGATGATCCACATCCGAAACCGTGGACATCACTTTATCACGCAAATTGGCTGTCCGGGAATAGGCCATCCGTAATGTGCAATCCCGAAAACAAGCATGTGTGCCAACAATCGGCCAGAATCGATGCAACAACTTCGTAACAAGAGTAATCTGCTGAGTGTATGGCAAGACTCCAGTAATCATAGAATCTTCAAGTTTAGGGGTAGAAGGAAAAGAAAACCAATCGTGATGTAAATAACGCGCCCTCTTATATGCCCGAGAAACCACCAAAGGGGGTAACCACGGCGGAGCAATCATTGCTCAAGCTCCCGAGCATGTATTTTAAAATCATGTAAAGTTGAGCAGTTGCGGCATAGCCTTAAAAACTGTCCGAAAGGCAACCCTTGTTTCAGGGCTCTAGGATGGAAACTGTGATAACTGAGGAGGGTATTACGCTGTACCGCTTTGCGAAATAATGTTTTCCGAAAACCAGCTGTGTTGAGAAAAACTTGAACATCCAGGAATTGCAGAGTGCTGGGTGAAATCTGCACCGTAAACTGAATTCGGGGTACATGAGTGTTAAGGCGACTCAAAAAATGATCAAGCTCTATCCGAGTGCCAGCCCATAGAAAAAAGATATCGTCCAAAAAGCGCTTCCAAAAAGGCACCATGCAAAAAGCAGGGTCAGAATAGACATAGAGCTGTTCAAATACTGCCATATATATCGTGGCCAAAGACGGGGCCATAGTGGCACCCATGGCTATCCCATGTATCTGGCGATAATAAACCCCTTGATGCAAAAAGAAATTTTGGTCCAGGACAAGCTCCAATAGATCCAGCAGGAACGCCCGTGGAATCCGATCAGGAAGAGCAAGCGGATAATCTTGTAAACACGTCAACATATCTTGCTGGTCAATGTTCGTATAAAGAGCTTGCACATCCAGGGACACTAGGAAGCGATAGGTGTCCACCGCACGACAAGATTGCAGGTGATTCAAAAAATCCCCCATGTCCCGAAGGTACGAGCGGACCTGCAACGCCGCTGGCTGCAAGAAAAGATCACAGAACTGGGAGAGAGGCTCAAGCAGGGAGTCCCGACAGGAAACAATGGGGCGGCCCGGCGGGTCAATAAGCGACTTGTGTACTTTTGGAACAAGATAAAAAACAGGTGTTTTTGGGTGCTGTTTTATCAAAAAGCTCATCTCATTTCGAGTAATCCAGTTCCGCAAAAATGCCGCGGAGACAAGTGTTAAGATCTGAGCTTGTATAGTGGCCGTGGGGTCCGACGAGAGGATTATATAGTTGGTACGGTCCTGCAAATGGACCTCAATCTGGCGTTGGTATTGGTCGCTAGAGAGCAGAACAGTAGCTCCGCCTTTATCAGCCCGCCGCACCACTATATCCAAATTCCGAATCTCATCCACCGCCTGAGAACAAGCTCTCGAAAAATTAGAATAATTGTGGAACCTACCTTGTTCCAACACCGCCAAATGTTGAAAAACAAGGGTCTGATAAGTGGCAATAGCATGGTCTGGAGCCCCCGGGGGCAACCAATGAAAAGGATTCCTAATTAAGGAGGTATCCGCCACCCCAGGGGTATGGGAAAGATGTTGTAACACCCGTAATTTCCGGAAAGATTTATGTAGAGCCAACCTGGTTGAAAACCCGTCATAACGGGAAGTAGGGACAAATGAAAGGCCCAACTCCAGAACCCGGCGCTGCTCCACAGTCAGGGGCACCCCAGAGAGATTTATAATGGACGACTCTTCATCCGGGATCTGGTGTCCGGCCCCTGCCAAAAATCCTGCTGGTAGTTCCTGCGGGACCGCCGGCCCCGGAAAGCATTGCCACGACCCCGTTCGGCAGCATCCGACTTACCCCATGAAGGCTCCAAAACCCCTTGATCACTACTGTCAGTTTCCGTGGATTCTGAATCCAAATTGAAAGCCACCCGTCTCCCAGGAGTGGTCTTCTTCATAGAAGGCCAATGATATACACAGTCATTGTCGTAATCCATTTTATCCCGCTTAAATTTGCGAATCTTCAAATTTCGGACATGCTCTCTAAAAGAGTCCAGTTGCTTCTGTTTTCGGGATTGCACATTACGGGTGGCCTATTCCCGGACAGCCAATTTGCGTGATAAAGTGATGTCCACGGTTTCGGATGTGGATCGTCCTCTCAAGTTTCATCTTGATAGTGGCCACTCTGCCTGTGGCAGCTGCGCTTATTGTGCTTCAACTTTGGATGGCCCTGATTGGGTGGATGGCCATACATCTCAGAGGTACACTACTAGATGGCGAACGGATTGCTCCATGGAGTATGTTGTTTACTTAATCATTTGCACCTGTTCCCTCTATTATGTTGGCCGGACTAAACGAGCCATAAAAATCCGCCTTGCTGAACATGCCTCCCGCCTTCGTACAAGGACTCTTTCGGCCCCTACCGTGGAACACAATCTGGCGAAGGGCCACACTTTTACATCATTACGATGGCGGGTGTTGGATTATGTTCCCCCGGACCCCCGAGGGGGAGATCGTGAGCACAAACTTCAGCTGAGTGAGCAGCGCTGGATCTACCTCCTCAATTCTGTGGTTCCAGAGTGGCTAAATCTCCAGTTGGACTGGTACACTATCATTTGATTTGTGCTCTTTCCTACTTAGGAGGCCATTCTGGGAATTCCCTGTGCAGTGGGGTTTCCCTTTGTTTGGGCTCCGGTGTAGGTTGAATGTGATTGGCCATTGTGCCCCGTTAATCAATCTGACGTCAGACGCCGCCGAAGACAAAAAGGGGAGATTTCCCAGGCCGTGTAAGCTGAAGATTCGCCATTTGCCGACTTGTGGGACCTGAAGCAGGGTTTCTTTTCAGTTGGTATTAACCTGAAACGTGAGCCACGTCGTCTATCAGATGCTTTGATGTTTTGGCGTTCTGGCGGTGCTCTGTGAAAACAGCTAAGTTTTGGATTTTCTTTTTAAATTTATAGAATAAAAAGGAGCGGTCACGGTGGTGTCATTGGATCATCTTCCTGACACTGAGCTGGCAAGCTCCGACAAAAATATATGGTTGAGCCATTTGGGGAAATTTTTGTGTGCCTTGGATTTTCTGTCTTTCTGTTCTATGCTTAATCCAAGCGGGTTCTAAATTTTTTCATGCCTAACATAAGAGCATAAGAAATAGCTTACTGGGTCAGACCAAGGTCCATCAAGCCCAGTATCCTGTTCCCAACAGTGGTCAATCCAGGTTACAAGTATCTAGTAGTTTCCCCAAAAGACACGGGTTCCAAAATGCTTGTCCCAGAATAAGCAGTGGATTTCCAGGTCCCTTTTAATAATGGTTTATGGACCTTTCCTCCAGGAACTTGTCCAAACCTTTTTTAAACCCAGCTACACTAACAGCTTTTACTACATCCTCCGGTAACGAATTCCAGTTTGATTATGCATTGAATGAAAAAATATTTTCTCTTATTAGTCTTAAATGGATTACACTTGTAGCTTCATTGCATGTCCCCTAGTCTTTCTACTTTTTGATGCCTGTAGACTTCTTCTCTTCTACGTGCTTCCATTCCCTCTTGCTCTTCTTGTCAATATTACCAACCTTAGAGCATACTTTGTTCACAATCACTGTCACTCACCATCCTCTTTTTTACCATGCTCAGATGTTCTTCATTGTCAGGTTTCAACTCACTAAGACAGAAGCAAGAAAGACAAGATATAATGCATAAAAGCTTTCACTGCAGCAGACAGACACAAACAATTAGAATGAAGACAATGCAAGGAAACCCAGAAAGATAAAGACAGCACAATATTAAATTCTCCTCTCTAATGAAATTCTACCTCCATGCCTAGTCCAGACCATCCACTTCAAAATTCCGACAAGAAGGTGCAGCATGAAAGAGGTTTTTATATGTTTCAGAAATGATGGAAATGAACCTTGGTACACATGCACATATTAAAAAGCATGCAAATTTACATGCACATGTTTGTTACATTCATTAAGGAACCTGCCATGCACATTAACGCTCATGTTATTAAGATATTCACATATGTATTAATTGGATTTTTGGATTCAGCTAATGCCTTTCTAGAAATCTATAGTAACACCCTAGCACTAACATTAATGCTCATGCTAAGCTGTTGTTATAGATTTCGAGCCTAATGCATTATGGGTCCTAGTTATAACATTTCTTTTTTAATGTGCATTATTGTCTTCCTGTGAATGCAGTATTTACCAAAGAATTTTAAGCCCTTAATAAATACTGCATTTTGTAGTTACTGCAACCAGTCACATGCACTAGGGGCCAAGGAATAGCATGGTGACTCCCATGTCCTTCCCCCAGCAGACAAGTGCCCCTTTTCTTCAGAACATTCTGCTTCCACAACAAAGTCCATTTTTCTACATGAAAGAGAAAGAAACCTTCATCGTACCAGGCAAAAGCCTCCCAAGGTTCCCAGTCTTCACCCTGGAACTCTTTTTATTTGAAATATGAAGTTACAGGGCCCTCATTGCAGGAATAATCCCCAGTTACCCCTGTCTTATTGGTATCAACCATCAAAATTACCTGTAGTCGTTTGCCTGGTCATGTAGCTGCTGAGATCAGTTGGTACCATTTTGAGTAGTGGAACTTAGAAACATAGAAACGTGATGGCAGAAAAAAATACATGGCCTATCTAGTCTGCCCTTCCATATCAACCACTACAACAGTCCCCTTTTTTCCTTTAGGGATCCTCTGTGTTTGTCCCATGCTTTTTTGAATTCAGATACTGTCCTCATCTCTGCCACCTCCACTGGGAGACTATTCCGTGCATCTACCACTCATTCCATAAAGAAATATTTCCACATATTACTCCTGAGTCTATCCCTTTTCACTCTCATCTTATGTCCCCTCGTAGTAGAGCTTGATTTCAATCAAAAGAGGCTCTCCTCCTGTGCATTTATGCCATGGAGGTATTTAAATGTCTCAATCATATCACTTCTATTTCGCCTTTCCTCTGTAGTATATATATTAAGATCCTTAAGTCTGTCCTCATATGCTTCATAAGGAAGACCACTAAGCATTTTAGTAGTACTGACTCCATCCTGTTTATATCCTTTTGAAGGTGCGATCTCCAGAACTGCACACAATACTCCAAATAAGGTTGCACCAAAGACTTATACAGAGGCCCTATCACCTCCTTTTTTCTTCTATCCATTCCTCTCCCTACGCACCCAAGCATCCTTCTAGCTTTTGCTGTCGCCTTTTCTACCTGTTTAGCTACTTTAAGATTATTAGACACAACCACACCGAGGTCCCGCTCTTCTTTAGTGGACAAAAGTATGTATCAGGAGGTGAGACCGGCAGGACCTTCAAAGAGCACCTGAATCAAAATGGTTCCACCTTTCTGTTTTTTTTATTGCAGTGGCAGTAGCAGAAGTGGGGGAAAGAGGAAAGATGATTGTAAGTGAATACTCTTGCCTGCTGCTTGAATTAGATTGCACTGCAAGTTTTACCAAAAAAAGATGGCATTGCGGCAGATCTGGGGATTCACTAAATCCCTTGTGAAGAAGTCGTTATACCTTTTACCTGTCCATTTCTACACCTTGAAGGCCCTGACTGCACACTATTGCTTGGCAAAGTGTATGCTCTGCAGACAATGCACCCCTTTATTGTCTGTACCCGAGCGGGCCATTACCACCACCCCGCCCTAGGTGCACCACAGGATAACAATAGTGAATATACCCATAGTGCAATGACTGTGCTGGCTCTATCTGTTTAGTTTAGGCCTGGTCACATATCCAAATAGCAGCTGAATGGCTGAATATTGCCATGTTTTCGATAATAAAGAGGCATCAGAAAGGGGTGGGCCACATGTGCCCTGGCCCCCACCAAAAATTGCGGCATGGCAGGCAGCAGGCTGCCCACAGGGATCCCATCCCCCGCGGTCAGAAGAAAAGCAATAGCAATCATAGCAAAGACCCTTCCTGTCAAATCCTGCAGGCAGAACAGGAAGGGTCTCTGCCCACGGAGCGGAGCTTGGGGTGGTACATGGACCTTCCCAAAGGAAAAGGCCTTCCATTGCCCCTGGGATAATATATAGAGCCAGTTCTACCCCGCCCCTCCCCCAATACCTCAACTATACGGTAGTATCCGGCTGCTTAGCCATGCAAATGACCCAATATTATCTATTTAATTTAAAAAATATATAGTTATTGGGGAGTTATGCTTTGGCCACCCAGATTTGAAAAGTGGCCTGTTTGTCGTTTCAAAAAACATGCTCTTTTGAGCTGTTTCACAATTCTAGACTTGTTTCTTTAAATGTTTGCTTCAAAAAGCAGCCAGTACCTATCTCCAGCCTGGAGGGGAGTAGCTGCCAAAAAAATTAAACAGCCAATCCGATTGGTCAAGCTGGTACTTTACAGTGCAGATAGCCTGCCAAAGAAGGGTGCCAGCTGTGAATTTCTGAGCCGAGGCCAAACTCCTTTAATGTAGAAATGATTGTTTGTTCCTATTCTCTTTGCCCCCAGAGAATCCAGAACAGTAAATTTGCACTTAATAGGAGTCATGGTGTTGTCCTCCTCAGCAAGATGGTAATAAATATTTATATGTGTGTGGAGACAGAGAAAGGAAACGAGCGTGAAGGGTCACAGTTAACTTTATTGAAATATAAAACAATTGGGAAAGTGTCCTATTAATTCTAGTCTGTCAGCAAGAATTCACACACAGAACTTACACATGAACATATGCTGTGGAACTGAATATTGATTTGACCTCATTGCAGCTGTTTTCCTAATTTATTACAATGGGGGTGGGGGGAAATGGCTCCAATATGACATTTTTTCCCTAAGATGTCGGAGTGCAGACATTAACATTATCAATACACATCACAGAGGGAGTTGCATAAATCTTCTCTGCTAGTTTATTGCAAGTAACTCCCTGGTCAGCAAGAATTCTAAATCAGAATGACATTCACGCAAATAGGCTAACAAGAATAAAGCATGGAATCCTGAAACACTTAACAATTATAGCATGACACAATAATAGCCACTTAGAGGTTGAGCTAAATTTGGAATACACAGCAGTAAGCTGTCCTGGAATGCTCCAAGAAAACATCTAAGCAGGCTCTGTGTAGAGGGTATTGGGTGCCTTAGGCTTACCTTCAACCTTACACGCCCCCCTCCCTGAAGTTTTGATAATTAAACTCAATAATCATGATCAACCAAATTCCACTCCTCCCACAACAATCTTATAAAAATGCCTAATTGGATAATCATCTTTTAAATATTAAACTTTGCTATGTGTATGTGTGTGTGTGAGTCAGACCCCCCTGCACGTAAAAGACTATGCTGATGGCTCTTTGAATTTGTGTAGCTGTCAGGATATATTATTTTGCTTAGCCTGCTGCGGCTACTGCCCTAGGCAACTGCTTAGTCTTGCCTAATGGTTGAGCTCGCTCTGAGGGCAAAATGTAGGCACAGTTACACATAACAGAAGTCTCTTTTCCATAGGTTGCATAACATGTTGGTGTATTGCTTCAAGGAGCTATCATTGTTTGATTACTTCAAAAAGTTATGAATGAGGTAAGACCAGCATGGTCCATCTAGTCTGCCCAGTACTAGGTTAATGATTTTGAGCTAGACAAGTTCAAGGCAAAATTAGGGCACAAAAACTGTGCACAGTTCCTGCCAATCGGCTATTGCAATTCTGTATCCAAGAATATAATTTCCTGCACCTTCAGAAAAGGAAAATAAACCATGCAAAAACACCCCAATGACTTGAAAGTGTAGCAGAAAGGGCTGTGGGATGTTCACTCAGCTAAATTTGAATTGGGCTCCCCCAATGCTTTCTTAGACAAGTTTTTGCTTATATGATTTTTTTTTTACCATGAAATTCTCTCCCATAAACTTCAGGAAATTAAATTCTTGGGAAAGCAAAGTGCTATTTCAAAACTGAGCCAGCAAACTATCTTGTAACTTTTCACACTATTTTGTGCCTGAAACGTAATGCTATTACCAGCTGAAATAAACAAAATATAAAATAGCTATGAGTTATGCAGCATTCCTTTTTTTTAAAATTCTTTTGGGCTGATAGTAAAAGTGGCTATGCATTTGCTAGTGGCTGGTAAATGCTCAAAGTGCCTATCTGCATATTTTTATTCTTTCCAGCCCAATGGAAATTGTAAAGAATAATGCAGAAAGGGTCAAGAATGTCTGTCTTCTGTGGACAAAATAATTCTCTGAATATTTAACAGAATGAGGTGAAACTTGGCATGTGGGAGAAACTGCTAAAGAGACACATCAAGGTTGAAAATGGGTTAAATCCGACCAGGGACCCAGGCGGAATAAGTTGCTCCAAAAAATAGCTCAAAGCATTTCTAAGGGAAAAGGAGATGCAGCTTCTGTAACATACTGTACTTGCATAGAGTGAAATGTAACAATTAGGGACTTGCTTCCTTCAAACTCCTGTTTCTTGTTCTCTCCCAAACTGCCCCCTCCCAAAGAACTGCCCACAATTACCTCACTACACTGCACACTGCTCCATCCCCAATAAATACTCCTTGTAACTGCCCTATCAACTCACCAAAGGTCCCCATCGTGAAAAACGTACCCCCACAAAACTGCCTCACAACCCTGAAAACTACCCACCCCCAAAACCTCCACCTCCACAACTGCCCTATAACATTACAAACTGTCCCCACCCAAATGATCAACCTCTCTCAAGTGTCCTTCCCCAAAAACTGCCCCATCCCTCAAAAATACTCCCTCAGAATTTCCCCACCACCCTACACTACCATAAAACCTATCTCCTGAACCTCTCCCACCACCAACAAACTGCCCACTGGCAAAAAATATCCCTGCAAATGCTCCATTTCCCTTCCACTTGCCCCAGACCCTTAAATTACAAACTGCATCTGCCCCCCAACTCCACAAACTGCCCTACCCCCAAAAATTGCCATATTGTATCTGCCCACCACCTCACCAATTGCTCCCTGCATCTGCACCACCATCCTGAAATCTTCCCCATCTCAAAAATCTATTAACCTGCATTTGTCCCACCCTCAACAAATAGCCCCTCGTAATTGCTCCACCAATCTGCACACTTCCCCCTGTATCTTCCCCACTGTCTTGTAAACTGCCTTATTCCCCAAAACTACCCCTGTAACCGCCACACCCACAAATATATCCTTCCACAAGGGCCCCACCCTAAAAACATCCCCCATGCAAATGCCTCACCTCCAAAACTTTATCAGAACTGCCCCCCACCCTGTGAACTTTCCCCACCCCCAAAACTCTCTCTCCGCAACTGGCTCTATCCCCCAAAACTACCTTTCTTGGAAATGCCCCACCAGAGACACAATAATATGCACAGAACACACAACAAATATACTTGCACATACACAAATACCACATGCAGATAAACCTATGCACACATAAACAGGTGAACACCACACACACAGAGACACAGGAATTACTAATAATTCCCTAGCTTGATGTACTGCATTTTATATTATTAACATATATCTTTCATTTTCTTTGATGATATTTCTACTGTGAAAGTTGCTGATTGAATTGTACTGTTTTCTTATTGGTAGCTATGTCTTCTGCTAGCTGTCAGATATGCTCAGCACTCGAGAGATTAGGACTGACAACTATCTGGCTTTTTTATGTCTGGAAACTAGAAGGAAGGCTAATATGTCTTGACATTTTTTAGAGTTTAAAATCTCTTATCTGCAGTTCTCTAATCCTCCCCCTGTGCGAGTGAGCTGCCCTGCCTGCTTCCAATGTAACTAGCAGCAAAGACTGTGGGTAGGATTCAGCCAATGGGAGGCTGTGGGGGCGGAGCACTGGAATCCTGCTCTAGTCACAGGAAGGGAGGAAGTGAACTGGGAGAAGTTCTGGGTGTGGTGGGAGATGGAAAAGAAGCGAAGTCATCACCCCCTAAAAATACCTCAATGCATTACTAGAGGAAAACAGTTTAAACAGCGGCAGCCTGTAAACACTGATTCACAGTAATACAGCAATTATGGACTTGCACCTGTCAAACAGCCCTCACCTCTAACCAGGGGCAGCTCTGTCATTAGACAGGGCGAAGTGACTGCCTCAGGTAGCTAATGCTTAGAGACAGCAAAAAAAATGCTCCCAAATTATGTCAGGCAGCCGCCTCAGGCTGCCTAAAACAAAACATGGAAGATCAGCGATTCAGCGGCATCTCCGCTGCTGCTTTTTGCTATGTCTGCTGCAGCAATGGCAGTACTAGGCCTCTGAGGCTCTGTGCACCTTTCCAACTCGGGTAAGCATGAGGGCTCTTCTGGTCCCCCCCCCCTGATATCTCGGCAGCGCTGATATCTGGACAGTGGCCAGTACCGAATATCTAGATTCATCGCTGACTGTTGGCGCTTTCCAGATGACAGCAATATTAAGCCCATTATCCATAGCCAGATAGAGGGTCATTTTAAAAAGTTTAGTTGTGATTTGGATGTCAAAATCATGGACACCTCTGTGCAGCCATTCTACAAATGACGTTCACAGACCTCTCCCTTGCAGGGATGTCCAAGTAGGCACTGGGATATGGCAAGGTAGGAGCAATGGGCTTACACATCCCCTTTTGATCTTAGAAATGTCTGCAGGCATATCCATGTTTATACTTGCTCCAGGCATGAATAGGCATCAGGAAAGTGCTTGCTTTCACCTTAAAACATTCAGAGAGGGTAGAGAAGACAGAGAATTAAGCGACCAGCCTTAGATCACAAAGACCCACATGGGGATATGTGCATATTGGGCATGTCTACTTTGCTGAAATCGTGCTTCAACTTAAATATGCCTGCTTCTTTTCAGAGTTTCTGGCTTTAATGTCCCAGGTTGCACTTGGATGTCCTATTGTGAAATGTGCCTCATAGTTAACTGGATAAATTTTGGACAGTTTTTCAGACGTCCTAATTAATCTGGATAACTTATGTGAATAGTGGCTGAATGTTGGTACTACCCAGAAAAGAACTGATTCCCCAAAGCTCAGCTCCAGCACTATCTGGATAGTGCAAGGCAGCCAACATCTTCAGCAGCACTATCCAGAGAGCGCCTCTGAAGAGGGCTCTTACTGGCATTTCTCTGGTTAGCTGCGGCTGCTAGCTGAATAAATACCTTTGAAAATGGACCCCTAACTTTCTATCTGAGACAATGACTGTTTAAGTGACTTGCCCAAGATCACAAGGACCATCAGTGGTATTTGAATCCTGGCTTCTCCCACCCTAACCATTTTTTAAAGTGCCCTCAAGTCAATACTGACTTCAGGCAACCCAGCTGCCTCTGAGTTTTCTTGGCAAGGTATGACCAGAAGTAGATTGTTGGGCCTTTTCTTCCAAAGCAATGAAGGGTAAAGTGACTTGCCCAAAGAATGCCAGTGGGAATCAAACTATGATCTCCTGGGTATGATACCGTTGCTCTAGCCACTAGGCTACTCATTCACTAGCTCTTGGCAGCATGCTTAGCTCTAACCCTTAAGCTCCTCCTATTATTTGTTCTTAAAGGGGCCAGGTTATGGAATGGATGGAGGCAGCACCAGACGTGATCCATTTAGAGTTGACTTCACACTGCAGTTAGCACAGGGGGAGTTACCGTGCACTAATTATGTTACAGTTTGCATTCTTGACTGAATGGCTATGAAGGACCTAGACAAGATTCTCAAGAGCCGAGATGTCTCTCTCCATTCAAAGATGTGACTTATCCAAGCCATAGTAGTTTCAATAACATCTTATGGATACGAAAGTTGGACAGTGAAAAAGATTGACAGGAAGAAAACCAATGCCTTTGAATTATGGTGCTGGCGAATAATACTGTGCATCCCATGGACTGCCCAAAGAACAAACCAGTCAGTATTAGAGGAGATCAAACCAAAGCTTTCTTTAGAAGCTGAGATGACAAGACTTCAATTTTCATACTTTGGACACATTATGTGAAGAGAAATCATTAGAGAAAGACATCATGCTTGGCAAGGTAGAAGAGGAAGACCAACTATGAGATGGATCAATACAATTACAGCAGCTGTGGGTGCCACTCTATCAACCATGAGCTGCCTGACTGAAGACTGAACACAGTTTAAGTCAACTATCCAGAGGGTCATCATGAGTCGACACTGACTCTACAGCATTTAACAACAACAACTTAACTCTACCTCAATGGATTGCATTAAGTACACCATTGTTCATTGTGATTCATGTTACCGCATGGCAAAGAACGTTTCTGTGTAGTAACTGTAGTAGGTGATGTGCTGGGCATACCCCTAACAGTTAGCACGCAGACTTTGCATGTACCGCATGATAATTTTTGCTCTTGGTGCATATTAAGTGCAAAAGCTTATCATACTTTAGTAAACATGCCCTTAAAATCTTTAAGATCCACTAATGAACTAAATGTGCTTTAACAATGGCACATCTCTATTAGTCTCAGTAAACCTTCTCATAACTCCATAAACATATGGTAGGAGAGAATTCAATCTGTTCCTCTATTACCAATACTGTTTTTAGTGCAACCTCTAATTAAACAGTTTGGGCCTGATTCTGTCCCACACATAGATCCCCTCTGTGCATCCAGTCTGAACCAGATGCACAGAGAGTATCCTGATTCTGATCTCGTGGGGCACATTTATCTTCATGGGATCAGAATTGTGAACAGTCCTGCATGTGCAGGCTGGGACTGCGATTCAGTCTGGCCTGTACATGCAGGATTGCCCCTGGCTAGCTCAGTCAGGGCTTTTAATTGGAGCCGTGGCGCCATGGCGTCATGTTGCCATGGCACCATGGCTCCATTTAAAAGCCATGATGCTGGCCACCTGAAACAGGGGTTTATTCCCCACAGCCTGACCCCCGTCTAGCCTCCTACGGCCAGGGTCAGGCTGTGGGGAATACAGTAAACCTTGGCCTCCCCTGCCCTATCCATGCCCCGGGCAATTATAAAAAACACATCCAGTGAAGTTATTCCACCTTGGAGGTGGAATAACTTCCTTGGACATTTCACTGGCCCTGGACATACAGGGAATCGGCCATGTATGGCCAGGGCTGGCGAGTGCCCATTGCCCGCCCAGACTCCGCCCCCGGGACACCCGTTCCCTACCCCATCTAAAATCTCTGCACAACCGGCGGGGAAGTTATTCGGGGGCAGGAGAAGCCATGAATAGTGGGGATGGACATCCTGTTGGGACATCCATCCTTGCTATTCATGGCTCAGAATAATCTCCTTTGTGTATATCAATACAATCACCCAGGGCTTAATTTGTAGATAAAAAGGAAGTGCGTATTGAACCTGAATGTAATTTGCCTCGATCTTCTGCTGAAAAGGTGTGAGCTAAATACTAAATATAAATAAATAAATAAAAACGTGAAACTGTGGAGGCAGCGCTGTGGGTGAGGCTGTGGATGGGGCCAGGGCCAGAAGTGACATCACACCTAAAACACACATATTCATGACTCGCCCTGCTCCCTGGCATGATCGTTTTTGAGACTTGATGATGGTGGTTGGGAATGAAGAGGCATTCAAATACCTTAGAAATATAAATAATGAACAAGAAACGACATAGATATATCCACAGAAATTCCCGTGGACCCACGCCAACAATGGGTGCCGAGCAGAATTAGGATAAAGTAGTGTGATAGCCATAATAGTCCACTATATTGGTAGTTAAATAAAAACAAAAACAAAAACAAAAAGGAAAATAAGGTGATAACTTTTTTATTGGACTAATTTCATAAATTTGTAGACTAGCTTTCAAATTTAAAACCTTCTTCCTCAGGTCAGGGTGGTGTGAGCAACAGATATGATATCAGCATCTGCTACTCATACTGACCTGACCTGAGGAAGAAGGTCTTAACATTCAAAAGCTAGTCTGCAAATGTATGAAGTTAATCCAATAAAAAGGAAATACCTTATTTCCATTTGTGTTTTTCTTTTTGTCTAACGAGCAGAAATAGGACATTTCCTGAGAGCTCACCATACAAAACAAATAAAAATCTGATTTTGGTATAACCTCAGTAAGAAATGCGCATGAAATAAGAGTCAGAAGCTGTAAAGATGTCTTACACATTGGAACATGGAATGTACGAAGCACGAACCAAGGGAAGTTGGAGGTGGTCAAGAATGAAATGGAACGTGTACAACTTGATCTGTTTGGTGTCAGCGAACTGAAATGGACTGGCATTGGGCACTTTGCATCAGATGATCACATGGTCAAAGAAGAAGGCAAAGTTGGAAAATATGGACATGGCAACAGAAATGAAGCTGGAGAAAGACTGATAGAATTCTGCAAGACCAACGATCTATTTATCTCAAACACCTTCTTCCAGCAACATAAGCGGCAACTGTACACATGGATTTCACCCAATGGATTGTATAAAAATCAAATTGACTACATTTGTGGAAGTCAACGATGGAAAAGCTCTATAACATCAACAAAGACAAAACCTGGAGCTGACTGTGGTACAGATCATCAACTACTAGTATGCAAACTCAAGCTACAGTTGAAAAAGAGCAAGCCACTCATGAATGCAGCAAAATATGACCTTGAGAATATACCATTGGAATTTAAAGACTGCCTGCAAAATCGATTTGCTGCTTTAGATACAAATGACAGAGCTTCAGAAGAGTAATGGAATGACATCAAGAAGGTTGTGTTGGAAGAAAGCGAGAAGTCTCTACAAAAGGTGAAAAAGAAAAAACAGCCAAAATGGATGACAGAAGAAACTCTGAAAATTGCCCAGAAACGCACAGAAGCCAGAGGAGCAAGAAAGACAATCACAGAACTCAACAGAGATTTCCGATGTGCAGCAAGACAGAACAAGGAAAAGTACTACAACAACGCATGCAAGGAAATAGAAGCAAAAACTATTAGAGGAAGAACAAGATCGGCTTTCCTAAAGCTACGAGAGTTAAAGAAAAAGTTCCAGCCTCGAATTGGAATGTTACAAGATGCTCATGGCTCTATGTTGAATGATGCTGAGAAGATCAAAAAAAGGTGGAAGGAATATACAGAGTTTTTATATGATAAAGATCAGGTGGACCAACAGCCATTATGATCGGGAACCATTGGTGATGAAAGAAGAAGTTGAAGCAGCATTGAAAGCCTTATCAAAGAGCAAAGCACCAGGCATTGATAGCATTCCCATAGAAGTATTACAGTAATCTGATGCAGCTGTTACCGTACTTACAAGGCTCTGCCAAGAAATATGGAAGACAACATCATGGCCAACTGACTGGAAAAGATCTGTGTTTATACCAATACTAAAGAAAGGTGATCCAACTGACTGTGGAAATTATCACACAATTGCTCTGATCCCACATGCCAGCAAGATTCTACTGAAGATTATACAAAAGAGACTACACCCATACCTGGAACAAGAACTCCCTGAAGTGCAAGCAGGGTTCAGGAAAGGGCGAGGAACGAGAGACATCATTGTGGATGTGATATGGATCTTTGAAAAGACTAAAGAATACCAAAAGGATATCTATTTGTGCTTTATCGACTATAGCAAGGCTTTTGACTGTGTAAACCATGAGAAACTCTGGGCCACATTAAGAAGCATGGGTATACCAGAACACCAGATCGTACTCTTGCACAATCTGTACATTGATCAAGAAGCAACAGTTTGAACGGAACAAGGAGAAACAGAATGGTTTAAAATAAGCAAAGGTGTAAGACAAGGCTGCATATTTTCCCCCTACCTGTTTAATTGATATGCAGAACAAATCATCAGAGAAGCAGGATTGTATGAAGACAACAGAGGTGTGAAGATTGGTGGAAGACTCATTAACAACCTTCACTATGCTGATGATACCACACTACTGGCTGAAAGTGAAGATGATCTGAAACATTTGCTTCTCACTATCAAAGAACATAGGGGTATGTTTACTAAACTGCGGTAACGTTACAGACCGTGCGTTATGTAACGTTAATGCTCGTTAGGTAACGTTAACGTGTGGTATGTAACATTAATGCGCGTTAACGTTACTTAATGATCGTTAACGTCCCCGGCCGCGGTAAACACCGCAGAGGGTGGAGAGAGGGTGGGGGGAAGGGGTCAATGGGCGGGGAGTGGGCGGGGAGTGGGCGGGGAGAGGCTCCCTGCACACTAACGTGCTGAACTGAAGGGCTGAATCCTACTGCGAATGAAAACCTGCCGTTAGATGCACATTTGCAGGAGAGAGAAACCTTTTTAGTGTCAGCAATGTACAGCATGGACAGGGAGCCCAAGAAATGTGATAGTAGTGCTCCATTTCCAGCACCAGCATAGTCAGGGGCGGCTCAAGGCAATCTGCTGCCTGAGGCGAAGTATGAAAAGGCGCCCCCCCCCCCCACCTTAGAGGGGGACGGGGCTTTTTCAGAAATCCAATCAGTGACTGAACCAAACAAAAGAGCCGATTAGATTATATGGAGGAAATGCAAGATGTTTGCACACAGGGCCATATCGAGCTGCAATCACACCCTGTGCGACTTGCAGCTCAGACACACGCCCCCCTCTCACACATACCTCCGTCCAGCGCTGCCTGCTGTTTCCCTGCTGCTCCCACCCTCTGTTTTTTTCACGGAGGTGCTGGCAGCAGGGAAAGAGCAGGCAGTGCTGGACGGAGGTATGGGGAGGAGGAAGGGGCATGTGCCCAATCTGAAAGGCGCCGGCACTTTAAGAAGATCTGTCCCTCCCTACTCTGACATGGCATCAGAGAAGGGAGGGACCAGACCTGCTTAAAGTGCTGCAAAAATGCTTAGGGAGCGCATTTCGTCTGCCTGCTATTGTCTTGCCAGCAGCGGCAGGGCAACAGCAGAGAGCCGAAATGCACCCCCCAAATCTTTCTGCCCTGTGTGGCTGCACCGCTTGCTCAGGGCTAGTTACGGTCCCGTTTACACACCAAGGAACTAAAAGACAGCAAGAACCAACAGCACAGTTTATAAAACTAAATTATAACTCATTTTTATTTTGTTGTTATGAACTGCATTATGGTTCTTGCTTTTTCTTTTTTAACATATATTCTGTAGCCACAGTAGGTGCAGAGCAGAACCAGGACATTCACCCACAGAACTCAATATTTAAAAAAGAAAATCTGATTCTGATCATCTCACTAACAACAGCAACAACAGCCACCACTATTTTCCAGTACCAGGCATATTGTGAACTAATACAAAATCCTACAGCAAAGAGCAAACCTACCATACCATACCATATCAGCACAAACTTCCAAAACTCATATAAGGAGCCCATCCAAAAAAAGCATCACTGTAAATACTACAGTGGGCCCTGGAACATCCATACACCCATTTGAAAAGCTGAACAAGTCAAATTACTACAGTACAGTATAGATCTTTATGTACAAACTCCATGTTAACAGAACACCTGACCTCAGTCAAACACTCGCAACATCGGCCCTCACCAAGTACAGAATAAGTAACCACAATCTAAAGTAAAAATAAAAATATGTAGACTAAATTTAAATTGAAACCCCAAGAAGCCAGAGTCCACATGCAGTGCAATTATAGATAAATAAGAGATGCAGTTCCCCAATACTGTGTAAAATATAAAAATAGCACAAAGTCCAATAACTAATATTAAATAAAATTATTTTTTCTACCTTTGTTGTCTGACCATTTTATTCTCTGATCATGCTGGCCCCGATCTGAGGCTTCAGCTTTCCTGTCTTCTCTTAGCTCTCTTTCTGTGGTCTATGGTCCATCTGCCTTTTCTTATCTCTTCTGTTGTTTTCTTCACTTCCTTCCATCAGCCCATTTCCAGTTCCTGTAAATCTCCCCAGTATCAGCCCCCTTTCCAGTCCTTCCCTCCCAGTACCTTCCAATGTCAACCGCCTTGCATTCCCATGACTGCAACTGGTGTCCATTCCCTTTCATTCCCCCTCTTTCCTCACTGTCCAGCCCCTTCTAGTCCAAATACCATCCCAGATATTAGCTCACGTCCACTCTCAGTGCCACCCCCCAGTCAGCTCCCTTCCAGTCGCCCTACCCGCTGTCCATCCCCACCCTATTTGCATGTCAGCTTCCTTTATTTATTTATTTATTTAACAGGTTTTATATACCGACTTTCTACAATTCAAGACGGTTTACAAGGAACATAACAGACAGTATATTTCAACTGAATACATTGTAACAATAAGGATCACAGTATAAATGATTAACAAGAAACGTACTCCTTGCGGAGGCTTAAGAACTATTTACATGGAGGCTTAAAGGGCTATTTACATGGAGAATTATATAGGAGGTTAGAGGGAGCTATGTAAGTAGGGAAAAGTGTTCCTGGAAGAGATGAGTTTTCAATTTCTTCCGGAATTCAGTGACTGGGACAGTTCCGTAGTTCATATGGTAAGGCCCTTCCAGCCTCCTCCCCATTACCCAACCACGTACCACTCCCATCCCCAAATGTCACCTCCCATCCAGTCCCCCTTCAGTACATCCCAGGTTTCAGCTCCTTTCCAGCCCCCTCCTTCCCCCGTGTCAGCTCCCTTCGTGCCCCCTCCTTCCCCGGCACACCCTCTCATTATCCGCTCCCTTCCAGTCCTATTCTACCATCCTCCCGCATCAGCCCATTTGTACCCTAGCCCTAGTTTTCTTCTAGGGCCAGCAGCACTCTCCTCCCCTCCCCCATTAGCCCATTTCCAGTCCTATCCCCCTTCAGCCCACTCTAGTCCTAGCTCCCCAATCAGCCCATTACCAGTCCTAGCTCATTTCCAGTGCTAGCCTCCCATCTGCCCATTACCAGTCCTAACCCCCCTCCCATAGCCCATTACCAGTCCTAAACACCCCCATCAGCCCACTTCCAGCCCTAACCCCCCCATCAGCCCATTACGTCCTAACCCCTCCCCATCAACCCATTTCCAGTCCTACCCCCCCAATCAGCCCATTTCCAGTCCTAGCCCCCCATAGCCCATTACCAGTCTTAAACACCCCCATCAGCCCACTTCCAGTCCTAACCCCCCCATCATCCCATTTGCAGTCCTAGACCCCCATAGACTATTACCAGTCCTAAGCCCCCCATCAGCCCATTTCCAGTCCTAGACCCCCATAGCCCATTACCAGTCCTAAACAACCCCCATCCAGTCCTAACCTCTCCCTCCCATTAGCCCATTTCCAGTCCTAGACCCCCCCTTTCCAGTCCTGGCCCCCAGGAAAATAATAACGCTCAAATTTCTGCCGCTGCCGATTCCGCTTCTCGGCAGCAGCAGACTCACCTCTCCTCTATCGCAGCCGCGGCTGCTGCTTCTTGGAGCTGCGACTCTACTAGCGCGAGGATCAGCCAGCCACTGCGGAGCCTTCCTGTGCAGCAGCGTCCCGCTCCGCAGTGTCTGGCTGATCCTCGTGCTAGTACAGCCGCAGCTCCAAGAAGCAGGAGCCGCGGCTGCTATATAGGAGAGGTGAGTCTACCGCTGCCGAGAAGCGGACTCGGCAGTGGCAGAAATTTGAGTGTTTGGATTTCTTTTTTTTAACGATTGAAGGTGAAGTGAGGCGGCTGTTTTGGGGGCAAAATGCCACCTTTAAAACTTCGCTGCCTGAGGCAGCCGCCTCACTTTGCCTCATGATAGAGCCGCCCCTGAGAATAGTGCCCAAGTATGAAAGGTCACTATGGCGATGGGGCAAGTGGGGCATAGGGAGCTGCAGGAGGGACATGTAGCGAGGGCAGCTGGGGCATAGGGTGGACTATGTGGGCACCTAGGTGGCACATAGGAACATAGAAACCAGAAATCAGCATGACAGCAGCTGACAAAGGCCAAACACAATCCACCTACATCTTCCTGGTCCACCCAAGCTAACAGTTGCCAGGGCACCGACCTGACATCCCCCCAGCCAACCCTCCCCCAAGCAGAAGGGGCAGTGATGGGGGGGATGCAAGGATGCTCATGTATGCCCCATGCCCCAGACCCTGCTCCCTAGGCGACCACCTACCCACACAGTGGATGGCCTGGGACTGCGCACTACCAGCACCGACAGTATATGGTCATATCAGCATGGCAGGGGGTGTGTGTGCCCATGCTGGAGGGGGCAGTGGCACCTGCCTGCAGTGGACCTAGGCCATGCCCCGTACCAGTACGTTGTGTGCAGTGCAACATAAAAGGTCTGGCTGAGGAAATGTACAGGTAGCCCCAGGGACCACCATGCATCTGTGGCAACAATGTGGTGCAGTACACCCAGCCAGTGTGTCCAGAAGCAGAAGGTCACAGGTTCAAGCCCCAGCTATGGTTCCTGCAGAGCATGTCCCTATGTTTTACCCTACAATGCAGATACAACAGCAACATGTGCAAAGCCCAAAGCAGCAGCGAACAGGAGTACAAACACCCACTCACACAGGCTCCACAATCCAAAGATGCATGGAGAGTCAGGCTGTTGGCCCCAGCATTGAGCTGCAGTTATCACCAGGGCACTACTACTACCTCCTGCACAGTTTAGCAATGTTGGCACAGTGATCAGGACCAGTGTGGTGGGCAGGGTTGCCAACCACCCCTGTCCTGGCACACTGCTGCAATAGGAGTGTGTGAGTGTATGTCTATCCATTGTTTTGTGGCTGCCCACACCTCACCGGGCCCACAATGTCCCACTGTTACCAACGTTAGCCTGAATATGTGCATAATGAGGAGCAAGGTGTTGTGGGTATGGCCCGGACAGGGCGGATTGGCCAGGATGCATCTTCACATGGTGTGGGGCAATGGCTGGGACACTGTAGTGCCCGACCACTGCCTGCATGGACAGGGTGGCCACAGCATGGCATGATGGGAGGGCACTCACTCTGACCGAGCAGTGACCATGGCACGTCTAGGTTCCCACATAGCACTCCAAGCTATTTGCTTCCAATGATACTTTTGTGTTCCCAGTGCTGGGTCCCCAATCACTGAGATACCTGCTTGGTGCACTTAGTTTCTCTGTGAGTATGGACTGGCTAGTGGACAGTCTGCCGTTAGACTGTGCATGGTTTGAATACCTATAAGATGCTGCCTGCTGGTGACTGGCAGACAGTGGTGTGAGGCAGTTGGGGTTTTCCAGAGCTAACCCCATCCTTGCTGCTGGTCTGCCACTGCCCCAGCCATAGGTATGGCTGTAGGCCAACATCCCTGGAGGGCTGTCTTATACCAGCAGGATGGAGGTTGCTTCACAGGGGCTGGGGCACTTATTACTTACCTACAGAAAGGGTGATGTGAGCCCCTTGGGTATGTGGTGTATAACACTTTGACCTATAAAGGCAGTGCTACACAAACCTCATGCAAGTCTGGAAACTCCTCTCCCTGATAACAGGTGCCCATGTCAGCCAGACCCAAACACAGGGTACACACTAATCTGGGTGGTGTCTGGTCCCAGAGGGCCACATGTGACTGCAGGATAAATATGGGCACTAAATTACCTTCTGCTGCACTGCAAGGAACACCTGTCACACACTGAAAGTTATGGGGACGTACAGCAGGACCTATCTCTAGCACAGAGCTACTCAATTCCAGTCCTGGTGGCCCGCAACCCTGCAGGTTTTTGGGATATCCCTAATGATATGCATGAGATATATATGCATTAGAGATAGCCTGCCAACCTGACTGGTTTGTGGCCCTCCAGGGCTGGATTTGGAGACTCCTGCCTTACACCTCTGTCATTTAAGATTGTGAGTGGGCAAGGTACAGATGTAACATGTGTTGGCTGATACGGCTTGCTGTAACGATGCACCGCCCATGCCTTTATATGGCCATCTGTACCTTTACCGCGGAACCTAATCCGAATGACATTACCGCAGTTTAGTAAACATACCCCATAGTCTCAAAATGGGCCTGCACCTTAATGTAAAGAAGACAAAGATCATGACAACTGGCATAATCAACAGGTTTATCATTGAAGGAGAAGAAATTGAAATTGTGAACAACTTTGACCTACTTGGATCAAGTATCAATAAAGAAGCAACAAGCAGTCAAGAAATCAGACGACGCATTGCTCTTGGCAGAATGGCTATGAAAGACCTAGATAAGATTCTCAAGAGCAGAGATGTCTCTCTCCATACAAAGATTTGACTTGTTCAAGCCATGGTATTTTCAATAACATCATATGGATGTGAAAGCTGGACAATGAAAAAGATAGACAGGAAGAAAATTGATGCCTTTGAATTATAGCGCTGGCAGCGAATACTGTGTATACCATGGACTGCCCAAAGAACAAACCAGTCGGTACTAGAGGAGATCAAACCTAAGCTTTCTTTAGAAGCTCAGATGACAAGACTTCGACTTTCATACTTTGGACACATCATGCGAAGAGAGAGATCATTAGAGAAAGACATCATGCTTGGCAAGATAGAAGGTCAACGCAAAAGAGGAAGGCCATCAATGAGATGGATCAATACAATAACAGCAGCTACGGGTACCAGTCTGTCAACAATGAGCCGCCTGACTGAAGACCGAATTTAGGATAGCTATCCAGAAGATCGCCATGAGTCGACTCCGACTCGACAGCACTTAACAACAACAAAACAACAGTAAGAGGAACATAAACCTTCTCCACTACCATGGCTTATTGTGAAGTAGTATAAAAACCTTCAAAAGTCACTCAGGACCCAGACAGCAAATCTACCATACTATAACAGCACTAACTTACACAAGTCACATAACAAGGCTCTATTTAGGAAAAGGCAGCACATGGGCCCTATTATATCAGTACACCTAATGGGAAACTGAACAAGCCAAATTACTACCACTCTCTAGATAGAAACATCATGTGACAGGACACCTGGCCTTGGTCACACATGCAGATAGACCTTCATAAATACAGAATAAGTAACCACAAACTTAAAATATCCCAAAATTACATTAAAATCCTAAGAGGTTACACTCTGTATGTAGAGCTACAACAGAGAAATAGAGAACAATAAAGCATATGTCCCTGCACACTGTAAACTACAAAGACAGCAAATATGAATTCTCAAAATTGACATATTCCAATCGCTACTTTAAAAATAGAATCATTTTTTCTACTTTTGTTATTTGGCCATTTCATTTTTCTATTTGTGTTGGTACCAGTCTCTTCTTTCTGCTTTCCTCTGTCTTCTATCTTTCCAGAGTCTCTGGTCTATCTGCTACTATTGGTCTATCTGCTACTACTTCTCTTATCTTCTGTCTTCATTTCTTCCCTTACATTTATCTTTGACATTGAACTTTTCCTTTCAGTTTTCTTCCATTTATTTTTCTGCCTTGATCCTCTCAGATATCACTTCTCAAACTTCCTCTTCTTATTGCAGCTACCTACAGCTTTTCAGCTTTCCCTTACCTCAGCCCTGTCATTCTCCTTCTTCTTCCCCAGTCCTTTGCCAGCTTTCTCCCACCCTTCAAGCAGCATCTTCTCTTTTCCTGTCCCACCCTTTGTCCATAATCTCTCTCAATGCCCCATCCTTCATCCAGCATCTTCTCTCTCTTTCTCCTACCATTTGGCTGGCATCTTTTCTCTCTCCCCCTTCATCTAGTATCTCTTCTTGGTCTCTCTACTCTCCCTATGTCCAGGATCCTCTTTCTGTGTCCCTATTGCCCCTATTTCCTTATTTTCCCCTCATATCTAGCATTCTCCCTCTCTGTCTGTATCCTCCTATGTCCAGCATCTCTGTCCTGTCCCTACTCCTGTGTCAGCATTTCCCATCACCCTTCCCTCCCACTATCCAGCATCTCCTCTTTGTATCCCTATCCCCCCCATGTCCAGCATCATTCCCTCTCTCTTCATACTCCTCCCCCAGTGCTCAGCATTTGCTCTATCTCCCTATTCCTCCGATGTCCAGCATTCCCTTTGTCTGTCCCTGTCCCCCTCTTATGTTCTACTACTACTATTACTACTACTAATCATTTGTATAGCGCTACAAGGTATACGTAGCGCTGTACATATAGATGTAAGACACAGTCCCTGCTCATCAGAATTTACAATTTAATCAAGACATACACATGGAGCGGGAATCCATAATGTGCACGTGCGGCCCGCGGACACATCTAAATAAAAAACAGGTCCTGTTTGACCCAAATTCCACATGCACAGGCCCAACCATGCACATGGGTCTGGGATCAGGGACATAGATGTGTTCGACGTGGCACACACAAACCCCAGGACACAGGTATAAGCAGCAGGCGGCCTCGATGGCCTTGCCCTCAGCAGATTCTGAAAAGCTGTATGGATCCACTGCTGCCTGTCTCCGTATGGCCACGCATCCTCGGTTAAAACATGCATCCCTGAAGCTGCTCCTCACACTGATAGTGTAGTGCTCATACAAACTACCCATGAAAATGGATGACACAGATGCGCTGATGCAAAACAGACCATAGAAGCTAGTCCTTTGCATGACCAGAACACTGCAAAGTGATCTCTGTGCACTCAGAGATGTTACAACAGAACATAGAAAGTGATATGATTGTCCTGACATACCTTGCAGCAAAACATACATGGCAGTAGGTGAACATTTTAGTTGTGCTTGCATTGGTCATCTCTGACAACAGTCTGTTCAAGGCTATGTATAGACCAGAAGAAATCAGAAATTGTCCTCTATAGGTAAATGTCAGAGCATATCCCTGACACTAAATAGGGACTCTCAGATTGAGTGCCTGCACCAGTGCAAACGACACTACTGGATGCCCAAGAGCACCAGCATCTGCCTATACAAATGTGCACATTTGGGAGACTGCTGCTGGTGCTGTGTGCCCTATTAAGAACATAAGATATGCCATACTGGGTCAGACCAAGGTCCATCAAGCCCAGTATCCTGTTTCCAACAGTGGCCAATCTAGGTCATATGTACCTAGCAGGTTCCCCAAAAGACACAGGTTGCACAATACTTGTACCTGGTCAAGCATTGATATCCTGGGTCCCTTCTTAAGAATGGTTTATGGACCTTTCCTCCAGGAACTTGTCCAAACCTTTTTTAAACCCAGCTACACTAACAGCTTTTACTACATCCTCTGGTAACAAATTCCAGAGTTGCATGCTCTTATCTTTGACAGGGATATGCTTTGACATTTAGTCATAGAGGTTTCTTTCTGATGTATCCTGGCTGATCACACTGGCACCTGGTCATGCTGAGGTCATCCCTATGGACCAGGTACTGGCCAGGCACTGATGGCACCCCAAAAATGTGGTTGCACACACCAGGTCCTCCCATGCATCACTCTAACCACACACACACACACTCTCACTTGCAGTCACACAAAACATACATCTGCAGTACAGATGCCCTGCACCTCTATAAAACTGCTGGTATAATATACTGGCATGAAGTCCCAGGACTACTGATCTGATCTGAGTTTCTCACCCACACATGCATCTGTCCTATACTCACCCATATTCAATCCCTACATCAAAGTCCAACTTCTCAGCAGATAGAAAATGTTAGGGTCCCCTAGATTATCTCCTCTAGCTAACACAGAAATTGTCAACATAGTCGGAATAATAACCATTGCACCTCTGAATTTATTTATTTATAAAGTTTTTATATACCGCCCCTTCCAGAGATCAGGGGTGGTTTACATTGAACATAACCAGTTACAGGGAATATATGAGGTTACATTTAATTTATTTTATTTATTTATTACAGTTGCTTATATACCGCACTATTCAGCATCAGCGCGGTTTACAGTATAACAAAATGACCAAAACACATTCTGTTTGGTTTTACATCGAACAGGGGTACAAACTTAGATAACAGGGTTGAACTAAATTGGTTTTACATCGAACAGGGGTACAAACTTGGATAACAGGGTTGAACTATATACATGAGGTAATAATCCAATAACAATGTTGGACTATAGAATAAATAATGAGTCCGTTGAGCTGTATGTAGTATCATGAATACTTAAGATATTATGAGCATGAGGTGAGGGAATGCTGTGTTTCTTAGGAGGTGCTATCTAGATTCATCGCTGGCAGGGTAGTATTGGAGGAAGAGGTGAAATTTGATTGCTTTCCTGAATTGGGTCAGGTCTGAAATAGCTCGAATGTCTGGTGGGAGCATATTCCAGCATTTGGGGACGTAAAGACTGAAAGCTCTGTTTGCTGTTGTGCTATTGCATTTAGTCAAGGTTTTTGGGGTTATTAGTAGATTTATGGCTGTAAACCTCCTGGCTCTGTTGGGGGGCACTGTATGGATGAGATCAGTAAGTGCCGTGGAGGATAGGCGCATGATGGCCTTGAATGAGAGGAGTAATGTTTTGAAGATGATCCTTCCGTGTATTGGTAGCCAATGAAGCTGTTTTAAAATAGGAGTCACATGGTCACTTCTGGAGGCTCCATGGAGTACCCTTGCAGCAGCATTCATGGCCAGTTGTAATGGGTTTAGTGTGGATTGCGGGAGACCTTGTAAGATGGAATTGGCAAAGTCAAAATGCGGTAGGATCAGTGCTTGGTATATGGTCCGGAAGTCATCTGGCTCCAGTAGGGAGCGCAGATGCCTGAGTGAACGGATTTTGAAATAGACAGCTCTGACAATGTTGCCTATATGACACTTCATGTCCAGATGTTGGTCCAAGGTAACTCCCAAGTATTTTATTGTTTCTTTGGTTTGTAATTCCGCTTCCTTGACCCTTATATGGGATGGTGGGGTAAAGTCTGGGTCTCTGGAGATGAACAGTACTTCCGTTTTCTTGTGCTGGATGCGGAGGTTTTGTGCTTGTAGCCAATCTGATATAGTATTGAAACACTCTATAAGTGGAGTAAGGTCCATTTGCACGGTCGAGAACGGCATATATAAGAGGATGTCATCCGCATATATTAGACAGCTCACATCGAATGATCTAATGATGTTGCAGATGGGCTGCATATATATGTTGAACAATAGGGATGACAATGAGGATCCTTGCGGCACACCTTGTGTTTGATGGAATTGTTTCGATTCTTCTATTCCAGATTTGACATATTGACATTGGTCACTTAGATAGGAACTGCACCATTCGAGAGCGGTATTGCATATTCCCTTTTCTTTCAGTCGCCCGAGGAGAATCTCATGATGTACCGAGTCAAAGGCAGCAGCAATGTCTAAAAAGATGAGCACAAATCCTTGTCGGATGTTGTCAATGCCTGTGAATATGTTATTGAATAAGCATGTGAGAAGTGTCTCTACACCATGGTACTCTCTGAACCCATGTTGGCAGTAATCTAAGGGAGCTGTGGAGTCTATATGATCCTGAATTTGCCTTTGGACCTCTTTCTCCAATATCTTTGCTAATAGGGGAATACTAGCTATTGGTCTGTAAGAATCGACCCTCTGTGGATCAAGTTTAGGGTTCTTCAATAAAGGCCTGATTGAGGTTTGCTTGAGGGTTGTGGGGAAGGAACCAGTAGTGAAGGAATAGTTTGTCAGCTTTACGATGAATGGACTGAATTCCTTGCGTAGCTCCTTGATCCAGAACGCCGGGCAAGGGTCAGTTTGTGCTGTGGAGGTATTGAGGGAAGCTATTGTGTTTTCAATGCTTTTTTTAGATGGTGTAGAGAACTTGCATAAGGGAGATAAGCTGGTAAAGTCTTGGCACAAGTCAGTTGAGATTTTGTCGGTCTGTATGATCTTTGACTGGAGGTAGTCAGCGAATATTTGTGGTTGGATATCCACCTGTTGTTCAGGAGATGGTTCCTTTGAAAGGGCTTGCACCAAGTTGAAAAGATCCCGTGGTTTGTTCAGGGATCTTTTCAGAGTGTCAGTGTGGTGTTGTTTCATTTTCATTGAGATTGCTTCTCTGTGCTTTGTTAGGTGGAGTTGGCAGGCTGTCAGATCTTCTGGTGAGAGCGATCGGCGCCATTTTTTCTCTAGTCTGCGTAGTTGTGTTAGAGAAGCTCTCAATTCTTGGGAGAACCAAGGGGCCGTATTTCTTATTCTCCTGGATGCGTTATTGCTCTGTGGACGTTGTGAGATAGCCTTGAGATTACGATTCCATGCAGAGACTAGTTCTTCCGGGTCGGAAGAGGTTATGGTAAAGAGGGCGTGAGTTTGAGAGAGGATTAACTCTCTGTCAAATGAGCGGAAGTTTCTTGTTGAGGTTCGAGCTGTGCTGTTATATTTTCGGGCACTATGTCGCTGGCTGTCCCCGGTAGGGATTTGAAAAGTGATAAGTTTATGGTCAGTCCAGGGGACGTCAATGATAGATAACATCGCGTTATGGTTTTGTTCGAGGGGTGCATGTGGTGCGAACACCATATCCAGGATATTGCCCTTTATGTGTGTGGGTTTGTCGATGATTTGTGTAAAGCCCAGGTTCTCAATGGCTTCGAGGAATGCAGTTGCATGGCTTTGATGAAGTGAAGGGAGGTTAAAGTCTCCCATTATCCAAGTAGGTGAATTGAGGTTGTGAGCATTAGCAGCAAGGTCAATAATTGTGGGGAGGTCCTCAGGTGATGAAGATGGCGATCTGTATATTAGATTGATGGTGCATTGCTGGTTCTTGATGGAAAGAGAGTCCAGGTTACTTGTACTGGAGGCTTCAGTAATATGGAAATGAAGATCTGATTTAGTAAGGATTAGAACCCCTCCTCCTTTTTTAGATTCTCTGTGTCTTATATGTATAGAGAAGTTAGGAGGTAGGAGTTGGTTGAGGATGACGTTATCCTCTGAAGATAGCCAAGTTTCCGTGATCAAAAGTAGGTCCAGGTTATAAAGGGATATCATGTCTAGTACAACGGGCCATTTCTTGCGTATGGAACGCGCATTTATCATGGCACATTTTAGGTTGTGGCAGTACTTGAGTTTCTCGTGATTAGGTGTCCTGGATAGTTGGAGTGGAATGTGTATGAGGTGAGAGCGGCGTAAGTAAGAGTCGCCACCTGTGTGGGGTTCGTACCATCTTTTACCATAGCTGCTCAAGATGGGGATGTGGTTCTGGGATTGAGAAAGTGCATTGGAGGTTCCCAGCCAATGTGTAAGGAGATACAGGCTGACAAGGGCAAGGAAGTGTGAAGCCATATTGTGTGTATAGGAGTGTGTGATTGCGATATGGCGAGGTTCTCACCGCAATTTACACAGCAATAGTGGGAATATTAATGTATTAATATGGAGTATACAGCAGTAGGTTATTAGGTAAAGCGATTGCACACGCAAACATGCTTACATGCTGTAGGGGGTAGTAAGTTGTACATACACAATAAGTAAGACAATGATGTCTGTCACTGTTGGTACCCTTATTTGGAGTAACTAGTAGAATTATGCAAACAGTGATACAGTCATAAGAGGGTAAGGTGAGGAGATTGTACTAAAGCAATTAAATACATAGTATATGCTATTAATAGGGAACAGTAGTATATGCTATTAATAGGGAACTAGTAGCAATTTTTCAGTTACTGCTGTTAATGGATGTACACTTGTAACTGTTGCCATTAATACTTACTCAATTATTACGGTTGCCAGTAGATATCATTTCCTTAAAACTTGTTACTAACAGCAGTTCCTTTCAATTCGTTTCAACCATCTGAGGTTCCAACATGAACTGTAAGAAGATGTTCTTGTTGATTTTGAATCTTACCTTATACATTGTCAGCCTGCTTCTTTCTTTCCACCCCCTCCCTGCTAATGCCTTCACACCACATTTGAACCTCCCAGAATACTCTCACATCCATGTTATCGCTCATCATCAGAACCATAACCCCCAACAGCTATTTCCAAGAAATTCTAAGATAAATTACCACAGACTAATTCAGATAAAGACAGACTCTAACATCAACCACATAAATGTTGGCAATTCCTACACTCACATCTCCTTCATCCTCATCAATGCCAGGTCAGTTAGAAATAAAACACCCATCATAACTGATATAATTAATACAGAAAACCCTGACATCCTATGCATTACTGAGACATGGTTAACAGAATCCGACTCAGTCCTGCTAAACCAATTAAAAGTGCAAGGATATTCCATCTTCACTTGCAATAGGAAACGTACAAGAGGTGGAGGTGTTCTTATACTAGCTAAATCTAATATTGGGTTATCCCCTACTTTATGTGAAAACCGTGATGACACAAATATACTCAAAATTGAAAATAAGGACATAGCAATCTGCTTGATATACAGACCCCCTACTGCTACTAACCAAAATATTGACTCCATACTTGAATCAGCTTGCAATTCTACTTTAAGGAAACCACTTATATTGCTAGGCGATTTCAACCTACCATCTCTACCTAACAATCTTGAAACATCTTTCTTAGAAGCGATGGAAGAGATGGGATTCAAGCAAGCAGTTAACCAACCAACTCATACTAGAGGAAACACTCTCGACCTAATATTCATCCCTACATATTATTATACGTCACCTCATTATGTCTCACCTTCCACAGCTCAAGTCCCCTGGTCGGATCATTATCTTATTAGGTTTTCTTTTCTCTTTCAACAACACTCTAAACCTTCCCCTGTCAATCTACAACAAGTTCATAGATTTCGACCATTCAACAGAGAAGAGTTTCTTGAATCAGTTCTTCCCAGATTAGATCCTTCTATCAATAACATTGATGATGCGATATCAAACTGGAATTCCATTATTCGATCAGCATCAGAATCAGACCCACCAAAGTCTCGACACAGAACGAGAAAAGATGAAAAATGGTATACCAGTGAACTTGCAACCCTTAAGAAAAGCCTTAGAAAAGCAGAATCCACATGGAGAAGGAAACAAACTCACGAACTCAGAATAAAATACTTCTCACTACTCAAGAATTACAAGGATGCGATTAATAACGCTAAAAGACAATATCACTCTAAAACGTTATCTAAATCCATTAACCGTCCTAGAGAACTATTTGAGATTGTCAAATCTTTAACCAAATCCCCATCAAACAATTCTCACAAAATTTGTATTAACCCACAAATAATTGCTGACCACTTTGCAAATAAACTTAAACTTAACAGCCAATTCACCCCACCTAATCTACCTATCTCAGATAATAACTTACAGGAATGGAAAGCCTTTCATCCTATTAGCAACAAGATGCTCCTTCAAACAATCTCCAACCTAAATACAACTACTTCTCTTCTTGATCCTTGCCCAGTGGCATGGATAAAATCAACAAAATCAGAACTTGCCACAGACATACTGAACATAGTAAATCAATCTCTTCAACAAGGATGTATACCAGATGCCCTCAAGAAGTCAGCTATCCGTCCGTTGTTAAAAAACAAAACTCTAGACAGCAATGACCCTACATCTTATCGTCCCATTGCAAGTATTCCATTCCTCGCCAAAATTATTGAAAAGATTGTGCAAACACAACTACAAGATTATATAGACTCCACGGTTCCATTAGATGATCATCAATATGGATTTCGACCACACCATGGTGTAGAAACGCTCCTGACGGCACTATTTGATACAATCATAAGAGGTATTGATAACACCAAGCAAGCCTTCATTCTCATATTCATTGATATCTCCTCGGCATTTGATACTGTAAACCATACCACGCTCATTTCAAGACTTTCTCAACTAGGCATCAAAGATAAAACTCTTGAATGGTTCATATCTTATTTTACTAACCGGACACAATATGTTCAAATTGACCAAAATGCATCATCCCCTTTTCCGCAAGAGCAGGGCATCCCTCAAGGTTCTGCCCTATCAGCACTATTGTTCAATCTCTATCTTCAACCTATCTGTTCCATATTTAAACGTTTCAAAATTAATTATCACATCTACGCAGATGACATTATGTTGTACTCACCATTTGATGTGTCTAACCCAGATTACTCCAACATTTGTCATTGCCTCGCTGAAGCTGAGCTGTGGCTGAAATCTATTAACATGTCTATTAATTTTAAAAAAACCGAAGCTTTATTTATAACAAGAAACACAAGCTTCACCCCTCCAATGGAAATCAACATTGGCAATAATTCTCTCCCTGTTAAAGATGAGATCAAATACTTGGGAGTCACTCTTGATAAGACCCTCAACCTCTCCAAACATATAAAACTAACTGTAAAAACAATCTATTTCAAACTAAGGACAATCCAACAACTTAGACCATTACTAGACAACACTGATTTCAGAACCATAGTACAAACACTCATTACACCACATTTAGACTACTGTAATGGTATTCTTCAAGGGACCTCAAAGAAAAATATCCACTCACTTCAATTGGCTCAAAATGTCACCGCAAGGATTATCTCCAAAGCAAAATTAACAGATCATATATCTCCGATTCTTTATTCTCTCCATTGGCTTCCAGTATCATGCAGAATCACCTACAAATCCTTAATCAATACTTTTAAGATTTTTAACAATATAGCTCCCTCCTTCTTATCCACTCTTATCAACATCCCGCTTGAAAACAGATCAAGAAGAAGAATTAACCTTCACATGCTACAAGTACCTGATTCTATCCGAAAAACAAGTAAAAAAACAAGCAACTCAGCGTTCTCATACTTTGCTCCTATGTTATGGAACAACCTACCAGCTGAAATCAGAGAAATTAAGGATCTTCAATTATTTAGAAAAAATCTAAAAACCCACCTATTCACCCTATACTACTATAACCTCCACAAGGAAGATAACCCTAACTCAGAGAAAACTTCTGATCAGCAGTCACTCACTGACCCTACCTAGACAGGCATAAAACCCTTCACTCATTCACATTGTTCACCTAATTAAACTTTCCCTTTGAAAGCAAAATGTGAATAAGTATAATTAATGTAATATATTCCATTGCCGATGATTTACTATTGATAGCCAGTTATTTCATTGTATTATTGAGTTGCAATTTAATAGTTAAATGTTTACGTTTATAATTTTGTTCTATGTAAAAACCCTTGTTCTCTATTTACTATTCTTTGTATTTACTGTTCTTTTTACTAAAATGTTCTATGTAAAATAGTTCAAAACCTGTTCTATGTAAAATAGTTTCTAAACCCGTTCTATGTAAAATAATAGCATGCTATTATTAAATTTTGTTTACTTGTAAACCGCCACTGATCGCTGGAAGTGGCGGTATAGAAGAGATGTATAAATAAATAAATAAATATGCTATTAATAGGGAACAGATAATGATAATGGTAAAGGCATGGTATTGGTAATGTTAGTGATATGCAAAGCTGTTAGGTTCAGTACCTCGGAGGGTTAAAACATGTCTCTGATGGAGTGTTTTTCTTAGGTGGTGCTGTAGGGGTGTTTATTAATGTGTCTTTACCGTACAACCTTCCCCCACCTCTGCATTCTGTTCTTTACAACTGCATCTTGTGGTATCCAGACTGCAGACACATTGGTTCAAAACATCTTTGTCACAGCCATTCATCTCTATAGGATGCATTGCAGAGCAGAGCAGAAACATTTCTAAGGCCTGCCCTTATTCCACATTTCTGCTGGTATAAAGTGAATAATCTTTCCTTATTATCTGATCCACCCGGCTCATGAATTTGCAAATATCTCTTATATCCCCCCTCAAGTTATCTTTTCTCTAAGGTGAAGAGCCCTCTTTTATCATAAAGGAGTCATTTCATCTTCTTTAACATTTTGTTGCTCTAGTCTGCACTTTTTCCAGTTCGGCTATATATTTTTTTAGGTAGAACAACCGAGTCTACAGTCAATATTCAGATGCAGTCGCACCATGGATCTATAGAGGTATCAAAATGCTCTCTGTTTTGTTATCCATTCCTTTCCAAATAATTCCTCACAATTTGCTTGTGTTTTAACTATTCTAAATATATTTGTGTCGTCTCCTGTCTTTTCAATTGCTAATGAATATATTAAACAACACTGGTGTCAGCACAGTAATCTGAGGCACTCACCTACTTACTCCCTTTCATTGAGTAAACTGATCAATTAGTTTTACTCTTTGCTTCCCATCTTTAAACAGTTGACGGCATATTCCAAAAAATCGGCTTATGGGCTGTGCACACATGTAAACTGGGCATGGGCGTGATTTGAACAATATACCAGATCAGTGGATATGGATGTACATGGCCCTGGGGACATTTTCACTGCTGGGCACGTAGAACAGACGACACGGATGGGCCCATTTGTGGGGTGCTCACTGTACTCTGAAATGTTCCACATATCTGATCAGGTGCATCTCTGTAATATACATGTGGATGGCTGAGCCATCCACGCTTCCTCGGTTTCAAAGTACATCTTCTAAGCTTTTGTTGTCACTGGGAAATGGCTCCAAAGCTTCGCAGAAGAAAGTGCACTTTCACTGAGGGGAAGCTAAACCTCATGTTACAGATCCTTGCTCACCTGGACATTCTGATAGGTAATGACGGCACATGAGTGGGTGTCTACAAAAAGTTCACCATCTGCTGCAAGCTCCATGCCATATATCACAATAACAGAGACATTGAGGACCTGAAGCGCAAGTGGAGGCAGGTGCACCAGAAATGGGAACCGACATGTCTCACAGCAGCTCCCTACATGTGGATACACCTATCCCATACAATGTCCGCTCTCTTTCATGACTTATTTTGGTCTGTACACATATGCTATCTGTGGGACAACCCTGCCTGCCTTCTCACAATCTGCTTTGTGGCAATGCTCCCCTGGTCAGGCCTGTGTGGGCAAGGGAGGGGGAATCTCTGTGTCAGTTAACCTAGTAGCCAGCCTCCGGAGATGTCACCACTCTCAAAGCTTGCATAGATCATGGATTGGATAAGGATATATACATTATGTCACAATCTGGGGAATCTTGCAACAACATTGCACACTGCTTGCTTATTGAGAGTGTGGAATACTTTTCAGTTGTAGATTGTGGCTTCCCTCTGTCAAGGGGGCCTCAGGGCCACATGTGTACAATCAGCCCCAGCACAGAAGGGAACCCAGCCACCTCATGAAATTGAAGCACTGTCTGTTGCCTCTGCTGCATTGTGTGAGGGAATGCAATATAATCCGAGGCACACATCAGGAAAACACTCAGAAACAGGGTGATGCACTTGGAAACTGCCTCTTGGCTCAGACCTGCAGTGCCTGCCAGCACAAATTGAAAAGTGCCTATTGCTAGGAGGGTGAGTGCTGTTGTCACCTTTAGATGCACAGGCAGGGCCTGTCCCCTGTGTGTTATTGCACTGCGATGGGGCTCCAGCTCCTGGCACAGCTGATGTATGGCCTGCCCTATCAAAGCAGAACCCGATGACACTGTGTTCATCAGTAAGTTTCATGTACTGGCTTCTCGGCCTAGCTGCCCTGTGCTAGAGTAGTCTCCTTGCTGCAGTCCTCCTATATCTATCTGGGGATAGGTCCCAAGGTGGTGAACTGGATCAGAAAGTGATTTACTGACAAAAGACAGGTGGTAGTAAATGGAACTCACTCAGAAGAAAGGAAGGCGCATAGTAGCATGCCACAGGGATCAGTCCTGGGACCAATACTGTTCAATGTATATGTGAGTGATATTGCGGATTGAATGGAAAAATCTGCTTGTTTACAGATGATACAAAAGATTGCAACAGAGTGGACACTTCTGAGTTTGTGGACAACATGAGGAAAGATGTAAAACCACTGAACGAATGGTCTAATGCTTGCAAGTTATGATTTCATGCGAAGAGGTGCAGAGCCATGCACTTGGGATGCAGAAATCCAAAGGAATTGTATGTGATAGGGGGTGAGAGATTGGTGTGCACGGACCAGGAGAGGGACCTCGGAGTGCTTGTCTCTGAGGATCTCAAGGTGGCAAAACAATGCGACAAGGCAGTAGCCAAAGCAAGAAGGGGCTGGGCTACCTACAAAGAGTAATAAGCAGTAGAAAGGAGGAGGTATTAATGCCCCTGTACAAGTCGTTGGTGAGGCCTCACTTGGAGTATTGCGTTCATTTTTGGAGACCATATCTCACAAAGGACATAAAAATGTTTGAAACAGTTCAGAGGAAGGTGACCAAAATGATTCAGTGCCTATGCCAGAAGACGTATGAGAAGAGACTTGAAGACCTAAATATGTATACCTTAAAGTAGAGGAGGGACAGGGGAGATATGACACTGACTTTTACAGTAAATGCTTAAAGGATATCAATGAACAAACAAACCTTTTTCAAAGAAAGGGAAGCTGGAAAACCAAAGGACATACAATGACGGTGCAAGGCGTTAAACTTAATAGCAACATCAGGAAATACCTTTTCAATGAAAGGGTGGTGGATGCATTAATGCCCTCCCGATGGAAGTGATGGGGGCAAATACAGTGACGAAATTGAACATGCATGGGACAGACACAGTGGATCCCTTTATAGCAAGAGGATGTAATCAAAGCAAACTGAAATATCTTTTCATACAGGGGGCTGATCTGCACGGAACAGCAGACTTACTGTACAGACTAGATGGACCATATTGGTCTTTATCTGCTGTCATATACTCATGTACTCATGTTACTATGTTGCTATCTGGCTCATGCAGCATAACCATTGCAAACCAGGCATTCATTTCCTCCAGGCTTTGCAGATCCCAACACCAGCTCCTCCCGTGCAACCCTCCAACCTTATTGTGCACACAAACACTCTTACTTGCAGGGTCAAATCCCAAAGTCCTGGCCTTGTTCCTCATATCTGGCAGGAATAATGGACATGTCTACGGCATAGCCTGCAAACATCGATGGGGCTTTCTGAAATCCAGTCTACATGTCTCCGGGGCAGCCATGGCCCTGGTCTGTTCCCTCACAGAGACATGCAGACATTCCCGTGCACGCAAGATAAACATCCATGGGAGTCACAAACCAGAATACGCTCGTACATGTTTCCACTACATATATGTCTCTCAGGCACGTGTAAATGCTCTATTAGGCTTCTGGAATGACCCTATTGGTGATTTAAAGTAAGACATAATCTTCTATCCCATGACTTTTCCATTTCTTAAGAAGTCTCTCATGAACAACTATATCAAATGGCTTCTGAAAATGCAATACACTAAGGCATTCATTTTAGAAGCCTGATTTGTGCTTCGGCCATTTGAAAATGGGTTTAGAGACATCCAAAGCACAGAGATGTCTCCAGGGCCATTTTAGAAGCCAGCTCTGGGGACATCCAAATCTGAACAGGGGTGTCTAGGAAGCATGGCCAGGGCTTTCCCAGGAGCCTAGACTAGAGGCATGGTTAGGGCATTCCCAGGGACTGGGATGTTCTTGCCTGATCACAGAAACGTCATGGACATCCAGCGTTAGGTCTAATCCTAGACCTGCTCCTAGGCAGGAATAGTGATGAACAAGTATTATTTTATCTGAAAAACATCCAGCGTGTGTAGAGAAAAAAAAGTACTCTATCATCCCCAGTACTCAACACAATGCCAGTGACAACAACAGCAGGATTTGAACCCTGGCTGGGCTGTTTTGAGTCAGCAACTCTCACCATTAGGCTATCCAAGAGGTCAGTGCTTTGGAATGTGGTTCTTGGAATGTCTAGATCGATGCCCCCGAAGACGTCCATATTGGGCATGTCCAGATTTCTGAAATCATGTTTGCCCTTGGACGTGCCTGCATTATTTTCAGATATTCTGCCTTAGTTGTCCGAGATTTCACTTGGATGGATCTTCTAAAACTCCTTTCCACATCAATCACTTTTCTTTATCCACATGTTGATTTATACTTTCAAGGAATTCTGATAGGTTAGTAAGGCTTGGCTTCCCTTTTCTAAATCCATGTCAGCCATTTCCCCTTAAGCTATATATACCTACATGACTGGTAATTTTGTTATTAACAATAGCTTTCAACATTTTACTAGCAGGCTCACTGGTCTGTATGACCACTGGAACGTTTTTTGAAAATTGGCATTACATTGGCTACATCCAGTTCTCAACTACAGAGATAGATTTGAGTGATCAATTACAGATTACCAGTAGCAAATTTGCAATTTCACATGTGATTTCCTTTAAAATCAGGGCAGGATTAACCCTTTGGTGCACCTGAGGAAAACAAGCATTTTGGGCATCTCATCATAATAACACATATTTTTAAACCCCCTCACTCTCCTACCTCCTGTTGGGCTTCAGGAAATATGGGGTTTGCCGCTGCTACTGGGAATCGCAGCTTGAGAATGGAGCCGTAGTGGCATTGGCAACAGGATGCCATGCCACCGCTGCTCCATTCACGAGCCAGGCTGGGCTAGCCAGATAAATTCAGGACTTCCAGCCTGTCAGAATCGGGGCTGACCTACATGTCCAGGCTGGTAGACCCAATTCTGATCCTGCAGGCATGCCCCCTGGAATCAGAATCAGGTCTACCACTGAACACTCCAATTCTGACAGACCGTACAGTCAGGGGATGAGCAGTACAGAATGCTTCCAAAGCCAATAACACCCCTTCTATCCACCTCCCTCAGCAAAAACCTTTTTAAACAAATGGATATACTATAGTATATTTGTTTCCTGATAAACTTTAATCCTGTGTGTCTCAATGTCCTCTCTAATATAGAGCGCCCACAAGCAAGACCAGAAAGCAGATCCCAGACAGTATGGGTCAGCAGAGGGTGTCAGAGATCCCAAAGTTTGACGAGCCAGAAGAGGAACACAGAAAGGCCTTCTTAGTGAGTGGCACATCCTTAAGGTATCATATGCACACAGGCTGAAAGTATTTGGTGCCTTCAAAATGTGGTGCCCTAGGGAGTTGCCTATGTTGCCTATGCCTACATCTAGGGCTGCTGACAAGAGCATGGATACTTTTACATAATCTGCACATAGGCATCCCTGGGGTGGCATTTGAGCAGTGTTGTGAGGTATGCATGCAGGGCCGTATCTAGGGAAGATTGCGCCCTGTTCGACTTGCACATCGGGCGCGCGCCCCTCCCGCGGCGGGAGAGAAGAGGCGTGCCCAATGTGCAAATCGCCGACTTTCGTCATTTAGCTCATTTATGCAATGGGGAGCGTTGGAATCGAATTAGCATGAGCTGCTTTGGAATAATTGAATGACTGCGGGTGGCCTTAACTCTGAAAAGCCGCTCGCTGGGATTTATCCTATCTAAATTTACACGGCCAGGCACTCGGCTTGCGGTATTCCAGGTCTGCCCCAGGGAAACTTTCCTTGAAGTCAAAAATTGTTTGTCCTAGCCTCTCTCCCAATGAGTTGCTGGTAAACATGGACCGCTTTGTGCAGTGGGTGGAGCAAACCCCACTCCCGTTAGGTCTTACCAAAGGGAATTTGCTCGTTGGTCTTTCTCTGCAGAAAGTGAATGCCGGCGGAAAGCTTAAGGAGCAGATTTTAGCTTTCTTCCGTTGCCTGCTGCCACTGAGAGAAGAAAAAGTGGCGGCGGCAGGCAACGGAAGAAAGCTAAAATGCACCCCTTAAGCCTTTGTGCCCTGTGCGGCTGCACCGCTTGCACAGGGCTAGGTATGGACCTGTATGCATGTACTTAAAATCTGCATGTACACGCATATATTACACCTGTCTTGGAACAGGTGTGTGAGAGCATTTTTGAACTACTGGGAATAGATCTGACAGCCTGTTAGCAAAGGCATATACACGTGTAGTAAATGAGAGTGTTCTTGTTTTTAATTTGAATAATGTCTTGCAGAAGGAGCAACAAAACCAGAATGTTAAGAGATGAAAGCAGCTAAATATAATTAAGTAAGCTGGGTTTCAATTAGGCAATCTTATAAGATGCACATTATGTAAGTAACATGTTAGGGTGTGTATATCATAAGCAACTAGGAAAGTTATTGCATTAATATAATGAATACCCTGTCATGTATTATTGCATATTTTGGGGTTGATGCACCCAAATTCATTTTGGCCTTTGAAGGGGAAATAATGGGAAATTACTATTATACATTGTACTACCAAGACCAAAATATTTTTCTTTAGTGACTTTTTGGCAAGCTATTGCAGATTCAGGGATCTGCAGTGAAGGTGCAGGAGTTCCAGAAAAATTTTCAAAAGCTTGAGGGAGAGATTTATGGGATAAAAATCAGAATGCAGAATTGTGAAAAATTGGTTAATGGAGTTCCTGAAGTGGAGGCTTCTGTGATGAAGAAGAATGGAATGTTACATAATAAAATGAAATCTCTGGGGAATATGGTTAGGAAGGGTAACCTTTATTTATTTTATTTTATTTTATTTAGCAAGCATTTGTAGCCCGCTCCTTCCAGCGATCAGAAGCGGGTAGGATTACTATTGTGAAACTGCCGAATCAAGGCAGGTACAAATTTTGTTTACATACAGATTGTCAGAAAAGCACATCATACAGAGTTAACACTTCTTAGCTATGGGGGAGTTCATTTACATATATACATAAATACATATATACAGGATAATCTTCTTGGACACAGTGGTCAGGGGCTGCTCCATCTGTGGGTTCAGTTCAGGTTGAAATGTGATTGGAAAATGTGCGTTTTGAGTTTCTTTCTGAAGTCTAGAAGGTCATTGCTAGCTCGTAGTTCTGGTGGGAGTTGGTTCCACAGTGTTGGCGCCGCATATGAGAAAGCCCTGTGGCTGGTGTTAGCTTTGGCAGATCTTATATCTGTTGGAGTGTGAAGGATGTTGGAATTGTGGGTTCTTCTGTTTCGGGTAGGAGGTTACAATCTTACTAGGTTGTTGAGGAAGGAAGGTGCTAAGTTGTGGATGAGTTTGAAGGTGGTTGTTAGTATTTTGTATTTTGTGCGAGCTGTTATGGGTAGCCAGTGTAATTGAATTAGTACTGGTGTCTGCATGTGATATGTTTAAGTGATACTTAGAGCCCAATTCCCGTAGGGGCACGTCCGGGCTGTCCGGACGGCTCCAGGCAAGAGGGGCCCGTTTGGACCTGATTTTGGTTCATGGGAACAAAATGTTCCCGCGGCAGCCAGAATCAGGCCCAAGGATGGCCCGGCATGCCTGTGGACGGCCCGGCATTCCCCTGCCTGCCTGCGAAGATGTCTTCCCCACAGGCACCCTTGGCCACCGCGGCTCAGCCTCCCTCTTCCCTGCCGGCCAATCCATTGCTAATGAGCCAGGGCCTGGATCGGGTGGCGGGGACCCCCCTGCACCCGGCCCAGGCCCCAGTGGGGGATCCCCAGGCCTGATTGCCTGATTGGTGCTGCTTATACCACCTTCGAGGTGGTATAAGCAGCACGTCCCCACAGGCCCAGCAGCACCTTAAGGGCCATGACCTGAATTGGCTCTGTATATGCTGCCAGGCTAGTCCACCCCCACTCCGCCTCGATCCCACCCCCTCCTGCCCCCCGCCAGCTCTCCCCATCCTGATGCATAGGATGTACAGAGAGAGCCAGTAGGGGAATAGGCCTCGCCGGGACATGCAGCCCTGCAACCCATGTTTCGGAATGGGGCCCTTGGTCAAAATTTTGAAGATCCTATAAACATCTATTCCTCCTATTGCTAAGATTTCCTATTTACTATCTTTTTAAGACAGTGGAGATGGAAGAAGAACAGAAATATGGTCAAGTCCTACAGGATATGATTTTTTTTTAACCTGACTGCAATTCTTGAAAAATCTGATAGTGAAATGGCTACTTCTGCTACATTGATATTTACATTTGCCTTATATTCAAGCATGATTGGACACTCCAATATGATGCCTCTTGCACTGGATAACAACCCTGCCACAGATCAAGGCCATGGTGAGCATATTCATGAACCCACTGTGGCAGAAGATAAACCACAGAAATTAATGAAAACGTTGAGAGGATTAATTATGGTTAAGTGGATTTCTTCAGATAAAGAGGAGATAATGTACTGCTACTTTTATGCTACAAACCCTATATTTAAATCAAGAGGGTATACAAGGAGAATCCAGCAAAAACTGGAAGAAAGAAGAAAATTGCCACAAGAAAAACTGCAAAAAGCAACAGATACAAATTTAAGATCTTTAATTTCTTAGATCAAAGCAAGGAAGTATGTGAATGATAACATCTTGAAGCAACTAAGGGCTTCCATGGAAAAAGAAACACAGGGAGGAGGAGGAGAGCGAGTGAAAGTACCAGAAGAAAGGAATACACAGAAACAGAAAGAGCAGTTGACAGGGAGATGACGCTGAGGGATCTGGAACTGCAGGAGAGTGAGATAACTATAGGACAGGTCAACCAATCAACTGAAGAGCAGGAAGAAAGAGAGGAGAAAGACCCAGAGGAAGAGGAATTCAAGATCGAACTCCTAGTCTACATGGAAAAAAGATGAATATGCCGGGTTTCAGGCAAGGGAAAGATTACCCAAGTTAAATTTAACACCTATGGTTAAAAGTATGATTATAATGATGAACAAGGGCATATCTACTATAAAGGGACCATTTATTGACATCACCAAAATAAATTAAATACAGTACTGCACAGCTAAAATTATTACTGCAAGAATAATACCAGCTAAAGTGCAGGACCAGAAGAAAAAGAAAACAGCAACAGTTCCTCCTTGGAAAAAGAGCATCGAGGGAAAAATGCAGTCATTGTGTGTGGAGGTCTCCCTGATAGACGGGTATCTGAAAGGATTAAGATCATCAAAAATATTAAGAAAGATCCAAGACAGCAAGCTGAAGCATGCTGCATTAACAGAAGAAGACCTGAAATTTATATGTTCCAACAATAAATTGAAAGTAGCAGCAGAAGCGCAAAAACTGGGACGATATGAAGAAAACCAAAAAGAAAGATATCAAAATAAGCTATTTAGAGAGAACCCAAAACAATTCTACATGAAAGTGGGAAAGAGCATTAAGATAATAAAAGCACCACCAACTAAAGCAGGAACAGAAAGGTTCTGGAGAAAACTATATGAGGACCCTATAAAACACAATCAAGAAGCAGAATGGTTAACCTGCATACAGGAGCATTTAGAAAAAGCAACATCAAACCAATGGAATGGCCTGCAGTAACAACAAAAGAGCTGGAAAGCAGGTTAAAGCGAGTCCCAAAATTGAGGAGCCCTAGCCCAGATGGAGTAACCAACTTTTGGCTCAAACAGTTAATATCACTCTACCCAGACCTGATGAACTGCAAAAATCAATTGTTTAAGCAGCCAGACTTAACACCACAATAGCTTACTACAGGGAGAACATGTCTCCTTCCAAAAGGGGACCCAAGTAACACTCCCAATAATTATAGACCAATAACTTATCTACCTACAATCTATAAGCTGTTCACTTCAATAGATGCAGAAAGAATATATGATCATATCGAGTCGAATAACATCATGGCAATAGAGCAAAAGGGCAACAAGAAAGGAGCATATGGCACCAAAGACCAGTTAATGTTGAATAAGGACTTCATGGCCAGTGCTAAAAAAAAGCAGATATCTCAGTATAGCATGGATTGTTTATAAGAATGCTTTTGATAGCGTCGCACAATCTTGGATGATAAATTGCCTTGAAATGGAGTGGAGGAGTGGCCTAGTGGTTGGGGCAAGGTACTTCAGGCTGGAGGGTCAGGGGTTCAAATCCCACTAGAGGACAGCAACCTTGGGCCAGAAGGACTGGGGTTTCTAGTCCCACAGGTGCTCCTGGTGGTCTTGGGCAAGCCACTTAACCCTCCATAGCCCATATTCCCTGTAAAATAGTTATCTCCAAGTTATAATGCCCTGTTCAATGTAAACTGCCTTGATATCATGAAAGACAGTATATAAGAAATGATAAATAAATAAATAAAATGTACAAAATAAATCCTGGTTTGATAGAGCAAATTAAGTTCACCATGACAATGTGGCAAACCACACTCTTTTTGAAATATGAAGATGGTGAGTATATCATTCCTAACATCAGGATCCAGCAAGTTATATTTCAGAGGAATTCCCTGTCACCCCTTCTGTTTTGTGTGTCTCTTAATCCAATGAGTACTCTCATCAACTCTTTGGGATATGGATTTAACATGAAGCCTAAAGAAGGTAACAACCCAGAGACAACATCTCATTTATTATTTGTAGACAATCTGAAGCTCTATAGTTCCAGTGACCAACAATTAGCAGAGCAACTCTGTGTGGTGAAAAGCTTTTCTGATGACATCAGGATGACCTTTGGCCTTGACAAATGTGCTAAGGCAACGTTTTTAGAGGAAAATTGAGCAAAACAGAAAACATATCCCTGGCTGAAGGCTGTGACATCAAGGACCTTGAACAGGAAGTATCTCAGAGTAGAGGAAGGAAGCACACTCAAGCAGAAATTGCTGAGAGAAAAGATCAGTAAGGAATACTACAGGAGATTAGAATTATTATTGAAAAGTGCTTTAACGTCATGGAATAAGATACAAGCCATCAATCAGCTGGAAATTCTTGTACTTTCATACAGCTTTGGGGTTGTGGACTGGCCTCTTAAAGATCTTGAAAAACTGGATGTGCAAACACGAAAACTCCTCCATGTCCATGAAGTGATTTACAAAAATCAATGTATGGCAAGACTGTACATCCCTAGAGCTGAAGGAGGGCTAGGACTCATAGAGATTGATTATACATAGAGCTACTATCATAGGCCTCCAGATCCAAATACACAAAAAGTGCTGAAATCTGTCTCCATCATTAAACTTGGGCAAGCATTCCAATTATTAGAAGGAATGAGCAAAAATCTACAAGCTTGCACAGGGAGGTCATATTCTGCAACCGAAAAGCATTCCACTCTCTCAATATGCAAGTAGTGTGCAATGCACTGGGAGAAGTTATTGATGTTGTTACAAGATTCACTGGATTGTGCCATAATGCATATATCCTTACCCAGTCTATGATTTACGCAAGCTTTGATAGTGGTGAAATCTCTGGAGGCTAGCTACTAGGTACGCTGACACAGAGATCCCCCCTCCCAGGCCCACACAGGTCTGACAAGAGGAGCATTGCCACAAAGCAGACTGTGAGATGGCAGGTAGGGTTGCCCCACAGTTAACAGATGTGTACAGACTGAAATAAGGCAAGACAGAGAGTGGATATTATATTGGACAGGTTTAGTTACATGTTGGGAGCTGCTGTGAGAAATGTCAGTACCCAATTCTGGCGCATCTGCCTCCACTTGCATTTCAGGTCCTTATGTCTCTGTTATTCTGGTATATGGCATTGAGCTTGCAGCAGATGGTGAGCCATTGCCGCTGCTTTTTGTAGGCACCTGCTCATGTGCCCTCATTGCTTATCAGAACGTCCAGGTGAGCAAGGATCTCTTATATAATGAAGTTTAACTTCCCCTCAGTGAAATTGCACTTTCTTGTGGGAACCTTTGGAGTCATTTCCCAGTGAGAACAGAAATGTTTGAAGATGCACGTTTAAACCAAAGAGGCGTGGCCATTGGAGGCATCCATGTTTGCATTATGGAGACATGCCCGATTCGAGACATGGAAGTTTTCAGAATATGGTCCATGCGTGAACATCCCCGCAAATGGGCCCGTATGGTATGTCTGTTGCACATGCCCAGGATGTTGGACAGGCTGTGGCAAAAACATCCCCACGGTGATTACAGAAGCATGTGTACATCTATACTCATGGATGCGGAATATGGTTGGAATCACGCCTGTGCCTGATTTGCATGTGTGTGTGGGACATATACAGCCTGTCTGGTATCTGCCTCTAAATCAATAAAAATACAGTTAATACAAAAAAGTCATCAAAAGGGAAAGTAAGGCCGGAGAAGGGTGGATCCAAGATGACAGCGGAGCAGTGCATGTGGTGAGGAGCTCTTACCTGTCTGGCTACTGGAAGTCCCACGTTGTTGTCTGCCTCTGAAGTTTTCGATGGGGCAGAGAAAGAGGAAGCAGAAGGGCCAGTCCTTCGGCACAGTGCCAGTTCAGCTCAGCAGAAGACTGTCCAGTTTTGTCTTCCCCCCTCATCTTCCATGGCTACGGCAGGCCTGCTTAGTTCTTCAGTGGACCTGAGTAGTGACGGGGTTGAATTCAGCCCCGACTATAGGACTTTGCCATTGCAACCTGGAAGTGTTTGCCATGCTGAGTTGGAGCGGTGTTCAGAGCCCCATGGTTGTGTTCCCTGAGCTTCAGCTGCCCTGGAGGGCTTTCAGTCCCGGTTATCACTAGCAGTTGTCGGTGCTATAAGAGGGGAATTGGTGTCTGCTGCCGCAGACCGAGTACTCTCTCTTGCCCCTGGGAAGATTGTTGTTCAGCTGCCTTTTGGAGATGACAGATTGCAAAAAAATGGCACTGGTGACAATTGAGAACTTATGGGACGCCATTGCCTCTGTTAACCATTCTCTCACTTTTGTGGCGTGTTCATTCAATCAAGACGTTTCTGCTCTTAAAAGTACTTTTCAGGCTGTAGTTTTGGACTAGACTCAGCAGTCCACCCGAGTAGCCCTGCTTGAGTCCCAGGTAGGGGCTTACAAGCACTGGGCAGTACTCAGATTAAAGAGTGGATCATCCAGGCACTGAAGATTAAATTCATGGAGAACCAGCTTTGAAGACATAGGGGTATGCTTACTAAAACCCCGGTAATGTGCGGGCCGCGCTAGTGTGCGGGTGCCATATAAGGAGTGGGCGTTTCTTTCTGAAAAAGCAAAACCGGGATTTAAATATGCGCTAAGGTGCGCGGCACCCATGTGCGCCCCGCACATTAGTGCATGAGAAAGCTGCGCGGGAGGCATAAGTGGCGCGCTGATGTGCAAGCAGAAGAGCAGAGCCACAGCACAATGGTTAAGACACTGACCAATGGATCAGGGGTTCAGTCCCCCACTGTGCCCAATGAAGAAGGTTGGCTGAGGCATTACTTTAGGAGCCAGTTTAATATTGGGCGGCATAAGGCAGCGCGCTGATGGGCATAAGGTGGCGCGCTATTCCTTTAGGAGGCATTTTAATATTGGGCGGCATAAGGTGGCGCGCTGATGTGCAAGTACTGTAACAGAACCGCAGCACAATGGTTAAGACACTGACCAATGGTGCAGAGATCAGGGGTTCAATCCCCAACAGTGCCCAATGAACAAGGCTGGCTGAGGCATTATGGGGAAGATTGCTTTAGGAGGCATTTTATTTTTATTTTAATTATCACTACTAGCAAACGCACTCTCAAAGCGTGTTAACATAAGGCGCCCCATAAGGCACATTTTAAAGTGCACTGTCCGCCAAGGCACCCTAGAATGTTGCTTATAGGGCGCTTTATAGGGTGCCGTATGAGGTACCGCAAGGTCAGAGTACTGTTTTTGATGGCAGCACTGTGCAGTTTAAGGAATGAAAAGCATAAGTAGTTGCGCTGACATGCAAGGAGGAGCAGCAGTGGAGCACAATGGTTAAGGCACTGACTGCTGATATAGGGGTCATGAGTTTGCTCCCCAGTGTGCCTAATACGTAAGGCTGGCTGAGGCATCAGCTTTGCAATGTATGTTTTGTTTCCTGCAGCACTTTATTTTTATTTTATTAATTGCTGCCAGCAACCACACCCTCACGTGCCGTAATTAAAGGTGCCGTATAAGGCACCCTATAAGGCACTCCATAGGGCACATTATAAAGTGCACTGTCTGCCACGGCACCCTAAAATGTCCCCTATAGGGCACCCTATAAGTTGCGTCACAGGATAATGTATAGTGCACCTTATATGGACGGGAACCATAAGGTGCCCTATAGGGCGCCCTATAAAACGCCCTCAGAGGTACCTTATGGGTACAGTACACTGAGGGTGTTTTTGCTGGCAGCAAAAATGTACATTAAAAAGAGATAATACTTTGGGCGGCCCTATCAAATAACCCCACTGTGGGTTTGAACCCATGACCTCTGGCTTCACAGGCAGTGAAGTAACCATTGGGCTACAGCTACTAGCAAGCCCCTGGCTGGCTGCAGAGAGCCTGCATGTCACCACACAGACAGTCTGTTGTGGTCACCAGGATAGGGTTAGCACACCCGTACCCATGATGCACTGCACATGCAAATCAGCTGTCCACAGATGAACACAAGATGGGGTATGCACCCCCACAACACCTCGGCCTGGTAGGGGGAACTGACCATGTGCACCCCCACAGCACCTCGGCCTTGTAGGGGGTACAGACCGTGTGTTTTACTGGCACAGAGTAGCTTCACACCGTCACATTGTGCGGGTACTGTGATCACCCTGATGGTGTGGTGAGGCGCCCAGCACCAGGTCCACAGCACCTTCCATGGCAGAAATAGGCCATGATGCAGGTCCAAAGCAGTGTTAATGTGTAAGATAGGTAGTTTCTACGGAAACACCTTGGATATATCTGTTTGTCTCAGTCAGGTGTAGCCCCCCATGGATCCCCAGGAGGATCATGTACCACCACCACCCCCCTCCTCCCCCGCTGAGGGTGGCAAACAGGGTCCCCCATCAACAGATCCACATTCTACCTCCCTGCAATGGTGGCAGTAGAGGGGACCATCAACCCCAGTCCTGCTGTGGAAAAGACACCCTTCAGGGCAGTCAATGCAGCTCTGTACATATCCATAACACAATAGCAGACAGACATTAGGCCTGTATATGCTAAGCTGCACCCCACCACTATCTGATATTCTCCTGCAGCAAGCCTTCAGCCACTGCACCCTGCAAGGCACTCCCATCAAGACACATACCACATATTGTCCTGTTCATTGTAAGCACAGATCAATTTTTGAGACATGTAGTTTTATGTTCATTGTAAACCACACTGATGTCAAATAGCACAGTATAAAAGAAACTGTAAATAAATAAATAAATACCAGCTGCAAACAGTCTGCTAGTTAGTCCATGTTCCTGGTGGAAATGCATGCACCCAGAACTGGGATAGCAGTACACCCACAACAAGCAGATAAGTCAGTGACTGGCCCCCAAGAGGAAACCCATAAATATCACATGACAAAAAGACTATATCGCACTATGGGGGTGCCTAGCCATGCTGTCGTTACTGCACAGTCAGGGTGAGAGTGATCTCCCAGCAGGACATACTGAGGTCACCCTGTCTGTGTAGGTGGTGGCTATGCACTAAAATGTCCCAGTCAGTGCCCTATACCCTGTGCAGATGCACCCTGGCCAGGCCACCCTGTCTGGGCTATACCCATGGTACCTTGCTCCTCATTATGCACATTGTCAGGCCAATACTGGCAACAGTGCTGGCAGTGTGGGCTGTGGAAGGTGTTTGCAGCCACCACACACTGTATAGACAGACACACACTCCGACACCTATGCCAGCATTGTGCTACTATAGAGGAGTTCAGCAGCCCTGCCCACCACACTAGTCCTGGGCACAGTACAGGCATGGATATGCTATGCAATACTGTTGGGGGTCACTCCCCAGGGTGGTAAACACTGTCAGAGACCAGACCTGAAGCACACACCGCAGACATTAGAAAGATTGTTATGATGGAGCTCAATGAGCAAATTGTGCTTAACGTAGGACTTGCTATCTGCCAGTAATCATAGGAAACGTTTGATAGGTGTGTACCGTATACCCAGGTGTAGGGTGGCATTGCTAAGGTATGCAAGTGCTAGTATTGGGAGATGCACGCAGGGCCCAATGTCCTGCCTCTCCAGGAGGCATTAGCCAATGGGGCCTGTGGGTGTGGGTGTGTCTGCCCCTGTTGGCTGCTGCTTTACGGCAGAGGTTCCCAACTCCAGTCCTGCTGTGCCAAACACTGTTCGGGTTTTCATGCTGTCCCTCATGAATATGCATGAGCTACATCTGCATACCAGGGGGTGGTGCATAGATATGCAGCATAAGCATCTTTATTAGAGGCAGCATGGAACCTGAATGGTGTTCGGCCCTCCAGGACTGGATTTGGGGGATTCTGCCGTAGGTAATGCACATTTCTATGATGTTTGTGCTGTGTGGGGTAAAATATAGGTGTTTGACCCATGCTTATGTTTTCAGCAATAAAGGTTCAGTCTTTACTACCATGTTTTCTTCATAGGTAAAATAAAGGGACTGGGTTGGCAGAAGCCCCAGCTGGGATTTGAACCTGTGACTTTCTGGTCCTAAAGGCACTGGCTGTGTCCGCTGCACCACCGTCTTAGCACAACAACAGTGCATTCCCTGGGGGGTCCATGGCTGTTTGTCAGACAGGGCCTGTCTGTTGGAGTGCACTGCACCCAGGTGAAGGGGGCTAGGCCACCATCTGCTGTGAGCAGCAGCCACTGCCCCCTCCACCAACGGTACCCCTCCGCCACCATGCTGACATGGCCTTATATTGGAGACAGCATCACAGCTGAATGATATGTGGCCCTCCAGGACTGCATTTAGGGGACTGTGGTCTAGGTAATGCACATGTTTCTGGTGTCTGTGCTCTGTAGGGTAAAATACAGGTGTTTGGACCATGCTTATGTTCTCTGCAAAAAAGGTTGGTCGTTACTATCACGGTTTAGTGGTGGGTAAAATATGGGGATTGGGTTTGCAGGGGCCCCAGCTGGGACTTGAGCTGCTGACCTTTGGCTCTTGAACACACTGTCTGTGTTCACTGCACCACACTGTGGCCACAGAGACAGTGCAGTCCTTGGAGATAGGACACCTGGCCAAAGAAATCAGAAACCCTGCTCTGCACAATTTCACTGTGGGCTCATTCACCTTGTATGGAGACAAAAGGGCAAATAAACATTAGAAATGGCCTCGAAAAAAAGGGACATAAAACATAACCAAGCTGGGCAAGGGTGATATCAATGGGCAACAGTAAAAAACACTCCCAGGAAAGCTCCAAAAAAAAAAAAGAGATTTTTGGAAGGGTCTACGCTCCGTAGACCCTTCCAAAAATCATTTACTTTTTTTGGAGCTTTCCTGGGAGTGTTTTTTATTGTTGCCCATTGATATCACTGTTGCCCAGCTGGATTAGAATTTTTTAGAATTTTGGTGTGGTCATTTTCTATTTTTATTTGCTATTTTGTTCTGTGCACATGTATCACACTGCTCACGTTTTGTAGGTTTCCCTGGTTTTGCTGTACATTGCTGACAGAAATGGTTTCTCTTCCCTTTAAATCGGCTCTACCGCGAGGTTTTCACTCGCGGTATTTTTTTAGTTGAATTTCAGCCCTGCTCCTTTGCGGGGAGCCTCTCCCCTCCCACTCTCCACCCATTGACCCCATCCCTCCGCCCCTCGGGAGCCTTCCTCCACCCTCCGAATGCCTTTCCATGCCTCTATCGCACATCAGCGCGCCGCGCACTTGTGCGGGCCCGTTAGTGCAGCGCGCACGTGTGCGGGGCACAAAAATGCACTATTAGCGTGCGCTAATGTACCTTAGCGCACGCTCAAGTGCGCCCCGCACAATTGCGCGGTTTAGTAAACATACCCCATAATCTCCATTTTCTAAATTTTCCTCGGTCTCCTCTGTTGGCACCTTTGGACCTGGTTCATAACTACTTTGTGGATGTTTTGAAAAAGTCTTCTGAGGCTTTGCCTCTTAACATTAGAACTCAATATGTTGTTATTTCTTTCTCTGCTGCAGGTGTTACATCTGGCTTAGAAGATCTAGCTGAGCCAGTGAGTTTGGATCTCACTGGCTTCCTTAAAAGTTCCCTTGAAGTGGTGACTAGCAGGTCTACCTTGTTGGTAGGCTTTGCTTTTGAGTTGGATCGAAACTCAGCCCTGAGACTTTATTTCAAAAATACGCCTGTTCAGTTCATGGGCTTGAGAATTTCTGTCTTTCCTGATTTATCCCGAGAGATCCAAAAGTGGCGGAGGGACTTTCTGGCTTATTGCCAGAGGGTCAACGTTTTGGGTGCCACTTATCAGTTTAAATACCTGTGTAAATGTATTATTGTATATGCGGCTAAACAATTTCTATTCTTTGAGCCTAAGCAACTGAATGAGTTTTTGTTAGAAAGAGAGAATGTGCTGAAGAAGTGAGTGTCCCATACTGGCTGCTATGAATTGTCAACTACGCTCTTGATGTAATTTTTTTCTTTGTTTTTTTTTTTTATTTTCTTGGATCTGTTATTGTGGACTAGACTGGAAGATTGGTTTTTCTTATTATTTTTGCTATGTCGTAAATATATTTTCTGATGCATTATCCATTATTTTTTTTAGATATGTTCATGTTGGAAAGTCTATAAATAAATAATTTAAAAAAAGGAAAAAATAAATCACTTTATCTCTCTAGTTCACAATTAAAGGGAGGATCCCTAACAATGGAAAACGAAAATTAGAAGAATCAAATAGACAAATATAAAATATGCTGAACAAGACAGGAATACAGTAATGGATTGCGGATTCATGGAGAAACTGCATTTGAGCCTAAAGTTCTCCTACTATTAATAAAGGAAATTAGTTGAAATGGCTTAAAAGGGACACAATTAACATAATTAACTGAATCCAACTTAATTAAACACTTGTAAAGAAATTTTAAAAAGAAAAGAGCTCCTAAATAGGACTCCTGGCTCGAGCACAAGAAATTCCTTAATTTTCTTTTGGGTCTCTAAATAAATCAAAAAAGATTCTAATAGAGAGATGCCTTTTCTTAAACTAAACCCTCAAAAGTCTATATGTATCTGAGTTTAAAGCAAAAGAAAGTAATAAAGTAGACAAAACAGACTTGTCCAGTCCAGAATTTTCCAGTAACTCAATCATATTTACAGTTGTCAGCGTTATTGTCACTCTTGCATTTTATGTATGTTGTGTAAAATATCTTGAGAAATAATTGGAAATATTTTAACTGTATATCATTATACTATTTTAATAGTATGTTCAAAAGTATACAACAAAAAATAAGGCATCTGTGCAACTTAGACGTAGTAATTTCTGAGAAAAAACAAAATATGAACTGGACAAGATTAATGGCACCCTTCACTAATAGAGAAGAGAAGAGCCACCAAGGGTTGCATAACCCTTGACAGTGATGACAATAGGGTACTAAGGGATGCTTTACCTTACCTCTTGCCCATCAACAAGGCAAGTATTGCACCATATCAAACATAGCTGCTGCATCTCCCTCTAATGACTGTCTGTCCATGCACTTTCAATGCAAGGTCCTCCCCTTCAGCCTGTCGTCAGTCCCAAGGGGCATTCACCAAATGCCTTGTGGTGGCGGCTGCCTGCCTTCACAAATAAGGCAATCTGGTATTTCCTTATCTGGATGACTGGCTTTTGGTGGCCTACTTCGAAGCACAGGCATTAAATCTCATAAACAAGATCATTACTCTTCTCCACTTTCTGGGGTTTCTTGTCAACTTTAAAAAGTCTATGCTATACCCAACACACATCATTTCATTTATAGGCTTAGAGCCTGATTCTAGCAGGGGCATGTCTGGAATGTCCGGATGGCCCGAGCAGAATGGGCCAGTTAGGATCCAATTCTGTACCATGGGAACAAAACGTTTCTGTGGCATACAGAATTGGGCCCAAGATCAGCCTGGTGTGCACCTGCATGCCTGTGGGGACGTCCTCCCTGCCAGGCGCCCCTAGTGCAGACCTCCTCTTCCCTGCTGCCCAATCAACAGCTGGCCAGCCGGAGCCTGGATCAGGTGGCAGGGACCTTCCTGCACCAGGCCCTGGCTCCGGGGGGGGGGGGATGTCCGACCCCATTGCCTGGTTCATGTTGATTATTCCACCTTCGATTATTCCACCTTCGATGTTGGCTCATGGTGAAACTGTGAATATCTGTCCTATACTGAGCTCGGTCTTCAGTCAGGTGGCTCATTGTTGATAGAGTGCCATCCATAACTGCAGTTATTATATCAATTAAGCACATTTCTGGTCTTTCTCTTTTGCGTGATCTTCAAAGTATGAAAGCTGAAGTCTTTCCAGTGATATATTTTCAAGATCATGCTTTGCTACATTCATGACTGACTTGCTCTTTTTCAGCTTTAGCTTGAGTTTGCATACTAGTAGCTTGTGAACTGTACTACTGTCAGCTCCACGTTTGTCTTTGATGATGCTATTGAACTTTTCCACTGTTGGCTTCCACAAATGTAGTCAATTTGATTCTTGTACAATCCACTACATGAAGAACTACAAAAGGGGACTGCTACTTCTGGAGAGAGATCTGCAATTGTAAGTATTTACTTCTGGGAATTTTTCTAAATCTTGGGGAAAAAGGAATTCTTTAGATTCAAGCTGATTAATCTGTGAACCCCGTGTATCTATTAAATCAGTCAGGGCTTAGTAGCAGCAAAGAGTTTCAGTTTAAATTTAAAACACAGAAGAGAGCTTTCTGGTTAAATTTAGAACCCAGCAGAGAGCTTCTACTTTAAATTTCATACTCAATCAGGGCCTAGTAGCAGCAAAGAGCTTTAGTTTAAATCAAATCAGAATATAACAGCATAAAAGGCAAAACCGGGTCAGTATTCTTTGAGCAATAAATTATTTTTAGAGACCTTTACAAAGAGGCCTTCTACATAGGGGGCAAGACACCTGTGAAATGTTTTAAATAGGTGTTAAAGCCAGGCAACAGATCAAAAGGCCAGTTTGAAAGACTCCCACTTTCAAGCAAGGACTCTGTTAATCACTCAGGAAATTGGTCACAGCTTACCTCAGAAGCACAGGCATAAATAGTTCAACCAGAGTTCTGTGCTTCTCAGTCTTGAAGGACTACAAAAGTGGACTGCCACTTCTGGAGAGAGATCTGCAATTCTAAGTATTTACTTCTGGGAATTTTTCTAAATCTTGGGGAAAAAGGAATTCTTTAGATTAAAGCTGATTAATCTGTGAACCCAGTGTATTTGTTAAATCAATCAGGGCCTAGTAGCAGCAAAGAGTTCCAGTGTAAATTTAAAACACAGAAGAGAGCTTTCTGGTTAGATTTAGAATCCAAGACTCCCTCTATCCAAGCAAGGGCTGTGGGACTCCCCCTGGAGATTGGTCACAGATTACCTTAGAAGCACAGGACAGGGTACTGTGTAGCAGCCAGCTTTTAATAAGTTTTATTTCCCTCCCTCCCTGGGATAATCATAGCTTTATAGCTGCTTAAACCTCTTAAAGGAAACGAGGTGCCATATTCACTCTCAGATGCAGCTGTTTATTCTCATCAGCATACATTAAGGACCTGAGATTAATTAAATTTCAGGTGAACAAAGTACATTAAACATATTAGGTGCAGTTTTATTAGTATCCCCAGCAAGCCTTAGTAAATAAAGAACTTAAATATCTAATCACATCCTTAAAACGAATATGCCGACAGCAGTCCAGAAGAGAGATGGGGGCTTTCCGGTCTTTTGCATTGAGCATCATATGCATGATTTTCACCCAGTTGGTGAGGGTTCTTACATGTGCACAAGGTGCAAGGAACTCTTTTCTCTCAGGGAACGAGTCCGATCTCTGGAGGCAAGAGTAGCAGACTTGGAAGACATAAGGAAGACAGAGAGGTACATAGACGAGACCTACAGGGATATAGTTCTGAAGTCACACCTTCAGTCTGGCAGCATCCCTGTTGCCATGGAGGAGAGAGGTCACGTGACAGGAAAGCATCACCCTGGAGTGGCAGGAAGTGATCCTATAGCAAGGGCCTGTCCTCCAGGTGATGTAAAACCCTCTCACACCGAGGATGTTTCTCCAGGACCAAGTGCCAATGAGGGAAGGGTTAGGATAGTCGTTATAGTTGGTGATTCGAACATTAGGCATATAGATAGCTGGGTGGCTGGTGGACGTGAGGATCACCTGGTAACATGCCTGCCTGGTGCGAAGGTAGCGGACCTCATGTGCCACCTAGACAAGGTCTTAGATAGTGCTGGGGAGGAGTCTGCTATCTTGGTACAAGTTTGTACCAATGACATAGGAAAATGTGGTAGGGAGGTTCTAGAGGCTAAATCTAAGCTTTTAGGTAGGAAGTTGAAATCCAGAACTTCCAGGGTAGCTTTCTCCAAAATGCTTCCCATTCCACGCGCAGGACCAAAAGGCAGGCAGAGCTCCGGAGTCTCAACGTGTGGATGAGACAATGGTGCAAGGATGAGGGTTTTGGATTTGTTAGGAACTGTGGAATATTCTGGGGAAAGGAGGGGCTTTTCCGAAGGGATGGGCTTCACCTTAACTGGGATGGAACCAGGCTGCTGGCATTAATCTTTAAAAAAGAGACAGAGCAGCTTTTAAACTAGATAAAAGGGGAGAGCCAACAGTTGCCCAAGAGCGCTGGTTCGGAACAATGTATCCTTGAAGGATACTACCAAAAAAATGAAGTTAGGGCACATCAGGAGAGATGTTCCATTAAAGTCAAAGGTAGCCGAAATGCCCTCAAGTACAGAGCAGACAGAGCTTAAAGATTCCAAAGTACCCCTGCCTACCGATAACCAGATTAATATGAATAAAATACAGTCTCTAAAATGTTTGTATGCAAATGATAGAAGTCTAAAAAATAAGATGGGAGAGTTAGAATATACAGAACTAAATGAGAAGTTAGATATGATTGGTATCTCAGAGACATGGTGGAAGGAGGACAACCAGTGGGACACTGTGATACCTAGGTATAAAATATATCGTAATGATAAAGCAGATCAAATTGGTGGAGGGGTTGCGCTCTATGTTAGAGAGGGCATTGAGTCACAAAGGATTAAAGTTTTGCAGGAAACAAAATTCGCTGTAGAATCTCTATGGATTGAAATTCCATATAAAAAGGGGAAGGCGATGGCAGTGGGGGTGTACTATCGACCGCGTGGCCAGAATGAACAAATGGATGATGAAATACTCAAAGAAATCAGGGAAGCTAAAAAAAGTTGCAGAACGGGAATAATAATGGTGATTTCAATTACACCGGTATTGACTGGGTTAGTGTCACGGCAGGACATGCTAGGGAGATAAAGTTTCTAGATTAAATAAATGACTTGGAGCAGCTGGTTCATGAATCGACCAGAAGGGAAGCCATTTTGGACTTAGTCCTTAGTGGAACACCAGATCTGGTGCAAGAGATAAGGGTGATGGGGCCACTTGGCAATAGTGATCATAGCATGATCACGGTTGATTTAATTAATGGAGGAGGGACGGTAAGGAGATCTGCATTACTACCTTTTAACTTTAGAAAGGGAGACTATGATAAAATGAGGAAAACAGTTAAGAAAAAACTAAAAGGAGCAGGCGCAAAGGTTAAAGACTTACATCAAGCTTGGGTGTTGTTTAAAAATACTATCTTGGAAGCCCAGACCAGCTGTATTCCATGCTTTAAGAAAAGTGGAAGGAAGTCCAAAAAACTGCCAACATGATTTAAAGGTGAGGTCAGAGAGGCTGTTGTTGCAAAAAAAGCATCTTTCAGGAAATGGAAAAAAAGAGCCAAATGACAAAAACTGGAAACAGCACAAGCACCGGCAAGTTAAATGCAAGGCATTGATAACGCAGGCAAAGAGAGAATTAGAGAATTTGCTGTGGAAGCAAAAACGCATAATAAAGACTTTTTCAAGTGCATTCATAGCAAAAGACCTGTGAGAGAGTCAGTTGGACCATTAGATGATAGAGGGGTAAAAGAGGCAGTAAGAGGGGCAAGGCTATAACAGAGTGAATGAATGAATTCTTTGCTTCGGTTTTTACTGAGGAAGATGTAGGGCTATTACCCATGACTGAAGTGGTATTTAAAGGTGATATTGCAGAAGAATTGAAAGAAATATCACTACACCGGGAAGATGTATTACAACTATTTGATAAACTGAAGAGTAGCAAATCACCTGGACCGGATAGTATACATCCAAGGGTGTTGAAAGAACTGAAATATGAGACTGAAGACCTGCTATTAGTAATCTGTGAACTATCATTAAAATCATCTGTAATACCTGAAGATTGGAGGATCGCTAATGTAACGCCAATTTTTAAAAAGGGTTCAGTGGTGATCCTGGAAACTACAGACCGGTGAGCATGACATCAGTACTGGGAAAAAGGGTAGAAACCATAATAAAGAACAGAATTATTCAGCATGTAGATAGTCACTTCTTTTTTCGGAGCCAGATACGCGTGTCTATTTAAACACTCTTTAGAACGACAAAAGAGTTTGCAATTAGGGCATCTCTGTTGTACACCAACATTATTTGCAGACGTTAGTGTCAAACAAAGACAGCACCACAATGTGCAATTATGATCGTGACTGTACGGTTTCTGACATTAACTACAGAAGTTGTGCTCCCCATAGAATTTTTTGACATCGGTTATACCATAGAAATGGTCATCGTGTAGCAACAAGAACACAGTCTTAGGGAACACAGGTCTGTCTGATGTCTTAAAACAAACCCATGAATTTTTGTAAAGCACAACGCGTATGTTTATCTTTAAATGCTGTTCAAATATTGCTACATCATCGAGCATGACTTTTCTATGTACCGGCCACCCCAATTCATTATGTAGTTTTTTAGCACCTTCTAACAATTCGACATCTGTCATTTTTACCTGTGACATGAGGGCCGTGAGGCTACTTGCAAAACACAGGTTATTATCAGTGTTGTTCAAGTCCATCAAATACATCCTTTTCTTATGAATAATATGGCCAAACAGTATAGTCTTTAAGACCCTACAAACTCCCCCACCCCGATTTCTTATGACAACTACAACAACATGGAATATATCACAAACCTGGATTTCTCTGTGACTCTGAAGGAGTTTAGCGATCTGATTTAAGAAATCGTCAGCGTCTAATGCTTCGGGGGTTTAACTTTCCAGAATACAAGGAATTGTGAAAAAGAGATGAGTGTAGATGCACCTGTACATAATCACCGGGTGAAACCCTGCTGCTAACCTCATCCAGAATATGTTGAATACCTTGCCGAATGGCGAATTGAGCCTCAGATAATGATGTTACCCTGTCTAAATTAATAAACCAAAATTCCTCTGAATAAATTACACCATTAAACTTGTCCAATTTACGATCCCACCTTTTCACAAACTGAACATAGCTAACTGGTTCTGATTCTTTAGTGGGGCCTAATGCAAGATTATTTGCTCTGTCCTCTGAAACACTGTGATCAAAGACACAGCTTTCACCACGCCCTCCATATTCTGTACCGGCGTGTGTAGATTCACTGGCCGAAAAACTTTCGCTGTGTGATCTTTTCCTGTTAGACTTCGCTCCCATAGCCGTTGGTTTTCCAACATTTTCTCGATCTGAAAAAGAAAAACGTAGGGGCTAATACTTTTTTTTTCTTTTATAGCGGCCTTAAAATTTAGGAGCTGGATAAAACCGGAATACTCACGATTCTGCTTGTCTTTTGGTTTTCTGTAAGGTGCCGTCTGTTGATTAGGCTGGTCATCTTGTTTTGTAGCATCTTCTTGGTCTAAAATAAAAAAGATTAAAGGTTGAGGCTGTCCTCTGAAACACTGTGAGACACATTATAAAGAGCATAGCTGCTGGAAAAATTAAAAACCACCGGACATACCTTTTAACTTTCTTTGCTGCCTTCTTTTTGTAAGAGAGAGTTTATTTGCAACCCCCCTTTTTCTGCTCCTATTTTTTAAAGACAATTATAAGAGACAGAAACATTACATAGCCAACAATATTTTTAAAAAGTAAGGCACATATCTACTCACCATGTCTGAAGAGGAGTTGCAAGCTGTAGAGAGACTATGTGATCTTTTCTGGCTGCTGAAATGTATTGGATCTCATAATCTTATTATATGATCTGGCTAATTCACAATGCCTTTTTTTTTCGCAGACAGTACATTGTAATAGATGCTATATATTGTGTATGTGGCTAATACACATTCCCCCCCATTTCCCAGACGCCTTAATTGGCTTTTAGTTCTACAACAGAGCTCTGCACATTCTTATCTTATGGCCTATTATTTAGGACACACCTAGATGCCCCATTGTTTTTCCAGACAACCCATTGTAGGTTTAATTAACTAAGCATTCCTAAAACACACCACACAAAACTGTAGGTTCGAAATGTTTTATTGCAAATAAAATGTTTTCATCTTGTGATATGATTTATTTGCGCATTACAAGTTTAAAAAAATAAAAAATAAAGGTATACATATAATTTTTGTTCATCTGTATGTTCAACTAATAGATTCTGGAAATACATACATTTTCTTTCATTTTATGATCAACAATCATGGCAACATTTTTTAAAGAATGATCTATAATCTCTGTCACTGATTAAACCTTCTACTAGCTCTATATCACAGTTTGCTGATCTAAGCAAAATATTGAGCAGTTGTCCTGGATTTCTACTGATATTAAAATCTCTGATGAGTTCAAACAAAAAATTCAAATTTTCATAAACTAGGGCAGTTGCTTTCATTTTATGACCAACAATCGTGGCAATATTTACAATAGGTCCTAGACACAACCTGTTACAAGTTTTATGGATTTTCTGTTGTATTTTCTTGTGTCAGACAATCATGATGTCTTTGCCCTGGAGCATGTATTACACAAGCTGCACAGTCTCTATGCATAACATTTGAACTCAGGTCCCTCTCTCTGAATTTCAGTCTGAACTTATACAGTGTTTGCCAGAATATTTCTCTCTAACCATGAGGTCTTAAAAGCAAAATTCTATCACATGGACAGCAGTGGTTTCTCTAACAAAAGATGTGTTAATTGAGGTTTAACATTTGTAAAGAAAAGCTTCTACCCTATCTGTGCCTCTGTGAAAAGCCCTGTGCTGTGTTAAGAATCTTTTGTGAGAAATAAGAACTGGGGCAGTGGGAGAGAGAAAAGCATTTTTTGTTTTCCAGGGGTTCCTGCTTTTTGCAGATGTAAACATTAACCAGAAGCAAAACACATTTCCAGAGTCAGTCATTCTCTTACCTCTGCTGATCCTAGTTTGCTTGGTGTTCCAAAAAGAGCCATTTTTTTCTTTTTGAATCTCTGTGTTAAAATGTTCCCCTTACACACAGGACACACAGCCCTTACACCAGGAGCATGCTCAGAACACCTGGAGCATGCTCAGAACAGACCTCCTGTTTCAACCAATCACGTGTTACTACACCCTAGAGAGGAATGTTCAGACTTGTCTCTCAGTATTGGTTTTTTCAAAGCCACTAAAAAATAGCTGTGGCTGTGTTTGAACTCAGCTCTCTCTCTCAAAAAAAAAATAGCTGTATTAGGGGGATTTGAACTCAGGTCTCTCTCTCTCTGAATTTCAGTCTGAACTTACACTGTGTTTGCCAGAATATTTCTTTCTAACCATGAGGTCTTAAAAGCAAAATTCTATCACATGGATAGCACTGGTTTCTCTAACAAAAGATGTGTTAACGGAGGTTTAACATTTGTAAAGAAAAGCTTCTACCCTGTCTGTGCCTCTGTGAAAAGCCCCTGTGCTGTGCTTGCTAAGAATCTTTTGTGAGAAAAAGAACTGGGGCAGTGGGAGAGAGAAAAGCATTTTTTTTGTTTTCCAGGGTTCCTGCTTTTTGCAGATGTAAACATTAACCAGAAGCAAAACACATTTCCAGAGTCAGTCATTCTGCTTCCGCTGAGGTCATCGGAAAAGGACACGGCCCTTTTCTGATGACACCCTGTTTTCAGTGATGTCAGCAAAAAGGGACAGTCCATTTCTGATGATGCCCTGTTTCCGGTGATGTCATTTCCGATGATGTAGGCAGGGGCGTGGTTGAGGGTGTGAGGCTGTGGGTGTGGCACAAACCCGGAAGTGGGTGCTGATTGGCTAATGCCATATTGTGGGGAGGGGCGTGGGTGTGGCACAAACCCGGAAGTGGACGCTGATTGGATGATGTCATCCTTGGGGCAGGGTGGAGGCATGTCAAGTGGGGCGGTGGCCGGACGCTGATTGGTACCTGTCAACAGTTTGGGGGCGGGAGTGGGTGGGGCTAATTCACCATTCACTTCTATGGGAGGGGCGTGGCCTAAGGCGGGACATACACCGGAAGTGAACGCTGATTGGCTCCTGTTATCCTTATCTCACCTGTCAATCAGTTTTCACCTGTCAATCAGTTTGACGAGTAGTGTACCCATTATACTACTGACCTCAAAAAGGGAATAACGAGTGAGGTTATGAAATCTGCAGATGACTCAAAAATATTTAAAGTTGCTAAAACCCAAGAGGATTGTGGAAAATTGCAAGAGGATCTTGATAAATTGGAAGACTGGGCATCCAAATGGCAGATGAAATTTAATGTGGACAAGTGAAAAGTTATGCACCTAGAAAAGAACAACCCAAACTATGGCTACATGATGCCAGGTTCCACATTAGGAACCACCACCCTGGAAAAAGATTTAAACGTCATCGTGGATAACATGTTAAAACCCTCCGCCCAATGTGCAGCGGCAGCCAAGAGAGCAAATAGAATGCTAGGTATCATAAGGAAAGGAATGGAAAATAAAACAAAGAATATTATAATGCTTCTGTATTGTTTTATGGTGCGACCGCACCTTGAATATTGTGTGCAATTCTGGTTGCCGTATCTTAAAAAGGATATTGTATTATTAGAAAAGGTACAGAGAAGAGCCACCAAAATGGTAAAGGGGATGGAAGGATATTCCTATGAAGAGAGGCTAAGAAAGGTTAGGGTTCTTCAACCTGGAAAAGAGACGACTGAGGGGAGATATGATAGAGGTCTATAAATTAATAAATGGAGTGGAACGGGTAAACATAGATCGATTGTTTATGTCATCTGAATATGAAAGGACTAGGGGGCATGCAATGAAGCTACAGAGTAACCTATTTAAGACTATTAAGAGAAAATATTTTTTCACTCAACGTGTAGTCAAACTCTGGAATTTGCTACGGGAGGATGTAGTAAGAGCTGTCAGTATAGCTGGGTTTATAAAAGGTTTGGAGAAGTTCCTGGAGGAAAGGTCCATAAACCATTATTAAAAGGGACCTGGGATATCACTGCTCGACTCAATATGAGCATTGAGGAACCTGTGTCTTTTGGGGAGAGTGCTAGATACTTATGACCTATATTGGCCACTGTTGGAAACAGGATACTGGGCTTGATGGACCTTGGTCTGACCCAGTATGGCATATCTTATGTTCTTATGAAGTCCAGTGTTGCTAGATGGTATTTGAGATGAATAGATTGTTGTTCTTGCAGAATTCTGTATCTTTTTAGCTTCATTTCTATTGCCAAGCCTATATTTTCCAACCACTTTGCCTCCATCTTTGTTCCCAACTTTTGCATTTCAGTTCCCTCTCTATCAGTATACTTTTTTGCATGTTCTGTCAATTTCAGTTTGTGCTTGTTCATAGAACTGATCAACTGTGTTCTCTTCTGCATCTGTCGTTTCTGCATATACCTGAATAATAGTTGCATTGATGGTCATTCCTCATACAGGAACAGGAATTAAGCGTTCACTGACTACAATGCATTTTATTACAGTTCTTGCAAGTTTTTTAAAATTATAAACGCAATACCATTTTTTTAAATTTATCTTTCATTTCCGGTGTAATATACCATATGATCATCAGATTCAAAGTACCCGATGCCTATCCATTTCAGTTCATTGTCACCAGCAGATTGAGATTTACATGTTCCATTTCAGTCTTGACCACCTCTAGTTTCCCTTGGTTTATGCTTTGTACATTCCTCTACAACGGTGGTTCTCAACCCAGTCCTTTGGTACCTCCAGGCAAGTCAGGTTTTCAGGAAATCCATAATGAATATGCATAAGATAGATTTGCATGCACTGCTTCTATTGTATGCAGATCTATCTCATGCATATTCACTGTGGATACCCTGAAAACCCAACTGGACTAGGGGTACCAGAGGACAGAGTTGAGAACCACTGCTCTACATGATGGAACAAACTCCCAAATAGTTTGAGGAAGGAACAAAATCTCTTAGCATTTAGGAAAGCCCCCAAACCTTTTTGTTTCCTAAATCAGATATAGAGGCGCAGCAAGGGTAGAACCCACTCTGTTGGGCGGCGATGGGGGGAAGAGATACAGATCCTATTTATACAGTTTTTTTAATGTTTTTTAGGATCTTGCATGACCATTATTTTTATGGATTGTACATCGCCTTGGATAAATGAATAAATAAATAAATATTCCAATATGTAAGATATCTTTACAGGTTCTGGCTCTCATTTTATGTAGAGCTACATCAACATTAATACCTGTTCCACTCCATCAGCTATCAGACATCCTGAGGGCTTTGTTGCAAAACTGGACAACTTTACCACTTTGACCCAGAGAAAAGTGGTATATAAGCCCAGCTAAATAAAATAAAAAAATAAATACCATAAGAATGAAATTGGAAGTCAAATACCTAGGCTTAATAATAGACCAGAAGCTAAATTTTCAAGCATACATAAAGAAAACAACCAAATCTGTTTACCACAAACTAAGGACCCTTAAGAACCTTCGCTCCCTCCTAACACCAGAAATATTTCAGACTGTATGCCAAGCTATATTTACACCCATTGTGGACTATTGTAATATTGTTTATCGTGGTCTTCCCAAGAATGCATTACTCCCAGTGCAGATGGCACAGAACACCACAGCAAGAATAATCCAAGGAACTTCTCGTCTAATGCACATCACCCCAGTACTAAAGCAACTTCACTGGCTCCCCATCTCAGCAAGAATAAAGTACAAAGCTCTTATCACTACATTCAAGATCTTATACAAAGAATCAGCAGATTGTCTCTATCCCCTCCTTTCACAACATAAGAATGACAGACTGCAGAGACATACCTCAATTAACCTCCTCTCAGTTCCTACTCAAAAAGTACTGACCATTCAAACTACTTGTAATTGTGCATTCTCCCTCTTTGACCCAACTATATGGAATTCCTGACCACCAGACCTTTGAGGATGCACTGACCTGTCAGAATTTAGGAAGAAGCTGAAAACATATCTTTTCAAGAATACTACATGCGCCCATATCATTAGAACTCCAAACTAATGTACCCTAGTCCATCTAATTACTGAAATCCCAGGGTCACACAATGTAAATAGTTGATCTTTTGTTAATTCCTCAATGAACATAGTTTACTCCTATGTTAAATCAATTATTATTTATTTATTATTACTATGTTCCATTTATTGTAAAACAGTGTGCACCTCATGACTTGTTAAAGTGTTATGATAGAAGAAAGGCGGTATAAAAATAGTTAAAAATAATAATTAATAGTAATAATAATAACTACTTTATAATTGCTGGCCATACTCTTCAACTCTTCTCCAGTAGTCTCTTGAGTTCTTCTGACCCGGGGGTACTCATCTTCCAGCATTATACTGTAATTTGTTTTGTTGTAACTATTCATTGGGTTTTCATGGCAATATATGACGGTAGATTGCCTGGCCTTTCTTCTGCGCAGGTAATGTCAGTGTCGTTGCTGTTGTCTCAGAAATGTGAATCTCTGCAACCTACACTGTCCCATACTGCTCTGCCCAGATGGGTGGTTTGTCTTAGTCTGGCACCTCAGCTGAGACCTGTTCATCTTGGGAGACCCTGCAGGTAGTTAAGCTATCGATAGCGTTGCTCTCAGCATCATTGGCGCAAACAAGCCCTTGCAGCAGCCCAAGCCGCAAACCAAGCGAGGGTATATCTGAATAAACAAAGAAATTTTACCATGTTCTGTTTACTGTCTTTATTAATAGACAACTGAAAATTTAGCTGTTAAGCTATGTCCTAACTGGCTTTAATGAAACACAAAGAGGCCAATATTAAACAGTGGTGGCCAGCCTGAATAATTTATTTATTTAGCAATGCTTATATACTGCTTTTCACCAGGTCCAAGTGGTGTACATTCAGGTATGGAATATATTCCCTTTGTCTCCAAAGGGCTCACAATCTATGTTTTGTACCTGCATAGAACTATTACCCATTGCCTGCATAGAACTGCTATCCACTGCCTGCGTAGTACTGTTTCCCAGTGTTTACATAGAACTGCTACCCTGTGCTTGCACAGAACTTGTTGCCCATTACCATTGCTCCACATCACATTGTCCTCCTCATCCTCCCCAACTGCCTCCCCTCCTACCAACACCCCTCCCTCCTCTTCCCCTTACCCCCTACCCTCCTCACTTCGCCCTCCATTCTCTCCCCTCACCTAGCATCTGCTCTTGAGCTTCAGCACACCATTCCCCGCATTCAACCAACCCCTCTCTCTCTAAGGCAACCCCACCCTTGCTTCCGCCGTACCGTCTCTGCTTTACCACGCTCTCTACTACTCCTTCTCCTTCTCTCATCAGGCAACATCAACCCTAACCCTGGCCCCCCTCGATTTTCTTCTCACACTAACAAGAGTTCCTCACGTACCTTATCTAATCTCATCCACATCCCGCTTCTCCCCTCTTCCACCCTCCCTCACTCATCCCCCAATCTCTCATACAGAGATATCAACCCCAATCTTATCTCCAAAAAGAAATACTCACATAACCTAACTGATACCAGCAATATCATCCCTCACTCGTCCCCCATTTCCCTTCTCTCAAGTCCCTCTTGCAGGGCACACACATCCAAATGTATCCACCCACATCCTGTTCCCTCTAAATCTCTGCACTTCTCTAGGAATAAAGCCTCACATTACTCTGATAAGAAATCCTCACGTAACTTATCTAACCTTATCCACATCCCTCTCCTTCCTCCCTCCACTCTCTCGTTCTCATGTGCCCTATGGAATGCATGCTCAGTCACTAGCAAACTTCCTTTTACCCATGATCTCTTTATCTCTAATGCCCTACACCTTCTCGCCCTGACTGAGACCTGGATCCCCCCAGATGACACCGTGTCCATTGCTTCTCTCTGCTATGGGGGTTACCAGTTCTCCCATACACCTCGATCTACTGGTCGTGGTGGTGGTGTTGGTCTCCTACTTTCTCCCTCCTGCCAATTCCAACCTCTGCTGCTACCTCAGTCACCCTTCCCCCTCTCCTTTGAAGTCCACTCCATTCACCTCCTCCTACCACTTCCCCTCTGTGTTGCTGTTATTTATCGCCCACCCAACAAACCCCAATCAACCTTCCTCACCGACTTTGACTCCTGGCTCTCCGCCTTTCTGGATCCCTCTTCCCCCACTCTTATTCTTGGCGACTTCAACATTCACGTCGACAACCCCTCCGACCTCCATGCCTCAAAATTCCTTGCTCTCATCTCCTCCTATGACTTCCAACTCTGCTCCACTGCCCCCACCCACATACACGGCCACTGCCTTGACCTAATGCTCTTCTCCAATTCCGCTCCCTCAAACTTCCGCAACTCAATCCTTACCTCATCTGACCTTTTAACCTTTACTCTTCAGTTTCCATCATATCAACCTCGTCCTGTCTCATCTGACCTATTTAGAAACCTCAATAATATTGATCCCCTGACTCTCTCTTCCACCATTTCTCCATCTCTCTCCTCCATTATATCCTCCAAGTCCGTCGATGAGGCACTATCTTCCTACAATGCTATACTCTCCTCAGCCCTTAACACTCTTGCCCCACCAACCCCACGTCAAGTCAAACGATCTATTCCCCAGCCCTGGCTTTCACCCACAACCCGTTATCTATGCACCTGCGCACGTTCCGCCGAGCGTGCTTGGTGCAAATCCCGCTCCCAGGAGGACCTTCTACATTTCAAATTCATACTTGGCTCCTTCCAGTCAGCCATAGCACTTATTTTATTTATTTATTTATTTATAGTTCTTCTATACTGCACTCTTTTCCATCAGCGCGGTTCACATTAAACAAGAATTCTCATTACAAGCAACAGGCTGTTGTGAGTTTACATATAACAGGAGAGTTCAACTGGGATTATAACTTTGGGAAACTTTGTACATATTCGATATGAACCTATATACAATGAATAGCATTTATTATTAACATCTTGAGTAAATCAGGTATTTACAATTTTACAATTTTTACTATGAGGGCTTGGAATGCGTTAGAGGGTTGTTGATGTGCCTTGGGAGAAGTGTAGAAGGAAGAGGTGGTGTTTTATGGCTTTTCTGAATTGCTTGAGGTCCGTAATTGCTCTGATGGTGGGAGGTAGGTTATTCCAGCTTCTGGGTGCGTAGTATGCGAATGCCCTGTCTGTTGTTGAACGTGTGCATTTTATGGCCTCAGGTGGTGTAACCAGGGTATTTGCAGCTACTGATCTCCTGGATCTGATGTTGGGAGTGTGATTGAGGAGGTTTGAGATTGATGAAGGGGCTATATTGTTGAGGGCTTTAAAGGTCATTAGAAGGGCTTTATAGGCAATTCTGCAGTTTATGGGGAGCCAGTGTAGTTCCATTAGGATGGGGGTGATATGGTCGCTCTTTGAGGCTCCGTATAGAACCCGGGCTGCAGCATTCATGGCTAGTTGTAGTGTATTTAGGGTGTTTTTTGGGAGACCATGTAGTATTATGTTCGCATAGTCGAAGTGGGGTGTGACTATTGCTTGGAATATGGTCCTGAAGCTGTCTGGGTCAAGCATATTTTTCAGATGACGCAGGGTCCTTATCTTGAAATAAATGGTTTTAACCGTATGGTTGATATGTTCTTTAAAGTCCAGTCGATGGTCCAGTACTACTCCAAGGTATCTTATGGAGGGCTTGATTGGGAGGTCTGCGTCTCGTACTTTTAGGGTCTCAGGGGGTGAGAATTCTCTGTTCTTCGTGACTATCAGTACCTCGTTTTTTTTATAGTTTATCCGCATATTCTGGGAGAGGAGCCAGTCTGCTATAGCGTTAAAGCAGTCAACTAATGTTGTGTAAACTGGGAGCGTGACATTGATTGGTGTGAATATTAGCACATCATCTGCATAGATTAGCGAGGATATGCCAAAGGAGCAAGTGATATCGCATAGAGGCTGCATGTAAATATTAAATAGCAGCGCTGATAGGGATGAGCCCTGAGGTACTCCTTGTTTTAGTTGGAAAGGTTCTGAGGTGCCTGCAACTGTCCTAACTTGTTGCAAGCGATCTTCCAGGTATGACTTGCACCATTTCCATGCTAGCCTGTGGATTCCCTTGTTATATAGTCGGGTTAGAAGTATTTCGTGGTCCACGGAGTCAAAAGCTGCAGAGATGTCGAGGAAAATTAGTGCAAAGCCCTTTTTGGTGTCATCTATCCCACTGATGAGTGTATTGGATAAGGTTGTCAGCAGTGTCTCCACTCCGTGAGCTTCCCTGAATCCATGCTGACTTGGATCGAGCGGTGAGGAGGTGTCTATGTGTTGTTGGATCTGATTGTTGGTTACTTTCTCAATTATTTTGGATAGTAGAGGTATACTAGAGATCGGGCGGTATGATTCTTCTCTTGTTGGGTCTATTTGATTGTTCTTTAGCAGAGGTCTTATGGAGGTCTGCTTTAGGGCCGATGGGAAGATGCCTGTTGAGAAGGACATGTTTATTATTTCTGCTATGATTGGGCTGAAGTCGGAGCGCATAGCTCTTATCCAGTGTGCTGGGCAGGGGTCATTAGGTGCTTGCCAAACAAGACTATTACATCCACCTGACCAACTCCCTGGCTTCTGATCCTTGTCGTCTCTTTAACACCCTCAATTCTCTCCTCAAAGTCCCCCTGCCCCCAGTCCCGCCCTCCCTTTCTGCCCAATCCCTAGCCAACTACTTTCATGACAAGATCCACAAGATTACCCCCCAATTCCCCACCCCTCATCTACCTCCCCCGTCCCTATTCTCCCCCCATCCGTACTTCCTCTGCTACCCTCTCCTCCTTCCCTCTGATCTCTGAAGAAGAAACCGCACTCCTTCTTACCTCCTCCAAACCCACCACATGTTCATCTGACCCTATCCCCACCTATCTCCTACACCCCATCTCCTCCACCATTGTACCCACCATCTCTCATATCCTCAACTATTCACTCTCTACTGCAACTGTCCCTGTTGACTTCAAACATGCTGTTGTCACACCTCTCCTCAAGAAACCCTCACTTGATCCCACATGCCCTTCTAACTATCGACCCATCTCCCTCCTTCCCTTCATATCCAAACTACTAGAACGTGCAGTCCACTGCCGCTGCCTCGACTTCCTCACCTCCCGGGCCCTCCTGGACCCACTACAATCCGGCTTCTGTCCCTTACATTCCAATGAAACAGTTCTCGCAAGAGTCTCCAATGACCTATTCCTGGCTAAATCTAAGGGCCTCTACTCTATCCTCATTCTTCTTGACCTCTCCGCTGCCTTTGACACCGTTGACCACACTCTTCTCCTCACCACCTTCTCCTCGCTTGGCTTCAAGGACTGGTACTGTCCTGGTTCTCCTCCTACCTCTCCCATCGCTCATTCAGTGTATGCTCTGGCGGCTCCTCCTCCTCCCCTATCCCACTCCACGTAGGTGTACCCCAAGGATCAGTCTTGGGCCCCCTCCTTTTCTCTCTCTACACCCAAGCCCTTGGCGTGCTTATCTCCTCCCACGGTTTTCAGTACCATCTTTATGCCGATGACTCCCAAATCTTTCTCTCTACACCTACTATTTCTCCAGCAACCCAGTCCAAGATCTCTGCCTGCCTCTCCGATATCGCTGCCTGGATGTCTCTTCGCCGATTGAAACTGAACATGGCTAAGACTGAACTCCTTATCTTTCCCCCCAATTCCTCCCCTCCTCTTCCCCTTTTCTCAGTCTATGTGGACGGAGCTACTATCTTTCCTGTTCCCTCGGCCCGCAACCTAGGGGTTATCTTTGACACCTCTCTCTCCTTCTCCGCACATATCCAGCATGTAGCTAAGACCTTGCGGTTCTTCCTCTTCAATATTGGCAAAATCCGCCCCTTCCTCTCTGAACACACCACCAAAACGCTAATCCACTCCTTAATCTCCTCTCGCCTTGATTATTGCAAACTACTCCTTGCTGGTCTCCCCATCAGCCACCTCCTCCCCCTTCAATCTATACAAAATCATGCGGCTTGATTAATCTTCCGCCAGTCTCGTCACGCCCACATTACTCCTCTTCTCAAGTCGCTTCACTGGCTCCCTGTCCAGTTCCACATCCAATTCAAACTTCTCCTAAAGACCTATAAATGCATTCACTCTGCGGCCCCTCCATACCTCTCATCTCTGATATCTCCCTACATCCCCTCTTGGAACCTGTGTTCCACAAGCAAATTACTTCTATCTATGCCATTCACCTGCACCGCTAACTCCCGACTTCGCTCCTTTCACCTTGCTGCACCTCACGCCTGGAACAGCCTACCTGTGTCTATACGCCAGGCACCCTCCCTGGCCCTCTTCAAATCCAGGTTGAAGACTCACCTCTTCACCGTCGCTTTCAGATCCTGACTTCTATCCTTATTCTATCTTAACCCCCGTCAACTCTCACGACCATAATGTATTGACCATATTGTGCCTTGCACTATTCCGACCTATACTCTGTAATGTTCTCACTAGATTGTAAGCTCCGATGAGCATGACTCTGACGGGCAGGGACTGTCTCTTGTATTCTGGCTAACTCTTGTTAGTTAGCTGTACAGTGCTGCGTGTGTGGTGCTCTATAAGTGATGAATAATAGTAGTAGGTGATGGAGGGTTAAGTGGCTTGCCCAAAGAGTGCCTGTTGGACTAGAAACCCCAGTCCCTCCAGCCTGAGGTTGCTGCCCTCCAGCAGGATTTGAACCCCCAGTCCTCTGGCCTGAGGCAACTTGCCCCACCTCTAGGCCACTCCTCCCCAAATAATCTAGCTGGCCTTTGCCAATTTAAATTAGACCCAGATATTCAATGCCGGGGTCATATCTGGTCACTAGCATAGAATATCTGGTTTTACTCGGACAGCATTTAGGTAATCAGACAGCAGTGACATTCAACCACTGCCCATTTAGTTAAATCAGCTAAAGTTAGGCCTATCTTTTAGATGCCTAACATTAGCCAGTTTAATTTAACTGACCAGAGGCTGAATATTGACCCTGGCTGGTTAACTGGAGTGCCACCCCTGGAATGCCCCCAGAATGCCCCAATTCCACGTAGTTAGCATCATGGTGTGCAGCAGCAGCATTATGAGAGGATATTCAGGGTCATAAAAGGACTATGTGCTGCTGAATATCCCACTCACTGGGTTTAATGCAGTTATAAGGTCTGCTAACTGCATTAATCCTTTTCAATATGCTCCCCCTAGAATTCATAATTTTAATCTAAATCTCCCCTTTCCTCAAGTCTTTGAGATAATTTCCCAGCAGGTCAAAACTCACAAATGCAAATTCCTTTCCTGCCTCAGCACTTCTTCAGGATTCTGTCTCTGATAATAGTTTGGATCACTAGGAAGTGCCTGACAGTTCCTGAAGCATAATTCCATTCCTTGATACCATGGACAAGCAGTAGATTTACCATGTCTACCTTGCTAGTAATGATTTTTCTCCAGAAATGTCTCTAAATCCCTTTTAAGTCTAGTTACATTGCATAAAAATCGACTAGTAATCCCGCCAGTCTCTACCTGTAACTTGCTGTCTGTATCCTTCCCTTAAGAACATAAGAAATGTCATGTAGGGTCAGACCAAGGTCAATTAAGTCCAGTATCCTGTTTCCAGCAGTGGCCAATCCAGGACACAAATACCTGGGAGGTGCCCAAAAACGTACACAGGTTCCATAATGCTTGTCCCGGGGCAAACAGTGGATTTCCCGGGTCCTCTTTAATAATTGTTTATGGACTTTTCCTCCAGGAACTTGTCCAAACCTTTTTTAAATCCAGCTACACTAACAACTTTTACTACATCCTTTGGTAACGAATTCCAGAGTTTGATTAAGCGTTGAGTTAATACTGAGGCATTATAATATCCTCTGTTTTATTTTCCATTCTTTCCTTATGATACCTAGCATTCTATTTGCTCTCCTGGCTGCCGCTGCACACTAGGCGGGGAGTTTTAACATGTTATCCATGATGACGTCTAAATCTTTTTCCTGGGTGGTGGTTCCTAATGTGGAACCTTGCATCGTGTAACCATTCCTATTTATTAATATCTGCTTGCAATTTTTCACAATCCTCTTATGTTTTAACAACTTTGAATAATTTTGTGTCATCTGCAAATTTGATTCCCGTACTCGTTATTTCCATTTCCAGGACATTTATGTTTAAAAGCAGTGGGCCCAGCACAGATCTCTGGGGTACTCCACTCTTCATCCATGCTCCCTGACTCTATACGCTATACCTTATCTATCCCCTCCTGTAAGTCTTTATCTCCTCTCTGCTATCTCTTTCCTATGATGATTTATAGTTCCTTTCTATCTGTGATGTTAGTTTGTTACTGTAAACCGAGGTTCCCAAACTTGGGGTCACATTATCAGTGGATGGGGGTCACAGAAACATTTCCCTTTTCCCATTTCTCTGGACTTTCACTGTTTTCTAAGCCAAGTTACCTGTTGTCATGTGGTCCGTGAGCCAGCGAATATTCATAGGCCGTTGACCTCTCCTGGGTAAGCTTCCTGTTAGACAGGAAACCCATGCTGAGTACTGGGGTCTGTAAGCACACACTGCACACTGACACAAGGGACCCTGTGCCGACTGCTGCTGTTGAAGCCACTGTCTTCCTGCTTTTAGATGAATGGCAGGAGGGGAAGGAAGCTAGAGATCTGCCAGCTTGATTTCACCATCATCTGTGCTCAGGTGAATTTTCAGTTTTTAAAATCGGGTCATATGGGATAAAAGCTTGAAAAGCATGGCTCTAAAGGTAACAAATTATACATACACTAAAGAAATACTTTCTTCTATAGGAACATGTCCTGGTTCCAATGGTATTTGTTTAGACACATCTAATCATAAGAACATAAGATATGCCATACTGGGTCAAACCAAGGTCCATCAAGCCCAGTATGCCGTTTCCAACAGTGGCCAATCTAGGTCATAAGTACTTAGCAGCTTCCCTAAAAGACACAGGTTCCACAATTCTTGTACTGGAGTAAGCAGTGGATATCCTGGGTCCCCTTTAATAATGGTTTATGGACCTTTCCTCCAGGAACTTGTCCAAACCTTTTTTAAACCCAGCTACACTAACAGCTTTTACTACATCCTCCGGTAATGAATTCCAGAGTTTGATTATGCGTTGTGTGAAAAAATATTTTCTCTTATTTGGGTTACACTGTAGCTTCATTGCATGCCCCTTAGTCTTTCTATATTTTGATAGCATAAACAATCGATCTATGTTTACCATTCCATTCATTAATTTATGGACCTCTATCATATATCCCCTCAGTCATCTCTTTTCCAGGTTAAAGAGCCCTAACCTTTTTAGCCTCTCTTCATAGGGATATCCATCCATCCCCTTTACCATTTTGGTGACTCTTCTCTATATCTTGTCTAATAACACTATATCCTTTTTAAGATACAGCAACCAAAACTGCACACAATATTCAAGGTGCGGTCACACCATGGAAAAATTCAGAGGCATTATAATATCCTTTGTTTTATTCTCCATTCCTTTCCTTATGATACCTAGCATTCTATTTGCTCTCTTGGCCGCTGCTGCACACTGGGCGGAGGGTTTCAATGTGTTATCTACGATGGCGCCTAAATCTTTTTCTTGGATGGTCTTTATCCTAATGTGGAACCTTACATTGTGTAACCATAGTTTGGGTTGTTCTTTCCTAGGTGCATAACTTTGCACTTCTCCACATTAAATTTCATCTGCCATATGGGTGCCCAGTCTTCCAGTTTATCAAGGTCCTCTTGCAATTTTTTACAATCCTCATGGTTTTTAACAACTTTGAATAATTTTGTGTCATCAACAAATTTGATTATCTCACTTCTTATTCCCATTTCCAGGTTATTTATGAATATGTTAAAAAGCAGCAGACCCAGCACAGATTCCTTGGGTACTCCACTATTCACCTTTCTCCATTGGGAAAATTGGCCATTTAACCCTACTCTCTGCTTTCTATCTTTTAACCAGTTCCTTATCCACAATAGTACACAGCCTACTATCCCATGGCTTTTTAATTTCGCCAAAAGTATCTGATGAGGGACCTTGTCAAAGGCTTTCTGAAAATCCAGATACTTTATATCAACCAACTAACTTTGTCTACCTGTTTATTCACACCTTCAAAAAATCATAAGAGATTAGTAAGACAAGACCTTCCTTGGCTAAAGCCATATTGGCTGTCTCTCATTAAGCCATGACTATCTACATGTTCAGTAATTTTGTTTTTTATAATGGTTTCTACTATTTTTCCCAATACTGATGTCAGGCTGACCGGTCTGTAGTTTCCTGGATCATCCCGGAACCCTTTTTAAAAATTGGTGTTACATTGGCCATCCTCCAATCTTTGGGCATTACAGATGATTTTAATGATAGTTCACAGATTAGTAATAGTAAGGGGCATGTTTACTAAACATTCCTAACGTGCGGGGCCGCGCTAGTGTGCCTGTGCCATATAAGGAGTGGGCGGTTCAGGCAGAAAATAGAAAAAAAACGGTAGTAAGCAACCGGACGTGTGCGCGTCGCGCTAATGTGCGGGGGTCGACATTAGCGCGTGGAAAGGCAAAGTGGCGCGCTGCTGAGTATACAAAACAACAGAGCCGTGGTACAACGGTGAAAACACTGACCAATGGTGCAGGGGCCATGGGTTCAATCCCCCAGTGTGCGCAAAGACAAAGGTCAGCTGAAGCAGTAACTGTAATGATTAACATTGTTTTAGGAGGCAAATTAATTTGGAACGGCATAAGGCGGCGCACAGTTATTTTTGGGCGGCAGAAGGCGGCGCACTGGTCCCCTTGGGCGGCAGAAGGCGGCGCGCTGATAGGCACAAGGCGGCGCGCTGATGCACAAGCACAGGAACAGAGCCACAGCACAATGGTTAAAACACTGACCAATGGTGCAGGGATCAGGGGTTCAACTCCTCACAATGCCCAGTGAAAAATGCCTGCTGAGGCAGTATGTATTATGTTGTGGAGTGCTGTAGGAGGCTGTATAATTTTATTTTGTTATCACTACTAGCAAACGCACTCTCCCAGCATGTTAACATACGGCGGCCCATAAGGCACATGTTACAGTGCACTGTTCGCCAAGGCACCCTTGAATGACCCCTATAGGGCAGCATGTATGTTGCGACACAGGATAATGTATAGTGCACCCTATAGGGATGGCAACCATAAGGTGGCCTACAGGGCGCCCTATGAAGCACCCTCAGAGGCACCTAATGGGTATAGTAAGCTGAGGGTGGTCTTGCCGGCATAGACATATGTACAGTAAATAAAAATAAAGCTGTGGATAGCCCTACCAAAGGGCCCCACTGTGGGTTTGAACCCATGACCTCTGGCTGCACAGGCAGTGATGTAACCATTGCACTACAGCTCCATAGCTGTAAGCAGGCCCCTGGCTGGCTGCAGATAGCCTACACGTCACCTCACAGACAGTCTGCTGGTGTCAACAGGATAGGGTTAGGCCACCCGTACCCATGATGCACTGCACATGCAAATTAGCTGTCCGCAGATGGACACAAGATGGGGAATGCACCCCCACAGCACCTCGGCCCTGTTGGGGGAAGTGACCGGGTGCACCCACACAGCACCTTGGCCTAGTAGGGGGCACTGACCGGGTGTTTTACTGGCACAGAGTAGCCACACACCGTTACATCGTGCGGGTACTGTGCTCACCCTGAGTGTGCAATGAGGTGGCCAGGACCAGGTCAACAACACCTGCCATGGCTGATGGAGGCCAAGCGGGCGTTCCAAAGCAGTGTTAATGTGTAAGATAGCTAGTTTCTGCACAAACACCATGGATATCCCTGTCTGCCGCCATCAGGCACCCCCCCCCCCCTGTGGCAAACATGGTCCCCATCAAGGGATCCACACTCTACCTCCCTGCAAAGGTGGCAGTAGAGGGCAACATCAACCCCAGTCCTGCTGAGGAACACCACCACCACCACCCCCCCCCCCCCAGGCAGCTCCATACACAGCCATAACACAATAGCAGACAGACATAAGCCCAGGGTATGGTAAGCTGCACTCCACCACCAGATATTCCCCTGCAGCAAGCCAACAGCCACTGCACCCTGCAAGCCATTATAGCAAGACATTTACCAGCTACAAACAGTCTGCTGGTTAGTCCATAGTGCATGTTCCCAATGGAGATGCATGCACCCAGAACTGGGCTGTCTGCATACACAGCAAGCAGATAGATCAGTGACTGGGCCCCAAAGAGAAACCCATATCTATCACATGAGAGAACTACTATACAGCACTATGGGGGGGCCTAGCCATGCTGTGGTGACTGCACAGTCAGGGTGAGCGTGATCCCCCAGAAGGACATGCTTTGGCCACCCTGTCTGTGTAGGTGGTGGCCGGACACTACAATATCCCAGCCAATGTCCCTGCCAGGGCCCTATGCCCAGTGCAGATGCATCCTGGCCACGCCACCCTGCCCTGGCTATACCCATGGTACCTTGCACCTCATTATGCACATTGACTGGCCAATACTGGCAACAGTGCTGGCAGTGCGGGCTGTTGAAGGGGCTTGCAGCCAACACCCACTGTATAGACAGACACACACTTCCACACCTCTGCCATCATGGTGCTACGATTGAGGGGGTAAGTAGCCTTGCCCACCAAACCGGTCCTGAGCACAGCAAGGCATGGATATGGTACGCATTACAGCTGGTGGTCACTCCCCAGGGTGGTAAGCACCGTCAGAGGCCAGGCCTGGAGCATGCCCCGCAAACACCTAACAGATTGTTTGGATGGGGTCAACTAGCAGTATGTACATAACGTATGGATAACTGCCTGCCTGTGCTCCTAGCAAACGTCTCCGAGCTGTGTACCGTATACCTCAGGTGTAGGGTGACATTGGTAAGTTATGCAAGTGCTCGTTTTGGGTGCTGCATGCACGGTCCAATGTTCTGCCTTTCCAGGAGACATTGGCCAATGGGGCCTGTGGGTGTGGGTGTGTCTGCCCTTGATGGCTGCTGCTTTACAGCACAGATTCCCAACTCCAGTCCAGGTTTGCATCACACTGTTCGGGTTTTCCTGCTATCCCTCATGAATATGCATGGGCTATATCTACATGCCATGGGGGTGGTGCATAGATATACAGCACAGGCATTTGTATGAGTGTCAGCATGGAACCTGACTGGTGTGTGGCCCACCAGGACTGCATTTGGGTGATTCTGCTCTAGGTACTGCCCCTGTTCATGGTGTCTGTGCTCAGTGGGGTAAAAGATAGATGTCTTACCATTGCATATGTCCCCGCCATGAAAGGTGTGTCCTTACTATCACTGTTTAGTTGTGGGAAAAATATGTGGGCAGGATTGGCAGTAGCCCCAGCTGGGCTTTGAACCTGTGACCTTCTGTTCTTGTATGCACTGTCTGTGTGCACTGCACCACTGTGTAGCCACAGATTGGTTGGATTCCCTGGACTGTCCATGACTGTGGATCCGGCAGGACCTGTCTGTTGCAGTGGACTGTGCCAGCCTGCACATGGCTAGGCCTCTGTCTTCTGTGGTTAGCAGCCACTGCCCCCTGCACCACATGTACTTGTCCGCCAACATGCTGGCATGAACTTCTCTCAGAAAAAGCAGTTGACCTGATTGCAATGTGGCAGTATGGGACTGCATTTGGGGGACTTGGCTGTAGGTAATGCCCATTGTTGTGGTGTGTGTGCGGTGTTGGGTAAAATATGGGTGTTTTCCCCATGCATACAGGGGTGTCTGCGCTATCTTTATTTAGTGGTGGGTAAAATATAGGGACTGGGCTGGCAGGTGCCCCAGCTGGGTTTTGAACCTCTGCCCTCTGGTCCTAGAGGTAATGACTCTGTCCGCTGTACCACACTTTGGCCACAGAGACAGTGCAGCCCCTGGAGGCAGTAAGCCTGGCAGGATGGAGTCACAAACCCTGCTCTACGCAATTCTACTGTGGGCATATGCACCCTGTCTGGTGACAAACGTGCACATAAACCCCGGTAATGACCACGGGAAATGTGGGACAAAATATCACCACGCTGGGCAACAGTGATATTAATGGGCAACCATAGCAAACACTCCCAGGAAAGCTCCAAAACGTGGAAATGTTTTTTGGAAGAGTCTCCTCTCAGTAGACCCTTCCAACATTCATTTCTTTTTTCTGGAGCTTTGCTGGGTGTGATTTCTGTATTTGCCCATCACTATCACTGTTCCCCAGCTGAATTACTATTTTTAATAGTTCTGTTGTGGTCATTTTCTATTTTTATTTTCACTTTTGTGCTGTGCACATATATCACACTGCTCACGTTTTGCTGGTTTCCCCGGTTTTCCTGTACATTGCTGACGGAAATGGTTTCTCTTCCCTTTAAATGCTTTCTACCGCGAGTGTTTCACTCGCGGTAGTTTTTACATGCAAATTCGGGCCCGATACTGTGCGGGGAGCCTCTCCCCTCCCACTCTCCACCCATTGACCCCGTCCCTCCGCCCCTCCGGAGCCTTCCTCCGCCCTCCTTTCGCCGTTCCACGCCTCTATCGGACATTTGCGGGCCCGCACTTGTACGGGGCCCGTTAGTGAGCCGCGTACCTGTGCGGGGGTGACACGCACGTGTGTGGGGCGTTTAAACGCGTTTCTGCGCGTTTCAGTGCCGCGTTGCCGTGCGCTATTTTGCGGCGCGCACATTTCCGGTTTTTAGTAAACATCCCCCTAAGTCTGCAATCTTATATTTCGGTTCTTTCAACATCCTTGGATGTATACCATCCACTCCAGGTGATTTGCTGCTCTTCAGTTTATCAAATAGTTGTAACACATCTTCCCGTTATATCAATATTTCTTTCTTCAGTGGCATCACCTTTAAATATCATTTCAGTCATGGGTAATATCCCTACATCTTCCTCAGTAAAGACCGAAGCAAATAATTCATTCAATCTCTCTGCTATGGCCTTGTCCCCTCTTAGTGCCCCTTTTACCCCTCTATCATCTAATGGTCCAACTGATTCTCTCACAGGTATTTTGCTACAAATGTACTCAAAAAAGTCTTTATTACGTGTTTTTGCTTCCACAGCAAGCTTCTTCTCAAATGCTCTTTTTGCTTGCCTTATCAAGGCCTTGCATCTAACTTGCCGGTGCTTATATTGTTTCCAGTTTTCGTCATTTGTCTCCTTTTTCCATTTCCTGAAAAATGCTTTTTTGGCAACAGCTCTCTGACCTCACTTTTAAACCATGCTGGCAGTTTTTTGGACTTCCTTCCATTTTTCTTAAAGCGTGGAATACAGCTGGTCTGGGCTTCCAAGATAGCATTTTTAAACAACACCCATGCTTGATGTAAATCTTTAACCTTTGCTACTGCTCCTTTTCATTTTTTCTTAACTATTTTCCTCATTTTATCACAGTCTCCCTTTTCAAAGTTAAAAGGTAGAACTGTGGAATTCCTTACCATCCTTCCTCCATTTATTAAATCAAATGCGATCATGCTATGATCGCTATTGACAAGTGACTCCAACACCCTTATCTCTTGCACCAGATCTTGTGTTCCATTAGGGACTAGGTCCAAAATGGCTTCCCCTCTGGTCGTTTCATGAACCAGCTGCTTGAAATGTATATGTTTAGATGAATCCCTAATTGAACAGAATATGCTACAAGTTTGGCTGACTACAGAAACTTTTGGGAAGCTGTTATTTTTTCACAGAAGGATTGCAGTGTACTGGCTCAAAATATGTCCAAAGGTTTGCACCTGTCATATTCACTCTTTTCTTATTTTTAAGCTGTAAATGTTGCAAGTAAATAGTAAGTATGCAGAAAATAAAAATATGCAGAAAGATGTTGGGGGGCTATTCAAAATGATTTAGCCGGTTAGCAGGATCTGCTAAGTAGCTAAACCACAGTGATCCTGATATTCAGAAGTATTATGAGACAGAGGTGCAGAATATCCCCACTGAGCGCAGGAAAGATGATTGATTAAATCCGGGGTGGTCTGTGGGCAGAGTGGGGGTGGTCCCAGTAGCTATACGGTTAGCAGTGATATGTAGCTGCTAACCAGATAGCTAAAGTGCATAAAGTTAAGACAGGCCAAAGACTGTCGTAACTTTATTTCATTTATGCTATCCAGTTAGCGGCTGAATATCAGCACTAATTGGATAGCAAGCATTCTGTCCGGCAAAACTGCATATTCAGTGGCGGATAAGCACCATACCGAATATGCACTTTTATTTAAATAAATGGCAGTCAGGCACTTTAAGGGGGTCTTTTACTAACAAGCACTAAGTTGTTGCACCTAAATCGCAATTAGTGCCGAAAGCATGGTGCGTTACATGCAACACCCCTGCGTTAACTGTTGGGAGTGTTGAAAGCATTTCTCTGGCAGTTAGCACAGAGCCTTGTTCCATAGCACATGCTGAATTAGTGTGGGTGCTGCTAACGCTCTCAATTAACATTGTTAAAGATGAACTTTAGCAGCATGTTTACTAAAGGTTAACACGCATTAAATAAAGTTAACGCACGTTAAATGCTGAATGGGCAGTGGCAGCACTTAATGCACGTTAACCTTTAGTAAACATGCCCTTTAGTGTATATTAATAGTGAAACATAAATCCTATGGATGGGACCTTAATGTTGGCTTGGTCAGGATCACGTGACAATAAAATATGTGAACACCTGTAGTGCATCATTGATGTCATTAACAATATCCCTGGAAATGTAGTTAAAAATCTGAGATAAAATCCTGCAGAAGCATGAAAGCCTGTTATTGTTATGTATATTAACATGAAGCCATGTCAAGAATAGGAAGAGAAAATTATAACTTCTGCATGGATCTCTAGTGAGATCCCCCACCTTGAATACTGTGTGCAGTTCTGAAGATCACATCGACCAAATGACATTGATAAGATAGCGATATTTCAAGAGAGTCACTAAAATGATGCATGGTCAGTACTACAAGTCAAGAAAAGACCTGCCCTCTGGAAGAAAGGAGAGAAAAAGGGGATGTGATGCAAACATTCAAATATGTAGCAGGCTTCAATAAGGTGCCAGAAGTTGGATTTTGCATAGAACAAGATGATCAAGGATAAGGTGCTTCATATGGAAGTAAAAGAAAGAATGTGAAAAAAATACATTATTGCTAAATGGGGGATGGCCACCTGGACAGACATCTTATGTAGGGTAGGTAGTAAGAGCCAAAGCTGGCAGAATTCACTCATGTTCAGGACAAATACAAAGGAACTTTAAGTGCAAGGAGAAGAAAGATAGAAGAGCACATAGAAGAGTCATAAATGGGCAGATTGACTTGGAATTTATGAACGGAGACATTATTTTCTACTTAGGAAAAAAGTTAAACATATGTTTTTGTGCAAGCATTCCACTAGGGCAGGGTCACACAAGTTCAGTCCTTGTAGGCCACAAACACTCCAGGTTCACGGGTTATTCCTATTGAATATGCATTGTAAGGAAATATATCTCATGCATATTCACTGTGGATTTCCTAAAAATTGGGTAAGTTTGTGATCCTTGAGGACTGAATCTGTGCATCTCTGCACTAGAGTGCTGTTGTTTGCTTCAGTGTAAGTGGTGTTTTCAAAAGGAATATGGAAGGGAATTTTAGAAGGCACATCCAAGTGCAATCTGGGACTTCTAAGCTGAAACGTCTAAAAAGGGCAGGCATATGCAGGTGCAGACACGATTTCACAAAGGTGGACGTACCCGATATGAACATCTGTATAGACATCCCCAGAACCGTATTTCAAACCCTGCACATCTAGGATAGCCTAATGGTTGGAGTAGTGGGTTAGGAATAGATGCAGCTAGGGTTCTGATAGTGTGCTGAGTACTGAGATGATAGAATGCTATCTTCTCTACATCCTATCAGTGGTGTTCCAAACCTGGTGGGTGCCCCCTCCTCATGGTGGGATGCAACTTCACCCACATAATGGTGCCAGTGCAGCAAACCTACCTTAACATGGTGGGTGGCTTGGCACGCTGCCGCCACTCCAGGCCCTGTGGCCCTTCACTCCCAGACTGAAGGGATTTTATGTAAACTGCATTGAGTTTAAATTTTTGTTTTTGTTTGAATTGTTAACCGAGGCGAGCATTTTTTCAGACAGATACAGTGGATCCCTTTACAGCAAAGGATAAGTCAAAATAAACTGAACCATCTAATTTCTCAACAAATTGGGGTGTCTTACATGGAGCAGTGGGTTCACCCCTAAACAAAGACATGGAGAGGGGTGGCCTGCACAGAGTGGCAGGAGCACCTACTCCTGCCATCTTACTGGGCAGACTAGATGGACCATACTGGTCTTTATCTGCCGTCATTTACTGTGTTATTATGTTACTATGTAAACATGGTAGGTAAAAATGATTATAAATAAAATAATCTGATTTGATGGACACAGTGGGCCTTCTCTGTCAATAATGTCTCATTTTATATATATTCATAAGAACATAAGATATGCCATACTGGGTCAGACCAAGGTCCATCAAGCCCAGTATTCTGTTTCCAACAGTGGCCAATCAGGCCTATGAAACAATGTAGCACATATGGCTTGCGATTGCAACAATAGCGCCTGGCAGCGATTGCAACAATAGCGCCTGGCAGCTTAAGACTGCAAGATATCTCAGGGAAATGTCTCCAAAGAGGTTAATTTCATGCATACCATGACGGGAATGAACCTCGCCCTTTTGCCAGGGTATATTGGAGATTCTCTCAGATTCACTGCCAGTGCTCATCTCAAAACTTGCATTGCTCCAGAGACCCTCCTTCTGGGGTTCCTATGTACAAGCAACATAGCAAGACATGCTTGGAAATTCTTTTTAATCTGATGGGTGAGACATTTGGGACCATTTCTGTATTTTTCTAGAATATTTTCTCAGTTTCATATTGCAGTTGTTGGAATTTGAGGTTCTGTTCTTTTTCCACAAGTAGTACAGACTAGTTCCTTGGCACTGGCACTTCTATCATTAGAAGGAACTGAGTAAATGATAAGAAGAGTTAGGGAAATCTAAAGAAATGATGTTTTATAGTAATCAAATAACAAACAACAAACGTGATAGACCTTATATCTCACAATAGTCCTCATCAAAGGAGAAAAAAACAATGAACAATGAACTAATAAACATTTCAGAGAATACAATTATTCATTGATTGCAAAATTCCCCACCCATACCATATCTTGCAAAATATACTGTAGTATCTGTGAAGAAAGACCATTCTGACGAAATAGTTCCATATGCATAGGGTCATACAGAAGGTATTTAGTGCCCCCATGACTAGCTAAACATTTGCATGGGAATTAAAAAAAGGTCTCACCTACACTTATAACTCTTATCTTTAAGCTGCAGATAGTTCTTCTTCTTCATGTACTTTGACCTAGCCACATCTTGGAAAAGAGAGACCCTTTCAGCAAAAAAGCAGCATTTTTATTTTAAAAGAAAGTTTTGAATATAAATCACTTATCCAGGGCCAGCCCATCCACGAGGCGAATTAGGAAGTCGCCTAGGATGGCAGGCCCGGTGGGCGGCATTGGTCCCCCTCCTCCCAGCAAAGCGGCAGTTTATCTCTGCTCGACCTGCTATGACGCCCCCCCCTTCCCAGCATCTATCTTCTCACCTTGAGTAGGGGGCAGCATGGCGATGTTTCCACTGCATTGGATTTTAAAGTGCCCATGCTAGCACGCTCATGGCCTGCCGCTCCTACCCCCTCTGATGCAACTTTCTGTTGGAGAGGGAAAAGAGAGGCAAGACATTGCATCAAAAGGGGTAGGAATGGCAGGCCATGAGTGCACTAGAGTGGGCACTTTAAAGCCCGATACAGCGAGGCATCGATGTGCCGCCCCACCTCCCTAAGGTGAGAAGATGGATGTTGGGAAGGGGGCAGCATGGCGGGCCAGGCAGCACCATAATCTTCGAGGTGCAGCATGGAGGATCTGCCTAAGGTAGCAGAAACCCTTGGGTCGGCACAGTACTTATCCAATTCTGAGCAAAGGGTAACCACCAAGGTGGCTCTAGTTGTTATCTTCCCTTTTACTGACTCAAGAAAGACTGAAAGGTCTAGGTTATCTGCTGATTCAACAGTGTTGATCCCTCCTTCTTCTTCTTGTTTATGCCTGTTTTGCGATACACAATAAATCCTAGATAAAACAATGGACTCTGGATTTGATATCTTCAACACATCCTTCAAGAATATTTTCCACAATTTTCTAGATGACAACAGTCTAGTTGTATGGAAATTCAATAATCACAGGGTCTTACTTTTCAAACCATTTTCCAAACTCTTCTGTTTGTTATGATTATGCAGGTTATCGTTGATAGGAATTTCCACTCTTTCAAAATATCAGTGGAAATCAGCTTTCAAGATCGTATACTTCAGTGTGTGGGGTCCTTGCTGATCCCAGTATTGTTTAATATCTTTTTGGCACCTTAATTATTTTGATTCACTCTATGGGCTGTAGCCCTGTGCATATGTTGATGAAATTCAGATTTTAGTCTCTACTGGTCCTCAAGATTTTGATATCTCATCTCTTAATGGATGTCCAAAAGCAGTCTAGCTTAAAATAAATTAGTTTTAAATCATTCTAAGAATGAGGTAATATGATTTAGATGGCAATTATCTCTCCTGGATTTGGGACCACAGATTTAGGGATTTGTTATTCAACTAAAAGAATCTATTATATCCCTTAGAGTACGTTTAAACTCATTTTAACATTCTCTTTATTTTTATTTATTTTATTTAACAGATTTTTATATACCATTTTTCTGCAAGGCAAAACGGTTTACATTGAACAAAAAGGAACATTTACATGAAACAGTTAGAACTATGTATAGGTAACTTTGGTATAGATGATACAGCGTTACAATGAACAAAAGGACAAAAGGACAAAAACAAAGTAACTATTTACAGGTGGCCTGGAGCCTGTGTGGTGAGGCATTAAGTATGCCTACTTGGGAAAGGGCTGAGTGGGGGGATGTGGTAATGGTGAGGGTGCAGGAGGGTTGGGGGGGGGGTGAGTGCTGGACATGTTGAGAGGGCTTGGGGTAAAATCTTGTGAGGGATTTGTGGGAGTGGATGCATTGAAATGTTCTTCGAAAAGAAAAGTCTTGAGGTGTTTCTTGTGGAGGGTGTGGGATTGTATGACCTCTTTTATGTATTTTGGATGATTAAAAGTGTGAGATATTGGCTAGCTTTCTCAGATTTAAAATCTTTGATGTATGCCCTGGTATTGTCTCACTTAGACTATTATAACTTTGTATATAATGGTTTTCAGGGGAAAGTTACATGCAAAGAAATTTGATCATATCTTACCACTTCTTGCTTCTCATAATTGGTTACTTGTTAATTTTTAAATTAATGTAATCAGTTTAAAAATAAAATAGTATACATTTATTTAACCAGAATGCTGGTGGTTGCAGGATGCCTGGTTTGTTGTGCTGAAGTACTCTGTTGCAAGTGTAAACAGGAGAAAATGTCAGCAGTTTAAAAATAAAATAAAAAGAGTTAGGGAAGTGTTGGCTGGAGAGCAGTCTATAAATAAATTAAGGTGAGGCAGCCAGGAAGGTAGCTGTGAGGGTAACCCCTCCCCTCTCAGCCTGAGTTACAGTGAAACAAAACTTAAACACATACCCTTTTACCCAGAGTCCAGCAGACCGGAGCATACCAGTTTAGACAGGTCATTTAGGCATGCTATATGATAGCCCACAACCCCCCGAGGGGCTACTGATTGGTGGAGAGGGGATACCTGAGACAAATGAGAAGCTAGTATGGGTTTGAAAACTTACTGTATATAAGACAGTGTGTGACGCCACTTGGGCTCTCAGATCATTTTGTTCAGGGTGCCGGCTCTGCCTGAGACTGTGCGCACAATAAACAGCATCTGTTTGCATACCGGTCTGTCTCTGTGTTTTTATCTGGGGGTTAGAGGGACAGATTTCGAATAGATAATTGATCTCCTGCTACATTTCCTGGTGCATTGGCCGGGAAATCTCCATCTGTCTCCTCGCACCCCCAGGTGAAGGCATCGCGGTTTGCGCAACCAGGACTCGCCCGGTCCGGGACCGACCTCCTGGTCGTCGATGGTCCCCAGCGCCACCGGACCCTTTGTTCCAGAAAGATCCCTCGGCATATCCTGCGCACTTGGTCCTGGACGGCCGACTCCCTGGGTACAGAAAGCCGGCTTGATAGACTGGCATCCCAACTCTTCAGGACGGTGAGTACTCACTCTCTTAATCTTCTGAAATGGGTTGAAAAGTCTGGTTTTCAAAAGTCTGGTTTTCTGAAATGGGTTGAAAAGTCTGGTACGGGATTAGCCACCCCCTACGGGTGGTCCGAGTAAGAACCATAGTCTGAGATATGGGGTTCTGAAACCACTGCCTGTCCTGGTGTCTGGATTCGGGAAACGGGACTCTGAGAGGGTATATATATATATATATATACTTTATATATAGATACATATATATATATATATATATATATATATGTGTGTCTGTCTGTCTGTCTGTGTCCCTGCCTGTTGTCTCTCCTCTGCTGTCTCGTTCTGTGTTATAAACGCGAGTGTTGTATACGGATCAGGAATAATTACAGTATGGGGTCTAGTGGTTCCAAGAATAGGACTCCGCTGAAATGCATGCTAAGCCATTTTAAAACTGCCTTTGGGGGTGACTATGGAGTTAGGCTCACTGCCCCCAGACTAGTTGTACTGTGTGAGCAGGAGTGGCCCACCTTAGTGTGAGCATGGCCACCTGAAACAGTGAAAACCACCAGATCTACTGACTGCAGGGAGAGGGACAGTTTAGAAAATGTTTTTTTTTTTTTAAATGGAGAAATCCAAGAAGGGGGTAGATAATGAAAAAGGGACTGAGTCCAGCCCCAACCCCATAGCTTCTCCTCTAACCTCTGTAAATAAAGAGGAAACGGACTGTTCCCTGTAAATAAAAGGGGAATAGGGGGACTCTCTTGTAGATAAAGGGGAGCAGGGTTTACTGTATATAGACTGTTGTACTAGTATAGAAATGAAGGAAGACAATTGCTTTATTTAATGCATATCCAGTTTCATTACTATGTTTCATGCATAATCAATAGTCAAAGAACCAAATTTTGATCATACCTCTCAGCAGTGAGTAAGGGGTAGTTGAAACTGCTGAGATAGGGGTACTTGAAACTGTTGAGACAGTTTGCATGGCTACAGAAAGATACTGGGAGATCAGGGAGGAGTTCTTCTTCTTGCAGATGAATGGAGACCCATTAAAGAGGACAAAAAGAACAATTCACCTAGCCTCCAAACAATCCTCTTGTCATCAATTTTAATTGTAGAGTTTTAGAGCTTCTAAAACCATGGGGGTATCTCCCTTGAGCATCCTCAGATGTCTGACCAGCATCTTGATTGTGTACTATGTGTATGTCACCTGAAGGCTGGGAGCAAACAAAGGCTGGAGAAGGACTGGTCAAATTACTATTAGCAAAGATTTATGGGGTGGAGAATATCTGTAGGGCAAAGCTCATGTGTGAGAGCTAGCTGCAAACCACTTGTAGATTATGAAGAAATTAAGACTTTTTACTTGTCTTTTTAAGATCCCTGGTTTTCCCAAGCTGTTGTTAAAGCATGTTGCTTTTCAGAACTACCCAAGGGGGGAGGGTTTAGTGAAATTTATCAAGAAAACCTCCTTATTCCAATCAGATAGGCTGCTATACTTAAAAGACTAATAGTCTTGTGTTTAAATGTTTTAATCTACAGTAAATATTGTCTTTTCTTTCATTGCTGACTGCTCATTACCAAGTGCCCCTGGATGCTAGATCAAACAAACAAGGCATGAAACTAAGGAAACTGTTTCTGTTTTCCTTTGACCTTCAAAGTAGAGGTTAAGAGCTCTGACAGGACAATGGGGCATTCTGAGCCAGTAGTTACCAGATTGCAACTTGAAAATGATTTAAATCCTGAGTGAATAAGAAGTTTCATGTCATTTGAGAATGCCTGTTTCCTGAACTGTAAGATTCAAGGTAATTATTTTGCATTGTTAAGCTCTGATGAACAGGACAATAACACCATACAATATTGGATTTTAGGATAAATTCACCTGTTTTTCTGTATTTGAATTTTACGTGTTGGTGTCCGGAGACAAAGTGTACTTTGTTTTGAAAGTTTTTAAAATGTATTTAGAGGTCCAGTATACACAGCAATTATAGAATTTTGGACAGAGGCTGATCTGAAATTGCTTTGTTCCCAAGCATATAGAGAAAATTTAGTGGAAAGATGGAACTGAGTTCCCAGAAAATATGAGAATATTTGTAAAATTATTTACAAATAAAATGATAACATTAACTTGAGTTGATTGGACAAAACCAAATCTTGCTTGTCAGCAATGATCCAGGAGAGGTTTGAGAAAAAGAATGAGAGAGAGAGAGAGAGGCAGAAAGGTGAGACCACAGCCTAGGAAAAGGCAATAAACGTGCTGCTTCAAGTGTGATGATCTGGGCCACCAGAATTCTGACTGATCTAAGACTCCTCGAGGACCCACAAGTCCTGAAGAACATGAACCTTGTATATTTATGCCTCTGAAGAGACATGAATAGGCAGGGGAGAGTAGGCCAAGAAGAACCCGAGGAAGTATCGCCATGAGGCCCAGCCACAAATGCCTTGCAGGCCAAGAAGAACCTGAAGAAGTATCGCCATGAGGCCCAACCACCAATGCCTTGTACCCTCTTAGGTCTCTCACCTCAAAAGGATCTCTTTTGACACCATAATTAATGAGTAGCTTACACAAATCCTTGTGGACACTGCAAGTTTCAGGATCAGTCCAAGTATTCTTAAGTTTCCTATAGCACTCTCACTGGGAACAGTGTATACAATAGATTCTAGTCACACCTGAGATATGTGTCCGTCCTGTTAGAAGCCAGACTTCTTTCTATTGGGATTGATGTTATAAAATGTTGCAAAATAATAGTTTTATATTGTAAGGACTTTACCTAGATTGTTTAGACAGTTGCTATTTAGAATGAGCACATATGTCCATTTAGAACTACACCAATTAAGTTAGTGGGAAAGGGACACTGTTTACTCACACTGTTATGCTTATTGAGAAGAATCTAAATTTATATTTTCTGCCTACCATTCATTTACATCAATACTAAGTTTTTAACAATTGTTTGATATTCTTAGCAGCCTTGCCAAATAAGGACACATTAGTATGGTATAAAAACATGAAAAGGACTTATGTATGTAGTTGGTGGAATGATGCAGGTGATGAAGGAGTGTTGTGAGGGATGAAGTGGGATATTAAGAGGAGGGACTCTGATGGACAGTAAACTGATGAAGGTAATTTAATGATGTGAAGTGATGTATCTGGCTAATGAATATGTAAACGAAAAAAAAAAAATGATGAGCACTTTATTCAACTATGCCATCTCCAGAATCTTCAATTTAGGAAGTCATCTAAGCCCCAACACATACTCAACAATTAGAAATAGACACCTGGAGACAGGCTAGGTGCACCTTGTACCCTGATGAGCTTTGGAAAACCTACACTGGCCATGTGGTACTTCCAGATGCTTTTTTGCCTCCTTTTGCCTCTGTATGTCCTGGCCAGGCATGCATGGGCAAAGGGGGATGATTTGATGACAAATTCTCACAAAATTGGTATAATTCTAAAACTTGCCAAAATTGCAGAATACGTGCGTGCAACCTGTCTGATCTGTAAACATGTAAAGATCAGTCAAGGGCATAATGGAATATTTCCTATTAGCAAATGAATCTCCAGTGATAGAGAGACAAGGTGTTAATCAAATTGCGAGACAAAATTGACACCATACGAGATAGTTACTGGTAGACCATTGAAAGATTATAAAGCAATATTTATAGGATATGATCTTAGTAAATATGGATGAAATTAAGTTTGTCGCATTGCATTGTCTCATTGTGAAATCTAATCTAGAATATTTAGTCTTTTCACTTAACATTGGTGCTGCTTTTCTGAATGAGGCCTGGAGCCATGTCACCAATTGCAATCCAGAGAGTCCAGCAGAAGGAATTGGCCAGAGTCCAGATGGAACAGACCATCCCAAGAACTCAGAACTACACACCGCTGAAATGTGTGAAGGAGCCCTATCTGGATCAATGTGTCTCATTGAAAAAAAAGGGTTAGATAGCGCCCGCGGACTCGAACAGCGGCTGCCCTAGCCGAACGACCACCGGTATCGGCCTGGGCCAAGGAAGGGAGCAGGGGATGTGGACGTGGACGAGGACAAAGGGGGCCAAAGTTTCCCCTAGGCCCCAATCAGTGTGCATACTGTAAAGAGGAGGGACATTGGAAGAACGAGTGCCCAAATTGGAGGGGGCAATATCCGTCCATGAGGGGCGCAAGGGTACCTGCGCACACTACACGAGGGTGAGGCCAACCCATGGTATATCCACATGATACCTTTCCGCCCCCTCCACCAGACCTTGAAGGCCTCGCAGCAGTGGAACATTATGACTCGGACGAAGACTAGGCCAGACCGGGCTCCAAGTTTCTGTTGGGTCCCCAGGAGCCTATGGTCAAGATGAACTTAGGGGACCAAGAAATGCAGTATTTTACTATACTTGCTAGTCTGGACTGTAAACAACCTGGAGTGTACTTTTCTACCTTTTTCTATAGTACTGGAACTACTCAGCCCACCTCAGCCTTTAACCAAATTCCTTTCTCTTTGCAGGTAGTTTCTACCCTTAATGCTACTGATTGTTTTGTTTTTGTAAATGCCAAAGCGGGAGGGTTTAATGTGTCTAATACTGTCTTATCATGCAATTCTGTTACAAGGGTATCATATGCGTACTCTGAAGTGTATCTCCCCTTAGGCTGGTTTTTGATATGTGGGAGGGTGACCTATACCTATGTCCCTGTAAATGCCACAGGTGGCCCATGCACCTTCGGCCGGCTGACGACCGCCGCTTTCCTTCACACGCCCAATACAGCTAAAGCACGCCCCAGACTACCCCGCTCTATCCCTATGTCCTCGACCTGTAACTCAAACGTAGAACCATACAGCGATGGGACGGCCCTTGGGCTGTCGTTATCGATCGTTGGAACACCTGGATTAGCCCTACACAACTCTATGGAGATAAGCCGACTGGCTTGTTCTCTAGCCAAATCCCTCAATCTGACCTCAACAATACTGGCCACCATGAATCGTGAAATGTCTGGCCTACGCACGGCGGTACTGCAGAATAGGATGACCATTGATTTCCTGCTCTTACGCCTTAACCATGGCTGTGAAGAGTTCGAGGGTATGTGCTGTTTAACCTCACTGCCGAAAGTGTGTCTATTGAGCGCTCTATCCAAGACCTGCGTGAACTAGCGAAACATATCTCAGACTCATCTATGGGACTGGGAACGGGATGGTTCGTGAAGTTGTTTAGTTGGTTGGGAGGCCTTAAGACCTTAGTTATAGGAGTTCTCCTTCTTTTCCTGCTATGCGCCCTCTTACCATGCAGTATCCCGATCCTCCACCGTTTTATCACCTCCACCCTCAACGCCCTGGTGGAACGCAAGACGGCTACCTCAGTCATGGCCCTGACCCAATATACCCCCTTGCGGCCTGCCTCTAGTACTGCTGCCCTCTACCGCCCTAGCGGTTGAGGTCCAACTAAAAAAAAAGGGGGGAGTGAGGCAGCCAGGAATGTAGCTGTGAGGGTAACCGCTCCCCTCTCAGCCTGAGTTACAGTGAAACAAAACTTAAACACATACCCTTTCACCCAGAGTCCAGCAGACCGGAGCATACCAGTTTAGACAGGTCATTTAGGCATGCTATATGATAGCCCACAACCCCCCCCAGGGGCTACTGATTGGTGGAGAGGGGATACCTGAGACAAACGAGAAGCTAGTATGGGTTTGAAAACTTACTGTATATAAGACAGTGTGTGACGCCACTTGGGCTCTCAGATCATTTTGTTCAGGGTGCCAGCTCTGCCTGAGACTGTGCGCACAATAAACAGCATCTGTTTGCATACCGGTCTGTCTCTGTGTTTTCATCTGGGGGTTGGAGGGACAGACTTCGAATAGATAATAGATCTCCTGCTACAAAGGGATTGGGGTGCTGGTGCTGCTGTGAGCCAATAGTGCAGGTTTCTGAAAAATAATTGAATAAATGTGAAGGGACATCAAGCTGGAGGAAGCACGGCTAATTTTGATAAGAAAATAAAGACATTTACTTTTGTAGTTAAGTTGGGGCTGATCAGGGTTGCTGCAGGTGTGTTTGTTTAGCTTTTCAGGGATTTGACTTTAGCTGGGGAATTGCAGTTTTGGAGAGAGAAGGACAAGCTGGGAGCTTTGTTGTAATTGCATTACAAGAGTCCCTGGCTTGGGCCTGCAAGGGGAGGAGGAGTGGGAATTAAGGGAGTCATATTCTATTTACTTTCTGGGAACAGAGAGAAGTAAGGGGGGTTGTCTTCCCAGGACTCTGTGGGGGGCTCTGGAGCTTTGCTTGTAGAAAATAATGTTATAGTGGATGTTGGGAGGCTTGGAGGAATCCAAGTTTATATAGGAAGTGTTTGAAGGCTGTGTGAGTGTTGATCCATCGTCATATAGGCCTATATCTAGCCTACCATTTATGGCAAAAATCATAGAAAACATCATGCACATGCAACTACAAAACCACATTGAACTACATGCACCCTTTGACACCCATCAATACAGTTTCAGGCCACACCATAGTGTAGAAACACTTCTAACAGGACTCTTTGATAATCTTCTAAAATACATTGACAGTCTAAAACAAGCAGTCCTGCTAATATTCTTGGATATTACAGCTGCCTTCTATTCTATCAATCACTCCATCCTCATAGAAAGACTCAAACAAGTGGGAATACATGGCACTACTCTTGCATAGTTCCAATCATACCTTACTGACCAATCACAACAGGTTAAAATAGGACAACATACATCTAAAATCTACACACAAAAACAAAGAACTCCACAGGGCTCTGCCCTGTCAGCGCTTCTTTTTAATATATATTTACAATCAATCTGTCACATCATACAGCAGTGCAACATGAAATATGCAATATATGTGGACGATGTCATGATTTACCTCCCAATGGATACGGATTCTCTTGACTTTTCTGGCATCAAATCATGCTTCACTAAAATGTCCCAATGGCTAAATAACCACAATCTCAAAATTTATCTTTAAAAACCTGAAGCATTATTTGTAACAAGGAATCAAAACTTTAATCCCCCAACAGAAATAAAAATTGAAAACACAAATATCTACATAAAAAATGAAATCAGATACCTTGGTGTTAGTATGGATAAAACTTTGAGCCTAACAACACACATCAGGAACACAACAAACATAATATACAATAAATTAAGATACCTTAAAAATCTAAGCCCCTATTACCAGAGCAGGACTTTAGATCAGTCCTCCAAGCATTAATTCTACCTCACATAGATTTCAGTAACACTATCCTTCAAGGCCTCCCAAAACAAGCACTACACCAACTAAAAAAAATAGCACAACATGTTGCTGCCCAATTGCTTACAAAAGCAAGTGCAATTGAGCAGGTTACTCCAATCCTGTTCAAACTACACTGGTTGCCTATACAAAGCAGGATCAAATATAAAATAATCATGACTACGTTTAGGGAGTTAAGGGAGATAGCACCATCACATCTATCTGGTCTACTAAGCATCCCCACAAGACATAGAACAATGAGGCAACGGAACCAGAACACTCTGCTCGTTCCCAACTCCTTTACAAAATTCAATAAAACTACAACTAATAGAGCATTCAGTTTCTCAGCCCCTTCATTAAGGAATGCTCCCAATGATGGCCAGAGCAAAATTTAAAACAGTCCTGATCATCTTTAAAATCATTCACCATCTCTTGGCAGATGCACTCCAAGATATCATAACAAGGGATATCAGCAATAGACCAAGAAGGACCCATAATGACAACATGATCGGCACACCTGCAGGATATCACAAGACTAAACAAACAACTTCAAGAAGAGCTCCTTCACTACTGGCGTCCACACTTTGGAACTCTCTCCCAAGGAGCATGAGGGCATTAAATGACATCACAGACTTCCGCAAGGCCCTTAAAACCCTGCTCTTTACAGAAGCCTATGAGCAGACAGACAACAGTCTCCACCCGAACGGTAATGCAACTACCTCCGCCAACTCGATACCCACTCATCCCAACTAGACATACGAGTTCATTGTATAATGTTGTTAAGTACCTTCATGTTAAATGTAACCCTCCAATTGTGCTGTCTAAGGGGTATGTTTACTAAACTGTGCTAATGTTACCGGTGCTAGGTGCAGTGTTAACGTGAGCAATGCCATATAAGGAAGTGGGCGTACCGGCACTTAAGTAGCAATGGGCGAGTAACTCGCGATAGAGGGCGCCTTGGCTCGTTAACACGCGGTAACCTTAATTTCATGCCAGCGCTGTGTTAGAAGCTATAGAGGTGTAGCCCACTGGTTAATACAATGACTGCTGAGCCAGAGGTCATGGGCTTGATCCCTCAGAGGCTTCATCTAATAAGGCTGTTTGAGGCTATCCCTTTTCCTGCCTGTAACACTCAGACAAATCTCTACAATCTGTGCTGCCAGCAAAAACACCCTCACCTCAGTGCCGTAACCTAAGTTGCCTCATAGGGCGCCCTATAAGGTGCCCCATAGGGCACAGTATAAAGTGCCCTGTCTGCCAAGGCACCTTATAATGTGCCTTATAGGTTACGGCACTGAGGTGAGGGTGTTTTTGGCTGGCAACACAGATTGTAGAGATGTGTCTGACTGTTACAGGAATTAAAAGGAAATGCCTCAGACAGCCTTATTAAATAACACCACTGCAGGATCAAACTCATGACCTCTGTCTCAGCAGTCATTGTATTAACCAGTGGGCTACACCTCTACAGCTTTTATCACAGCATTGGTTGGCTACAGAAAGACTGCAGGTCACCACACAAACTGTCTGCTGTGGTTACCGGGATAGGGTAAACCCACCAGTACCCATGATGCACTGCACATGCAGAACACCAGTCTACATCTGATCACAGAATGGAGGATACGTCTCCACAGCACCTCAGCCTGGTAGGGGGAACTGACTGTGTGTGTTACTGGCATAGAGTAGCTACAGACTGTGACATTGTGCGGGTCCTGTGCTCACCCTGAGGGTGAGGTGGGTCGCCCAGCACCAGGTCCGCAGTAAACGGGTTGGCTGAGATAGCCTTTGCTGTAGGTCCCCATCAGTGCCAGTGTGTGGCAGGTATTCCTTGTAGACGCACCTAGGATAATCCTGTGTCCATCTGCATTCCCCAGTCACATCTAGCCCTTGTGGACTGTGACACACCTGGAATAGTGCATATCCAGTGTGGTTGCCATGGTCACATGTTGTAAGAGCAGGGGTGTGTCTGGACTCACATCTGGATTATATAGCACCACATATCATACTTTCTGGGTCAAGGTGGTGGACAGGATCTGGCTCCAACAGACCCATACTCTACATCTTTGCAATGGAGGTAGTAGAGGGACATGATGAAGGGCTGTGGGACTAGCAACCCCAGTCCAGTTGGTGAATGCACACCATCCATGGCAGGTGATACAGAACTGTACTTATCACATAGGGCACTGGCAGTAAGCCTGGCAAAGCTCAGCTGCCCCCCACCACAATCTGACATTCACCAGCAGAGGGCACAGTCAGTCTGCATCCAGCAAGGTGTACCAGCCATACACATGCTAACTGCAGACAGTCTGCTAACCAGTACATGTTCCGAGAGGAGCTATGTGCACCAAGATGTGGGATGTAAGCACAAACACCAAGCAGGTATGCCAGTGATTGGGCCTCAGAAAAGGGAACTCACAGATATCACTGGAGAGAAACACTGCATAGCACTATGTGGGAACCTAGCCATGCCATGGTCACTGCTCAGTCAGAGTGAGAGTGACCTCCCAGCATGACATGCTGTGGTCAGCCACTACAATATCCCAGCCATTGTCCTATGCCCTGTGCAGATGCATCCTGCCCAGACCGCCCTGTCCGGCCCATACCCACAATACCTTGCTCCTCATTATGCACATTGGCAGGCTAACACTGGAAATTGTGCAAGCATTGCGAGCTCTGTAAGGTGTAGGCAGCCACAAAACACTGGATAGACATACACACACTCTGACATCTATTTCAGCATTGTGAAAAGATAGAGATGGTTGGCAGCCCTGGTTGCCACACCAGTCCTGGGCACAGTGCAGGCATTGCTAAGATACCCAATACTGTTAGGGTCACTCTCCAGGGTGGTAAACACTGTCAGAGAACAGAAAAGAGGAAACACACTTCACATAGATCAGAAAGGTTGTTATGATGAATCTCTGTTAACAAATTGTGCTTAATTTCTCATTTGTTATCTGAAATTAATCATAGCAACCTTTTGATATATATGGAGCGTTTTTCCATGTTTATGACGGCATTGCTAAGGTATGCAGGTGCTAGTCGTGGTAGCTGCTGCTCCGCACAGGGCCCAACAGCCTGACTCTCCATGAGGCTTTGGATAGTGGAGCCTGTGGGTGTGGGTGTTTGTGCCTCTGTTGGCCGATGCTGTAGGGCAGAGGTTCCCAACTCCGGTCCTGGGGGGCCAAACACCATTCAGGTTTTCAGGCTGTCCCTAATGAATATGCATGAGATACATTTGCATACAATGAGGGCAGTGCATACAAATGCATCTCATGTATATTCATTAGGGACAATATGAAAACCTGAATGATGTTTGCCCCTCCAGGACTGCATTTGGGAACCTTTGCTCTAGGGAGTGCACATGTTTATGGTGTATATGCTCTGTAGGGTAAAGTATAGGGACATGATCTGCAGGAGCCACAGCTGGGACTTGAACTTGTGACCTTCTGCCCCTAAACACACTGGCTGTGTGTACTGCGCCAAACTGTTGCCACAGAGGTAGGTCATTCCCTGTGGATACCATGACTGTTCTTCAGACAGACCTTGTCTGTTGCACTGCACGCCACCCACCTAAACAGGGTTTTGCCTTGCTCTGCTGTGGGCAGATGCCACTGCCCCCTCCACCATCAGCAGCCCTCCCCCACCATGCTGACATACCCTTATGCTGGTAGTGCTAGTGGTGCGTAGTCCCAGGCCATCCAGTGTGCCGGTAGGCAGCTGCCTATGGTGTGGGGTCTGGGGTAGGGGTGCCTACATAGACATCCACGCTTCCCCCCGGTACCGCCTGCCAATATTATATGCCTTTTGGGGTACCTGCTGGGTACTGTCCCCTGAATGGGACACTGTGGCACACACACTCATGGGCATGTTTGATGTTGGTCAGTTGCTGTCTTGCTTATTTTCCGTTTCTGCATTCCTATGTACAACCTAGGCATCTACCTAGTCCACCATGTGCCCCAGCTGCCTCACTGCATGTCCTGCCTGCAGCCCCCTGTACCCCATTTGCAGCATCACCATAGTGCCCTTTCATACTTGGGCACTATGCTGTTGCTGCACATGTAGCACTACTATCACTTTTCTTGGTCTCCCTGCCTTTGCTTTACATTGCCGACTGAAATGGTTTCTCTATCCTGCAATTGTGCCTCTAACGCAAGGTTTTCACTCGCGGTAATTTTTGGCCCTTCCACAGCGTTAGTGTAGCAGGAGCCTCTCCCCGCCCACTACCCACCTATTGACCCCTTCTCGCTGCCCTCTCTCCACCCTCTGCATGCTTTAACGGTTGGCCTGGGGCGAATTTGGGGAGCGGAGGGTAATAGGCTTATCTCCGTGAGCGCATGGCAGCATAATTTCAGTCGGGGAGTGGGGAAGAGGTCTGTAGCACAACGCTGATTCGGCTGAGGTTAATTAAAAAAAAAAAAGCAAAGGAAATTGATACCGGGGTTCAGTGCTGTTGAGCCCGAGGCTACACGTTTTGGTCTGGGAGCAGGGATGAGGATCCCACTGCACCGTTTGCGTTGGCAAGTAGTCTGAATTTTTGAAATTTTAAAAGCACATGGTGCTGCTTGGCAGGGGCTTCGGGGGTTTAAGAGGTTTGCTTGTAATATATAGAAGAAGTATATTTTACAAAAAGAAGACTATGCCCCGAAGCAAGAAGGGGGAAAAGAGTGCAGGAAAGGAAAAGGGTCAAGCAGGGGGAGAGGGGCGGAACGGGCTGCACGGGTGGAGAGAAGGTCGGGGTCCGATGCTAGCGCGGAGCGTGGGGATGGCAGGCCGCAAGGTACAGCAGTAAGAGGGAAGTCTGTGCGGGGAGGGGCCAAGGGCAGAGCCCCTCACAAGGCAAGAGCTGGTCGGGGGGGAGGGGGTAGGCAAGCAGGGGGGCCTGCCAGAGGAAATGGAGGGCGGGGGGGGGGCAGAGGGATTGCAGTGGGGCTCGCACAGGCTCAGAATGAGGTCTGTGGTGATGCTGGGGTAGGTGAGCCATTGCGGGAGTGTAGGGCCCCTCGGTGTAGTCGGGGCGGCAGGAGTGGTGAGCAGTTAAGAGAGACGCCGGGACATGGGGCTGGGCTGGGGTCTGATGGACGGCCAAGCGGTGGTCCACCCCCCCTTGAAGGAGGGGTAGGCGTGTTAGGGGAAAGAGACAGGTGGGGGTTGGCGGGTACATTAGGGTGGCAACAGGATGTGGGAGGCGGTTCCTCCCCCGCTTGGGAGCATTGGCAGGGCGGGGGTCAAGGTTCCTTGCGGGCGGACTGACTGGGGGCTTGGCAGTCACCATGGGCTAGGGTGGGTGTTTCTTTGCCTTTCCCTGTTTTTTCTCCACAGGTACCCCCGGTGTGGCAGTATGTGGGGAGTCCTTGGTGGAGTGCATCGCGGCAAGGAGACAGCACGATGTTGAGCACGGCAAGGAGTCAAGTGGCTGGAAGTGCGCCTGTGGAGACGGAGGCAGCTGTTCAGACGACTTCGGAGCGTTTAGAGATCGGTGTAACTACGGAAGTGGTCGAGAGTGCTTCAGGTGAGTTGGCATTTGACCGGGGGGCGGTGGCTAGGGTGGGAACCGGTGCTGCAGGCAACATGCGAAAGAAGAGAAGCCGGAAGCGGCGGCATTCTTGTCATAGGCGTAGGAGATCGGATTCATCGTCCACGTCGTCCTCTGACTCGTCGTCTAGTTCGACTTCGGTGGAGGGAAGTCAGTGTCGTGAACAAGGGGGGCTGATGAGGGGGCGGGAAACAGGCAGCGTAATTCCTACAGTAGCGGCGTTCTCGGAATTATGGGAGGGCGTACTGAGGACTTTGTGGCGAAAAATCCAAAAGCGGCGCTATATAGACATTTTCCGTCTCTTGGAAGGTAGGAAGCATTCAGGGGACAGTAGGAGGAAGAGGAAGGAAGATGAGAAGGCTGGTCGGGTGCGGAGAGTTGCTAGGAATGTGGTGAATTTTATGCGGGCCTTTTTGAGGTTAGCTAGGGTTTGGGGGCACGTGCACCCGGAGCAGTACGTTATGCTGTTGGCGTACGCGGACTCCATCTTAGAGGCGTCTCAGACCCACGACAGTTGGGCTTGGCTCAACTACGATGGAAAGTTTCGGGACAAGATGGAAGAAAACCAGATGTTGTCCTGGGGTACGCAAGATATCAATCTATGGTTGACGCAGATGGCGGTCAGACCGGGAGGTGGTGGTGTGAGTGGTTCTAGAGGGGGATCGGTCAGTGCAGCGAGTGCGGGGAAGCCCTTTCGTGGGGGCGTGTCCCCGACAGTGCAGAGAATTGCGGGGGGAGGGGGCATCAGCGATGTCTGTTGGCGTTTCAACAAGTCTTCCTGCCCCTTTCCGGACTGTAAATTCCGGCACGCATGTTCTGTTTGTGGCAGAGGACATTCCACCCTTAAATGTGTTAAAAGAGGTCCTGCTGGATCCATTGCGCCCCCATCTAAACAATAGCAGTTTCCGGAGCCTGGCCCCTACTCCTATTAAGGTCCAGGCTTTGCGTCCGTGGTTGTGTCGGTATCCCAGGAGGAAGGATAGCAGTATCTTGGAAGGGGGATTTCAGTGGGGGTTTCAGATTCCTATTGTGGGTAAGGTTGCCGCACGTATGGCGAGGAATTTGCCTTCGGTCAGACAGTTTATTAATATAGTAAGGGATAAGTTGGCCGGGGAGATTTTGTTGGGGCGGGTTGCTGGCCCCTTCGAAGAACAGCCATTTGAGGACTTTGTGGTCTCCCCCTTGGGAATAATCCCGAAGAAAGAGCAGGGTAAGTATCGGTTAATTCATAATCTTTCATTCCCGGTTGGTTCATCTGTTAACGACCACATTCCAAAGGAATTGTGTGCGGTGCGTTATGCCTCTTTTGATGAAGCTGTGGAGTTAGTGAGGGATTGTGGCCCGGAGTGCTTGATGGCTAAGGCAGATATTGAATCTGCCTTCCGTTTGTTGCCTGTGCACCCGTTGGCTTTTCATTTGTTGGGATTCCGCTTTGAGGGGCAATTTTATTTCGACAAGTGCATGCCAATGGGTTGCGCGATATCCTGCGCGTATTTCAAACGGTTTAGTACTTTCTTGCACTGGGCTATTGTTCAGCAGTCAGGTAGTGGACAGGTAGTGCATTGCTTGGATGATTTCCTTTTTGTTGGGACGGCTCAGTTTGGGCAGTGTCAGGACTTGTTGGATGGCTTTATGCAGCTGGCTCAGGAGTGGGGTGTACCATTGGCGGCAGGGAAGACGGAAGGGCCGGCGACATGTCTTACTTTTTGGGGGTGGAGTTGGATTCTGTTTTAATGGTAGCAAGGTTACCGGTAGACAAGGTTGCGAGGCTGCGAGTATTGGTAGCGAACGCGATGATCTCCACAAAGATGACTTTGCGGGAGATGCAGGCCCTTATCGGTTCCCTTAATTTTGCATGTCGGGTTATTCCCATGGGCAGAGTCTTTTTGTGCCGGCTGTCGTCGGCTACGGTGGGGGTTCGTAAACCTCATCATCGGATCAGGGTTTCGCGTAGTATGCGAGCGGACTTAGGGGTCTGGGAGGAGTTTCTGCGAGATTTTAACGGTATCATGGTGTTGCGGGAGAGGGTCATATCCAGTGAAGAGTTACAGTTGTATACGGATGCGGCTGGGGGGGTGGGCTTGGGGGTTTACTTTGGGGGCTCGTGGTGTGCAGCGGGATGGCCGCAGTCTTGGCGCGATGTCGGCCTTACTAGTAACATAACCTTCCTGGAGTTGTTCCCGATTTTGGTGGTGCTGGCACTGTGGCCAGAGAGGCTACGGAATCGCCAGCTAGTGTGGTGGTGCGACAATGAGGCAGTGGTCAGCGTGCTGAATAATTATACCCCGCAATGCAAACAGGTTGCTGACTTAATGCGTCAAGTGGTCTTAGCCTGCTTGCGTTTGAATTTGGTGATTAAGGCTCGTCATATTCCGGGGAGTACTAACACGATTGCTGACGCTCTTTCCCGTTTTAAGTGGGAGCTGTTTCGGACCTTGGCACCAGAAGCAGAAGAGATCGGGGCCTCGGTCCCAGAACACTTATGGCAGATTGGCCTCTGGACATGACGGACTTGCTGAAAAATTCTGTGTCTGCTGCGATGTGGGAGGCATAGCAGAGGGGCTGCAGCAGTGTGACAGCTTTCCTGACTGAGCGGGGATGGAAGCGGGGTCCCGCATCGGATTGGCTCCTGGGTCAGTATGTGTTGGCAGCAAAAGTTGCGGGCTTGTCGCGGTCAATGGTGCGGAGGAATATGGCAGGATTTTCCTTTTTCATGAAAGCCGTGGGGTGGGGGGCAGCGGGGGAGGGGGGGTGGTTTGACGCACAGGCTTTTACAAGGATGGGAGCAGTCCGTTCCATCGCCTGGTGATAGTAGGCAGCCTATAACGCATGTCCTGTTGGGTCAATTGTGTGTAGCGCTGCCACAGGTGGTCTCGTCCTGCTATGAAGGCTTGCTGTTTCGGGCAGTGTTTGGTGCTTTCCAGGTGGGTGAATTGGTGGCGGAGTCGGGTCGACGCGCGGGGGGCAGAGGCTTGCAATTTCACCAAGTGAAGTTGGTAGACGGTGGGGTTCACATTCACCTAGCACATTCCAAAACAGATCAGTCGGGAAAAGGGGTGTGGGTAGTCTTGAGAGAGGTGTCTGGGGCTCCTACTTGCCCTGTTACGTTGTTAAAAGCGTACTTGGGTGTGCGGCCGGCTGGCGCGGGTAGTTTATTTGTGCATGAGGATACGCGGGTGCTTACGCGTTTTCAGTTTACGGCGGTCATGCGGATGTCGCTGCAGCAGATAGGGGAGGATCCTGGGCGGTTTTCTCCGCACTCATTCAGGATCGGGGCGGCTACCAGTGCGGCAGCGGAAGGATTGTCGGATCGGGATATCCGGCGAATTGGCCGATGGAGGTCGCAGGCGTTCCAAAGCTACGTGCGTTTATAGGGGTGGTGGGGGTGACTAACTTTATCTTCTCTTTATGTTACAGATATAGTTCAAGGACTGTGTCACTGTTGGGTGACTGGCCATTCGTTCGTTTACTGGGCTGGTCGGCGAGCAGCAACACGGCCAGTTGGCATGAATCTTGGACTTGACGTTTCCGAGGTGACCGTCTCATGGCTGGGTGAGCGCGGTCTGCGGTGGATCCAGCTCTTACCTTTGCTGCAGCACCACGAGCATCGGAGAGGGAAGCCGGATATTTTGTTGATTCCCTTGGGAGGCAACGACTTGATGTCCTGGACTTGTCGGCAGTTGATTCGTGCAGTGCACAAGGACTTGGGGGCTGTGTTGGCAATGTTCATGGGCTTAGTTCTGGTTTGGTCTTATATCATTCCAAGGCCTGCTTGCAAGGTTCAGCGGCGATGGTCCAGGGAGCTGACAAAAATCAATCGCCAAATTGGCAGATGGGTCGTTGAGCATGGGGGGTGCCAAATTTTGCACACATGGGTTGATGTGGAATGCGCTGGCCTGTTCAGGTCGGACGGGGTACATTTATCCCCGATCGGGTTAGACTTGCTGCTCAACATTTGGCAGAAGGCCTTGGAGGGTATTATGTCTGGGAGACGGGCTGGTCGCAGCTTACTTTATGGGGGGCGGCTCAGGTCGGAGGTGGCCTGAGCCGGTGGCGGGATCCCGGAGGTTTCTGGGGTCCGGAGCCGGATGCAAGCATTAGGGCGGGGGTGGGGTACCCCCAACCCGGACAATCCCTCAGGTTTTTGCTAATAATATGGCGAAGCCGGATGAGGGAGGGCGAGGCGATTTAGTCGGGGCCTGTACCCGGCGGAAGCGGAAGCAGCGTCACCTTGCTAATAACATGGCTGGTGATGGCACGCTCTGCTGGGGGGGTGGGGGGGGGGTAAGTTAACTTGTTTAATTGTAGTTGGTTATTGTTGTAAGTTAATAAAGCTGCGACCAGTTCAATTCCAAAAGAGGTGTAAAATTGTACTGAATTTGGGATCCTATGGGAGTATTTTTTTTTTTTCAAAACTTTATTTAAACACCAAGTCAACACAACATCACAAACAGCACAACAGCCCCTGAGCGGGGTGGGTCTCTGATCCCCACATCAGGGGATGCACAACAACAGAAAAGTGGTGTTACATTTTTTACAATAAAGTAGTAGAACATCCTCCTCTTGACCCCCCCTCCCCCCCTCCCCCCCCCCCCGGAGACATGGTCAACACCCGTACGGGGAGCCTCCCCCAGACCAAGCAAACTAGTGTACCACCCACATTAACAGCTAATCACCCACATCGACATTGGCAGGTTCCAGTATCGCCCATTGCAATACTTCATTACGACTACGGGGGCCCAACCGCTGAATGTAGGGATCCCACAGCGCCTGGAAAGTGAGCCACCTCGTAGGGTTACCCCGAGCGCTCCAGCACTCAGTCAGCATCAACTGATGAAAGGAATTCCGCCATTCCCAGTAGGACGGCGGGTCCCGTTCTCGCCAGCTACGAAGTAAGGGTCCCTTGGCCACCAAACAGGCCTTACGCACCAACATCCTCCCCCACTTGCCTTTGGGTAAGGTTATTCCCAGGCAATCCAACGTAACAAATAGGGCATCCCAACCTACCCGTTGCCCCAACAGGTCTTGCATATACGCAGCAATCCGTGACCAGTATGGCCGAAGATGCCGACAACTCCACCACATATGCAATAAAGTCGCCATCGGTATCGAGCATCTCGGGCAGCTGCCATCCTCCGTCAAGTGGCTACGAAAGGCCCTCCGTGGCGAAAAGTGTACCCGTGTCAGGGATTTAAAGTGTATTTCCCTCCATCGCACTCCCTCTGCTAAGTGAACCATACGCCGAAGACCCCGAAGAACAGTACCCGGGGGGACCTCTCACTGCAGTTCTGCGGCCCATGCGAGTTCCACTGGCCGGTAGTCCGGCAACTGCCGAAAGCCATCTAATCGTACTCGCAGACGACGAATGGACGGCATAAAGTCTCCCCCCAGATCAAAAAATTCAATTATCTGCGCCGAACGATCTGCGTGGAGCTCGGCCGCCGGAAGCGAAGCCACATAGTGAGAAAGTTGCAGATAAGGAAACGGGTGCACCAAAGCCAGCCCATACTCTGTTTTAAGCGTTGGAAAAGACTTACACCGGCCTTCAGTATCCACCACATGCCCAACAGTTCGCATCCCCTTCGCTACCCACGCCCGCAAAGTAGCGTTCTCCGTGCCTGGCGTAAAGGTAACATTCCCCCGGAGTGGAAGCCAGCTGGAAATTTTCCAACTCCTCTTCCAGTAGCGGTTAAGCTGCCGCCAAGTCCTCCGAACGGCTCCCAGTAGTACGCTGCCGGTAATATAAGACGGTAACAAACGGTCTTCATGGTGTAGAATGGCTAACAAGGAATACGGGGCAGCACAGGTCTCCTCAACCCGCCGCGGCGTAAAAATCTCAGTCTCCCCCAGCCAGTCCCCTAGGTGCCGAGCCTGACAGGCCAAAGCGTAGGCCCCCAGATCCGGGAGCCCCATACCCCCCTGCCTCCATCCCCCCCTCAGCCTTACGTACGGAATTCGGGCTCTCGCCCCTTTCCATAAGAAACCTTTCAACATGCCTTCAAGGCGTACTAAGTCCCGCCGTAGGACCCAAACCGGAAGAGTTTGTAGCCAGTAGAGGATTTGAGGGAGAATGACCATTTTTATCGCTGCTATTCTGCCCGATAAGGACAAAGGGAGGGGTCTCCACGTTTGGAACTGGCCTCGTAGTTTATTCATAACCCGCCGTAGGTTTACCTGATAAAGCTGTGCCGCGCTAGGCGTCAAAATAATCCCCAGGTAAATAAAGGAGTCTTGCGCCCACCGTAGAGGAAATACGCCCTGCCACGCCGCCCGGACATCCCCCGAAACATCCAACGCTTCCGATTTCTCACGATTAATATTAAAGCCCGCAAACCGACCAAATACCTGAAACTCCTGCAGGAGCGCCAACAGCGACTCCTGAGGGGCGGACAGATGCACCAGGAGATCGTCTGCAAAGGCAGCCAGTTTGAAGACCTGCCTACCCATTGCTATACCGGAGATTTCACGGGATCGGTCCACCCGGCGTATGAGAGGGTCCAAAGAGAGAACAAAGAGGAGAGGGGACAAAGGACAGCCCTGTCTAGTCCCCCTCCGGAGTGGAAAGGTCTCCGAAAGCAACCCATTACACAATATCGCTGCCCGGGGGTCTGCGTAAAGACATTTCACCATTTTACAAAAAGAATCACCCAGGCCATAGCGAGGAAGCAGGTCTTCCAAATACGCCCAACTAACCCTATCAAAGGCCTTTTCCGCGTCAAAACTTATTAGCAAGGTCGATTGGGCCCGTCGTTGTGCCCATTCCAATGACGCCACAATCCGCCGCAGATTACACACGGCATGTCGTTGCCGCACAAAACCGACCTGTGACTCATGAACCAAGTGGCCAAGAACCATGGCCAACCGCTCCGCCATGATTTTCGCTAGCAACTTGGTGTCAAAATTAAGCAGCGAGATCGGGCGATAGGATGCTGCACAGTGCGGGTCCTTCCCAAGTTTCGGTATGAGTGTAATATAGGCCTGATTACTACCCCACCGAAAAAAGCCTTGTGCTGCTCTCTGAGTGTGCACCGCCAAAAGGGTGGGAGAGACGAGATCATTCAAAATCTTATAAACCTCCACCCCCAACCCATCGGGGCCTGGTGACTTATAGCAACTTGCCTTGGATATAACTGCTTCCACTTCACTCACCGTAATCGGTAAGTCCAGTTGTTCCCTTTGCGCCGCCGTTAATTGAGGGAGAGTCAGGTCTGCAAAGTAAGTTCGCCGCTCCTGAGGGGAATCCGGCTCAGCGGAATAGAGCTGTTGAAAAAATGATTTAAACACCGCGGCAATCTGAGGGCTAGTCCTATGCAGCTCTCCCCGATCATCCCTCAGAGCCGAGACCAATCGGGAACCCCGGGGGCCCCTCAGGCAACGAGCCAGCATCTTCCCAGGTTTATCACCCTGGGTATGCAACCTATACCGATAGTAAAAAGCGGATTTCTTCGCTCGTTGGTGCAAAGTCTCATTCAACAATACCTGAGTCTCCATGAGCTGTCCCCTATTTGCAGCCGTCGAATGGCGGGCACAGAGTCGACGCAAGGCTGTGACCTCCTTCTCCAAGCGTATAATACGCTCAGACATCAATCTCCTCTTACGGGCCTGGAAGCCTATGATGTCGCCTCGTAAAACAACTTTGGCTGTTTCCCAAACTAATTCAGGATCATCGGAATGCAGCCTATGATCTGATTCAAATTCCTGCCATCGTCTGCACAAAAAAGAGCGAAAATGAGTATCAGTATAAAGTTCTAAGGGGAATCTCCAAAGGCGCGTCTTAGGCCGCGAATCCCCCCAATGAAGGTCCAACCAGATTAATGCATGATCGGAGATTTCCCCCGGCCCTATCTGCGCGTCCTGAACCGCAGCGAACAGGGCCCCCGTCACCAACAAATAGTCAATGCGCGCCGAGGAGCCGTGGGCTCGCGACTGATGTGTGAAATCCTTTTCCGAAGGATGCAACAACCGCCAGGGGTCCACCAATCCCATGCTCACGCACAGCTGCTGAATTGCCCGGGTAGACTGTCTTCGCTCTCTGGACCCTCCTGCAGTAGTACCTATGGGAGTATTTAATCCTGGTGTAGGAATGCTATTTTTTGTACTGAGCTGGGACTGTGTGTGTATGAGTTCTGTTTCAGTTAGAAGAGTCGGGGTCCATCATTGAAGAGAGAGGTTGATAGTGAGAGAGTGAAGTACCGAAAGAAGTATATCTGAGAAGATTTTAGGTGATTTTGGGAGAAAAGTGAAAAAAAGGGTGGGACGAGGTGAGAGGAACTGGTGAAGTAAAAGACTTTATTTGGTTTGGTGTTTTTGGAAGCACTCAGTAAATCTGAGCTGATCCTTCAGGAAAACATTTCGAGAGTAGTTCAGTCTCTGAAGTTTGGATTGATTTTTCCCTTCAAGGAAAAAAGGTTTCATAGAATTTGAATACCGCTTTATGAATAAATTCTGTCTTTAAGAAGCTCTGCTGACAGATTCATAGAGGAGTAGGAAACAGCTTAAAGCTGGCACTTATATAATTAGAGGTAGGAGAAATTAATAGTAGCTAAGAGGAAAGAGAATTACTTTAACCTTTTCCTGAGAAAAAGAGATGTTTCTGCTACTGGAGTTCACAAGCTGCTTTGAGTAAGGTGCGGTGCAGAAGGTCATCGCTGCTGACAACTGCTAGTCTGACTGACGGTATTCACGAAGAAGATATATTTTCTCAGTCAGAACTATTTCTTCAAAGGAGCAAAGAACATTTTCTTCTTTAAAGAGGAAGTTTGGAATTTCAGTTGAACTGGATGACTGAGAGAACCAGATTAGCTTTAGCTGTTTCCAAGGAACAGTATTTAAGTGACAGGGGAAAAAGAGAAAGGAGAGAGTCATTTTGTGGGTTGCTTTGGATTTTTGGGGTTGGTTTTGGTGTATAAATGTGGTGTGAATGAAAGAGAGTGGGTTAGTCAGGGAACATCAATTCTTTTATTAATTAGGGGCAAGTGAAGTTTTAAAATCCAGTTGTCACTGCTATTTCAAAGAAAAGTAATATACCCCAACTGTCAGGAAAGGTAGTTTCTCTTAATGAGTTTGCAAAGTGTACAATACATAGTAGGTGTACAGATTGGACCAGATCCAGAAGTTCCAGGGCCATAACTTGATGACAGAACCTGAAGACCGGCAAGACCAGGACCAAGATTCCACGGGCCCCTTCGCAAGAAAGCACCATAGTTACCAACACTGTCACATCTAGATAAACATCATTTTTGTTTTTATTGTGTTGTAGTACACATTTTTAAAAATGTATTTTTGGAAGCTTTGAAGAGGCTTTCACAACCATGACGTGCTGAGTTTTCATATCCTGAGAAACCTTTGTGGTGTTTCCTGTAAAAGGAAAAGAAACATAAAATTAGTGAAGAAAAGTTAAAGGGAGAAAAGTTTTGTGAACACTGAGTCTTTTGTGAAATTTGGTGAAAAGCTGTTTAAAAATGTATTTTTAAAGAGGAAGGGTACTGGAAAAGTTATACTTACCTGTATCTGAGTTTACGAGTAATGGTGAACAAGAACAACAGTTATTGTTGAGAGTGAAAAGTATCTTGATATAGATTTGTTAGTGATATTTTAATTATTTTTGTGCAATAACATCTCATGCCCTTTACTTTACTTATAACCGAGGCAGGCGGACCCGGCGCTCCAGGCCCCTACCTCTCGCACCCCCCCCCCCCGCTCCACAACAACCCCGCCCCTACCCCGCCCCCACAAAAGACATAACACCAAAATTTCATGGAACACAACTGGTCGCAGCTTTTATTAGCCATAACAATTTAACAAACCAACAATAAACTTTCCAACCCCTCAATTAGCGGCACCCGGCTGCACCAGCCATACCTCAGCAAAGTGCCTGCCACCGCTAATGCCATAACTCGCCACCCGGCAAGTTACCATACCCCTCTCCCCGACTTCGCCATGCTAAGCAAAAGTCGGCCGAGGGTTTGACCGGGTCAGGGGCACCCCGCCCCCGCCCAAGTGTAGCCTGCTGCTCCGGACCCCGGAAACCTCCGGGATCCCGCCCCCCTCCCCCAGCTGCAACACCCCAAACACCCACCGCCTAAAATTAGGGAGGGAGGGAGGGACGCCGGCACCGAACGCAGCCTCCGCTCGACTGACCACACGGAGGCTGCTCAGCTTCTACTCCCCCCCCGCTCCCCAACACCCAAGGCAATAATTGGCTCCCGTGAGGCCGCGACCCATGGGAGCCAATCAATTTAAAAGATGCGTGCGCGCGCCACACCAGGGCCGCGCGCGCCACACCAGGGCCGCGCGCGCACCCCGCCCAGGCCGTGCACAGGGTCCCTGCGCCGGGCCGTGCGCCCGGTTAATATCGGCCGCCGGGACCCTGCCCGCGGCCTCGGGATAACCGAGGCAGGCGGACCCGGCGCTCCAGGCCCCTACCTCTCGCACCCCCCCGCTCCACAACAACCCCGCCCCTACCCCGCCCCCACAAAAGACATAACACCAAAATTTCATGGAACACAACTGGTCGCAGCTTTTATTAGCCATAACAATTTAACAAACCAACAATAAACTTTCCAACCCCTCAATTAGCGGCACCCGGCTGCACCAGCCATACCTCAGCAAAGTGCCTGCCACCACTAATGCCATAACTCGCCACCCGGCAAGTTACCATACCCCTCTCCCCAACTTCGCCATGCTAAGCAAAAGTCGGCCGAGGGTTTGACCGGGTCAGGGGCACCCCGCCCCCGCCCAAGTGTAGCCTGCTGCTCCAGACCCCGGAAACCTCCGGGATCCCACCACCGGCACATAACACTGTTCATGTGCCGCCCCCCCTGGCCCCAAGCTGCAACCAGCGTGCATCACTGCCAGACATATATTCCAAGGCCTCCTGCCAGTCATTAAGGAGCAGGTCCATGCCAACTGGCGACAAATGAACCCCATCAGCCCGATAGAGTCCCGAACACCCAACGTCCACCCAGTCGTGCAAGATCTGATACCCACCCCTCTCACAGACCCAACGACCAATCTGGCGATTGACCTTGGTCAACCCCCGGGACCAATGACGCTGATCCCGGCAGGCCGGCCTTGGAATGATGTCTGACCACAGAACAATAACACCGGGAAACATCCGCAACACCAGTCCCAGATCATCTTGCACCGCCCGGATCAGCTGCAGGCAGGACCAGGACACCAGGTCATTGCCACCCAGATGCACCAACAGGGCGGCCGGCCACCGCGACATCCTCCCGTGGCGTCGTAGCAAAGGCAGCAGCTGCAGCCACCGCATGCCTCGCACGCCCAGCCATTGGACAGCCACAGACGACGGGTCCAATCCCAAATTGGCGCCGATAGGGCGGTCCGCCGCGCGCTGACCCGCCCAATGGACGAAAGAGTGGCCAGCAACCCAACATACACCAGGTCCGACACCCCCATCTGAAAAAGAAATAGAAAGTTAAAGCCCCAACCAACAACATCCCGGCACCTACAGCCGAACGTACCCTTTAAAAACCGAAGAACGCCACCTCCCAATGCCCTGATTGACATGTCCCGGTAACCCCGCAGCTGCCGCACTAGTGGCAGCCCCAATCCGAAAGGAGTGTGGAGCAAAACGCAGCAGATCTTCCCCCACCGTGGACAACACCAGCTGCAACACCGCAGAAACCTGGAAATGGGTTAAAACCCGAGAATCCGCGTGCACGAAAAACCCGACTGCGCCCACCAGACGCACAGCGAAATACTGCCGCAACGCCCGCACCGGGCAAGTCCGTGGCTCCGCGCCCTCGCCCAGACACACCCACAAACCTTTACCAAGCGGATCTGTTTTGGACTTAGCTAAAAGGATCCACACCCCCCCTCTACCACCCGAACATGATGCGCCAACAGCCCCCCAACACCCCCCCCCCGGCCAGAGCCCGCAACCAGTTCCCCGATACGAAACGCCCCAAAAAAGGCTAGGCAAAAAACCGCCCGGAACAAGGAAGCCTCGTACTCAGACGAAGCCACCTGCCTTAAGGCCCCGCAAACCCGCACCAGGAGCCCATGCGTGATCGGCAACCGCGAATCGCGAGGCGTCGGCTGCACCCGCTCCCAACCCTGTAGAAGCTGTCGCGTTAAAACCCCCCCCAGCCGGGGAACCCCAACCCACCGCGCTCGCAAAAAAGTGAAACCCCGCCAAATGCGCGCGCACCGCCGACCGCAAAAACCCGGCGCCTTTGGCCGCCACAATATATTGAGCCATCAAGCCCTCCGGGACCCCCCCCCTGCCTGCCACCCGCAAGAGAACAAAAAGGCGACCACCCGGTCGCACCCCCGCCGGTACGCAGACCAGGTCCCTGCAGACACTGAATTCCTCAGCAGGTCTAGCATCTCTCGAGGCCAATGCTCCACAAGTTCTCTGGGACCACAGATCCATCCTTGTCCGCTTCGGGGGCCAGCACCCTGAACCGCTCCCACTGAAAACGAGAAAGAGCATCAGCAATCTCGTTAGTGGACCCTGGTATATGCCGAGCCCGCACCGCCACATTCAACTGTAAACACGCTAAGACGACTTCCCGCATCAAGCCAGCTACCCTCATGCACCTTGGAGTGTATCTGTTAATCACACTTACGACCGCCGCATTATCACACCACCAAAGCACCCTCCGGTTCCGAAGGCGCTCCGGCCAGAGCGACAAAACTACACGAATCGGAAAGAGCTCCAAAAATGTGATATTCCTGGTCAGGCCCGCCGCACGCCAAGACTCCGGCCACCGATCCGCGCACCAGGCCCCTCCATAATACACGCCCAAGCCCGCCCCCCCCGCCGCATCAGTGTACAACTGCAAATCATCACTGGATACCTCGGGCTCCAGCAAAACAGAAGTCCCTTTGAAGTCCCCCAAAAAATGATCCCACACCCGCAAATCTGCCTGCATTGCTGTCCTCACCCGAATCCGGTGATGAGGTTTCCGCACCCCGACCGTCGCACAGGCCAACCTTCTGGAAAACACCCGCCCCATCGGAATCGTCCGACAGGCAAAATTTAAGGACCCCAACAGGGACTGCAACTCCCGCAAAGAAACCTTGTGAGCCGACAACACAGTGGCCACCGAAATCATTAAGCGAGCGACTTTGTCTTGAGGCAAACGCGCCACCATGTCCTCCGAATCCAACTCCACACCCAAAAAGGTCAACCGCGTAGTCGGACCCTCGGTCTTCCCGTCCGCCAAGGGGACCCCAAACTCCTGTGCCAGCCGCACAAACACAGATAACAGCCCTTGACACTCCCCGGAGTTCGCTGCTCCTACAAACAAAAAATCGTCCAGGTAATGCACCACGGAAGACAGGCCAGATGCGCGAACCAGCACCCACTCCAAGAAGGTACTAAACATCTCAAAGTAAGCGCAAGAGATAGAACAGCCCATCGGCATGCACTTGTCGAAATAATACCCACCTTGAAAGCAGAACCCCAATAAGGGGAAGGAAGACGGGTGGACGGGTAACAAACGAAAAGCCGATTCAATGTCCACCTTCGCCAGTAAGGCCGACCGACCGGCCCCGCGCACCAGCAAAGCAGCCTTATCGAAGGAAGCGTAGCGAACCATACAAAATTGACGCGGGATAGAATCGTTCACGGAAGCCCCGATTGGACAGTACAAATTATGAATCAACCGGAATTTGCCCGGCTCTTTCTTGGGCACAACACCCAAAGGCGAAATCACCATGTTAGAAAATGGAGGCTCCAAGAAGGGGCCCGCCACCCTCCCCAACTGCAATTCGCTCAACAATTTGCCCTGGACCACCTCCGCCCAACGACGTACCGAAGGGGAGTTCCGAGCAGACGGCGCCAACACCACCCCCCTCACCGGGATAACGAAACCATTCTTAAACCCAAAGCCCAGAATCGCCGCCTCACGCCTCCGGGGATAACGACTTAGCCACCCTAAGAAGGCCTCCAAACGAACCGGGGAGGGGACGCGCCCACGCCACTCACTGCCCTTTTGGGGCGGGACCGGCCATGCCAGAGGTGCCCTTCTTAATGCACTTGACCGCGGAATGGGGACCCCCGCACAAGGAACAGGCGTGCTGGAACTTGCAATCGGGAAAAGGACAGGTGGAGCGGTTGAAATGCCAGCACACGTCACCGCTCCCGGCCGAGACTGCCTTTTAGGGCACCCCGGCCACCCCCCCTCGAAAGGGCCGCGCCGCCCCCCCCACTGCCCCGATGCCACTCTTTCCCCCGCCCCCAGCACCGGCGCCGGACCTCGCCGACATCTGTGTCAACCACAGGTTAATGTCCTGCGTGCCCCACGAAAGCGAGCGGCTCTCCTCCATCCTGTCCCTGAACTTTTCATCGTAATTCAGCCAAGACCAGCCGTCGTGTGTCTGAGACGCCTCGAGGATGGAATCAGTGTACGCTAGCAGCATCCCATACTGCGCCGGATCGTGCTGGCCCCAAACACTGGCCAACCGCAAAAAGGAACGCGTCCAGTTAACCACATTACGCGCCACCTTCCTAACCCTGCCGGCCTTCTCATCATCCTTTCTCTTCTTCCGACTCTCGCCCGAGCGCTTCCTCCCCTCTAACAAACGGAAGATATCAATGTAGCGCTGCTTTCGAATTTTATGCAGCAGCTTACGCGGCACCCCCACCCACAATTCTGGCAAAGAAACCATCGAAGAGGCCCCCCCACCCGCACTTAAGCCCCCCCCGCAATCTGGAAGCTGCCGAACCCCCCCCTCCTGACCCCCCGGACGAACCACTCGAGGAGGAAGAGGACGAGTCCGAGCTGCGACACCGCCGACACGACTGCCGGTGCTTTTTACGCGAAGCCCCCCCTTCCCCCTTGGCGACTCACCCCCTTCCCCCATTAACTCACCCAGCGCAGCAGCCAGCTCACCAGCCACCGCAAGGTCCTCGCCATCGGCGCGCGCGACATCCCTTGGACACCTTTGGGCCGACTCCGCTGCCGCTCCATGCTGCATCTCAGCCCCAGCCGAAGGACTCTTCCAGCTCTCTCTGCCAGCCTCACCCACGGGCCACGAGGGCTGCGCCATAAACTGCCCCTGCGGAGACAAAAAGGGGAAAACAGGGGGGGAACCGACACCGGCCAGGCCGGAGACCAAGGACCTCCCCACCCTGCCCTAGATGTACCCTGCCCCCCAGACATCCACTGCTCCCAAGGGGAAGCCCCCCCGGCATGCCAAAGCCACCGGGGCCTGGGAACCACCCCGCGGACCCGCCACAGCTAGCAACCCACGGTGCCCCATCGGGCCGTAACCCTCCCCCTTGGCCCGGTGCCCCGAGATCACCCCCCGTCCCCCCCACACCCCCCACAGCCCCCACCCCTACCCCCCCACATCCCCCACCCGTACCGCTCCAGCCCCGCTCTGCAGCCCCTCCCCCACCCCCTGGGATCCACTGTGAGGGTGGGAACCCTTTCTGCCTTTGCGGCCCCGCACCGCACCTCCCTGGCCCCTTTTGCCCCCCCACCCCACCCCCATACAACGGCCCAGGCAACCCCCCACCTCTCCCAGTGCCCCCCTAGACCTAGACCCCCGCCCCCTTGCCGCAGCTTTAGCTGGGGCCAAACCCCCAGCCTTTGCCTTGCCAGGCATCTCAACCAGGCCCCAAGCACAGTCGCACGACCTACAGCGTCCAGCAAAAGGCCTTTGAGCAGCTAGGCCCCACCACGTGCTGCCACCCGAAATACCCGCGACCCCCCCCCGACGAGCAGCCCCCACACTCACGCTACAAGGAGAGGCAACTCTGAGCACCACTGAGCTCCCGATCTGGCTCCTGCTAGCTGGCAACCCGAGCCACCGCAGTACACAGCAGTCCTCTCCTCCACGCCGGCACCGAACGCAGCCTCCGCTCGACTGACCACGCGGAGGCTGCTCAGCTTCTACTCCCCCCGCCCGCTCCCCAACACCCAAGGCAATAATTGGCTCCCGTGAGGCCGCGACCCACGGGAGCCAATCAATTTAAAAGACGCGCGCATGCGCCACATCAGGGCCGCGCGCGCGCACCCCGCCCAGGCCGCGCACAGGGTCCCCGTGCCGGGCCGCGCGCCCGGTTAATATCGGCCGCCGGGACCCTGCCCGCGGCCTCGGGATAGTGATTATTTATTTTCATTGGCCATTTTTAACTAGCCATATTCCAATTGAATATTTAACTTAACATCTTGTGCAATAAATATTTTAAATATTTCAAGAGTCTGATAAGAATTTATTTAAAGAAAATTCAAATTTAACCTGCCTAACATCTACACCTGTGGCATCTTGGTGGTTTGCAGGAATCTTTTTTAGTGTATTTTATTTCTCCTAGTTATGGTCCCAAAGGAAGCAGTTGGGGGATGCAGTTTGTTTTCTGTGAAGTGCAAGTCCAAGGTGACATTATTTAACTCTGACAACACACTATGGGTCAAATTGTATCGGAATGAATACTATTCAGTAGCAAAACTTAAACAACTGTTCATTCAGCCTATTATAAGAGTTGTAACATCTTATAATGATTTATCTCAGCTGATCTCAGATAAACACTCGCACCACAATCCAGTTTCAACGAAACTTCAATTGTGTGCCGGTTCACATCAATGATCTGCTGTTTTATTGTAATTATATCAAAAATAAATGTCAATTGCAAAAGAATACTTAGCTTAGGGGAATAATTTCTTATAGCATCATGACCCTCAAGCACTTCTAATGCTTCTTGACTATATCACTCTCATCCCAACGCTGATAATTCAGGCGCCTCGCGTTTCTCTATAAGCGGTTCGTCAGGGGATACTGAAATGCATTCTTAAAATCTGGAAAAACAAAATAACCTGGATGATAAAACTCTTTCTTCTTTGCTTTACCCAAGAACACAATCGTATACTGCTTACAATTGAAAAATCAAAGTAAAGTGAAATGGCAATAACCTTAAATATCATTTGGATGATACTGCCCACGCTTCTTTTGTCTTCTTTGTAACAACCAACTGTTGCCTATGATGGAAGTTACCAAAAAACGCCGCGCATGCGGATTAAGCCTAACTCCCAGATTTGATAAAGAGGTTCGATAGGCTTAATCCGCATGCGCGGCGTTTTTTGGTAACTTCCATCATAGGCCTCTGCCATGCCATCTCCTTGCTTGGATGTCCCTGCACTGGAGACGTCATTAAAAGTCATTTGTGAAATGGCTCAGGGATGTCTCTATGATTTGGATGCGAACATGCATATTTTTGAATATGCAAATTGTGTCTAAGGCTTTTAAAATAACCCCCTTATGGTTGAACTTTCCTTTAAAAAATTTCAGGTGAGTAAAATGGCATGGTTTTATATCCAGTCATTTGGGGAGCAATGGCAGCGTAATGTGGGGAATTGTTAGAGACTTTGTTTGAGTCATACAGACAGCATCAGGTCAGTTTACAACAAATTAAAGATTTTAAAAAACATTGCAAATCTTTAATTTGTTGTAAATTGATCTGATGCTGTCTGTATGACTCAAAAGGTGGTCAAGAAAATCTTGAATATAAAGCAGTGTAATGAGTTGATTCCATGGCCACTTGATTTCCTGCATGAACCACTCGTTGTTCAATTGTGTTCAGTCTCTCTTCATGGTAACAGAGCAACATGACTCTCTCAGCCCATTTTATCAGGGGGAGTAGAGGAGATTGGCCACCTAGGTTCAAAGTAGAATCGTGCAGCTCAAATAAGGAAATATTCTCTTCAGCAGTCATAACACTTGGATGAGATGATATTGCCGAAAGGTGAGCATCCAACTGGGTTGTGTACAGACATAGCTCTATGGGGTTGTGATCCTTAACCTTTTTCTGTTCTGTTCCTCATAACTACCAAACAAGAAAATAAAAATCCCAAACCACGGAGCTCACCTGGCTAGCATTCTAGCTCAGCACTGTCTTAACATGCCCTCTAGCAGTACTCTTTTTGTGCATTTCTCCTTTACCACAATATCTGGTTTTCTTGCATAATTTAGTGGAAATAGGAAGACCTGACCTGTGGTCTCAACTGCTTCTTTTGAGCACAGTCTTCACGTTTCTCCTCACTATAAGATATTGGGCAAAATTCAGTAACAGCTTCAGGTTATGCTCAAGGGGTGCCTGATAGGTGACAAGTCTACCCCTTGTCATTTGAATAGACTCAAAGGAAGCGGGTTATAATATTATGACACACACAAAGAGGGAACCTTTATCTCATTAGAAGTCCATCTCTTCAGTAGTGGCAGTACTAGGAAAGGGCATTGTATTTTGACATAATATCTCTAGCTCATCTTTATTTTCATAGGAAGTAGAATGATATAAAAGCTTTCAAGGAACATGCATTATATGGAAGATGAAGGCTGACTATGGGGTGATGAAAGTGTCTGGAAGATTATAGAAATTCCTTCATTAACTACACTGATGCTTTCAGTGGCCTCAAAGACTTTTGGAACATGTGGATTACTAACTTAGACATCAGTTTAATCAAGAAACTAAGAGGACAATGATGTACAATTGTGAATGTATCTCTGAGTGAGGGAATTTTCCCCCAGGGTTTGAAGTGGCCGATTCTATGACCTCTACCTAAGGGTTCATTCGATGACCCTCCTTGTTGGAGAACCATCAACCAGTCACTAATTTGCCATGCTCAGGTAAGGTTATCGAGAAATTTGTGTGCTGCTAGAATATTTGGATTCTAGTAAGGTATGAAAATCAATCAGGTTTTGATTCTTTTCATAACAGATGATGTTTTAACTATTCCAAAAGCTTGAATGTGGCATTCTTATTTTGTTGGATTTGTCAATTGATTTTGATACCCTTGAACATGACATTTTAATTGAATGTTTGTTGGATATTGGGATTGATGTGGTAGTGTTGCATTGGTTCACTTCTTATTTGCAGGATAAACTACATTAGTCCAAATTCAGGATAATAGCTCTAACCCTAGGGTCTTGAGGCAAAGGAAGCCTTAAGGTTCTATATTATCTGCCGTTTTATATTAATTTATTTATGGTTCCAAACTGCAAAGCATTAAGGGCAGCTGAGCTTCAGTTCTATGTTTATGTGGATGATGTCCAAATTTTGCTTCTGCTGTCTATAAGATGAGATTCTGTGTGGGAAGAGATTTGGGCTCAGACAGCACTATTAGAAATGTGTTTTGTTTTCTTAAATTAAATGATGTAAAAGCTGACCTTTTGTGGCTTTCAGAAGAATCCCCTCCACTATCTTTGTAGATAGCTGAGAATGAGGTTTTATCTCTTCAACAAGTTTGTCAGCGTCTGGGAGTCCAGTTGGATTCCCAGTTGAGATTGAAGGCATGTGTGTCTGCCACAATGAAAGGATTTTACAGTGTGCTTTGGCGTATTAGACAATTGAGCCCATATCTTTCCAAATCTAATTTATTAACACTGACTACAGCTTTGGTGCTTCCAAGACTGGACTATTATAAGGTCTTACTAGCTAGGGAATTACAGTGTCTGCAATTGGCATGGAATACTACAGCTTGTCTTATAAAGGGTCTTCACAAATTACACCATGTGTCATCTGTATTATGGGAATTGTACTGGCTGCCATTTACACAGCATGTGCAATATAAACTTCTGCTACATGAGCTCCCACCTCTCTATTTGATGACTTAACTAAAATCTTATATACCTAGGCAGGCGTTGCCCTCTGACGAAGGCCGCTATTGGTGGTTCCTGATGCTTGAGTAATGCAGAGGGAAGGACTCTGATCCAGGGCCTTTGTGAAAGTTCCTGTATAGTAGAATTCCTTGCCTTTGACTTATAGGGGTATAGCTGATCTGAAGAGTTTTGGTGGGGTTTAAAAACTTATGTCTTACATCTAGCCTTTTGGGGGAGGGGGAGGGACTATTGTTCCTCAGTTTTATTGAGATTTTAATAGAAAGGAGATAATTTTATCTTAGTCAGTATTATTGTAAATTGTAATCAAGATTATTATTTAAGAGTCCAGCAGTTGTATTGTGGGGATTTTATTGGATGGTGGGTTTTAAGGATGGATTCTATTTTTTTACAGGATTTTAGTGAAAATATTGTGCACCACTTTGAGCATTTTGTATGTAGCCATTTATAAATGTAAGTAAATAATTAATTTCTACCCATTAAAATGGGCTTTGTAAAAACTGTGCATATTTCAATATGGGGAAAAATATTTGTGTTGTTCTTCAGCTCTCATTTTTTCCCTGCATTAAGAAGAGACTTTCCCGGGGGCAGGGAGAAGAGGAGCTCAAACGACAAGCGTAATTTTGATTATTCCCCCAGTACATCCACTTAGCTTGAGCACAAACCCATGAAATATTTTTGTTTTGGTAATTGTCGGGTTCATGACTAGACTAGAGTGTTATTATAGCATCACCAAGGGATACGGAAAGGACAGTTTCTCAAGCGCAGAGATTCCTAGAATCTATATTCGGCCATGATAAAAAAAAAAGGCCCAGACCCCTAGAACTGAGTCTCTCATTTAATTTTCAGATGGTTAATGCTGTTTGGTAGCTGCTGATTACTAATTACCAGTTTAATCCTTCATCTGTGGTGTAGCTGGGAATCTGCCAGTTGACACATGGGTTGTGCAGCATAGCAAAGAGAGCGTGGTGCGCTTAACTGGCTTTAATGACCCTATAATTACAAGCCTCCCAAAATGCTGTTCTACAATTAGAGCTCATCATACACTAGCAACCTGACAGACTTTTTAAAACATAATGACAGGCTACTGTGCTATTTGGGTTAAACCTAGGAGAGGGGAGAGTAGAAATGCTGTGAGCAAAGGGTGTCTGCATATTCTCCAGTGACTGAGTAAACTCTACACAAACAAATCTACCAAACAAAATGGCTGTCTCTTTTCATTGCTGTTTTTCCTCTTTACCTGTTATGATTTTTATGAATGTTACATTTAGCTCTTGGGAGAGAGAAGAAGAATGAAGAAAGCAACAGCAAAATAATTGTCAATGCAGGTGGTGTCTGATTGCATTAGAGTGGAAAGATTGTGGAAAATTTGCGATCACACTCAAACATGGAGAATTTAAGTCTGCTTGAGTTTGATGGACGTTTTCCCCAGTAGAGGAATTTTCCCAGAAAGTAAGACTTGAAAATTCAACCAAATTCTGTGTATAATTACCTCAGATTTATCATTTCACTGAATTCCACATTGAATCTGCCACCTGCTGACCTTACAAATCGGGTGACTACATTCACTACTACCACTACTACTATTTATTTATTTAACAGGTTTTTTTTATAACGCTTTAACATTTCAGTCAAAGTGGTTTACATTGTTTATGTTTATGTTTTTTTTATACTTAATATACCGCCCAACAACACAAGTATCTAGGCGATTTACAATAAGACTATAAAATTTAAAAATTAAAAAAATGCTGCAGAAAAGAAAAAGAAAAGGAACACCATAAAATCAGAGAAACAGAACAGAAAAGAACAGCAAAGAGAAAAGACCGGAGAGAGAGAGAACAACAGGGAGAATAAGGGGAAGAGACTGATTGGTAGGGACAAAGGACAAGTCCAACAAAGAGCAAGAAGCCACGTCAGATGAGGCACACAGTCAGAGAACGTGGTAAGAAAGACCAAGGAGTAAATAATTGAAAAGGAACTATCTCCAGGAACAAGCAGGAATAAGTCCTCACATATGGGTACGTCGGAACCGACGGAGCCGGCGCGGGAAAGCTCCCCAGCTTTTCAGATGAAAAGCTTTTGGGGCTTCCCACAGCGCATGCGCGCTGCCTTCCCACCTTCCTTACCAGCTCTCTTCAGTTTCTCTTTTTCCGCGGAGCCAGCAGGTCGTGTTCCTGTCACCGCTGAAGAAATTGTTATTTTAATTTGTTTCTTTTGACCGCGTACCTGCCTTCCCCATACCAAAACCGGTACTGCCGGTCTCTCTTTCTTTATTTCTTAAAAAAAAATAAAAAAAAATCTTTTTTTTTATTTCAGCACAACGTGGTAACTTTTGCTAGGCCTTCAGGCCTACACTAATTCTCCTCATGGAGAAGCCAGCTCCTGGTTTTAAAAAGTGTACCAAGTGCAGTGCTGTTATTTCTCTCTCAGACACCCATGAATGGTGTCTTAAATGTTTGGGACCTGACCACTCCATACCGGACTGCCCATTCTGCTCCCAGATGTCTAAACGTGGTATGCAAAACCGGGCCAACAAGTTACATGTGCTGTTTGCTTCAGATAATCCAGCATCACAGTCATCCAGGTCTTCCTCTCCGGATGGATCTCAGGTAACCAAACTTTCTGTGGGCAAATCCTCTAAAAGCAAATCTCTTTCAAAAGATCGAGAGGCTCTCAATCTTGAGTTCGAGGATTCTGCCCACACCAAAAAACCCCGGCGGGAGGCTCCGGCCTCCAAAGCATCACCTATGGGGTTACAGGTTGACATCGATGGCACGGCCTCAACTGATCACCTGTTAGACTGCTCTGGGGTACCGGTCGATACCGGTACCGACATCCAGGCAGCAGTGGCGTCCATGGGCAATACTGTCCAGACCATGCAGCAGGCCGTTTTGGCTTTCATTAAGGCTGCGACGCCCTCGGTACTGATTCCATCGGTACCGACCCCGGTTCTGGTATCCACACCGGAACCGAGACCATCGACTTCCAAGCGTCGATCGGTTCCGCTTGCTGGATTCAGGCTTTTGCCCGATACCAATCCCATGCCCGATACGCCCGATCTCGATATCGATCGGTACGCGTATCGTGCATTGCAAGCACAGAGAGAATACTCAGATTCTTCTGATGAGTTCAATTCCTCTGATGACTCTGCTGAGTTTGATCTTCCTGAGGAGCCCTCTTCTCTAAAGAGGGCGATGTCTCCTCCAGAGGATTTATCCTTTCAGGATTTCATTGTTGATGTAGCTAAAGGACTTCTATTGCTACATCTTCTGAAAAGAAACCCAGATCAAAAAAAATTGGATATTTTAGGATACTCTAAAGCTCCTAAAGAGGCAGTTACTCTGCCTATCCATGAAATCCTTCAAGAACACTTGATGGATTTGTGGGAGACTCCTCTAACTCTGTCTCCTCATTCTCGTAGGTTGGACACCATGTACCGGGTCCCTCCTTCTCCTGGGTTTCAAAAAACTCAGCTGCCTCACCACTCCATTGTGGTGAAGTCTGCTATGAAGAAGATAAAGAGTCCCAAAAGGCACTCTTCTACCCCTCCAGGGCGAGAATGTAAGACCCTTGACTCTTTTGGTAGAAAGATCTTCCAGGCTAGTATGCTTATAGCCAGGATCAATTCTTACAGCCTTTATATGGGCATGTTTCTCAGAGAACTTGCCCTAAAGGTACGGCATTTTGCCCCTTTATCCCTGAGGATAAAAAGGAGGACTTCACTTCTGTGGTGACACAACTTTCAGAGGTCTCCAAGTTTTCCAACAGGGCAGCCTTTGATTCCTTTGAGTTTGCTGGCAGGGCTTCGGGAATTGCTATTGCAGCCCAACGTCTTGCTTGGCTCCAGGCTTCTGACCTAGAACCCTGGGTTGTGGATGGCCTAAGGAATCTGCCCTGTACAGGTGAGAACTTATTTGGTGAAGACTGGCAAATTAAAGCTGCTCAAATGGATGCAGAAAATGCCACTCTAGATAGACTTTCTAAGTCTACTTCTACTCCTGCCAAAAAGAAGTCTTTTAAAAGGCCTTACTATAAGAAGGCCAGATTTTCCACAAATACTGGCCAACAATCTTCTCAGCCTCGCTTTGCTGCTAAACGTCAGCAATTTAAGCAAGTAAAGTCAAAGTCTGCAGTGTCTGCTACACCCCAGCAGGCTCAACCCCCTCAGGGGTTTTGACTTGCCCCTAGAGAACTTACCATTTCTGGCTCTGGAACAACCAGAGCCTCTCACCATACCTGGAAGGTTAGTTCACTTTGCTCCCAGATGGGAGCAAATAACATCAGAGCAATGGACCCTCTCTATCATCAGAGAGGGCTACAAACTTCATTTCTCCAGCCTTCCTCCCCATACCATGGTGAGGCAATTCAGTTCTCCCCCATCTCTTCTGACCCTGTTGGGTCAGGAAGTCTCCTCTCTCCTTGCCCAAGGGGCAATAGAGGAGGTTCCTCTTCCTCAACAGGGGTTAGGGTTCTACTCCCCTTATTTTCTCATAACAAAGAAGACAGGGGGCTTCAGACCTATCCTAGATCTGAGAGAATTGAACAAGTTTCTATTCAAGGAGAAATTCAAAATGCTCTCTCTGGGCATTCTCCTTCCATACCTTCAGAGTCAGGATTGGCTTTGTTCTCTAGATCTCAAGGATGCGTACACTCATATACTCATCCATCCATCCCACAGAAAATATCTTCGATTTCTGTTCCAGGGAAAACATTTCCAATACAGAGTACTTCCCTTCGGTCTCGCCTCTGCTCCAAGAGTATTCACAAAATGCATGGCAGTCATAGCCGCATTTCTAAGAGGCATGGGAATCTTCGTCTTCCCATATCTGGACGACTGGCTCATCCGAGCTCCATCTCAGTCAGAAGCCCAGATTTCCTTGGACCGCACAAGGCGTATTCTTCAATATCTGGGACTTGTGGTAAACATTCCCAAGTCCCAACTCATCCCTACTCAGTCCCTGGAATTCATAGGGGCCCACTTGGACTCCACCACTGCAAGGGCCTACCTCCCTCTGGTCCGAGGCCAACGGCTAATCAGCTTGGCCTCCCAGGCTCAGTCCAGAAGTCACTTGTCAGCCAGAGAAATGCTGCAACTTCTGGGCCGCATGGCCTCCACGGTCCATGTGGTGCCCTACGCTCGTCTTCATATGAGGGCAACTCAATGGACTTTGGCCACCCAGTGGTCTCAAGCATCGGGACTGCTCTCAGACCAAGTACTCACCTCAAAACGTCTGTTTTGGTCTCTCCAGTGGTGGACATCCTCCAAAAATCTGTTGTTGGGGACCCCCTTCCAACCTTCGTTGCCCCAAGCAACCCTCACAACAGATGCCTCCCAAACAGGGTGGGGAGCTCATCTCCAACACCTCTCCACTCAGGGCACCTGGTCTCCCCAGGAGACCACCCTTCACATCAACCTTTTGGAACTGCGAGCAATCTTCCTTGCCCTCACAGTCTTCCACACCCTCCTTGTCAACCTGACTGTCCTAGTCCAGACAGACAATCAGGTAGCCATGTTTTATGTCAACAAACAAGGAGGGACGGGCTCTCTGTCGCTTTGCAACGAAGCTCTCAGATTATGGGCCTTCGCCAGAGAGCATCAAATTCATCTTCTGGCAGTGTATCTTCCAGGAGTTCAAAACTCTCGGGCAGACAGACTCAGTCGAGTTCTGTTTCCACACGAGTGGTCCCTGCATATGGACCAAATACACTGAATCTTCCAGGAATGGGGGACCCCGGACATAGACCTCTTTGCAAGTCCGTGGAATGCCAAACTTCCCCGGTTCTGTTCCAGGATTCCGTGTCAGGGAGCTCAGGCCAACGATGCCTTTCTCCTGCAATGGGGTCAGGAATTCCTGTATGCTTTTCCACCCATTCCTTTGATTCCCAAGACTCTGTTCAAACTACAGAGGGATCACGGATCCATGATCCTCATAGCTCCACGCTGGCCACGCCAAGTGTGGTTCCCTCTACTTCTACAGCTCTCCCAGGACTCCTCCCTGGACCTGGGAGCTGCGCCAGACCTTCTGTCTCAGGAGAAGGGGACTTTGTGGCATCCAAACCCCAAGTCCCTACATCTCCAGGCTTGGTTACTGAAGGCTTAAGCCTGCATGATTATAGTCTTTCTCAACCAGTGAAAGATATACTTTATGCTTCTAGGAAACCCTCTACCAGGCGTTCCTATGCTTTTAAATGGAAACGCTTTTTCCATTTGGTGTGCTCAACAGGGTCTTGACCCTCTAGCACTTCCTTTGCATTCTCTATTAGACTATCTCCTGCATCTTTCCAATGCAGGCCTCAAGACGAATTCAGTACGAGTCCATTTAAGTGCTATTGCAGCATCTTTGAAACCTATAAATGGACAACCTGTCTCCTCTCATCCTCTTATTGCCAGATTCATGAGAGGCCTGACCCTAACTAAGCCTCCCATCCGCCCACCTCCGGTAGCATGGGACTTAAACCTAGTTCTGGGTCAGCTTATGCAGCCACCTTTTGAACCTTTGGTTTCTACCTCCCTGAACTTTCTTTCCTGGAAGGTTCTTTTCCTTATTGCAGTCACTTCGGCTCGCTGCATCAGTGAACTCCAGGCTTTGGTGGCTAATCCACCTTATACCAGATTTCATCATGATAAGGTGGTCCTTAGGACGAATCCCCACTTTATGCCCAAAGTGGTCTCGCCTTTTCATCTTAATCAAGAGGTATATCTACCTGTTTTTTTTCCGGCTCCTCATGCATCCAGTGCAGAGAGGAACCTTCATACTCTTGACTGTAAAAGAGCTCTCGCCTTTTACCTCAACAGGACTCAGCCACATCGAAAGTCTTCCCAACTTTTTGTGGCTTTTGATCCTTCTCATTTGGGACTTCCAGTCTCCAAACGTACACTTTCCAATTGGATTGCTCAGTGTATTTCTTTTGCTTACCAGAGTAAGAATATTTCTCTGGAAGGCCATGTCACAGCTCACAGTGTGAGAGCCATGGCTACTTCTATGGCTCATCTTCACTCTGTATCCATCGATCAGATCTGTCGAGCAGCCACTTGGGCCTCGGTTCATACCTTCACAGCCCATTACTGTTTGGACAAGGACTCCCGCCGGGATGCCTTGTTTGGTCAGGCTGTCCTCAAACACCTGTTCCATACTTAAGCAACTCCTGCCCACCTTCCCTGAATGGATGCCTGAGATCCATACGAAGATGGTTTACCCTTGGAGGGGGATCTCCCAGGCATCTTAGCTAGGGAGTCCCCATATGTGAGGACTTATTCCTGCTTGTTCCTGGAGATAGCACAGTTACTTACCTGTAACAGGTGATCTCTGGGAACAGCAGGAATTAGTCCTCACAACCCACCCACCTCCCCTAGGAGTTGTATCTTCTATCTATCTACCTTCCTTTCCTCTCTCTATTGTCTCAGCTATAAACTCGAACTGAAGAGAGCTGGTAAGGAAGGTGGGAAGGCAGCGCGCATGCGCTGTGGGAAGCCCCAAAAGCTTTTCATCTGAAAAGCTGGGGAGCTTTCCCGCGCCGGCTCCGTCGGTTCCGACGTACCCATATGTGAGGACTAATTCCTGCTGTTCCCAGAGATCACCTGTTACAGGTAAGTAACTGTGCTTTATTTGATTTGCCAATAAAACCCAACACAGGCTGTTTCATTTAAAAAAAACTTCCTCAGGGTTAAAGGCAAACTGGGGTCAAGGAAATAAACAAGCCATTAAAAACAATATAAACAAATTTCATACAACATAATATTTATTTTATTTATTTGGTTTCATTTGTATACCGCTACTTCCAGTGACCAGAAGCGGTTCACTCTACACATCAAACATTGGTTACATATGGTAAGAATCAACAATTTACATTTTCATTGAGGTGTACTTGACTGTACATTTATACATATTTACATTTTATATTGTTTTGCTTGCTTTTTTACAGATTTGAATATTGAAATTTTGTTTTCATTTATACAGTGTAAGGCATCTATATAGTATTTAAACAGTATGGGCCATGTACAGTTTTGTTTCAGTGGTTGCATACAGTCATCCCTCAGTTATCGCGGTTAATAGGGACCAGAACCGGCCGCGATAAGTGAAAAACCGTGAAGTAGTGTCTCATTTTTAACATACGTACATTTTTTGTGTATGTATAGTATCAATAAGTGTACAGTATATGAAACCATATAAGTGCATATGTTATCATTAGAACATTAAAGAATAGTTTCAAACATGTAAATAAAATATTAATAGTATAAATACAGCCAATCAGAGACGTGGATTTTGAATTGTGTGGGCACTCCCTGCCTTCTGCTGGCGTGCGGGCAACTTTCGAGCCATAATTCCTCAATTTTGAATTTTTGAACAATCCGCGATGTACTGAGGCCGCGATAAATGAACCGCGAAGTAGCGAGGGATGACTGTATATACATTTTGGTTACAACAAATCGGTTCTTAATACTTTTGTTCATTTGGGTTGTGAGGTTATTTTCATTCTGGATTGTTTATGTTAAGTTGTAATGATCCTGGAAGAGGTGGGTCTTTAGTTTTCTCCTAAAGTCCTGTAGGTCGCTGTTCGATCTTAGTTCGTTTGGTAGCTGATTCCATAATGTGGGTGCTGAGTAGGTAAATGCTCTGTTGCTTGTGCAAACTTTTACAGTTCGGATGTTAGTTGAGATGTGAAGGGTGTTTAAGTTGTGAGTCCTTCTGCTTCTGTTAGGGGGTTGTGTGGTGATGAGGTTGGAGAGGTAGGATGGTGCTATGTTATGTATCAGCTTGAATACAGTTACTAATAGTTTGTATTTTATGCGGGCTGTAATGGAAAGCCAGTGTAGCTCAATTAGTATAGGTGTAATATGTTCGGTGAGTTTTCTGTTGAGGATAATCCTGGCTGTGACGTTTTGCACCATTTGCAGTATGTTAAGGGTTTTTTTTGGCAACCCTTGGAGGATGGCGTTACAGTAGTCTAGGTGGGGAGTTAGGAGTGCTTGTGCTACTGTTCTGAAATCAAAGTGTTCGATGATGTTGCGTAAAGGTTGGAGGACCCTTAGTTTATGGAATATTGCCCGGTTAAGCATCCGAAGATGTTTCTCCATCCTTAGGTTTTTGTCGAGTATTACTCCTAGATATTTTATTTCATTCTTTATGTTGTAGGTATTGTTGTTCATGGTGATTGCTGATGGAGGGTTGAAATCTGGTTTTTTGGAGATGTACATTATTTCTGTTTTCTTGTGGTTTCTGGACATATTGTTTTTTCTGTAGCCAGGTTTGCATTTCATTAAGGCATTCCTCTAGCTGGTTGTAATTTGGATTGGTCGAGTCCAGTTGGGTGTTGATCATAATGTCGTCTGCATAAATGTGGTAAGTGATCTTGTGCTTCTGAAATATTGTGCAGATCGGTTTAATGTATAGATTGAACAGTAAGGAGGACAATGCTGAGCCTTGTGGTATTCCCTGGGTTTGGGGGAATGCCTTCGCTTTTTCCTTATTGAATTGGACTTGTTGTATTCTGTTCGTTATATAGGATATGAACCAGTTTAGGGGGGGTTCCTGTTATTCCTATGGATTCCAGCCTGTTGATGAGGGTTCTGTGGTTTACTGTATCGAATGCAGCAGATATATCTATGAATATTAGAATGTACATCTTCTTTTTATCTTCCAAGCCTTTGATCAGTCTATCTAGTAGAACTAGTAGTAAGGTTTCGACACCATGGTGTTGGCGGAATCCGTATTGTTGCTCATCAAGTGCGTTCATGGTGTCAATGTGGTCCTGTAATTGCTGCTGTACTGCTTTTTCAATAATTTTGGCTAGGAATGATATATTTGAGATTGGTCGGTAAGAGGCTGGGTTATCCTTTTCTAGAGTTTTGTTTTTTAGTATGGGTCTTATGAGGGATTTTTTGAGTTCGGCTGACATGACTTCTTGCTGGAGTGATTGGTTTACTATGTGTGTGATGTATTGGGCAACTTCTTGTTTTGTTGCCTTGAGCCAGGCTGCTGGGCAGGGATCTAGTGGGGAGGTTGTAGTGTTTAGGTTTGTGATTATGTTTATTATTTGCTTGTCTTCCATCTCGTAGAATGCGTTCCATTCCTTGTTCCTGTCTGTGTTCGTGTCTTGTTGAGATGGGTGGTCAGCGGTCCAGTTTAGGGTGGGGTGTCCGGTTGATGGTGGGTTGAGTTTGCTGGCATAGTGGTCAGCTAATGTTTGTGCTTTCATGACGTCGGTGGTGTTACCTTCATGGGAAGTTTTGGTGAGCGATTTGACGAGTTCAAATAGTTCTCTTGGTCTGTTTAGTGCCTTGTTGAGTATGTTGGTATGATGGGTTTTTTTTGCAAGGTTGATTTCGGTTTTGTATTTTGAGAGGAGCGTTAAGTATTCAGTTTTGTGTTCGGGGGTCTTCTTCTGTCTCCATTTTTTTTCTAGTTTCCTTAGGTCTTTCTTCATTTTGTTTAGTGTTGTTGAGTACCATGGCTCGGTTTTGGTTTTCTTTTTAGTTTTTGCATTGTTTAGTGTTTTTGTCTTTAGTTCTGAGATTGATTCGGTCCCTTCGTTAATTGGTTGATTAGGGTTTCTAGGTCAGTGTTGTCAGTATTTAAGTGAGTTGTGATGGAGTTTATTAGTGCTTCTTTGTTGAATTTTTGGAACTTCCTTCCGGGTTGCGTCCATGATCCCGTTGGGTGCTTGCTAGGTTTGGTGGGTAAGTATATGGTGAATTTTATCAGGTGGTGGTCAGACCTTGGCGCTTGAGTTATTTGTGGTGTTTGTTCGGTGTCTCCATCTTGCTGGCCTTTCTTGGGTATAAATACCATGTCTAGAATGTTTCCTTTGTTATGTGTGGCATCTTGTATTATTTGTTTGAATCCTAGTTGGTCCATAGCTTCCAGGAATGTACTTGCATGCATTGGTGGTGCTGATGTTAGGTTGAGGTTCCCTAGTATGATTTGGTATTTTTTGATTGTTGATGTAGAAATTGTCTCTAGTGCGGCAGCCAGGGTTTCGTGGTGTGAAGTGGGGGGTCTGTAGATGAGACAAATGTTTTGCTTTCTAGCTTGAGTATCTCTATTCCATCGACTGTGTTTTGCGATGTGTTGGTTAGGTGTAGCGAGTCCTTAGCAACAATTAGAACTCCACCTCCCCTTCCAATGGCTCGTGGGCAATTGAATATCTTATAGCCTGGTTTGCTTAATTGGTTGAGTAGGATGGGGTCTGTGTCTGTGAGCCAAGTTTCTGTGATGCAAAGGATGTCTGGTTTTTCATCAGTGATGGGATTATGCATAACGTGAATTTTGTTTCTTACTGATCTGGCATTTATTAGTATACAAGTGTATGGGGTTTGGGGAATATTGTTGGGTAGTGGGTTTGTGTGTGTTTTTGATATGGTCAGTCGCTGGTGCATTTCCTTTGGTTATGGGTTAAGGTGATTGCATGGCTTGTTACGGTGTTTGATGGCTAATACTCGGTTTGGTTGCAGCACAGTGCTACTGTGGGTGGGCTAATGCATGTTGTATACCACGTATGCTGGTATATATCAATATATCAATTAAATTATAAGAAAAAATCTAAAAAACATACATTTGTGTCAAATACATTCAAAACATTTGAAAAGAAATGTTGGAACGCTATATTCTAAAATATATCGCTAAACCTTGTAAGAAATAAATTAATATAAAAAAAAGCAAAGTGATAATGTGGACATAAATATTATTTAAAACATACAGTAATATAAAAAGACCAAAGTGATAATATGCACATGAATGTTTTTATAAAAACATACATTAAATAATTATAGAACCAATGAAAACATAAGGATAATAATTATAAATAAACTAAAACGTTAAAATACATTAAGAACCACAAAACGACATTAAATTAAACTGGACCAAATACCATTACACATAAGGACATAAAAAATCTTATTTACCTCACCGGTGGAATAAAATTCCTTGTACTAAATGATCGATGGGCATAGAAAAGAGAAAGAGAAGGAGCGAGTCTACAAAAAAAGGCATGTAAAAACCTTCTAAAACTAAATAAGTATAAACAATCTTTACATATATATGTATTAAAAACATAACACAAAAAAAATGGGAAAACTCCAAAATAAAAGGACCAGGAGAGATCTGCTTTGCTGTGGAAGCTCCGCGGTTTTTTCTGCACCGCGGAGCAAGTGGCTGGTTGGAGCCCGGTGCCTGCTGAATCACCCGCAGGCAGAGAGTGGCCGCCCTCGGGAGTGGAGGACCCCCCACGAGCCCTACAAAGCCCAGCTGATTTACACGCGGCTGCGTGTACGCGGCCTGCGGGGTCGCGTTCTAAGGGGTGTGTTACAAGGGGTATTTTCTGCTCCTTATGTGCTCCTTTGGTGCTTCTTGGTGATCTAGAAGCACCAGCAGTTTGGCTTGCCCATGGGGAAACGGAAGGCTAAGGCATCAGCCAAGACATTGTCAGGAGAGGGAGGTAAGGTGTCTGGTCCCATGGACAGGCATGTAACTGCTCTTCCGCTTGCTAGCCAGTCTCTGGAAGGGGCGTCTTTGAGCCCTGATATCCGGACACCACCTCCTTTCCCTCTGCCTACCTCTTCGTCTACTCCTTTGAAGGTACTTTCATCGGTTATACCTCCGGTGTTAGTTCCAGTGAGCCCTGCTACATCTACTATTGATTCCTTACCAATTAAGAGTGAGGTGACTCTTTCTGATATTTGGTCAATGCTATTGAATATTGAGACACGTCTTTCTACCACTGTTACTTCATTATGTAACTTTTTACATGATGTTGTTAAAAAAGTTAATGTAATTGATGATCAAATGACCAATATTGCAGGCTCCATAACTCTGGTTGATTCCCAACTCCAGTCGTATAAAGATTGTCATTTAGGCTATCTGAAAGATATTTCCTCAATTTTCTATCGATTGGAATTGTTGGAAAATCACCAGCGTGCTAGGAACCTTCGTTTCCTAAATTTTCCATCCACTCATCTGCTCTCTCCTGAGATTCTACTAAAGAAGTATTTGTCTGAAATTTTGCACTTAGGTGACTCTGTAGATATTGTACAAATGTATTCCTTTTTTCCTAAGGCTGGGGCCTCGGGCCAAGCCAAGGATGTTTCTCCCTTGGTTGACTCGGTAGGTCCTAACCTCACAGAGTTTTTGCAGGAATTCCTTGATATCATCCCAAAGAGGTGTACTTTGGTGGTGACTTTCGGGTCGGAATCACTTAAATTGAGAATTATTCGTGCTTATTTCAAGTGCAAAGATACGTTGTTTTGCGGATATAAACTGCAGGTTTTTCCTGATGTGGGCAAGGTTACTCAGGCTCGCCGGAAGCAGTTTCTTGAACTTAGAGCTAGAGTGATCGCCTTGGGGGCTTCCTTTTTTTTGAAGTTCCCTTGTCGCTGCTTGGTAACTTATGAAGGTCATGAATATGTTTATATTGATGTGGCTTCATTATGTCAGTTTCTTGTTGATAAGGAGGGCGTTGGTAGACAGGAGGGTGTTTAGGTGGGATGGCTTGTGTACTTCGCTCCCTGATTTGGAATTTTAATTAAGTCTTATTTTCTTCTATTATATGTTGTTCTCTTTATGGGAGTAAATGTAGTTTTCTCTCCTTGATGTGTATTGTATAAGGATATGGTATTTGTTCTTGAATGTATCATTTTATTGAGTGGAAGTTTTCTTTGTATATTTTCTTGCATTTGAGAAAATCTAAATAAACAATTAAAAAAAAAAGAAAAAAAAAAAAAGGACCACTTTTAGAACCCGAAAACAAAACGGAAGCGAACTGAATGTCAAAAAGGACCCTCTTTGAAAACAGATACTTTGTATCGGAACACAACGAAAGGCATAAATAAAAACCAAAATGAAAGGGAATTGCAACATATTGACCTTTAGGATCAAAGAAAAGTATCAAATATTGTCGGCAGCCCTAAACTGTGCTCTACAAAAATAACCAGTAGTAAAATCCCCCAAAGTCAACAAAACATATTGATTGAAAAAAAGAAGAACTAAAATGAAGACTTTGTCAATGCGGCAGCAAAAGCCAAAAAACAACTGCCATTTTAATTAGTGAATAAAACTCATATAAAAGCGGGAGCTGAAATCAGCACACACCTTTTAAATGTTAATATATTATAAACCCACATAAAAATTGCTAGCTTAACAATCCTGTAAAAGTGTAGGTGAAATCAAAGTACCTTGAGGGCTGCAGGTTGAAAATATTCCACAAATCCTTGCACCAAACTGCAATGAAGAAACTTCAAACTAATTCAGCAAGCACGGTGCCGACGAATGGCACTTTTACTTTCTGTTCATAAAAAACGCCGGCGCATGTGCATAGGATTAAAAGCAGTCAGGCTATGATGTACTCAGGGAAGATTACAACATCTCCCTGCTCGAAGAAAATCTAGTTTGTAAAAGTGAAACCCATTGAAACATAAGTATTAAATCTGGTCGAAATAGTCCTTGCTACAAAAATGGGCTAAATAACAGAAAAACATCTATTTAAAAAAAAACGAGATTAAAAGGTGAACACATTTGAAAAAAATATATAAAAAAACCATTTAAGGGAACGCTTAAATTACCTACATATCAGGAAAAATATATATAGAACAATATTCCAAAAGAGAGGAACTAAAATAAATAAATATATAAAGATATATTTCAAACTCCCCAGGTATGGTATACAGCAAACGCTCCTTACACTATCACTTTATAAAAACACATAACCCCCCAAAAAAAACCAAAATAAAAAAAAAGCAAATCAGTCAGCCAATTCAGCATATGCTTCCTTGCGCTTCAACAGTGCAGCAGCAAGGCTGTTGATGATAACGATGAATGTGTCAGTATGGAATTTATCACGTGGTTGCAACTGAATCTCAGGGGGATGTTTACTAAAGTGGGGTAATCGTGATTAACGCGCATAAAGTACGTTTAACGATCGTTAGCATGTCCGAACGCGCGTTCTGACGTGCTAACGATCGTTAAACATACTTTACGCGCGTTAACCGCAGTTAACGATCGTAAACCTCCGCGGCGCGTTAAAACAGCGCAGAAGGTGGAGAGTGGGCGGAGAGAAGGGGGTCAATGGGCGGAGAGTGGGTGGGGAGAGGCTCCCCTCATACTAACGCGCTGAATTTCTGAGCTCAATTCCAACGCGAACGAAAACCTGTCGTTAAAGGCATTTAAAGGGAAGAGAAACCATTTCCGTCAGCAATGTACAGAAAAACCGGGGAAACCCACAAAACGTGAGCAGTGTGATACATGTGCACAGAACAACATTTCACATAAAATGTTAAAAATGACCACAAGAAACATTTTAAAAAGCATAATTCAGCTGGACAACAGTGATAGCAATGGGCAACAAGGAACAACACTCCCTGGAAAGCACCAAATAAAAAAGAAATGATGTGTGGAAGGGTCTACGCTCCGCAGACCCTTTCAAAGATCATTTCATTGTAATGGAGCTGTCCTGGGAGTGTTGTGTAATGTTGCCCAATGATATCATTGTTGCCCAGCTTGGTTATGAGTGTGTGCCCCTTTTCTGAGGTCTTTTCTGAGGTTTATGTGCACCTTTGTCTGCATACAAGGTAAATGAGGCCACAGTAAACCTGTTGCAGAGCAGGGTTTCTGACTCGTCAGGCCGGTTTAACTAACGCCAGGGACTACACTGTCTCTGTGGCCACAGTGTGGTGCAACAGACACAGCCAGTGCCTGTAAGACCAGAGGGTCACAGGTTCAAATCCCAGCTGGGGCTCCTGCCAACCCAGTCCCCATAGTTTTACCCACCACTAAACAGTGATAGTAAAGACACTCTTTTATTGCAGAGAACATACGCATGGCCTATATTTTACTACACCAAACACAGACACCAGAAACAGGCACATTACCTAAAGCAGAGTCCTGCAAATGCAGTCCTGGAGGGCCCCACACCATTCCGGCTTCATGCTGCCTCTAATAAAGATGCCTGTGCTGCATAACTATGCACCACCCCCATGGTATGCAGATGTAGCTCATGCATATTTATGAGGGACAGCATGAAAACCCGAACAGTGTTTGGAACACCAGGACTGGAGTTGGGGAACTCTGCCGTAAAGCAGCAGCCAACAGGGCCACACACCCACCCACAGGCCCCATTGGCCAATGCCTCCTGGAGAGGCAAGACATTGGGCCATGCCTGTATCTCCCAATACTAGCAGTTGCATACCTTAGCAATGCCACCCTACACCTGGGTATATGGTACAGAGCTATCAAACGTTCCCTATGATAACTGGCAGATATCAATTCCTACGTTAAGCACATTTTGCTCATTGAGCTCCACCATAACAATCATTCTGATGTCTGACAGTGTTCACCACCCTGGGGAGTGACCCCCCCAACAGCCTTGTGTACCATATCCATGCCTGTACTATGCCCATGACTGGTGTGGTGGGTATGGCTGCTGACCACCTCTATAGTAGCACAATGCTGGCATAGGTGTGGGGGTGGCTGTCTGTCTATCCAGTGTGTGGTGGCTGCAAACACCTTCCACAGTCCACACTGCCAGCAATGTCGCCAGTATTGGGCTGCCAATGTGCATAATGAGGAGCAAGGTACTATGGGTATAGGCCGGACAGGATGGCCTGGCCAGGGTGCATCTGCACAGGGCATAGGGCAGTGACAGGCACATTGTAGTGCCCGGCCACCACCTACACAGACAGGGTGACCTCAGTATATCCTGCTGAGAGATCACTCTCACCCTGACTGTGCAGTGACCACAGCATGGCTAGGCACTCCCTTGGTGCTATCTAGTATTTCTCTCATGTGATAAATATGGGTTTCCTTTTGGGGCCCAGTCACTGATGTATCTGCTTGCTGTGTCTGCTGGCATCCCAGTTCTGGGTGCAGGCATCTCCACTGGGCACTAGCAGACTGTTTGCAGCTGGTAGGTGTTGTGATGGAGTGGCTTGCAGTGGCTGATGGCTTGCACCAGGGGAATATCAGATAGTGGTGGGGTGCAGCATACCATATCCAGGCCTAATGTCTGTCTGCTATTGTGTTATGGATGTGTACAGAGCTGCATTTGACTGCCCTGTGGGGTGTCTGTTTCTCAGCAGGACTGGGATTGATGTTCCCCTCTACTGCCACCTTTGCAGGGAGGTAGACTGTGGATCTTTTGATAGGAGACCCTGTTTGCCACCCTCAGCCCTGGGGGAGAGGGGGTGGTGGTGCATGGGGGCTACACCTCACTGATACAGACAGAGATGTCCAAAGTGGTCCTGCAGAACCTACCTATCTCACACAGTAACACTGCTTTGGACCTTCACCATGGCCTCTTTCAGCCATGGATGGTGCTGTGGACCTGGTGCTGGGCGCCTCACTGCACCCTCAGGGTGAGCACAGTACCCGCACAATGTGACGGTGTGTAGCTACTCTGTGCCAGTACAACACACGGTCAGTACCCCCTACCAGGCCGAGGTGCTGTGGGGGTGCACATGGTCACTTCCCCCTACCAGGCCGAGGTGCTGTGGGGGTGCAATCCCCATGATGTGTATCTGTGGACAGCTGATTTGCATGTGCAGTGCATCATGGGTGTGACTGGCACAATCCAACCCTGTGAAACCCCAGCACCTGCGCACAGGCTCTGATAAACCATAGGCCATCACACGTACATCTGCTAGCATAATGCATAGGTGCAAGACACCCTACAGAGTCTGTAAAATAAGATGCCCACACTGGTAAAAACACACGTACCCACGCACGTAAAAACACACGTTCCCACGCACGTAACATCACACATACCCACGCACGATTGTACGCGCAGCTACGCACGGGGCTATGCACGTACCAACGTACGTGGCTAGGCACACTCCGAGGGTGTTTTTCTGACACCAATACTCAGCGTAATGAAAAACATGCCTCCTCTTTCCCTCTGTAATGTACAGGGTGATGCCTGGGACAGCCTTCTGCGTTAGGCACACTGGGGACTCGAACCCATGCTGCCTGTAACAGCGCTCAGTACCGTAACCATTGTGCTACAGCTCTGTTTCAGTGCTTTGTGTCTGTACGTCTTCTTACGTTTAACGCGCAGTGACGCGCCACGGCGCCCGGTAACGCTCGTTAATTTTTTTAACGCGCGTTAGTGGTGATGATGTACCGCCCATGTCCTTATTTGGGGTTTCTGTTACTACCGCGGCTCCTAACGCGAATTGCACTAACGCAGTTTAGTAAACATACCCCTCAGTGTACGCGCCAAATTTGTTGTATCTGCGATTTCGTACTTGCTTGTTGAGATCAGCCCGATAGTTTTCACAGCGTGACAGGTCTTTGCCGTGTGCTTCAAAGTGGTCGAACTGTTCACGAAGGCTTTGGAAGTACATCTGCAGTGAGTCATAAATTGCAGCAACGGAATTCAAGTTTTGATCAACTGACTGCAACGACACACTGTTCGCTTGGAATCTTGCGAGAACCTTCTGCCAGAAAGCAGCCATTATGCCTGTCTCATTGCACTGCATTCGATCGTGCAATCCTCTGGCTTCTTGACACATCTCTGCCTTGTGTTTGCCCACTTTGTCATCTATAATGTCCTCCAGAGCTTCGACAATCTCATCATAGTCCCTCACCAGAGCATTTGCCGCATCGAATTGTGCTAACCACTGTGTGTTGGACAGTCTCTTTAGTGTTAGCCGGCCTGCAGTCTGTTCCAGCTTGTCCTTGAGGATGGCCCAGCATGCTGTCGAACCAGCAAAAAACACTTACAGCCGTTGTACAAAGTCAAAGAACGATATGGCATCGGCACAACAGGCTGCTGTGCACTGACCAATGAGGTTCAAGGAATGGCCTGAACAGGGTATATAGGCGGCATGAGGATTTACCTGCCGTATAAGAGCCTGCATCATACGACTGTCCTCGACAATTGTCAATGTTGATCCCCCAGCTATGCAGAAACTGAAGCAAGCTATCTGCAAGCTGTTCACCTTTGTGACCTTGCTGAGATAGAAATGTAAGGAACCGCTCAACAGGGCCAGATGGCAACACATAACGAATAATCACTGTCAGCTGATCCTGGTGTGTTATATCAGGCGTCGAATCAACTGAGATTGAGAAGTACTTGGCAGACTAAACTTCGGCCTTAATCCGATTGGCAACTGACTGGCCACGCAGCTGAATTAGATGATTGCAGATGTTGGCAGACAGGTATGAAGTGTGTCCTTTTCCCTTGTTAGCATGCATCTGCAGGTGTTGCGCCATGAAGGGATCACATTTTGATATAAGTTCAAGGATTCCCAAATAATTGCCATTATGGGCAGAGCCAACGATCTGGTTGTCACCTCTAAAGGCCAGGCCACGTTCAGATAAAAAGGAAATAGTTTCAAACAACCGCTCGAGAACAACACGCCAATACTCACGTTGTTTGTCACATTGCTTTACTAGTGCCTGATCAACACGTTTTGCTGTGTCACATCATGTTAGCAGTTTAATCACGGATGCTCGATGAGTAGAACTGACCTTGTGCTCCATGATTTGTTGCTTCTTATGCTTCCAGTTGCAAAAAACTTTTGTGCCGAAGGCTACAACTTCTGGTGACATTAGCTTGCATGGAAAGCAAAATAGATGAAGCTTAGATGGTGAATAGCAAAGCTAGCCACGATTGATAGGTTCCTTCGACAGTGGATGAGTTGTTTTGAACCGGTCACGAGAGCATTTCCTTGGTTTTCCATCGGCTGCATAGACAGTTCTGGTTGGAGTGAAATCCGAGTCCCAGTGGGCACATTGTGCACTACCTGCTTTCGCCCAGTACTCGCACATGTCGTCGACAATCTTGACAGGCCATTCGCCAAGGTCTGTAGAGTAGCAGACAGCGGATAGAAACTGAACTGGAACATCATCATGTTCTAGAAACTCGGTAACGTCCGTTGCAGCGTCTTCTGCCTGCTGGAATGGCGGACAGTCCACTTCCATTTTCTCTTATGTTTTATGTTTATGTTTTATTATACTTGATAAAAACCGTCTTTCGCTGGAAGCAAAGCAGTGTACAATTAAAATTCAATAAAAAGAAGGCCGAGGCCAACGAAAAAGGAAAGGAAATGTACAATGGTTGACAGGACAGCTAAAATCAAGAAAGACAGGACAGGACATAGACAGAAAGTAAGCTGGGAAGAACAAGAGGAGGGCAGAGAGGTAGTCATACAAAAGGAGAGGGAAAATTAAACGCTAAGGAAAACAGGTGGGTTTTTAACTGTTGTTTAAAGCTAGTGAACTGTGGGTCAAGACGGAGGGCAGGGGGGAGGGCATTCCAGAGGGCAGAAGCGGCAAAGAAAAAAGCGGAGGAGCGGGTAGATTGCAAGTGAGCACGGGAGGGTGAGGGAAGGGTGAGACGGTTGAGATGGAAGGAACGGGGAGTGTATCTGGGAGAATGGAAGAAAAGGAGGTCCGTTAGATATTGGGGAGTGCTAGTATGGAAAGCTTTGTGGGTCAGTATCAGAAGCTTGAAGGTGGTCCGGAAAGGTATGGGTAGCCAGTGAAGGTGAAAGAGCAAAGGAGTTATGTGATCCCAGGGAGAAGAACAAGTGACCAAGCGCGCAGCAGTATTCTGAATGTGAATGAAGACGGGTAAGTTGACATTTAGGAAGACTAGTAAAAAGGGAATTGGCAAAGTCCACCCGAGACATGACTAAAGACAGAACCAGAGTAACCAAGGCTGAGGGGGAAAGAAAAGGACGGATAGAGCGAATCTGACGGAGAAAGAAGAAAGATGTGTTGGTAACATGCGAAATGTGAGAGTGAAAGGACAGATCGGAATCAAAGAGTACACCAAGATACCGGAAGGTAGAGACCAGGGGTACAGGAGAACCAGAGAAGGAAGGGGCCACGGTGGGGGAAGGATCACCGTGGGAGAACCAAATGGCAATTGTTTTGGCAAGATTCAGGTGGAGACAGTTGGCTGATAGCCAATCAGCAACAGCAGTGAGACAAGAATCAAGAATTGAAATATCAGGACAGGAAGGGGAAGTGTGATGAAGCAATAAAATGTCATCTACATATAGGAAGGTAGATATACCAAATTGCTGGATTAGGGATGCAAGGGGAGCCAGAAAAAGGTTGAAGAGAAGAGGAGCAAGAACAGAACCCTGAGGAACCCCACAAGAGAGAGTGTAGGGATCAGAGGAGGGAGAGGAGGAGGAAGGTGAAAGAACCGTGCAGGATCTGGAAGATAGAAAAGAGTGGAACCAGTGGAGTACAGTGCTGCAGAGACCAGCATCCCGTAACCGGTGAAGAAGAAGAGAGTGATCAACTAGATCAAAGGCAGCCGAGAGATCCAAAGCAACTGCCACCGAGATGTCACCACGATCGTGTGCTACATGCAAGGCGTTTGTGAAAGCAAGGAGGATAGTCTCAACACTGTGACCTGAACGAAACCCAGACTGACGGGGGTGTAGGAAATTAATAGAGTCAAGGTGGTGGAATAGTTGAGCAAAAACAAATTTCTCCAAGAGTTTAGACAGGAAAGGAAGATTTGAGACAGGGCGGTAATGAGCAGGGACCAGAGGATCGAGTGATGCGTTTTTCAGAATAGGGCGAATTAAAGCGTGCTTCCAGGATGTAGGGAAAATTCCAGTGGAGAGACTAGAGTTAAACATAGAAAGAATGAAAGGAAGAAAACCTAAGGAAGGGGTCAACAACCAGGAAGAGGGGATGGGATCAAGAGAACAGGTGGTTTTCTTGGAGGTGGATAGAAGATGAAGGAGTTCTGGGGGGGTGATCAGATCAAATGAAGCCCAGAAGTGAAAGAGGCAAGAAATAGGAGGAGGGGAGGGGGCAGGGGGTGGAGAGGTGATGGGGGAGGACAAGAAGGTAAGGATGCCTGCAAGGAAGAGACCTTGTCATTAAAAAAGGAGGCAAGTAGTGAAGGGGGTGGAAAAGAAGAGACTACAGGAGTGGAAGGAGGGGCCTGAATGGAGGTAAGGGTGCGGAGAACAGAATAGAGATGTCTAGTCTGATTTGGGGCAGTCGAAATTGCTGTTGAGAAATAGGAACGCTTAGCAGAGTGGACTTGTGAGCGGTAGAAAGAGTGTTGAACATGAAAAAAGGATAAGGTAGCCGAGGAGGGAGATTTGCGCCACAGGCGCTCTGCTCTACGAAGTTGGGAGCGGAGAAGCCGAAGATCACTGTGATACCATGGGTGTGAAGGACGACGACGATTAGGGCGAGGATGGAGAGGGGCAACGTGATCAAGAGCAGAAGAGAGAGATGAGGACCAGAGAATTGCCTGGGAGTTAGGGGATAGTGAGGAAAAATCAGATGGGAGAAGCTCTGCGGCTGCAGGAAATCGCTGAAGTGCATGGGAATTAAGGACACGGCGCAGTTGTTGTGGTGGTGGTGAAGAAAGGATGGAGGGGGTGGAAGAAACCGCTGGACCTGAGCATGAGGCGGAGAGAAAAACATGGTCCGACCAGGGAAGGGAGGTGGCGTTGATGTGTGATAGTGAAAAGGTGGAAGAGGAAGGGGGTGAGGAATAGGTCAAGCGTATGACCTGCCTGATGAGTGGGAAGAGTAACATGCTGTGTCAGAGAAAGATCGTGAAGGAAGGTGAGGAAAGTGTGTTCCCTAGAGGAGGAGGGGCGTCGACGTGAAGGTTGAGGTCTCCTGCAATGAGGACCTGAGGAAAAGCTAGGGTTACATCTGTGAGAGTCAACAGGAGAGCATCCCATAGTTCAGAGCGGAGAGCAGGGGGAGAATAAATGAGAAGAACATGGATGGGAGGCGAGATATGGAGGCGAAGCAGAAGAGATTCCGGGTAATGTATAAGAGTGGAAGATATCTGAGTGAACTTAAGGGATGGGTGGAGTAAAGCAGCGACCCCACCTCCTGAGCGACCGAGGCGAGGGACGGAAACTGCAGAGAAACCAGGTGGCAGGCAGCGGGCAAGCAAAGCGTCCTCGCCATCCTTCAGCCAGGTTTCTGTAATAAGAATAAGATCGAGAGAAAGCTGAAGGATAAGATCCTGAATGAGGAGGGTCTTATTGCGCAAGGACCGACAGTTGACAAGACCAAGTGAAAGATGGAATTGGGAAGGGCTGGAGAGAAGGCAAGATTGAGAAGGTGAGGGAGGTACGGAGACAGAAGGAGAGCAGAAATGGAGGTTCGCAGTACAGCGAAAACGGTGACGAAGAGGCTTTGATGGTCTTCTGCTCCAGAGAACGGGGATAGAGGCCATGGAGAGGCAAGAATATGGGAGAGGGTAGGCAGAATAATGCGATAATCCGCCTACCGGCCTTAGATCCGGAACAGATGCAGGAGAACAAGGCAATGAAGTAGGGAGGAGTGCAGAATCAAAAGACTGAGAAGGAAAAATGCTGAGCCATAAAAGAAGTATGGAAAGTCCTCCGCGTCCGGAGCGGCCCCAAGGAGCGCACCTAAGGAGCACGACGTGCTCCTTAGGTGCGCTCCTTCGGTGCGCGCCCCTGTCGCGCGCCGTGGCGACGGGCGCTGCAGGCGCCGATGTTATATACTGTTTTAACTGCTGTCTCATTTACGTTAGTAGTCGCAGTCATTGAAGCTTCGACATCTACTCCTTCCTCAGCCTCCTGAGCTGGAGCGGTCATGCAGGGCTGAGTTGTCTGCCCAAAGTACGTCATAATCGACCACGTTCCAGTTATAGTGGCAGCATCCCGCTGCGCCTGTTCATGGCATTTTTGCCAACTGGACTTATACTTGCAGTTTATGTCGCGCTCCCTTGAAGTCATGCCGTTATATTAACTGTAGTTTTGTTATATAATCTGTAATATAAAATATATAAGCAAGTTAATATTACGGTAACCAGTAAAACTAGCCACACAGACACAGTTAAATTAAACCAGCAAAACTTGGTAATAGCAGACAACCGTGACAAAACTTGTGTTTACATTACATTTACTTTACAAAGAATAGCAAACATATATATTATATTATATAACATATCAGACCTTCAGACATCTTTGTAGTTTAATACTATTTAATATTATTTAAATTAAATGTTACGCTGTCAGGTAAGGTGTCAGCATCTTTCAGTGTTTACAAGTTAAACCGGAAGTAGATTATGATAGCCTGGTTCCCGGTCTACAGTCTACTGTTCAGGAACACTGAACAAGCTGAATGAAGGACCAAAACATGTAAAAATAACTTTAAAAAACTTTACGAGTGTAAAATAAAAATGTAAAAAAATAAATTGAAACTAGAATAAGTAAAGAAATAACATAATAAAAAAAATAATAAACTTTAAATGTCTTAAACATAAAAAGGACTTATAAAACTAAAACATTACAACAAGCAGCTGCTGGAGAGCGCGGGGCCCCTTAGATGTGCGGGGCCCTTGGCACAGTGCCATAGTGTCAACCCATAAAGACAGGTCAGGCTGCTGCCCCTGAATATCGGGCTCGTTCTGTTTAATTTTCAAATTCTTGGCTTGGTAGGCTATAAGCCTGAAAGATAGTGAAGGCGTACAAAGCGGAGGATTCACCCATGGCAGGGTTTCCTAGCCTTATCAAGCTCAAGGCACATCTACATTATGAAAAATGTGCGGCATACCACCTTCTCCAAAAGAGACACTGTGGACATGGAAGGGAAGGAAAGAGAATTTGGATTTAGCTCAATGTGAGTTATATTCAGATACAATAGAGAGATGACTAACATGGCCAAAATAACAACTAGGGGAACACTGAAAGCCTCACCAGATGTTGGAAGGACTCAAAGGAAAAGATTAAAATGGGAGATGAGGAGTAAGTGCTATGTGCTGCATGAAACAGGGCCCAGCTATCCATGAGCTACATTTTTATTTTAAAGTGCTGTCAAGTCAATGCTGACTCCTAGCACCCCAGCAGCCCCTGAAGAAGATTGCCAGGTCTTTTCTTCTGAGGTAATAAAGGGTAAAGTGACTTGCCCAAGGTGTACCAGTGGGAATCAAGCCCATATCTTTTCAGGTGTAGGCTGTTAGTCTAACCACTAGGCTACTCTTCTGCTCCCATGCACTACATAGTGCTTGTTAATTCCACAAGGCTTATGCTGTATCTAGGAAGAAGAAAGGCATATGTGACTGCACATGGGTTCAGAAAAGATCTCCTGAACATTTGAGTCATTGCTGGTAGGTATCTGTTGGTGCTGTGAGGTGCTGACAGAGCAGGTGCTACCATTAGGTGAATTAGGTTGCTGCTTGGAGCGCTTGCCTCCAGGGGAGCCCTTTGCCACCACTGCTGCCCCTCATCAGAACCTACAGAGGTGGCAATGGCCTGAAACAGCTCCATGGCACTTACCTTTAAACTTTGGAGCTGTGGGGCTGTTTGCTTCTGCCCCCACCAACACCTGATGCCAACTTCCTATTTGCATAGGAGAAATAATGGCTAAATCTTCTAGCTCCCAAACACCAAGGCCCTCCAGGATAACATTTACTCCTAGGCTAACAAATTTTCAGGCTGATGCAAAAAGCTAGTGTGGCCTTTAAGCACTGATAAACCACATTTAAGTACACTTTAAGCACCTTTTAGCTAAGCATAGTTTACCTTATATGGTTGTCTGACCTCATCCGGTGCATCCCAGGATGCACCGTGTGGGGCTAGGTGCCGCCATTTTTCAAGATGGTGGACCCAGAGCAGGAGCACGTAGGCAGTGGCAGCAGCAGCAGGTCAGCAGAAAGATGCTGGATGTGGGAGGGGGGGGGGGGGCAGAGGGATAGACGCTGGCTAGGAGGGAAGGAGGGCCAATGGTGGCTGCAGGGGGAAGATGGAGGGTAGATGCCAGCCATGGGATGAGGGGCGCAATGGGCTGAAGGTTGCCACAGGAAGGATGGAGAGCAGATTCTAGGCATGGAGGAGGGGGGGGGGGGTGGGAGGGAGATAGGGGAAGAAGAGGAAAAAGGGCAGATACTGGGATTATGGGGGCATGTGGATGCAGGACATGGGGGTATGGACAGGGGGGATGGGAGTAAGGGCAGATGGGGGATATAGGGGAAAGGGAAGATACTGGGCAAAATGGGGGCATAGGGGAGACAGGGGGATGCTAGATGGGGGCATGAAGGGCAGAAGCTGGGCATGAGGGAAATAGGGGTAAAAGGGCACATCGTTCAGGTTGATCTCACCCTACTGTTGCGGTTCTATCTCACCCCCCCAGCTATTACCTCCTCTGTTTTCCCCCATCGGTCTGCCCTGACCTCTAGAACTCATTTTTGCTCACTCTATTGGAGGTTTCCCTGTCCTACCCACATCTAATGGTCTATATTCATGTCGACTCACCTGCCTGGCCCAGAGACAGGGCCTTTCTTACCCTTCTTTCTGACCTTTCTTTACTTCATCATGTTCACTCCCCCATGCACGTCACAGGACATATTCTGGATGTCATTCTTACATCTTCTTCCTGCTCTGTGGTCCTTCTGGGATCTCGACCCTCCCTCTCCTTTGGACGGATCACTACTATGTACATTTTACCCTTTCTCTTCCAGCAACCTCGCTAGTACCATCATCTGTATCCACACAATCCCTACTGAGGCACCGTCTCTCCCCTGCCACCCTTCAGCAGTTTCCCTTTCTTGACATCTTGTTCCCCCTAGACTTCACCTCCTTTACTGACATCCAAGGACAAACATGGTACACTGTCCTTGGTAGTCATCTGGATTGACTGGTGCCACTCATGCCAGCCCTTCCTGGTGCCACTCTCAACGCCATTCGTGGTTCAATGCTGATCTCTCCTTCCTCTGTGCTCACCTCCACAGAGCCAAACACTTCTGGTGCCACCATTCCTATCTGATACTCTCCTACACTCTCACCATTGCCATTGCTATTACAAGCAGTCAATACCCAAGGCCAAGAAATCACATTACTCCTCTCAAATATTGTCCTCTGCTAATTCCACCAAGCAACTCTATTCCATACTCCACATTCTTTCCTCCTCTCACGCCTCTTCTAATATACCTGCCTATCCTACTCCCCCTGATCCAGACTGTCTAGCTATCTACTTTTCAGAGAAAGTCAATGTGCTATGTACCACCTTCCCAAGTTGTTTTTCACCTTTGTCACAGCCTCCCCCTTCCCCCACCTCTGTTGTTTTCCTTTCCTATGTCTGGTCTTCATTCCAGCCCATTACCACGTCCGATCTTTCCAAGATCATTAAATCCTCTCATAAGACTACATGCCCCTTGGATCTCCTTCCCTCACACAGGCTTACTGAGCCATCACTTGCTCTGCTTCCTTTTGTACTCACTATTTTCAATTCTAGTCTCTCTTCAGGCATCTTTCCATCTCTTTGGAAACACACTATCATTCACCCCATTCTCAAAAACCATCTCTGGACTCCACAATCCTGGTTAACTATTTATTTATTTATTTATTTAGACAGACTTGTATACCACCTTATCCTACAATCAAAGTGGTCACATCACAATTAGAGGGTTACATTTAACATGAGGGTACTTAACAACAATATACATTGAACTCAGACGTCTAGTTAGGACGGATGGGTATCGAGTTAGTGTAGGTGGTTGCATTACCGTTTGGGTGGAGACTATTGGTTGTCTGTTTGCTCATAGGTTTCTGTGAAGAGTAGGGTTTTGAGGGCCTTGCGGAAGTCTTTGGTATCATTCATGGCCCTCAAACCCATTGGAAGGAAGTTCCAAAGTGTGGACGCCAGTAGTGAAAGAGCTCTTTATGAGGTTGCTTGTTTAGTCTTGTGATATCCTGCAGGTGTGCTGATCCTGTTATCATTGTTGGTGCTTCTTGGTCTATTGCTGATATCCCTTGTTATGATATCTCGGAGTGCATCTGCCGAGAGATGGTGCAAGATTTTAAAGATGATCAGGATTGATTTGTATTTTGCCCTGGCAATCATTGGGAGCCAGTGCAGCTGCTGTAAGATGGGGGTGATGTGCTCAGTTCTTGCAGTGTTCGTAATGATGCATACTGCAGTGTTTTGCACCATTTGGAGTGGGTGTAAGGTTTGCTGGGGGAGGCCCTGATACAGCGAGTTTCCATAAACAAGCAGAGGTGTGATGAGTGCTTGGCACACTGTGCGGAAGTGGTCATGGTGGAGTATTGGTTTGAGCTTTCTGATGGTCCTCAAACGTAGATAGGCCCTGTTTGCAGTATTGGCGATGTGGGCTTTCAGGTTCAGAGCTCTGTCCATTGTGATGCCCAGGTACTTAATCTTTGACTGCTATTGATTTGTCTAGGATGCTGATAGTTTGTGGTGAAATGAAAGTGGGGTTTCTGGTGACGAACATTGCCTCTGTTTTATCATAGTTGACAGTCAGGTTATTAGCTGCGAGCCAGGCACTCGTGTCTTCAATGCATCTGGTTATTGTTGTGGTGTCAGGTACTTGTAGGTTGATTGGAGCATACACCATGATGTCGTCAGTGTAGATGTGATAGTGAAGTTTGTGGCATTTAATGATGTTGCATATGGGTTGGATGTATATATTAAAGAGTATTGATGACAGACCTGAACCTTGTGGAATTCCTTGCGTAACGGGGAACTGCAGAGATTTCTTTTGGGCATATTTGACTTGTTGCGTTCGGTCTTCTAAGTAGGAGGAAAACCACTTCAGGGTATTCTTGCATACTCCTATCTGCTGTAGGTGTTGTAGTATCCTGGTGTGGGACACGGTGTCAAAGGCTGCCATGATGTCCATGAACACTAGCAGAAATCCGCTCTTTATGCTATCTATGCCTCTTAGGAGATTGTCAAAGAGGGAGGTGAGTAGTGTTTCCACATTGTGCTGGGGTTTAAAGCCATGCTGGTGGATGTCCAGTGGGGCATTCATGCCAATGTGGTCCTGAAGTAGACTTTGCACTGTCTTTTCAATGATTTTCGCAAGGAATGGTAGGCTGGAGATGGGACGGTATGATTTTGGTTCAGAGGGGTTTAGTGCACTGCTTTTAAGTATTGGTCATATCATGGCTTGCTTCAGGGATTATGGCATATGTCCTTGTTGGAGGGATTCCTTGATGATTTTCTGGATGTGACGGGAGAGCTGGCTTCTGGTAGCTTTGAGCCAAGCCACTGGGCATGGGTCTGACGGTGATGTTGTTGTATTGAGTCCATTCAATATGTCCTCTACTTGATGTGTTGATGGTATGCTAAAGTCCTCCCAGGTTTGGTGTGGCTCTTCTATTTCATGGTCATCTGTCAGCAGTGGGGGGGAGGGGGGGAGCATGTATGGTTGGTGCCTTTTGATTTTATGTAGTCTGCAAATTTCTGTGGGTCAAGATGGTGGGTACAGTGCTGCGTGGTGTCTTTAGTGAGCTTCTGGACAATGTTAAAGAGTTCCCTTGGTCTGTTGACAGATTGCATGATTAGGTTGGTGTGGTGCTGCTGTTTACGCTCATTTATCAGGATGTTATATTTCAGTTGCTTGGCTCTGAATTGCGCCAGAAAGTCATGCGACTTGTCCCGCCTCCATTTTCTCTCCAGCCTTCAGAGAGTGCGCTTTGCCTCTCTGATATCATTTGAGTATGAAGGGGCATTGGATCCCCTGCGTACTTTTGGTTCTGTTCTAATGGGAGCTGATGCTGCCTTTGATATTATGCAATTCCATTTCTCTATCCTTAGGTCAAGGGTGTCGTATTCCTGCTGGAGGTGGGGAATGATTTTGTTTATGAATGAGTCTTTGTTGAAGGCTCTAAAACATCTGGCTGTGTTCTCATCTTCCACGTCTTGAGTGGAGTTATTCAGGGTCAAAGTGAAGGCAATCACATGATGATCTGACCAGGGGGCCAGCGTGATTGCTGGTGCTGTGGCCTTGTCCTGTTCCACCAAGTGCGTTGGAATAAAGACCATATCTGGAGTGGTACCATGCTGGTGCGTTGGAGCGGTGATTATCTGGCAATATTTTAGCGATGCCATGGCTTTTAGGAATGCTGCAGCTTCCTTGGTGGGTATGGAGGTTAGATTGTAGTCTCCTAGTGCAATGAGGGGCTTGTGCTTTCTGCTGTGTGCACATATTGCTTCAAGTACCATGGAGAGATGTTCAGCTGTGGCTTCAGATGGCCTGTAGGTGAGGGAGATGCTGAGGTACTTGTTAGCTATGTTGATGGTGCTGGATTCGCTTGAATTATTGGTAGAGATTGTTTTAAATCTGTATTCCTTTCTGGCTAGTATCAGCACACCTCCTCCTCTCTTTTGTGCTCTGATGCAATTGAATGCTGAGTAGTCCGTTGGGGTTACTTGGTTTAGGATGACCTGGTCTGAGTTGTCTAGCCAGGTCTCGGTGATGCAGATTATGTCCAGTTTTTTGTCCAGGATGAGGTCAAGGATAGTGTTCGGCTTGTTCCTGATTGATCTGGCATTCAGTAGCGCAAACCTGATGTTGGCCATTATGATTGGGTTGGTGTGTGCACTGTTTGTGAGGTGAGTGAGCTTAGTACGTGTGGCACTGTGTGTTTTGCGAACTGCTGGCTTAGTGTGCTGGGGCCCTTTGGAGAGGGACGACAATGGTGTCCATGCTGGTTGGGTGGTATGTAGGTGGAGCAAGGGGGTTTGTGCGTTGTGCCCGATGCTCTGTGTGAGGGTGCCAATGTGTGGAGGAGTGTAAGGTAGACATTGAAGTAGTGGGGGGTGGGGTGCATGTTTGTGGATCACTGACCTGGGATCAGCTTGAACAGTGGCCCAGTGGTGGTGGGTGCTTGATCCTTCTCCTTTAGTTCTGAACTCGCTTTCTCCCTTCGTTCGTCTGTTCCTGGGGTGGATGTTGCACTGTCGGCTGGTTGTGCTGCTGCAGTTGCTACTCCAGAAGATCGTGGCTTGCCGACTGATTAGTCTGAACCTGGAATTCAAAGGGTATTTGCTCTTTTCTGCCTGCCTTAGTGCCCCACCTAAGGGCCACACCAAAGACGGCGGAGGTGTTTTATGCTGCTCCTCTGATCCTCCCACAGTCCTGATTGGGCTGGAGCTTCCAGGCAGGAGGTAGTGGTGCTCCCACTTGGGTGATCAACCCCGATCGGGGAGCTCAGGCGGCAAGATGTTCTGCTGAAGTCCTGTCCCGACAGCGGCGGTGTTTTATGCTGCTCTTCTGCATGGCTGCGTGAATGGTGTCATCGAGAGCGTTTTTGTTTCCTAGACCATGGGATGCTGTTACAAGGGTTGCAGAGCAGAGATGGCATCCCTCTGTCCAAGAAATGTCAACGCATCTTCGGTAGTAGACTGGCTAATATACTGAAGAGGGCTTTAAACTAGATTCGTTGGGGATGGGTGAAAAAAGCCCCCAGGTAAGTGAAAGCCCCCAGGTAGGTGATACATTAAATACCTTTATGGAAATGGGTAACAGGGGTAACATATGGAAAGCAGTGTGTATAAATGCCCATAGCATGGGAAATAAGATCCCTGATGTTGAAGCTTTGGTGGGAGTGGCTGACTTGGATTTAGTGGCAGTTACAGAAACATGGTTCACAGAAAACCATGATTGGGATGTAACTATACCTGGCTATACTTTATTCAGAAAGGACAGGGTAGGAAGAAGGGGAGAAGGAGTGGCACTATATGTAAAAACTACTATTAAAGCTTTGGAATTACAGAGCATAAAAGGAAGAGAGGAGGCATTGTGGGTTAAACCAGAAAGAGGGAAAGAGAAATCTATTTGCATTGGTGTGCTATACAGACCTCCCTCACAAGAGGAAGAGGTGGACAGAGAGTTAATTGAAGACATACACAGTATTGCTAGGAAAGGGGAAGTGCTACTGGTAGGAGATTTCAATATGCCAGATGTTGATTGGCACATTCCTGCTGCAGTATCATCTAGAAGTAAAGAGATCCTGAATTCTCTACAGGGAGAACTATTCAGGCAATTGGTAACAGACCCCACATGTGAAGGGGCCATACTGGACTTGGTGCTTACCAATGGTGAAAGTGTTTCTGATGTTGTAGTGGGAGATCATTTTGCATCCAGTGATCACCAGATGGTGTGGTTCAGTATTAGGACTAGGGCTGTTAGAATCCATTCCAAGGTGAGGATCTTAGACTTTAGGAAGACTAACTTTGCGAAGATGGGCCAATACCTCAGGGAGTCGTTAGTGGGATGGGAAGAGCTGGGGGATGTAGAAAAACAGTGGGCAAAACTGAAAGGGGATATTTTAAGGGCAACCAAGCTTTTCCTTCTTCAGCATCAGACTGGTTAAGGGCCTTCTATATCCTGGGTGTTCAGAGCAATTGCCCTGGTTGAATTCTTCCTAATGCCAGTCCTTATATCTACTATCTTTTGTTTTGTACAATACACGGGGAATGCATCACGTTCTGTTTCTCTGCTGTTGCATTTCATACAGGGTCTGGTTTTTGAAGTTTCAGTTTCCCTTTTGTGTACATATTTCTATTTTCACTTTTCGGTAACTTATGTTTTATTTGGTGAAGGTTCATCCATCTTCTGCATGTGTAACCAAGGTTGGGTATCCTGTTAGCATGTAACTTCTATTTAAGAATGTGTAGTAATCTGGTTTATACAGCTTTCCTAATAGATTTACTGATGTTCTAGAGTCCACTGCAATATTTATAGTGCTGTCCTTTCCTTATAGGGTCCGTGGGTGTGTTTTGGGAGCTAGTGCTGGTATGGTAGACTTTCTCTTGGCTCTGAAGAATCTTTTTTGTATTCATTTCCAATAAACCTGGTACTTGGAGGGTTTGTGTTGCTGTTACTGAGATCTTTGCTTTGTATGGTTAATTGTATGGGGAATTGCTCTGCACAGATTGATGGGAAAGGGGTGGGGGTGGGGGAGTCTGTGGATGCCGAATATACATTTGGATTTAATACAATATGGGAGAGCATATGTGTATTTGGGGGTCTAAGGAGGGGACTGGGGTGGAATGGATGCAGAAGAATGCAACATCTTGTACTCCTCCCACCCTTCAATATGGCCTGCAGATAGTAAAGCCGGCACTGCTACACTCTCTATAGTTATTTGTTGGGGGTGGGGTAGGGCAGGGGGGTGGAGCATGGGTGGGGAAGGGGCGGAGCAGAAGGCAGGAGGGGGAGGGGCACAAGCTGCCCGGTTAGCGATATGCGGTGAAAGCCAGGGGCAGGAAACCCACATTTCGCCGCTGACTGGTTTACGATCAGCAAGAGTGGCTAACCTGGATATTCAATGCCAATGGTTGTATTTGGCTCTGGCATTGAATATCCAGCTTAGTGTTCAGTGGCGACGGCTAGCTGCTATCATAGCACTAGCTGCTGCCGCTGACTATCAGGCCTATGTTGTCCAATTATGCATTTTACAGAGTTCTTGTGGGAAGGATGGTGTTGGGATGATCATGATTTTTGAGTTTAATTATCAAAATCTTGGGGGAGAGGGGTATAAGATTGAAGGTTTGTCTAGAGCGCCCCAAATCCGTGCACTATAAAGTTCAGCTGCACAGTTAGAAGCTGGGCAGCTGCCCCACCCTTCCTCCCTTCACTTAATCCTCTAGCGGAACTTGCCTCATAGTTAGAGCTTTTAGTGTTCGATCCTTTGTACCTCCCTGGGTTCAGGACTCTCCATGTTTTCACAGGCCTCGGTTTCCATGGCCTCCTCCTCCTGGTCAGGGTAGATCTCCCCCATGCTTGGAAACTGTAGGAGTTTTTCTAGGCCCAAACTAACTGAACCCTCCCCCTCCCCACCGCTTTCTGGATCTAGGGAGTAGTTCCTGGTGAGCCAGGGAAACTCACCCAGAGCGGTATCCTGAGATGGATGAGCAGATTGGATTTGTTCCCTCCTAACAGGATTGGTACTGGTGTGGATCTTCCCTTCGTGGATCCGAGCTGGGTCTTCCCTATGCTTGCTACCCTAGCTTGCCTGCGTGGCTGCAAGGGAGCTTGCTCTATTCCAAAATCATGGCCGTCCTGGCTCTGCAGGGGCTGGTCACTACACTTACTTATAATCAAAAGCAGATTTTTATAGTTTGCTCCTGTTCTTTTGGCAATCTACTTGTGTGGACAATCTGGTACTGATAGAAGGCTAGTAATATATGGTTTATGAGAAGTCCAATTTTAACATATTACTGGGAGAGATTGATGTTTTTAGTTAAGTTTTTCATATTGTTAATCACTTTTGTTTTGTACACATATTGCTGGTTTGTAAAAAATGCCTCTTTTACATCATAGTAGAGCTAAGAGAGAAGTTAGATAGTTGAGTCTAGAATGGTTTTGAATTTTGCAAAGACAGCTTTTATTTTTGTCACAGTCCTGGGTGGATCCTATGCCAAATGTAGCTCTTGGTGGGTTAGCTATTTCAGTAAAAAGCCAGCATTTATGATGTGGCTGGATCAAAGCCCTCGGGACGTCTGACTGCTGAGGTAGCTGTGCATGAAATGAAAGTCAGAAGCTGTAAAGATGTCTTACATACTGGAACATGGAACGTACGAAGCATGAACCAAGGGAAGATGGAGGTGGTCAAGAATGAAATGGAACGTGTACAACTTGATCTGTTGGGTGTCAGCGAACTGACATGGACTGGCATCGGGCACTTTGCATCAGATGATCACATGGTCTACTATGCTGGAAATGAAAGACAAAGAAGAAATGGTGTTGCATTTATAATAAAGAAGAAACTTGCAAGAACTGTAATGAAATACAATGCAGTCAGTGAACGCTTAATCTCCATTCATCAACGAGGAATGCCTATCAATACAATTATAATTCAAGTATATGCTTCAATATTCAGTATTGGCTTCCAATCATTATGAGATCAAAATACAAGAACCTCATGAACATTTTTAAAATTTTACATGAGTCATCAGCAAACGTTCAAGCAACTATTATTTCTAAAGACATAGGTTCAAGACCCAGATGCTCACAGTCTACTAACAGACTTAATTCCCACTTGAAGTTTAATAGATCCAAACAAATGACATCTAATAGGGCTTTCTCCTATATGGCACCACAACTATGGAATTCTATTCCCAATTATTTAAGAAATTAGTTTGATATCAAAGATTTTCGAAAGTCCCTTAAAACGTACCTATTTATTGAAACATATGGCAACTAATCTAATTCCAATAGAACAAAATGTTTTAACCATTTGAATTTGAATTTTCTTACAATGTTTAAATTATTTTAACATTTTGTAAGATTGCAGTTATTTGTTTAATGTAATTGTAATGAATTATTATGAAATGTAATTTTGCTGTAGTTTATGTAATATACTGCAACGTAATATAATTTAATGTAATGTACTGTAATTTACTGTAATGTACTATCTTGTTGTCTCCCCCCCCTCGATGTAGTCCCTCTGTTGTCTTGTTGACCACTTTGATTGAAGGATAAGGTGGTATTTAAAACTGATCAAATAAATAAATAAATAAATAAATTCCAACAGCGATCAGGGCCACGGAGGAAGCAAGGGCCGGCATCGGGGCTGCGAGCGGGAGCTCCGCCTCATCCCCTGCACCTGCCAATCAGACCAAGGCAGCAATGGACTATACAACCGCCTTTCCAATGGCGCACCCGCGCCTTGCGGGCCCGTGCCTAAGGACCACGCCAAAGGGCCCTTTGGTGTGGCTCTTGGGCGTAGGACCGTGGGGGATCGAGGAACGGCCGATCTATGTTGGTTCTATTTGTCGACATGCTTTATGTAGTTAAATGTAATGTTAGACATGTACTGTATTTCCCTATGTATACTATGTGATGCATGTTTCCCTTACCTGTGTGTAACCTGTGTTGTATTGACCGCTTTGATTGAACGATAAGGCGGGATACAAAACTTGTTAAATAAATAAATAAATAAAATAAATAAATATGCCTGAACAACAGCTGAAGAAGAGGATGAAATTGAAGAGTTCTATGAACAAGCTCGAGCTGAAATTGACAGAACATGCAAACAGGATATCCTGATAGTCATGAGTGACTGGAAAGCAAATGTTGGCAACAAAGAAGAAGGCAAAGTGGTTGGAAAATATGAACTTGGCCCAGAAATGAAGCTGGAGAATGATTGATAGAATTCTGCAAGACCAACGATCTATTAATCTCAAACACCTTCTTCCAGCAACACAAGCGGCGACTGTACACATGGACTTCACCCAATGGATTGCACAAAAATCAAATTGACTACATCTGTGGAAGTCAACGATGGAAAAGCTCTATAACGTTAACAAAGACAAAACCTGGTGCTGACTGTTGTACAGATCATCAACTACTAGTATGCAAACTCAAGCTAAAGTTGAAAAAGAGCAAACCACTCATGAATGCAGCAAAATATAACCTTGAGAATATACCACTGGAATTTAAAGACTGCCTGCAAAATCGATTTGCTGCTTTAGATACAAATGACAGAGCTCCAGAAGAGTTATGGAATCACATCAGGAAGGTTGTGTTGGAAGAAAGCGAGAAGTCTCTACAAAAGGTGAAAAAGCAAAAATGGTCAAAATGGATGACGGAAGAAACTCTGAAAATTGCCCAGAAACGCAGAAAAGGTAAAGCCAGAGGAGAAAGAAAGACAATCGCAGAACTCAACAGAGATTTCCAATGTGCAGCAAGACAGGAAAAGGAAAAGTACTACAATGACACATGCAAGGAAATAGAAGCAGAAACTATTAGAGGAAGAACAAAATCAGCTTTCCTAAAGCTAAAAGAGTTAAAGAAAAAATTCCAGCATTGAACTGAAATGTTACAAGATGCTCAATGTTCTATGTTGAATGTTGCTGAGAAGATCAAGAAAAGATGGAAAGAATATACAGAGTTTTTATATGATAAAGATCAAGTGGACCAACAGCCATTTCAACCTATACCTTATGATCAAGAACCATTGGTGAAGAAAGAAGAAGTTGAAGCAGCATTGAAAGCCTTCTCAAAGAACAAAGCACCAGGCATTGATGGCATTCCCGTAGAAGTATTACAGCAATCTGATGCAGCTGTTACCATACTTACAAGGTTCTGCCAAGAAATTTGGAAGATAAAAATGTTTTATGTAAACCGCACTGATATTAAAGAGCGCGGTATAGAAGAAAGTTAAATAAATAAATAAACATTATGGCCAACTGACTGGAAAAGATTTGCGTTTATACCAACACTAAAGAAAGATGATCCAACTGACTGTGGAAATTATTGCACAATCGCTTCGATCCCACATTCCTGCAAGATTCTACTGAAGATTATTCAACAGAGACTACAACCATACCTGGAACAAGAACTACTTGAAGTGCAAGCAGGGTTCAGGAAAGGGTGAGGAATGAGAGACATCACTGCGGATGTGAGATGGATCCTTGAAAAGACTAAAGAATACCAAAAGGATATCTATTTGTGCTTTAACGACTATAGCAAGGCTTTTGACTGTGTAAACCATGAGAAACTCTGGGCCACATTAAGAAGCATGGATATACCAGAACACCTGATTGTTCTCTTATACAGTCTGTACATTGATCAAGAAGCAACAGTTCAAACGGAACAAGGAGAAACAGAATGGTTTAAAATAAGCAAAGGTGTAAAACAAGGCTGCATACTTTCCCCCTACCTGTTTAATTTATATGCAGAACAAATCATTAGAGAAGCAGGATTGTATGAAGACAACAGAGGTGTGAAGATTGGTGGAAGACTCATCAACAACCTTCACTATGCTGATGATACCACATTACTGGCTGAAAGTGAAGATGATCTGAAACACTTGCTTCTCACGATCAAAGAACATAGTCTCAAAATGGGCCTGCACCTTAATGTAAAGAAGACAAAGATCTTGACAACTGGAAAAATCAACAAGTTCATTGTTGAAAGAGAAGAAATTGAAATCGTGGACAACTTTAACCTACTTGGATCAACTATCAATAAAGAAGCAACGAGCAGTCAAGAAATCCGACGCATTGCTCTTGGCAGAACGGCTATGAAAGACCTAGACAAGATTCTCAAGTGCAGAGATGTCTCTCTCCATACAAAGATTCAACTTGTTCAAGCCATGGTATTTTCAATAACATCATATGGATGTGAAAGCTGGACAGTGAAAATGATAGATAGGAAGAATATTGATGCCTTTGAATTTTGGTGCTGGCGGCGAATACTGCGTAGAGTGCCCGAAGAACAAACCAGTCAGTACTAGAGGAGATCAAACCTAAGCTTTCTTTAGAAGCTCAGACGACAAGACTTTGACTTTCATACTTTGGACACATCATGCGAAGAGAGAGATCATTAGAGAAAGACATCATGCTTGGCAAGATAGAAGGTCAATGCAAAAGAGGAAGGCCAGCAATGAGATGGATTGATATAATAACAGCAGCTACGGGTACCAGTCTGTCAACAATGAGCTGCCTGACTGAAGACTGAATATAATTTAGGACAACTATACAGAGGGTGGCCATGAGTTGACACCGACTCGAAGGCACTTAACAACAACAACAACAAGGCTGTAAGCCGCCTGGGATTTTAGATAGTGCGGGCTGGAAATGATTTAAATAAATAAAATAAATAAATACATCTTTTTTTATTTGATGTTTTATGATAGTGCCCATTTTTTGATATTCTAATTTTATGATCCTCTTTAGTTATCTTATCATCCTCCTCCTTTTTTGTTACTGTTTGGTTTTATCCCTCATTAAGGATCTGTGATTCTTTACTTACTATTGTTTCTGACACAGATTCTGTTTGCTCAGTAAAGAATGACCAGTCACTTCTATGCTCATTTGAAGAAATTCACGGAGAGTCTGTGTTGCTAACATCATTGAACCATTCTTGATATGTTTTTTTTTTATCCATCTATGATCATTAGTTTTATTAATGTGTAGTGATATACTTTTATTTTTTGTGTGCTGATCTTTGTTGCTATTTCATTTTTTTGTTATATTTTTGTGTATGGAATAACTTGTTTATGTATATATGTGAAACTTTCTTTTATTTGGTTTTAAAAATAGTTATTTCCATATGGTTTCTTGATTTTTTTGGGGTCGATATTCCAAAGGGTTTAGCGAGTTAGCAGGAGCTGCTAACTGGCTAGACCTTGATGATCCCGATACTCAGTGACACTATCCACAGACTGCAGGAAAGACACCCAGGTAAATCCGAGGTGGTTTGTGGATAGAATGGGGGCGGTTGTGGAAGCTATTTAGTATGTGGCAATATTGACCTGCTAAATGGATTGCTAAACCAAGTAAAGTTAGGACAGGTCAATGGCTGTCCTAACTTTAAGCTGTTTAGCTTTCCAGTTTATGCCCAGAGTCTTCTGTGCTAGCAAAGGTAGTATTCCTTCCATTACCTCGTCCCCAAGAAGTGACTCTGAACTCCATCTGGAATGCTTGTAGTCTGTGTATCAGGTCTGTGTAGGGACTATCTTTATCTTTATTCACATTTGATAAACCGCTATTTGTAAAACAATTAAGCGGTGTACAATAAAAAGTATGGATTTAACACTGCAACTCAGGATAAGGAACGCCAATAATAGATAGGAAAGAAGGAGGCAGGACAGAGTAGTAACAACACATTATTTCCAAATCATAAGACAGACATAGCCTGGCTAGGCTACACAGATAGACGAACTGGGGCAGACAGGTGACAGACTATAACAGAACAAAGACAAAGACAGGGTAGTCAGGGGGGGGGCTTCGGGGGGAAGGTCGTATGCTTTCTGAAATAGATGAGTTTTAAGTAACGACTTAAACTGAGGATAGGATGGTTCTAACCGAAGAGGAGTTGGTAACATGTTCCACAAGAGAGGTCCGAAGAAGAAAAAAGCAGAATGGCGAGTTTGTTCTAGGTGGGCCTGGGATGGTGAGGGAAGAGATAGGCGGTTGGCATGGATTGAACGAAGTTGACGGTGAGGGAAGTGTAAGAAAATGCAGTCCGCTAAGTAGAGAGGATTCCCAGTGTGAATGGCACGATGGATCAAGATCAGAAATTTGTAATGGAAACGAAAACGAAGGGGCAGCCAATGTAGGCGAATGAGGATGGGAGTGATATGGTCAAACCGGCTAGAGAATGTGACTAGGCGTGCTGCTGTATTTTGAATCCGCTGTAATCTTTGAAGCTGATATTTGGGGAGGGTGGCCAGGAAAACATTACAATAATCCAGCCTACTGATAACCAATGCAAGAACGATAAGTGAACTAGGAGGTAACACAGAGCGAACAGCCCGAATCTGTCGAAGGGCGACAAAGGAACAGTGGGAGAGTGACGAAATGTGTTCATGGAAGGAGAGGGAGGGATCCAAAAGGACACCCAGATAACGAAAGGAAGATGTTAAGGGGATGGCAGTTGAGTTAATGGAGGGGGCCAGAGTAGGGCATGGGCCACTCAATGACACCCACATTGCTGAGGACTTCGCAGGATTGAGGTGTAGAAAGTTTTCCGAAAGCCATGAGGCAACGTGGGCAAGACAAAGATCAAGCTGGGAAATGTCCGGAGATACAGGAGAGGCATGGTGGAGGAGAACAATGTTGTCCGCATAGATGTATGATGAAATAGAGTATTGCTGTATGATTAAAGGTAGCGGGGAGAGGAAGATGTTAAATAGCAGGGGGGGAGAGAACGGAACCCTGCGGGACACCACAGGTAAGAGGGAGAACAGTGGAGGACTGCCCGTTAACGTGCACAGAAAAGGAACGGGTGGAAAGAAAAGAGCGGAACCAGTGCCAGACGATGCCTCGGAGCCCAATATCTGACAACCGTGATAGAAGGGTACGATGATCAATCAGATCAAAGGCTGCTGACAGATCCAGAGACACCAGGAGAGTGACATCACCACGTTCGTGTGCGACATGTAATTCGTTCAGCAAAGCAAGAAGAACGGTTTCCGTGCTATGACCGCTACGGAAACCTGCCTGACGTGGATGGAGTGAATTTGTGGACTCGACATGTGAACTTAATTGATCAAAGGCACAGCGTTCCATAAGTTTGGCCAGGAAGGGGAGATTGGATACCGGGCGCCAATGCGAGAGAACAGATGGATCCAGAGACGGTTGTTTCAAAAGGGGGCGAAGAACTGCAGACTTCCAAGACATTGGAAAATGACCTGAGGTAAAACTGGAATTGATAATGGTAGTGATGACCGGTACCAGTTGCAAGGAAGGTTCGGAGAGCCAACGGGAGGGAACAGGGTCCAAGATACAAGTGGTTCTCCTAGACCTAGATAGGAACGTCAATACCTCTGCCGAAAGAACAGGGCGAAAAGATGACCAAGTGTGAGTAAAGATATGATCTCCTGAAGTGGGAAAAGATGACAGATTTTCAGGAAGGGGGGCAGGGGACGGGACCGAGGGGGGAGGTGAGAGTGGTAGGGGGGGGCGGGCGCAGAGAACGAGGAGCGCAAGGTCAATACCTTAGTAGAGAAAAAAGTGGCAAGTGCCTGGGGGTCAGGGGCATGAACAACCTGCGAACCCTGAGGACCAGTAGATGATAGCTTCCGTAAGATAGAGAAAAGTTGTCAGGAGGAACTAGCCGCTGCTGAAATCTCGGCCGTATAGAAAGCAAGTTTAGCGGATTTCACGGCAGTACGATATTCAGATGACAGTCGTGTGAAACATAGACGTAGCTCTGGGGAGGGGTGCCGGGACCAATGACGCTGGACCTGACGCAGCTGGGTACGCAGGAGACTACAGCTTCATTCTCACCATGGTTGGAGAGGATGGAGAAAAGCATGGAATCTCAACAGAACACTATAGCTAGGCTCGAAGTCAAGTTTCAGCAGGTACAAGCACAAGGAGCACTTACTCAGGATCAACTGATTTATCAACGGAAAACTGAAAATCTGGAGAATACTCAGAGGATTTTGAACCTTAGGGTATTAAACTTTCCACGTTTATCTGCTTTTCCAATTAGGGACCTGTTTAACAGGTTCCTTAAGGAAGCTTTTGGTCATCCTGAAACTGGACTCCCTCCTCTTCAAAAGATCTATGTTCTTCCCCCTGCTGTAGCTAAAGACGCTTCACAGAAACCCACTGCCCCACAGGATGATATTTCCTCAGACTCTTTGGACTTCGGCAACCTGTCTGAATTGCTGGAGCAATCAACAGAGGTTGTTGAGGCTAAAGCAACACTTTTGGTTTCTTTTGTATTTCTTCAAGATAAAGAAGCATTGCTGTGTTTATCCTTTCAGAAAACTGATGTTAACTTCATGGGTGGTAGAATACAGACCTTTCTAGATGTGTCCAAGTGGACACAGGCTAGAAGGAAGACATTTTTGGAGCTTCATTACAATGATTTAGCCTTGGGTGCGAAGTTCCAACTGAGGTTTCTGTGTAAATGTGTGTCTTTCTATCAAAATAGAACATACCATTTCTTTGAGCCCTTCCAACTACGCTTCTTTGTGGATACAGAGAAACTGCAGAGTTGATTCTGGGGGATTATTTGGACTATTAATATATACTTTGCCGATACTTTCTACTCACTATAATGTATCTTTTTCTTTCTCTTTCCCATCTTCCCACGGATTCTTAAATTTTGGATCCCTCCTAGTGGTGGACTACAGTATAATTACATTCTATTAATGATCCTTGTTGGATTTATGATATATATATCTATTTTCCTTTTATCTGGTGTGACAGTGGAATGTTAGTTTCTTTTTCCAAGGTTTTCCTTGGTGTATTGTAAAATTTAATAAATAATATAAATCATAGAATAAGTTATTGCATTTTATTAATTTTCACACAAGGAGTTGGAATAAGAATTTACTATGCTCTCAATTTTTATGTTTCTGTAGGTTATGTGCAAGCTTGGAAGAATATGAGATGCAAGCTACAGATATGATTTGATTTATACAAAGAGGCTAAACCAAAGATATTCTGATAGGCTATAAGAAAGCTAGAGCTGCTGACAGATAGGAATTGTTGCAAGTTAAGGACTGAACTGTCAATATGAATGTGAGTTGCACATTGAGGTTTTCCTCTTTGGCGAACGACATTTGGAAAATATTAAAAGAAGCATTGGCTTATACTAGAACCAAAAATCTGACAGGTATGCTAGTGTCTTCAGTGTTACCTGCACTTCCAAAAGATAATAATTTGGCTCCCGAACATTATAGATGTGGCAAGTGCTCCATTTGTCCTAATTCTAAAGAAATTAAGGAGTTCCAACATCCTTTTCCAAAATGCACTTATTATCTCTCACGCAGATCTGATTGTAACACCAGTTGTGTTTTTTATGTAGCGGAACGTCCCTGTCTATGTCTCTGTGTGGGAAAAATCATATAGACAATATGCATGCCAAAACTAAATGGACATATCGTATAGTGCCAATGAGTCCCTATACGATATGTACATTCTGCACTGTTACCTACTGCATATGGATAGGGGGATTGAACATACATATTAATTTAAGCACCAGAACTTAAATTAATGTGGTGGCCGTGCCGGCTGCATATTGACCAAGTAGCTCTTACATATTAATCAGTATCCTTTTAGTCAATGAAAATATTAGCTCATTGAACAGATACCACAGAATTTGAACATCTTTTCAGTGTGTAGTCTCTGTATGTATAAGAGTAGCACCTTAAGAATAATCGAGTTTCTTTATTGCTTCCAGCAGAGTTGAGCCGTATAAATGGCTTTGAGCATATTTGAATGACGGAGCTTAGAGACTAAACTGTAAGGCAATTGTAGTTAGCTTCTTGTCTCTAGTTTGAACAGATGTCATTGTGTGAGCACGCTCGTTGCAGTTCTTTCGCCCAGTCTGAGATGCTGGGAATGTCAGTAGAATGATTCTGCACAATGAGAAAGAAAAAGCAAAGCTCTTGCACATTGTACTGAGCAATTCAGGATGGGAAGAAGGCTAATAAAAACCTGCACAAGGGCTGTCTCTTCAGTTCTCCTGAGGTATGCAAAGCATCAAAGCAATTTTTGGGGGACATAGGATGTAATTGTTTTTGTACCAAAGCTGGCAAACACCCTTTGTGAGAAACTTTTCTATGTCCTGGATTTGGGTGAGTGGAGCCCTAAATGAGTTTCTTCTTTTCCCTACGAAATAATGGTTGTGACTGCCTCATCAGTTACTAAAAAAAGGTGTGAGTCACGTAATGGAAAAATTGTGAAACCGACTGTGACTGCAGCATAACCAAGAGATTTTAATTGCTATAATTGCTTACCCTTCTCTAATTAATCCATTATTACCTTCTGCTATGTCATGAAACCAAGTTAATAAGATTTATTAGAGGTACTTTTGACTTCATAGATAAGAATAGCATCACAAATTGTTTACTTCTAGCTCGTGGTTCAAATCAAGATCAAGTGGAAGCTGTGATCACATTCATAAACTCTGCTCAAAGTCCATTTGTGGATTATTGACCCTGATGTAATATATTTCACTGATTTTCAGCTACCTTCTAATCCAAATTGCGATTGAAATCCAATAGAACCTACAATTCACTAAAAGCCTAGATTATGGGTACAATTATAAAGCCCATATCTACTAGTGATCAAAGTTATTATTATGTACGAATCAGTGGATGGTCTATGTGAAATGAGTTAGCGGGTCATTTACTAATGGTTAGAGCGTGCTAACAGTGTTAGTGTGTTCTACTGCTGCAGGACCTATTTAATTCCTATGGATTCAGTGGCAGATAGCACATGCTAACCATTTGACTCTTTTGGGGTCATTTTATAGAAAGCCACATAGATTTATGTGCAAACAATGTGCAGAAATTTAGGTATTTTAGTCATATACGTGCCTGACTACTTAGTTGCATACATGATGCAGTTGCAATTCTGTACTCACTTGCATCGGGTCGATTGTGCATATTACATTGTGGGCATACATAGGGGTGCAGCTTGGGCAGATCAGCAGCCCAAAGTGAATTATAAAATAGTATAATTTATGTGTATTCTCCAAAATCTAAATGCAGGTGTTTCAACCACTTACACCCCTATTTTATAAAGTAAAGTATCTGCGTACTTGATTTTATAAATATGAAATAAGCTCATAACAATGCGCACTAATTTAGCTGTGACTTATAAAATTACCTCCATCCAGATCCTATTGATTAGGGGTATTAAACCCTAAAAATAGTGAAATGGTACTGATTTTAGAGATGTAAGAACATTTTATAAGCCATTTCCATGCGAAAATAGTTTTTTTTATAAAATTGACTAAATTATATATGTATAAATGTATAGGCATGAAGGCACATTTTACAAAGGATGTCCATGTGCAATGCCCAGATGTTTGGAAGAGGATGCCTGGAAAATCATAAATGAACAATTGCTTAACCCCTCTTCTAAAATCACTTCACTGGCTCCCTTTCCATTTCTGTATCAAATTCATACTTTTCCTTCTAACATATAAATGCATTCACTTTACTATCCCTCATTACTTTTCCTCCCTTCCTACAACTGTCCTCATGAACTCCGCTCCTCCTCTGACTTTCTTCCCTCTATGTCCTTTTCTTCTTCTGCAAGCTCCAGGTGTCGATCTTTTCACCTTGCTGCTTCTTATGCATGGAACAAACTCTTCTCTCCCCCTCTTCATCTCCATGCTAAAGGCTTATCTCTCTGAGGCCATATTTACATCCTAATCCCTGTTCTCCATCTCCATTTGAACCCCCTTGTTTCTCTTGTATCATTCTTTCTGTCTTGATTAGGCTGTAAGTTCGACGAGCAGGGACTGCCTTCCTTATATGTCTGTACAGTGCTCCGTTCACCTTGTAGCGCTATATCAATGATTAAAGTAGTAGTAACTTGAGGTGTGGCTATGTGGACCACAGATAAGTTTTCTTAGCACATAGTTTTTGGTGTCTGAAAGAACTTAAAAATGGTGAGAGACATTTTAAATGCAATTAAGAGTAAAAAACAACAAAAAATCTATTTTGTGGAACAATAATGAGAAGATTGGAAAACAAAGGGCCTGATATTCGAAAGGCATTTACACAGTTTATAGCTCTGTAAACTGTGTAAATGCCTCTAACCAGGATATTCAATGGGACTGACACAGTTAGTGCTGCTGAATATCCCCGATCTTCTCCCTTACACGCCCTGATGCTAACTGCTTAGCGAGATTGCATGCTGCCTGGTTAGCAACTCGCGGTTAAAAGATACACAAGGCAAAAGCTTGCCTGTCTTTTAGCCGTAGCAGCTAACCGGGCAGCATGCAATATCGCGTTGCTTGTTGTCGACTGCGTCTGGGAGAATTGTGGGAAATCTGGATATACAATGCTGGGGCCGCATATGACCCTGACTTTGAATATCCGGGGTTAAGGGTCGGTGCACATGGCTATGCACCGTAGCGGCTCATAGCCGGCATTACTCAATATCAGGCCTAAGCTTTCTAGCAAGTGTGTCCTGGTATTGAGCTTCCCTTTTGGATACCTTTTTTTGAAGTATGATTAAAAATATATTGAAAAGTATTCCTGTAAATCTTTTGTGATTTTTGCAAGAACTAGAGTACCAGACTTCAAATCCCACTACTGATCCTTGTGATCTTGAGCAAGTCACTTAACTCTCCATCTTCTTTATACCCTCTGGATGTTTTACGGCCATAGCAAACACTTTCCTGATGCCTATTCCTGCTTGAAATCGAGCAGGGATGTCTAAGTCTATTGCTTCTCCCCATACATGCCCCTGCCTAATTGAATGTTTCCATGCTGGTGATGTCTTTAAAAGTCATTTGAAAAATGACTCTGGGGACCTCTCCATTATTTGGATGTCCACATGCATGTTTTTGGACATCAAAATCACATTTAAGTCTTTTAAAATGATCCCCTAGAGGCTATGGGGTCTATTCCATCCCATGAATAGAGGGGATGGATGTCCCATCGGGACGTCCATCCCTGCTATTCGTCCCCTTTCCCATCCCTGACAAAGCCTCCCCATATGAACAAGGAGTTTGTTCGGAGAGGTTAGACAGCAGTGGGAAGGGGGCAATGCGGAGGTGGAGTCAGGATGGGCAGTGGCCCCGGACTTATGGGGCCGATTCTGATGTCGGCCCTGTACGTCCAGGGCTGGCAGATTAGACGGGGAACTTATTCCACCTCTGAGATGGAATAAGTTCCTCTAGACATCGGGGGATGGCAGACCTGGACAGCAGCAAAGGGTGGAGAGGGTGCAGGAGATTCCCTGCAGCCCGACCCTGGCCATGGGTGGCCAGAGCAGGGGTTGGGCTGCGGGGAATGAACAAGGTGGTTGGTGGCCGGGGATCGCGGCTCCTGAATGGAGCAGCGGTGCCATGGCAACCAGATGCCATGGCACCATGGCTCCATTCAGGGGCCTGATTGAGTTAGCCGGGCAGGAGCCTGTTTGATCTCTGTCCATCATTAGAGAAAGACATCATGCTTGGCAAGGTAGAAGGTCAATGCAAAAGAGGAAGGTCAGCAATGAGATGGATCGATACAAAAACAGCATCCATGGGTGCCACTCTATCAACAATGAACCACCTGATTGAAGACCGAACACAGTTTAGGACAACTATTCAGAGGGTTGCTATAAGTCGACACCAACTCGATGGCACTTAACAACAATACTAATATGTTGATAAAGACTGTTGCAGAAACTTAATCTGCTTTGAAAGCTGTAAAAAGACTTATTTTTTATTTACCAAAATGTAATTTACACTATTTTTCTTAAATTAAAATTAGAAACTTTTTCAAAAGTTAAACTTGTTCAAGTAGTTTATTGTGGGGATAGTTAGGAAGAAGCTGTAGAATGCATTGTAGAAAAAATAAATATTTTCTCTGTAAATTGGGAGTTTCCATTGATGGCTTGCCTGAGGTAACTCAGCTACCCATAATGCTTAAAACAACAAGGTAAAGTAGGGTAATGCCCAAGTGGAGCCCCTGGTTTACATTATGTTCCATGGGCTTATGAAAAAGCAAGATACATAACCAGGTACCCCAGTGTTGAATAAGTATATCCAAAAGGGAGACTTGGTCTGTGCATCTACACAGGACTGTACCAAGCACAAAATAAGCCCTGTGCACCTCACAAACCTGGTGCCTCCCTACCATCCGGCCATGCATAGGAACTCAATCTTCCTAGAAGCCCAGTGACGATATCAGTGCCCTTTCTGTACTTGCGCCCTTTGCGGCTGCACCATTTGCAAAGCCCTTGGTACAGCCCTGCACCTACAAAAATAAAACCTTAATTCTGAGCCATTCAAAACACTCCAAAAATCCAGTCTAGGTCCCCAGCCAGCCAATACTGAGCAATTCTTCCTCGCCACTCCGGCCCTCCTCCAGCAGCTCTCACAGCCGGGGATAGAGCGGGCCGGAGCAACAGCGTCCACCAACACGTGAGGAGCTGCCCAATCGGGGCAGCCGACAGCAGCACAAAAGCGCCGCGCTGATCAGGCGCAGGCCTCTTCCTCGCCACTCCGGCCCTCCTCCAGCAGCTCTCCCAGCCGGGGATAGAGCGGGCCAGAGCAACAGCGTCCACCAACACGTGAGGAGCTGCCCAATCGGGGCAGCCGACAGCAGCACAAAAGCGCAGCGCTGATCAGGCGCAGGCCTCTTCCTCGCCACTCCAGCCCTCCTCCAGCAGCTCTCCCAGCCAGGGATAGAGCGGGCCAGAGAAACAGCGTCCACCAACACATGAGGAGCTGCCCAATCGGGGCAGCCGACAGCAGCACAAAAGCGCCGCGCTGATCAGGCGCAGGCCTCTTCCTCGCCACTCCGGCCCTCCTCCAGCAGCTCTCCCAGCCAGGGATAGAGCGGGCCGGAGCAACAGCGTCCACCAACACGTGAGGAGCTGCCCAATCGGGGCAGCTGACAGCAGCACAAAAGCGCCGCGCTGATCAGGCGCAGGCCTCTTCCTCGCCACTCCGGCCCTCCTCCAGCAGCTCTCCCAGCCGGGGATAGAGCGGGCCGGAGCAACAGCGTCCACCAACACGTGAGGAGCTGCCCAATTGGGGCAGCCGACAGCAGCACAAAAGCGCTGCGCTGATCAGGCGCGCCCGCGCCTGAGGGCCTCGCCAGAGGGCCCTTTGGCGTGGCCCTTAGGCGTGGACCAGAAGCATGGACACACGACTCCATCAACACCCGATCTCAGAAGACGGAACCTGGCAGCAACCGTTTCTCTCCTGCCATATACAACAACGAAACCTTTAAGCTCTTTGCAGCTTTCATCCCCTACATCGCTTTAAAACCCCAACCACTTGAATACATCAACGCAAGCCACGTGCAGCAATTAAAGTTCACCACACCGGCAGGCGCGCCCACACAAACCAGACCTCCATCCTTCACCAGCAGTTCTGAGATACCAACCTACAGCCAACCAGCTGGAGCTCCCCTGTGGTAGAACTAGCTCCCACCACAAAAGAACCAGACCATCCATCGATCACAACAAGTATAACACTCCTCAATGAATTGACTATAGCTGAGACTTCGAACACACCAAATTATAGCGATTCTCAATAGCCACATATACTGTTGTCAGTAGACCTTATTGTACTGTTAGGAGCCACACTTACTGTTGTCAGTAAACTACATAACACTATTAGTAGTCTCATATACTGTTGCCAGTAGCCTATGTAACATTATTAGTAGTCCCATATACTGTTGTCAGTAACCCTAATGTCAGTAACCTATATAGCATTGTTAGTAGCCTCATATACTGTTGTACTATTGTCAGTAACCTATATAACATTGTCAGTAGACCTTATTGTACTGTTGGAACCACACTTACTGTTGTCAGTAAACTACATAACACTATTAGTAGTCTCATATACTGTTGCCAGTAGCCTATGTAACATTATTAGTAGTCCCATATACTGTTGTCAGTAACCCTAATGTCAGTAACCTATATAGCATTGTTAGTAGCCTCATATACTGTTGTACTATCATCAGTAACCCTCCATCTACCTACTCTTCTGCTAATCATCCCCATACACAGAACTCCCACACACCCAATCCCCCCACCCTCAAAAATACATAATGTCTCCAATAAAATGTACAAACCTCCCCCTCACCCTTCTCCTAATAATACTCCTAACACAACACATTTATACGTACAAACCCAATCAAAGCCCCTACATCAACATCCCCATCATTCATAACCACTACCAGAACCCATATAACATCCCCACCACACAAAACTTATTTCAAAACCCGCAGCACATAGCAACATGCTCACACACCCACAACCATTTTTCTCGTCACGACTCAGGCAGACGCCCCCACAGACTTATTCAAATAAAATGTCAACCACAAAGCAATATAAAGGACAACACAGCTAATAAAGACACTAAAACCAAGCTCTTCCTAATAAATATCAGATCCATACGAAACAAAATACCAATAATTAATGACATGATAAAAGACAAAAACCCAGATATTATCTGCATCACTGAGACATGGCTCTCACCCACGGACACCATACTATTAAACCAAATAACCACACATCAATATGATATATTCAGCTGCCATCGAGATGTAAAAAGAGGTGGTGGCGCTCTCATACTCGCCAAAAAAGTCCTACAATACACCTTAACAAGCTTAAATAATATAGATGGAATGGACATCATCAATATACAAAGCAGAACCCTGGCAATTTCCCTCATTTATAGACCAACCTCAGCTGATAAAAAAAACCCTCTCCTCCATCCTTGAACTTGCATGCACAGCATCGCAAAACAAACCTCTAGTAATTCTAGGTGATCTAAACCTCCCCTCTCTAAATAAATCTCAATCAGATAACTTCATGGACGCCATGAACCAAATGGGATACACACAGATAGTTCATACCCCCACACACATAAAAGGCAACATTTTAGATCTCATCTTCCTCCCTTCCTCCCTTAATAACCATCAACAACTTACATCTCCAACTACAACTGAAGTACCATGGTCGGACCATCACCTCATAACACTCCACCTCCCAGCGCAAGCAACACCAAATACAACAAGCACATCGCCCCATTTATCACGCTTTGCACACTTTGACAAGGATACTTTCCTTGACAAAGTATTACCAGTACTCAATTCAAACTTCCCTGACATCAATTCCACTGTAAATCACTGGAACCTAACATTACATGAAGCAGCTATCCCCACACGCAATAGGCATAGACAAACGAAGAAGTCAGAAAAATGGTTCACCAAAGAACTAGCAAAACTAAAAAAACAACTGAGGAAACAGGAAAAGAGATGGAGGAAAACTAAATCAGATGAAAATAAATCACAATATATGAACACACTTAACGAATACAAGAACGCAATAAACAATTCGAAAAGGGATTACCACTCTAAAGTAATAAATCTAGCCATCAACCGACCTAGAGAACTATTTGCAATCATAAAAACACTAACCAAAGCAAAGAACTCCGAGCCAAAGCTACCAGCAATAAGCATTCAAACATTAGCAACTCACTTTGCAGAAAAACTAAAATCTAAACCCAATACTTTAACACCAATACTAACTACAAGCACCGAAATTAATAACAATTGGACAACTTTTCACACAGTTGACCGAAAACAGCTCATTAAAATCATAACAATGATCAATACTACAACCTCCCCACTCGATCCTTGCCCTGCGTCTTGGATTAAATGTACAAAGGAAGAACTCGCTGAAAACATTCAATGCATGGTGAACCTGTCCCTTTCTCAGGGCATCATGCCTGATCCTCTAAAGCTCACAACGCTTCGCCCAATAATAAAAAACAACAAACTTGACTCAAAAGACCCCAATTCATACAGACCGATAGCTAGCATTCCATTTATCGCTAAAATAATAGAAAAAACAATTCAATTACAACTACAAGAGCATATTGATGAACATAAACCCCTTGACTCACACCAGTTTGGTTTTCGCCCTTTCCACGGAGTGGAAACCCTCTTGATTACACTGATGGACTACCTCATCAAAGGCACAGATGTCAACAATCAAGGTTTCCTACTACTCTTTATTGACATCTCGGCCGCCTTTGACAACATCAACCACCTTACCCTGATCAACAGACTAGAAAACTTAGGAATAGGTGGAACTGTTCTCAAATGGTTCAAGTCCTACATCACACATAGACTAATACGTGTCCAAATAGATCAAGAAGCATCTGAAACCTTCCCCCAAGGACAAGGTATACCTCAGGGATCAGCCCTTTCTGCCCTCCTATTCAACTTATACCTGCAACCTATCACAAACATATTTAGAAAACACAGGATTAATCACTTTATATATGCTGATGATATCATGCTCGCTATCCCCATAACCACAATAAACCACACTTACGACAACCTAGCTGAATGCATGGCTGAGACCACCTCTTGGATGGAAACCAATTACCTCAGCATTAACCTCAAAAAAACGGAAGCAATGTTCGTTACAAGAACACCTGTGACTGAGGATACTTTTCCAACAACAATCTCAATCAACAATACTTCTATACCTGTTAAAAAAGAGGTAAAATACCTGGGTGTAATAATAGATCATACTCTCACCATGCTACCACACATAAAACAGACAGTAAGAACCATATTTCTTAAACTCAAAACCATACAACACCTAAGGCCCCTCTTGGACACACATGACTTTAGATCGGTTGTCAATACACTCATCACACCCCATTTTGATTATTGCAACAGTCTCCTGATTGGCCTACCACAGAAAAAACACATACCTATTACAAAGAGCCCAGAACATCTGTGCAAAAGTAATTACTAAAGCTCGTCTAACAGACCATGTGACCCCTATACTCCTAGAACTACATTGGCTCCCTATAAACAGCCGTATCAGATACAAAATTCTCCTAACAACATTCAAGCTCCTAAATGACATCGCCCCATCACATCTATCAACACTACTACAGACCCCATCTGAATCAAGAGCTCGCAGACAAAATGCAGCCCACTCACTTGATATGCCAAAATCATTCACGAAGACTAAAAAATCCTCAAGTGACAGAGCCTTCACTCTCATGCTCTGGAATGATCCTTCATGCTCTGGAATGATCTCCCACTAGACCTCCGCACCATAAAAGACCTCTCCCAATTTCAGAAGGAACTCAAAACATACCTATTCTCCGAACATTTCCAAATCCCCTACCCCCCAAGCCTTTTCCACAACATCCACAGACACACCAACTCAGAACTCCCAAAACCACAATTAGATAACCCCACACAGTCCCCTCACACACACACACAAAATTCTTGATAAAAATGGAAATAAATTCCACCACCTACACATGATTCACGATTATTCTGTAAACCATTATATAGAACCACTTGTAAATAACTTATGTAAATAGTTTGGACAGTTTTTTACATCTGTCATTATTTGTAAAAAGTTAAAAAGTTAGAAAGTTACTCTGTTTCAATGTAATGTATACAGAAGTACACATAATTTGTTAATCTATTCCATGTAAAAAGTTATTTATTTATTTATTTATTTGGTATACATTTGTAAGCCGCCACTTCCAGCGATCAGCAGCGGACCAATGGTGTAAGATACAAGGGAGTAAACTATATAATCAGAATAAAAGATACAGTATGATTTGAGGGAGGGGTACACCACAGAGACATGTAAAATTACAAAATATACATTACATTTTGATCATCTAGGTTTGAGCAACAATTAAGCGACTACATATACATTTGATTGAATTCGGATTATAAAATATACAATTGATTGAACAAAGATATGTTACAAATTTTATCACCCAGTTTGTTCAACCAGGTAAAGTTACAGGTTTATTAAGTACATGTATTACAGTTGTAATCTTACTAACATTGAACATCGGATCTATCTGTCTAGGTGATACCGTAATGTGTTTGGAACAGGTGGGTTTTAAGCTTTTTTCTGAAGTCCTGTATATTGTTGATCAGTCGTATCTCATAAGGTAGTTTGTTCCAAAGTATGGGAGCAGTGTACGTGTATGCCCGGTTGCTCGTTCCCTCTTTAACATCTCTTATACTACTAGGAACGCAGAGTGTATTCAGGTTATTAGTCCTTCGGCATCTGTTGGGGGGCTGTGTGGTTATGAGGTTGTCGAGGAATGTTGGGGCTAACCTGTGAATGATTTTGAAAGTTGTTACCAGTATTTTGTATACTGTTCGTGCAGAGATTGGGAGCCAGTGAAGCTCAATCAGTACTGGTGTAATGTGATCCCTCAGTTTCTTATTCAAGATGATCCTGGCCGATACATTTTGTGCTAATTGTAAGATGTTTATTGTTTTTTTTGGTAGACCTTGCAAGATGGCATTACAGTAGTCAAAGTGAGGGATGATGAGCGCTTGAGCTACTGTTCTGAAGTCTGTTTGTTCGATTATGTTGCGTAGGGGTTGAAGGACTCTCAGCTTGTGAAATATTGCTCTGTTGGTCAACCGGAGATGTTTGTCCATTTTTAGGTTAGCATCAATGAGAACTCCTAGATATTTGATCTCATTTTTCGATTGATAGGTATTGTTGTTAAGGGTGATTGAGGCAGGAGGTTTGAAGTCTTGTTTACTTGATACGAACATTACATCAGTCTTTTTGTGGTTTATCGACATGTTGTTATTTTGGAGCCATTTTTGCATTTCACCTAGGCATTCTTCTATTTGGTTGAAATTAGGATTTTCTATATCAAGTTGAGTGTACAACATGATATCATCTGCGTATAAGTGGTATCTGATGTTGTGCTTTTGGAAAATTGTACAGACTGGCTGGATGTAAATGTTGAATAGCAGGGAGGAGATAGCTGAGCCTTGAGGTATTCCTTGGGTTTGTGGGAAAGGTTTTGCCTGCTCGTTATTGAAACGTACCTGTTGCATTCTATTTGTGAGGTATGAGTCGAACCATTTTAATGGTGTTCCTGCTATACCTATGGACGCAAGTCTTTGCAGAAGTATTTGATGATGTACTGTGTCGAATGCAGCAGATATATCAATGAATATGAGTAGGAACATCTTATTTTTGTTTTCCATACCCTTGATGAGGTTGTCAAGGAGCGCAATGAGTAGGGTTTCTACTCCATGGTGTGGTCTGAACCCATATTGATGGTGGTCAAGGATTTTGTTTTCATCTAGGTGTTCCTGTAATTGCAGTTGGGTTACCTTCTCAATAATCTTAGCAAGGAAGGATATGCTTGATATCGGCCTGTATGAGGTTGGATCTTCTTTGTTGAGCGTTTTATTCTTTAAAATAGGCCTTATTAGGGATCTTTTAAGTTGGGCGGGCATAATACCCTGCTGTAGAGATTGGTTTACTATGTGCGTTATCAGATGACTAACATCCTGCTTAGTAGATTTGATCCATTCTGCTGGGCAGGGGTCTAGCAGCGAGGTTGTTGAATTAAGGTTAGAGATGGTATTTATGATCATCCTTTCGTCGATTAATTGGAAGGTGGACCATCCTTCTTTCTGTTTACTACTTGAGGTCATGCTGTCCAGCTGCTTGGGGCATGTATTCTGTGACTGGGTAGTCAGGTTTTGTGGATTTAGTTTGACAGCATAGTGATTTGCCAGATCTTGGGCCTTTATATTTCCATTGCAGTTGTCTTCCGGCAGGGGCTGCGTGAGAGATTTGACTAGCTCAAACAGCTCTCTGGGTCTGTTAATAGCCTTGTTGAGTACTTTGGTGTGGTGAGCTTTCTTGGCAAGGTTGATCTCATTTTTGTATTTGGCTAGGAGCTCCAGGTATTCAAGCTTGTGTAGATCAGACTTCGTTCGTCTCCATTTTCTTTCCAGTTTTCGTAGGTCCTGTTTCATTTTGTGCAATAGTGATGTGTACCAAGGCTCAGTTCTAGTTTTTGTCTCCCTGGTTGATGACTTCCATGTTGGTTGAGAGCTGGCCTCTATTGTAGAGTTCCATTGTTGGATTAGATCTTCGATATCATAGTTGTCTTGGGTTATGTGTTCATTGAGCGTGTTTATCAGGGTTTCCTTGTTGAATTGCTGGAACTTTCTTCGTTGTTGATTAGTTGGACCAGATAATGACTTGTTCGTAGAGAAGCATGGGTACAGAGTGATCTGGATTTGATAGTGATCGGAACAGGGGACTTGAGTTATGTGGATTTTGGGTTGCTTCAATTTGGGTTGTAATGGCATCTTAGGGAGAAATATCAAGTCAAGGGTGTTCCCTTTATAGTGGGTTTCTTCTTGTATTAATTGATTATATCCTAGCTGGTCCATGGCTTCCAAGAAAGAGGTTGCCTGGAAATGAGGAGTTGAGTTCAGGTTGAAATCGCCTAGGATTATTTGGTATTTCTTGACTGCAGTGGTGGAAATGGCTTCAAGAATGTCAGCGAGGGTATCGTCGTGTGGTGTTGGAGGTCTATACAACAGGCATATCGATAGGTTGTTATTCTCTATTCGGAGAATGTCGATTCCCTGTATGGTCGTATTTGAGGTGTTTGTCAGCCCTAGTGAGGTTTTAGCGAGGATGAGTACTCCTCCTCCCTTTTTGTGCGTGCGTGGGCAGTTGAATATCTCATATCCTGTCTTGTTTATTTGGTTTACTATAGCTGTGTCAGTGTTGGAGAGCCAAGTTTCAGTGATGCACAGTAGGTCAGGACTGTCATCAGTAATAATGTTGTGTATGATGTGGGTCTTGTTTCTTATGGACCTTGCGTTTATTAGAATGCATGATATTGGGGGTTGCGAAGGGGTCCTGGGTTGCAGTGAAGAATTATGCTTTCTTTTATTCTTCATCCTGGTTAGTTTTTCTTGTTTTGCTGAATGAGTGTTGGATGTTTTCGAACTGATCAGGGGTGAAGCATTTTTAAGGGTTTTATTATGTGGTTTGTAGTACAGGCCGTGGTATATGGGTGCCAGCACGGTGAGGGGGACATAGTAACCCACTGGGTACCAAATGGTAGGTGTGGCATAAAGTAGGATTTGGTTGCAGAGAGCATCGGGTAATGTCAAGACAAAAATTAGGAGAAAGTATATAATAGTGATATACTTTGTGAAAGACATTGTAAACATGAGACTGGTCAGAGCTATCTCTTCTTACCTAGTGTACAATCACTACAAATATTGCTTGCCTAGAAGAACTATTTGGCTACTGCTAACAAGATGTATGATTTGGAAGGATCTAACTGCAATAACCAGTTACAGATGTATATAAATTGTTACAAGAAACTGTTACAAATGCAGGATGCAAGATTAGTAGGGATTCAAACTACAACAAACTGTTAGAAAGTTATCTGTTCAATGTAATGTATACAGAAGTATACATAATTTGTTAATTTGTTCCATGTAAACTGCCCTTGATCACTGGAAGGGGCAGTATAGAAGAAATAAATAAATAAATAAAATAAATAAATTCTGAAGATGTACCTCTGGTAAGCAATTGTCCTAGATATGCTTTTGATTGTGGTAGGACCCACCTATAAAAAATTTAGGGCAGCTCTGAAGACTCATCCATTTTCTCATGACATTGGCATCAGTATGGTTAATTTAGAGGCATTAAAATTCTCTTTTCTATATCCCCACCTCCTTTATTTTCTCTTTTGAATCCATACTTTGGAGTTCTTTTTCTCGTGGATGGTACTTTAGTACATAGTTGTGTAGAGCAGTATATCAGAAACAAAATAACCATTAACCATGATGTCAGAAACCTGCTAGTGAAATCTCATAGTGCTTGTCTCTCACAAGATGAAGTGATTCATCCTTTGACATTGTACTTGTGGAAATTGTAAGGTGTGCCATTGTCCCGTACTATAACTTAATTTATTCACCCAGTATCACACAAGTTTATCAATTGAAATTTACCTCGAATTGTGCTTCGTCTTAGGTGGTCTGTGTCATTATGTGATCTTGCTTGGTGTGGCATTGGCCAAAATGACAAGGCCGATACAGACATGAATTTGGGAGCCTCATAGCCACGCTCGATGTTCTGAACAAGATACCCTTCATTATGCTGTTTGAGATTCACATTTTTGTTGTGATCGATAAACTATGTATGGCAGGGCTCGACAAACTCCAGATGCCAGATTGCCATGGGGAGTGAAAAATGAAACCTGGCGCCTAGGGTTCATAGCACATTTGGGCAGAGGGGCAGAAGCGTAGCAAATGTAAGCTGGGGGGGGGGGAGGGGGGAACCGGCACTGACTGCCTACGGAGATCTCATCCCTAGCAGGTAGACAGTTCCTTTTGCAGCACTTTTACTGACAGGAGATGGGATTCCCGTGGACAGAGGTTCTGCAGTGCCTGAGTCTTAACAACAACAACAACAAAAAGCAGAGAGCCTGGTGGCCTGGTGGTGAAGTGCTGACTGCTGCATCCTGTCTTGATTCCAGCTTTCCTTGAAGAGACGTCTTATTGGAGGAGAGAGTCGCCTGGTGCATCATCTGATGGCAACTCTCAGGTTGCTACTTAACAGCATTCAGCCATTCTGTGGCCGTGGACGCAGCCCACAGTTATGTTCCCAAAGGGCTGAGTGACCAAAGGGGCTTGTCCCCTTTGGTGCCACTACAGGGCCAATTTGGGGCCAGAGGGGCCCTATTTTTTGCTGCCGAAGATGCCCCATGGATTGGGGAAAAGGAAGGTCAAAGCTCAGAAAAAGATGACGTCAGTCATTGCATCTATGCCTAAGGTTCTTACTGGACCAATGGCTAAGCATGTGCAGCCTTTATCTAAGGTAACTGAATTACAATCTGTTTGTTTGGACTCTTCATTCTCGGACTCTTTGGAAGCCTCTTTAAGATACACACCATGGGGAATGCACCCCCACAGCACCTCGGCCTGGTAGGGGGAACTGACCATGTGCACCCCACAGCACCTCGGCCTGGTAGGGGGTACTGACCGTGTGTTGTACTGGCACAGAGTAGCTACACACCGTCACATTGTGCGGGTACTGTGCTCACCCTGAGGGTGCAGTGAGGCGCCCAGCACCAGGTCCACAGCACCGTCCATGGTGCAGATCCAAAGCAGTGTTACTGTGTGAGATAGGTAGGTTCTGCAGGACCACCTTGGACATCTCTGTCTGTTTCAGTCAGGTGTAGCCACCATGCACCACCACCCCCCTCCCCCAGGGCTGAGGGTGGCAAGCAGGGTCTCCCATCAAAAGATCCACAGTCTACCTCCCTGCAAAGGTGGCAGTAGAGGGGAACATTAACCCTAGTCCTGCTGAGGAACAGACACCCCACAGGGCAGTCAATGCAGCTCTGTACACAGCCATAACACAATAGCAGACAGACATTAGGCCTGGATATGGTATGCTGCACCCCACCACTATCTGATATTCCCCTGGTGCAAGCCATCAGCCACTCCATCACAACACCTACCAGCTGCAAACAGTCTGCTAGTGCCCAGTGGAGATGCTTGCACCCAGAACTGGGATGTCAGCATACACAGCAAGCAGATACATCAGTGACTGGGCCCCAAAAGGAAACTCATATTTATCACATGAGAGAAACAGTAGATAGCACTATGGGAGTGCCTAGCCATGCTGTGGTCACTGCACAGTCAGGGTGAGTATGATCTCTCAGCAGGATATACTGAGGTCACCCTGTCTGTGTAGGTGGTGGCCGGGCACTACAATGTGCCTGTCACTGCCCTATGCCCTGAGCAGATGCACCCTGGCCAGGCCACCCTGTCCGACCTATACCCATGGTACCTTGCTCCTCATTATGCACATTGGCAGCCCAATACTGGAAACATTGCTGGATAGACAGACAGCCACCCCCACACCTATGCCAGCATTGTGCTACTATAGAGGTGGTCAGCAGCCATACCCACCACACCAGTCATGGGCATAGTACAGGCATGGATATGGTACACAAGGCTGTTGGGGGGTCACTCCCCAGGGTGGTGAACACTGTCAGAGACCAGACCTGCAGCAAACACCGCAGACATCAGAATGATTGTTATGGTGGAGCTCAATGAGCAAACTGTGCTTAACGTAGGAATTGATATCTGCCAGTTATCATAGGGAACGTTTGATAGCTGTGTACCATATACCCAGGTGTAGGGTGGCATTGCTAAGGTATGCAAGTGCTAGTATTGGGAGATACAGGCAGGGCCCAATGTCTTGCCTCTCCAGGAGGCATTGGCCAATGGGGCCTGTGGGTGGGTGTGTGGCCCTGTTGGCTGCTGCTTTACGGCAGAGTTCCCCAACTCCAGTCCTGGTGTTCCAAACACTGTTCGGGTTTTCATGCTGTCCCTCATAAATATGCATGAGCTACATCTGCATACCATGGGGGTGGTGCATAGCTATGCAGCACAGGCATCTTTATTAGAGGCAGCATGAAGCCGGAATGGTGTGGGGCCCTCCAGGACTGCATTTGCGGGACTCTGCTTTAGGTAATGTGCCTGTTTCTGGTGTCTGTGTTTGGTGTGGTAAAATATAGGCCATGCGTATGTTCTCTGCAATAAAGGAGTGTCTTTACTATCACTGTTTAGTGGTGGGTAAAACTATGGGGACTGGGTTAGCAGGAGCCCCAGCTGGGATTTGAACCTGTGACCCTCTGGTCTTACAGGCACTGGCTGTGTCTGTTGCACCACACTGTGGCCACAGAGACAGTACAGTCCCTGGAGTTAGTTAAACCGGCCTGATGAGTCAGAAACCCTGCTCTGCAACAGGTTTACAGTGGCCTCATTTACCTTGTATGGCGGCAAAGGTGCACATAAACCTCAGAACAGACCTCAAAAAAGGGGCACACACCCATAACCAAGCTGGGCAACAATGATATCATTGGGCAACATTACACAACACTCCCAGGACAGCTCCATTACAATGAAATGATCTTTGAAAGGGTCTGCGGAGCGTAGACCCTTCCACACATCATTTCATTTTCATTTGGTGCTTTCCAGGGAGTGTTGTTCCTTGTTGCCCATTGCTATTACTGTTGCCCAGCTGAATTATGCTTTTTAAAATGTTTCTTGTGGTCATTTTTAACGTTTTATGTGAAATTTTGTTCTGTGCACATGTATCACACTGCTCACGTTTTGTGGGTTTCCCCGGTTTTGCTGTACATTGCTGACGGAAATGGTTTCTCTTCCCTTTAAATGCCTTTAACGACAGGTTTTCATTCGCGTTGGAATTGAGCTCTGAAATTCAGCGCGTTAGTATGAGGGGAGCCTCTCCCCGCCCACTCTCCGCCCATTGACCCCTTCTCTCTGCCCACTCTCCACCTTCTGCGCTGTTTTAACGCGCCGCGGAGCTTTACGATCGTTAACTACGGTTAACGCGCGTAGTATGACGTTAACGGTCGTTAGCGCATCGGTACGCGTGTTATACGGCACTTACGGTCGTTAACGTCGTATAACGCGCGTTAGTCACATTTAACGCACTTTAGTAAACATCCCCCTTAGTATATCAGGCCCTAAAACCCAAAAATGTAACTGCGATACACCTTTTTGGGGGGGGAATACACTGTGATTTAGGTTTTGGTGATCGGCTCCTAGAGTCCAAGAAAATTTGCCAAGGCCGATGTATGATATAACATCAAGGCAGTTTATCTCAAGAACTGTGTAAAGAATTTTATTTATTTTATTTTATTTGCTATACTGCCAAGGGTCATAAGTGCCAACCTAATGGTTAACATAACAGCAAAAGTAGCAAAATATCAAATAACAGAGAGGGAATGAGGAGTTAAATAGGAGGTACAATCTAGAGCGGAAAGGAAAGGAAAAAGAACAGAAAGCAGTTCAAGTGGTCTTAATCAAGACACTCATTGGCTATTATGCTGGTGAAATTTCATTTAGTACAGGTTTTATATTCTGCATTATGCCATTAGTTCAAGTGGATTACATATAAGCAAACAACTTGTAAAAGAGCTTTCTCCATTTATGCTCTGCCACTATGGAATGAACTACCTACCTCAATAAGAGCCATCAAGGACATTGGACTACAGGTAAGCAATAAAAACTTATCTCTTTATGGAATACTATGGACCCACCCCATGAGCACTTTGCATAAACCTAACCACTATAGATTGTAAACACAATCAGGGTCATTCCGACCTGCAAATAGTGGGGATGGACATCCCAATGGGATGTCTATCCCCACTATTCATGCCCCTTCCCACCAGCGGCTAACTTCCCTGCCAGTTGTACGGGGAAGTTAGTCGTGGGCGGATCGGGGCAGAGTTAGGTCAGGTGGTTGGCGGTCGTCGGCTCTAGACGTTAAATAAAAACAAAATACAAAAATATATAAATACAATCACGTTCCATTATCCAAAGCAGTACAATCTCATTATAATATCACAAAGATATACAGTACAAAACATTAAAACATAAAATAAATTCATTAAAAAGCATTAAGGAACTTTAACACTTAAGATTAATCCAGGTGACCCAAATAATTTTGAAATGAAAATGTTTTCAGAGGATGACAAAAATACCATATAATTATATCCATAAGATGGATTTCAAGTAGAAGTTTGCTCCATTCAGAACTAGCCTGACAAGAAAAGATATATTAAGAGTTCATCTGTAATGGAAGCTTTCCATACTAGGGAAAGCTAGATTCCAATGATTTGCAGAATGCAATGATCTTTTAGATTCAGAATAAATTAATAACTGTGACATATATGTGGGTGCAGATCCATGCATAATCTTAAAGATAAAGAACAGTAAAAGGGGGACTACAGGAGAACGTTTCCCCTTGTTAAGAAAAAACAATCCTTCTCTTTGTTAGAGTCCTCTGGGACTTCTAATACTCTGCTCTGGATTTGTGGGGCAAGTCTGGGGCGGTCGCTCCAGCTCCTCCTTCATGTGGTAGCTATAACACCAGCTCTGCAAAGAGCAGTCCGTTGACTGGAGACTGGTGTTAACCTGAGCACTGAGGCACCATGAAGCTAAACGTTAAGTCATGGAATCTAGTTGCCTTCTGTTTTTGGGTAGCCAATGACTGAAACAGTAAAATATGTTAAATGGCCTTTGAGGACTGCTGTCCTCACTGTAAGGTCCCAGAGGACCTCTGCCTGTTTGTGAGTGGACCAGCGCTCACAACGCTTCCACATGCATTGCCTTCTTAGTTCCTGAACTCAGGGCAGTTACAGAAGCACTGCCCCATGTTTCGCCAGGCATGGAAGTTCAAGGAGAGACATGTTTGCTCCACACCAGTTCTGCAAAGAGCATTGCATGGACCTAAAAACCTTGCTACTTTTCTCTAATCATTAAATCTTATGCAGTGTCAGTCTGTGTTTATACGGGGTTGTCGTCCTTACCCCAGGTTAGTGCTTCAGTTTCTCCAGAGCAAAGGATTAAAGTGGATCTGAACTTGCGAAGGCTTCGCAGATCGTGATCTCGACAACACTGATTTACAAGGCCGGCAGATATGTAAAAGAAAGGACTGCCTTTAGTTCTAATGAAGGGCCCCCAACAAAGTTTTGCTGAGGGTCCCCATTGTCACAGCGGTGTGCTCCCCCCCTCCCCCCCTGGCCAGCAAACTTACTTGAACTTGTTTAATGTGCTGCTTCTGCTCCAGGCCCAGTGGCTGCTACCTCTCTGGATGAAGTCTCGTGTAATTGTGTGCATCCTTGTGAAAGAGTGCGCACTATTGACAGGATTCAGGAAATGATAACAATGTTGTAACACCTGCTTACACTGGGGTGGCAGGAATGTCCTGCAGGGGCCAGGTCACAGAGTAGTTTTAATCTGGGCTCTCTCCCCTCTCCCCCTCTTCTTTATTCAGCTAGCACATACAGTACTCTTATCACCAAGGAGCAAGTTCTGCATGGTGGGGGGGGGGGGGGGGGGGGGGAACCCTTCAAGACCTATGACACATGAAATAAAAAGCTCTTGACTCTGATTCGTGTGCTTCAGTTCTCTTTATTACAAACAAAATGTCCAATTCCAAATAGTAACAAACGAGTTCTGTACAACAAATAGTGTACACAGTCTTTAGAAACATGAGTTGTGTTTTTTTTTAATTACAGTATTTGTGTCTGTAATCCCAGTTTAAATATTTAGCAGTTCTTCTGCTGATAGAAGGATCCTGGGTTAAGGCTTCTATGCACTTGGCAGATTGCAATGCCCTTTCTCCCTTCTCAGTGGGTTCCTCTTCTGTACAGCAAACTCCTCTGCTGGCTCAGGTGGCAGGCCAGCTCCCTCAGTCCTTCTCCTTTAGTTAGGCTAGTATGACAATCCAGCTACTTCAGTCTTTCTCCACACCTAGGCAGAGGGATGGGTAAAACTTTCTGCTGCTCTAGGCAGACCCTCCATGCCCCCCCCCCGAGGATTGCAGTGCCGCTAGACCTGCCATGCTGCCCCCCTCGGCATCCATCTTCTTGCCAGGTAGGGGGCAGCACGGCAATGCCTCCACTGCGTCAGGCATTAAAGTGTCTGCACTGGCGCGCTCATGGCCTGCCACTCCTGCCCCCTTCTAATGTAGCTTCCTGTTGGAGGAAAGAACTGGCAGGCTGTGAGCATTTCAGCATGGGCACTTTAAGGCCTGATGCCATGGAGGGATCGCTATGCCATCCTCCCCTCCCCCAGGTGAGGACATGGATGCCAGGGAAGGGGGGGATGGCAGGGCGGGCTGGGTGGCACCATAATTCTTGTCTTAAAACCCACCACAACACTGAACTGCTGTTTCATGGGGAGGGGTAGCAATGCCACACACCAGGACTGGCCGCCCTAGGTGACTGCCTAGTTCACCTAGTGGATGGTTCGGCCCTGGGTAAAACCTCTGATATGCTCTTTAATCTACACACACAGACACTTCAAGAATCATGGGATGAGTCTACCAAGCATACTAATAAAAGACTAGGCCAGAAAATGAGGTCTTGGACACACAGCACAGCACTATTTAACAGCTAAAAAGAAACTCAACGACCAAAGCAACAACCACAAGATAATCACACTTTACATCCTGTGCACTGAAGTTATATGGAGGGCAGGCAGATCAAAGACAGCCAGTCTAAAAGGGGGGTGTTACAGCAAGATGGCATGTGAGATTGATAAGGGTCCTGAAGGGATCCCTTACATAGTAATTAGGATTATTGCAAGTAGGCTGCTTCAACCCCTTATGGGGCCCTGGGCAAACCTCTGAGGATGAACCCCCACTCACCGTGGGCCCTTCACCCCCCACTGGCAGAATCTCTCCTCCCTCTTCTCCTAGGGCTGTCCTTCCTCTGGCCCGTCCCTGTGAGTGCCTAACATCAGTCACTCTTGCCCCTTCTGATGTAGACTTCCTGCTGTGGAGGAGGCGGGACTGACAAACTTTGAGCAGTTGCAGGGACTGGAAGGCCCAGTGCTACCTGTCACTGTGCTTCTTGCCTTCCCCTCTGCCCTGCCGCCCGGAAGACAAGTGATTGCTTCTAATTAATTACAGAGTCGCAGCAAGACAGATGGGCCCAGGACAGCTGTCCGTTTGCCCATAATTAAGAGTAGCCCTGATTGCAATGCTATTTATCTAGGGCTCCCACAAAAAACTTTTTCCCATTTGCCGAGGATTTAAAATGTGGTAACAAAAGTAATACAAAGAGCTCTTGGTATGACAGTCACTCTTTTATTGTTTTCTCTGCATTCTCTCCCAATTGAAACTAGAGTAATATTCAAGATATTATGAATTGCTTTTCAAACACCCCTTTGGCTTGGAGTAACTAAAACATAAATTGATAAGATATGTTCCTAATCGAGCTCGATAATCTGCTAATCTAGTAAATGTGGTTATCCCATGCCCACGTGATCATAAAATAATTGAGCCTCCTAGAAAATCAGCTTTTGGGTGAGTTGTTTCATCATTGTGGAATCATTTTCCTCATAACTTGAAAGTGGAAGATGATTATTTGATCTTTTGTTGGCAGTTAAAAGAATGGCTCTTCAAACAGGTATTCTCTAACCTGCTGGTTAAGTGTACCATATGAGCTCTTAATTTGATTCCAAGAACTAGAAGATGGTAACAAGAAGGGGGTTCTACTTGTTTATTGATTTCTATGTTTTATCAACTTTTATGTTTATTTTTAGTTTAGTTATTTTGGAATTCATTCTCATAAGTATTTTGTCTATGCACTGTGCTCAATGTTTTATACCATTTTGTATGGAAAAAGTGAGGTATAAATAAATTAAATTCCATTTTCTCTGATAGTTTACGGTCTAAGAACCGTATTTGCTAACTTGTGTTAAAGTGAGTTATGAGCTTAATGAGTAAATAGGCTCCTCTCAGAATTATGGGACGTACATTAATTCTTGTGCATTAACAGAAGTCAGTGCAAGCTTGGCATGTTGTCCATGAGAAATAGGGTCATCGGAGGTGAAGTTTGACACTTCCTCAAATGACTAAGGCATCAGGGAAAGCTCCTGATGCTATTGACACACATTTGGGGGGCCAGTGACCCCTCAGGCACCGACACCGTGACAGAAGCAAAATCCTCGGACGCCTAAGATGCCTTATATGACAGTCTGACCCCGCTTGGTGCATTCCAGGATGCGCCGCAAGAGGCCAGCACCGCTATTTTTCAAGATGGTGGAGCAGGGGCAGGAGCGTGTGACTGACGCTCCCATCCCATTATTAAAGGTACTGGAAGGGGGTGGAAGGGTTCGGGGACCGCTGGACCACCAGATATTTTTATGATTGGATTGGGGGGGGGGGGGTTTCAGGGGCCACTAGGGATATTTGTGATTGAGTGGGTGGGGGGATCGGGGACGATTGAGCCACCGGGGATTTTATTTGTTTGGGTGAGGGGGTTCGAGGCCGCTGGATTGGAGAGCAAGCCTAGTACAGGCAAAGTGCCTGAAAGAGGCCACGCTAAGCTTGTCCGCATCGGCCCATACGTTTGTAACTGAAGCAATGGAGGAGTAAATGGTTTCGCCCAATCACAAGGAGCCTCTGCAGGGTTTGACCCCCTCCTTTCCTGGATCACAATCTGCTACTCTGACCACTGTTGCCCCCTGGCTTTCTTTGTAGTTTTAGTAAGAAGATCTCCTGTAGGGTCCCCAGATGTATTTGTATGATGTCATGAAGTCTTCTCTTAAATGCTATTTTCAACTGTGATATAATTTGTATACCACTGGGAGCTGTTTTTGGGAAGATGGTAAATAGGTTTATGCTACCAAAATCTTTGGGTGTCTTGGGCTAGGGTTGTTACTCTCTTCATGCTTTGGGCTGTTGCTGTAGCTGCTGCTGCCTGTCTGCAAGTTTCATAAAATTTGGATTGAAAATCTCAATAGTAGATTCAAAAATAGAAAGCATTGTTTCCCTCATTGACTTGAAATGACAAGAAAGGGCAAATGAAATAACAAAACAAAATGAAAAACATTTTCCATGCACATCTCTGACAGGCATGTTCAGTGCTAGGTGGTAGTATAGACACTCTGGGCTGATCAAACTATATTTAACCATCTAAATTGTAGCCGAAAATCTAGCTGGCTAGGTTCAGATGAAAATTATCCTAATTTAGGCAGACAAAACTTTTTATACCTAGGTGAGGTGCTCAGCCTTTCTTTAAAATGTAATATTTTATTAAGCTCTATATAAAGCATAGTACAAACATTAACAATTTTTCCTTCTAACTGCTCCCACATATCTTAAAATTCCAACTTACAAGACACATTTTCTTCCAGAACTCCTTCCCCGGCCCTCCCAACCTTCAAGACTTCCCAAATACCTCCCATTGCCTTTTGGGGATCGCAGACGGTCTATAATAGAGTAAGTAAAGCTTTGGATCTTTTGGCAAAACACATCCTATTAATTTCTCCATGAAATCTAAATCCAGGGACAATTTCACCATAAGTGGAAATAAGCCCCTGCATCCCGGCATTTATGCCATCACTGGTCTGATGTGTTTGCGTAGATTTTATGAAATCGTCCTGAGGTCAAGTGATATAGGAGCTTATACTCATTCTCTACCACCACGGCACAGATCAAGAGTTTTGCTGTCTTTCATATCCCATCAGAGAGCATAACCCCCAAGTCTCTTTCCCAGTTTAGGTATGCCTAGGTGGGAGGTGCTCAGTCTTTTGTAACAACTGACCCTTTTATTTTGAAACATCTGTACTGAACTGTCCCAAGGGATAACCTGCAAATGCCCATCTTGCATGTATTGAGAAAAGCATGCAGTTTCAAAAGACCTTCTGTGGGTTATTTTTTAATCCAATAGTTATTTATTTATTTATTTAACCAGCTTTGTATACCACCTTATCCTTGAATTTCACCAAATGATTCTATAAATAAATACGTTTTTAAAGATTCGCAAAGTCCTTAATGTCTTCCTGAGTTCTTAAATCTTCAGGAATAGAATTCCATAACTCTGGTGCCATAAAGGAAAATGCTCTTTTAGAAGTCATTTGTTTTGATTTGTTGAAATTCAAAGGCGTATTAAGTTTATTGCTATTTTGAGATCGTCTTGGTCTGATGCTCTTGTCTTTTGAAATTGTAGATTGTAGAATATCCGTTGAGGATTGGTGAAAATTTTTGAAAATAGTCATTAGGTTTTTATATTTTGCTCTTGCAATAACCGGAAGGAAATGTAACTGTTTGAGGACAGGAGTTATGTGTTCAAATTTTGTAGAGCCAGTTATAATAACGCGCAGTAGTGTTCTGAACTAATTGGAGAGGATGGATAGAGTGTTTAGGAAGACCTTGATACAAGATGTTTCCAAAATCAAGTAGACGTGTTATGACTGCCTGACATACCGTGCAAAAGTGATTTCTATTTAGTATTGGTTTTAGTCTTCTTATAATCTTTAAACGATGGTATGCTTTTGACGCAATTTTGTTTATATGAGATTTTAAATTTAAATATTTATCTAATGTTACACCTAAATATCTTACTTCATCTTTAATTTTTATTTCTCTGTTTAATAAATTAATTTCAATTGATATTGATGTGTAACCACAGTGCTCTGTAGGCAAAACCCTTTTAAGCATTTGACATTCTGCATGAGTGAGGAGATTCTGTGGCTATAAGCAAATCAACAACATTTTCTGCATCAAGAGAAATCCTGGCGGTTATGTTATGCTGTGCTAGTTGCCTGTAGCTAAGAAGTAACATTTATCAGTTCATAATCTGTTTATTTACTAAAATGTCTTCTAATATAGTGCATTAAGATTTCTCAGTTTTCGCAATTGCTTTTAGTTGGATTTTGTAAGAACAAAGATAAAGATACTGAAGTCGATTTTGAAGGGACATTATGCACTGGCTACTGGGTGGCCAATGCAAAAACCCCCTTATTCATAGAATTTTGAAAGTTATACAAATAGTATCAGGCCATTTAAATCATTAAATGGCCTGATACTATCTATATAAAAAGTGGGTCAGGTTATGGGTACGATGGATACAGCTGAAAAAAAATTATCCATTTAGCATCTGGATTCACCTGCTAAACAGGTGGAGCCCGATGCCCAAAGGGGCATAGCTAAGCCATCTGGGCTCCCCTAGGCAGGACAGGCCCGTTAAGATCCGATTCTGCACCACAGGAGCAAGATGGCGCCATGGTTGCAGGATCGGGCCTTGGGATGGCACGGCATGCCCCTGCATTGTGGCAGGGACATCCTCCCTGAGGCACAACCGGTCGTTTAATTAGGTCTTGCGAAATGCAGACCTAAACTACAGTACATGAAGAGTGTCAGTACAGTCAGTGCCCAATATGCATATTTAGTTCCGCTATTTATAGGAACAGTGGCTGGATATATGGATTAAATTAAATACTGGCACTGGCTATTAACGTAGGCTGGTGACCACACTGTCAGAATATCTCCCCTTTGTCATTATATGGAAGAACTCCTTTATCTGAACCCCCAGGTCTCAACCCCAGTCCCTGGTGTTCATCAAGCCCCCTCCCCATTATAATCACTAATTCCCCTCCCTGGAAAATCACGCTCTTCAGCAACTCTCCGGCTCTCTCTTATTGGCTAGTAAGACACAGGCCTCCTATTCAAGCTGTTACAGTATCAGCTGGTTCTCCTCTGACTTGGAGGATGGGAGGGGCTGCTGGCACCGCCTGCTTTCTTTAGCCTCCTTGAATGGATGTTGGGGGGGGGGGGGGTCCTGGAATTCAAGCTGTTCTCCACCCTGTTTCAGGATCACACCTTTCCCTCCTTTTCCCTGCTATCCGCCTGGAAAGAAGGGCTTGGAACTCTGATGATGAAGTCTGAAAAAGAAGTGGTGAGACCGTGTTCCAAACCATTCCCCTAGAAATTAAGCCCAGGGGAAGAAGTCCATGCATACCTGGGCTGTCAAACTGCCAAAAGTTTGGCCATAGTCCCAGAAGTAAAATATGATGATTTTTCAAGTACAAATTAATTTATTTATCCTGGGGAAACAAGTGTCTACTTTTCAAAGGATCCTGTCAAGTTAAAATGATAAAAATAGAGTATTCCAAACACTAAACAAATGTGCGTGTCATACACAAGATATGCATGAATAAATAGGAAAACTGTACAAACATTAGCCGAATATGCAAGCAGTATTTGCCAAACAAGAAATAGTCACGACACATTAACTGTGTTATCTTCCATTCTCTATAAAGTATACAGAAGGCTTCAATATTCCTTCTTGCTCTTAACTGATTTACAGGCATGTTAAGAATAGGTATATACGTTGAAAGAATTAGTAATAGTCAAACTGATATTTAAAAGCACTTATGTGATCAGCATTGGGTTCTAGACGTGTAAGTGCTTTTGCTTAAAAATCAGCCACAAATGAATTTTGGCCACATAAGTTGATAAACAGCCAAAACTTACCTGTATATCTTGAGAAGTAATCAAGAATTTTCTGGGGACAGGGCGAAACATTATGCAGATAGCAGTAATATTTAGCTGTTCTCTGTGGACAAGCAGGATTAAATCCTCATATTGAAGAGGCCGCGGGGCAGGATCCTGGCGGCCGGTGGTAACCGGGTGCGAGGCCCGGCGCAGGGACCCTGCTCACGGCAGTGCGTGGTGGCGCTTGTTTGGAGGGCGGGGGAGGCATCATTTAAAATCATTGGCTCGCCGGTGAGGGACAGCTCGGCGAGCCAATGAGAGGCGCTGGTGCGGTTGGGGTTTATGGGAGATGCACATTGTGTCTCTCTCGGTCGTGTGGGGTAGCAGAAGGAGCAGGTCTTTTGCTGCCCTCCCTCCCGCCCTTTAGTTGGGTTTGGGGGGGTGTATCTGTTTAAGGGTTGTCGCAGCGGGGGGGGGGGGGGGATCCCGGAGGTTTCCGGGGTCCGGAGCCTTTAACTGGAATTGGGGCGGGGGCGGGTGCCCCCAACCCGGATGACCCCTTGCTGGTCTTTGCTAGTAATATGGCGAGGCCGGAGAAAAGGGGGGCTGGCGTTTGCCGCTGGCTCGGCCGCGGTGGGAGTGGAATGAGGTCATCTTGCTAGTGGTATGGCGGGTGATGGCTCGTTCCGCTCCTTGGGTATTATTAAGGAATTTGTGTTACAAGAAATGTTTGGAATTTTCCTAATTGTTAATAAAGCTACGACCATATAAGCCCAAGAAAATGTGTTGGTGTGCTTTTTATTGGTGGTTGGGAGATATAGGAGGTGGGGGGGGGATGTATAGATTAAGGGAAGGGGGGTGTAAGAGTGGGTTAGCGCCGGGTCCGACCTGCCTCGGTTAATGGGTGACGTCGCTGACGGAGCCCTCGTGCTTTCCCAGCTCCTTCTAAAAAATTTTGGAGAGCTTCACTGCACATGTGTGCGTCTTTTCACCTGCCTCGCGGCACCATTTCTTCTCAGTCTGTTTTTTTTCACGGAGCTTGTCTGATGCATAGCCGAGTTCTGCCACATACTACTTTTGCAAACTATCTTTTTTGCAGTTTCTCACATGCTTTATTTCCTGCCCGCTGTTGTGATAATTCTCTTACCTTTTAGACATCCTTAGTCAGGTTTTTTTTGCCATTTTTCAAGTTTCCTTTGTTTTTATTGCATCCCTTAAGCACTTGGCAGTCTGGTCGCAAAACATTTGTCACAATAGAACCATGTGATTTTGCATCAACTATTTTCCAGCTGATATATCCCAAAAATTCATAAGCAGGTTTAAAAATGTTCCAGGTGCTCTAGGACAATGTCCATCACGCATACTCATAATTGATGCATGTATGTAGTGCTTGGGACCCCACCATAAGCTATCTTCTTATAAATTGTGTTTACAGATGACAACATTCAAGCTCAGGAAAAACAGTATAAAAGAATTGTTGTTGCTTCTAAGTCTAATCTATTGTCTTTGGTACTGGAAGCATTGGTCTCGATGGCTTCTAAGACTTTACCCGATGATGGTGATGCATCGGTATCAAGGAGTCCTCGAGTTCACTTGGAACCAAACAGCATAGATCCTTAGATCATCAGTCATCCTTTGATTTTTCTCTGAAGATGAGGAAGGATAATCTATGTTCTCATCGACATCGAGCATCAAGGACATCGAATATCGGTTAGAGGCTTAGGTGCTTCGATGCTGAGGCTCGCCAGGGCATGATACTTAGAGCATAAAAGGCTTGCAGGAGTGACCCACAAAGCATCCCCAACATGAGGAAGGCTCAACCTCAAAACCTGTTATTTGGCTCCAAGATTAATCTGTCAATAAGCCCCATCAGATTTTGGGAACATCCCCCAATCCTGCTGAACCCCATCTGCTTTGGAGATGGCAGCCATGGAGGGTCACCTTCTAAAGTGCATCGAGGATAGAATCGTGATGCTGTTTGCCATGCATGAAATTAGTGTCCTTAAAACTAGCATGGTGCATTGAGGCATCAAACCCATCCAGGAGTCACATTGATTGAAGCATCAAGACCATCCAGGAGTCACATTGTCAGCCTGTGATAGAGGCATCAACATTGGGGCATCAAAGGGCCCCAACATCGATACCTGACCAACCCCCTTGAAGCCTGGAAAGTTAATGGTGCATTGGCACTCCCAGAGGAGCTCCAGATCTCCAAAGGGGCAGAGAGACATCCAGGCAGAGTCTCTGAAGTCATTTGATTACCACTTTAAGTCAGTCAGAGAACTGAGTGACTGATGATGAGCTGGACCTCTAATCAGAGGATAGGTTGCTAGAGCTTCCATCAGACCCTTCTCCTCCTCATGAGAGACACAGATCTCCTCCTGAGTTACTTATATTTCATTATCACATTTCACTGCATGTTGTATATTTTTAAGTTGATTTGTAGCATATTTTTTTAAATGTGTTGTAGTTGTATTATTTAGTTTTTATTTTGCCGAATCTGCCTTAGCTCTGTCCTCCCCATGATGAACTTTGTGACCATTTATTGATTTTTGAGTTCTTAACTGACCTTTTTTTAGAAATGATGTCCCCAATATTTCACAGGTTATCTGTTGGTAGCTGGAAAAATTGTGCTATTCCTACCCTCCCTCTTGTGTTTATGTTTTTACCTTGTGGCTGTATATATTTCTAGTATTGGTTTTAGTTGTATCTGTATGGTCTTATGTGATTTTATGCGATGTTTGACTTTGGGTTTCCTGACTTCTTTGTAAACCACAATGATGTACAATCAAAGGGCGGTATATCAAATTCTTTTAAATAAATAAATATAAATAAATTGTAAAGGATATGGCTAAGAAACAAGGAAAACACACCCCACCTGCAGCATCCCTAGGCACAAAACAAAGCACGACAAGGACACAACTTGAAGTAGAGGACACTTTATTGGAAACTACAGGTCAGTCAGAAACATGTTTCAGCCAATGTCCTTTTTCAGGGGGCAATGACCAGTTGATGTAAAGCAAGAGGACTAGTCAACACTATATACTGTTTCTTTGAGGGTAAGCATCCAGTACTTTACATCAAGTAGACATTGTCCCCTGAAGTAGGCCATTGGCTGAAACACGTGTCGGGATGACCTGTAGTTTCCAATAAATTATCCTCAATTCCACAGTGTGCCCTTGTCCTGCTCTTTTTTGTACAGGGATATGGCTAAGACCATACCATTTTCTTTGGAGATGGAGGAGGAACCTAGGGTGGAAGAGTTGGAAATTTTCCAGTATTCTGCTGCCCTCAAGGAAACAGTGACAGTACCCATTTATGATATCCTTCAGAGGTTAAAGATGAGAATGTGGGAGACCCGCCTCTTTCGATCTCTATTTAGTAAGAAGGAGAGCTCCATGTACAGATTCAGAAGGCTCTGGATTCGTAAAAACATAAGATCATAAGAAATGCCATACTGGGTCAGATCAAGGTCCATCAAGCCCAGTATCGTGCTTCTAATGGTGGCCAATGCAGGTCACAAGTATCTGGCAGGTTCCCAAAAAGGAACACAGATTCCACAATGCTTATCCTTGGGTAAGCAGTGGATTTACCTGATCCTCTTTAATAATGGTTTATGGACTTTTCCTCCAGGAACTTGTCCAAACCTTTTTTAAAACCAGCTACACTAACAGCTTTTACTACATCCTCTGGTAACAAATTCCAGAGTTTGATTATTTGTTGTGTGAAGAAATATTTTCTCTTATTAATTTTAAATGGGTTACATTGTAGCTTTGTTTCATCTCCCCTAGTCGTTCTACTTTTTGAAGGAGTAAACAACTGATTTGCTCATTCCACTCCATTCATTAATTTACAGACCTCTATCATATGCCCCTCAGCCGTCTCTTTTTCAAGTTGAAGAGCCCTAACCTTTTAAGCCTTTCTTCATAGGAGTATCCTACAATTCCCTTTACCATTTTGGTGTCTCTTCTCTGTACCTTTTCTAATTCTGCTATATCCTTTTTATGATATGGCAACCAGAATTCACGCAATATTCAAGGTGCAGTTGCACAATGGAACAAAACAGGCATTATAATATCCTTGGTTTAATTCTCCATTGCTTTCCTTATAATTCTTATAATTTTATTTGCTTACTTGGCCGCTACTGCACACTGGGAAGAGGTTTTCAATGTAGAATGGGAAGAGGGAGGAGTAGCCTAGTGGTTGGGGCAAGGTACTTCAGGCCGGAAGGTCGGGGGTTCAAATCCCACTAGAAGACAGCAACCTTGGGCCGGAAGGACTGGGGTTTCTAGTCCCACAGGTGCTCCTTGTGGTCTTGGGCAAGCCACTTAACCCTCCATTGCCCATGTTCCCTGTAAGTATTAGTGTATGTGTCTCATTTCCCTGCATGTTAAATGTATCCCCCAATTGTGTTGTGACCGCTTTGATTGAAGGATAAGGCGGTATACAAAAACTGTCTAAATAAAAAATAAAATAAAAATTATCTATCATGATCCCTAAGTCCTTTTCCTGGGTGGTGATTTCTAAGGTGGAATCTTGCATCGTGTAACCTAGTTTAGGTTGTTCTTTCCTAAGAGCCCAATTCCGAGAAAGATGTGCCAGGCGGATGTAAACACACAACACATGTACATCTCCAATGAGGACACAATTCTGTGCCCGAACGCCTAGATGTACAGCTGTGCCATGGAATACGGGATATACATCTGCGCCGCTAAACGTACAACGGCCGTACAAGCGGGAAGTTCATGTACCTGCAGATTACACGTGCACCCGCGGAGCTTTGCTGTGAACATGTAATTCCAAAAATGTGTCCAACTGCACTGTTGCCCACGTGCGACAGGAAACACGATATAGTAAGTACCCCCCTATCTGCCGCCAGACCCTTGGAAAATGGTAACGCGGCAAGTCAATTTTTCTGAGGCTGAGACTCACCTGCTCTGCAGGCTGGTACTTGAAAATGAAGTGTCTTGCTCCCAATAGGACACCGACGGCCAGCCCCAACTGCAGCATGCAGGAGCTGGGAAAAGATCAGGACCACCCTAGCAGTAACTAGGGCAAAACAGGAAAGGGAGGAGAGGGGAAATGTGTGTTGTGGGACAAGAACAGTGCAAAGAGCCAGGAAGTAGCTGCAAAGTAAAAGGGCAAAAGTAGCAGGGTTAGCTGGATCCACCACACAACCAAATGACAGTAAACATACAAAACAGGGCCCACACAGGAAACAGGCAAACAGAAACACAATGGCCATGAGGAAAGCATGGTGGTAAGAAATGCAAAATGGACAAAAGGGAAAGTACATATGGAAAGGAAACATGAGCACAGTGAAAAAAACCTACAGTGTGTAACAGTGCAGCAACATGGCCCTATACTGTCAGCCAAAACACTGCACAGTGGAAACATAGATACATGATGCCAGTAAACAAATAACACATGGCTAAACTAGGTCAACTCCCACTACCAACCTCCACACCAGTCCCCTGTGTCTGCCTCATGCCCCATGAAGTCAGATACTGTCCACAACAGCACCACCTGCAATGGGAAATGACCCCATGCAGTCACCACTGCGTCTGCAAAGAAACATCCCTGCATATGACACCTGAGTATATCCCCTACCACCCCCATCCAATGACACCGTGCAGCAGAGCATGCTGACAATCGAAGGAGGTACCCAACCTGTGCATACAATTGTTGCATCACAGCATTGCCAACCTGCCAGCCTGCCAACGTATACCTAAAAGATCCATAGGTCCATCTGCAGATGGCCAAGAACCAGACCACCAACCATATTCGTAGCCACCCTCTCTAGCATGCCCAACCTGTGATCATTAGTCTGGAGGGGGGGGGGGGCACCGGAATTGCACAGAAAATCACAATTGTGGGTGCAGGGAAGACCCACAGTGGCCTGCAAAAGTATCCATCCCCTCTGTGTCAGTCCTGCTCTGTAGCAGGATGTACAAGTTGGAAAGAAGATGGAGGGATTATGTGGATGTTAGGTAAGAGACCTAATAGCATAATGAAAACCGGTGATGTGAAAGGTTAATACAATACCTTGTATTCAGAAAGAAACATGTAAGATCAGAAAAGGTTTGAGTGCATATGTCACCAACACTCTGTCCATGAAACCCCTAACTAAGAGCAGGTCCATCCAAAGAACCGCAGATGCCCCAAAATGAGGGCAGCAGGGTCCACCTGCATGCAAGCAGTGGCACATGATCTGGCAGATGACGCCTCTACAAAGATACCTGTAACAAATGTCCCGAACACTGCAACACCACCAAGCAAGCAACAGGATGACCAAGGAGCACCCCAAACAGGTCAGAGACATAGGTGTGGAGATGTAGAGATCAGGCCTTCAGCACAAATCACCATCCCAAAGATGGAGGATGCCATGAAGCATCAGGAACCGTACTAAAACAAAATACAAAGGACATGACATCATGACAAACCTGACAAGAGAAGGCTGCCCACCGAGACCCGCAAAGAAGGCATAAAGAAGAGATGTCACAAGGACACCAAGGAGAACATGGAAGGAGCTGCAAAGATCCACAGTGGAGATGGGAGTATCTGTCCACATGGTGGAATATGACAAAAGAGGACAGACACAGAGGGGATGAATACCTCACCCAATGCACCCAGGCATCCCAGTACCATCCGCTGTTGCCCGGCCCACCTGATCAGCCCCGTTAAGAGCAGCAGACACGATTATGGTCAAGTCCCACCCCTGAATTGTGTACAGAGGTACCACACCACACATATGATAGTGCCCATATGGATAGTGGTAGCTCAAATGCCTGCAATGCAACCATAAAACAGGACATGTCAGCTGCCAGGTCTGACACCAGCATACAAAGCCCACGATGTATAGCACAAGGCAGGCAGAAAATGCAGCAAGGTCTCAGAAGAATGTCACAGGCAGCACTGTCCCTGTGGCCCCCTCAGCCCATGGCCTGGCCAGTCAGTAATACAGGCACATAGGACAGAGGAGGCCCGGGGGACCAGGGCAATCCCCGGACTGGGGTGAGATAGCACCGGAGACATAGCAGCATGATGTGACAGGGTCCAATATATGCAGGTGGTGTTATGGCAGGCAGACAGGCAGCTGAAGTGACAAACCTGGGGGGAGAAAAAACATGCATATGTAAGACACCTCCTTCCTGCCTCCACAGATGGTTCCACGTTCTGTGCGAGACTGAGGCCTACAGGGTGCGGTACTGCGTCATATGCCGCACACGCCTGCGTCTGTTGGCATGACTCCAGAAGCAGCTGCAGCAGGAGCAAGATGAGTATGGGGGAATGGCACAGGAATGGGTCCATGACATGCAGCATGGCACAGGGCAGGAGTGGCTGGGCACCACAGGGGCAACAGCAGACAGAGCATGGGGAGGCATATGACAATGGGACATGGCATCTGGACACCCCCACCCACTGAAACTAGCAGCCGCCTCTCTGCATCTGTTCCACAGCCATCCCGGTGGAGGACTCACCCCCCCTGTGACGGAGGAGTAGGAGGAGAAGGAGGACAACGATGATGATGATGAGGAGGACATGGAGGCAGAAGAGGGGGGAGCAGCAGCCACCAGCAGCTGGCCCATGTAGCCCCGCCACTGCAGACAGCCTATCCACAGCCACCCCCATAATGCTATTCAGCACTTCCCCATCAGGGGAGAGTGGGGATGAGGTTGTCATCCTCAGCCTCATGGAGGTGCCCCACTCCCCTGAGGGGGAGGGACTGGATAGTGCTAAGGGGACTGAGCGAGGCACCCCATGGTAGGAGGCCCAAGGCACAGCAGGGGCTGAAGGTAGGGAGGCAAGGTACCCCTGAGGAGCAGGGGGAGGAGGGGGAACTCAGAGCCATGCCACCCATGGACATCCAGTGGGTGGAGGAGGTGGAGCATGGAGAGAGGGGCTGGGAGGAGGCAGGGGGCAGCGGAGCAGGCATCTTCAGCACTGGAGCCCCTGGAGCAGATCGTGGAGCACCTATGGGGCATCAGGGGTGACCTCCAGGCTCTCCCACAGGCCGTGCAGCAGCTGACAGAGGTGCTCCTGTCCCACCTGAGCCATTGGAGTGAGGCCCCCAGAACCAGCGGCCCATCAGTGGGGTGGACCGGGATGGCACAGGGCCATAATGTCTGCCACTGTATGGATTATGTTTCCATTTATGTTTATATAGAGGTTTTATATACTGCCCCTCGTAACAGCAAGGTGGTTTACAATGTTTGTAAACAAATCCTCTAACTTTGGAACACTGTGTCTGTGTGTATATCTGCATAGGGGGTCATTCTGATGCCTGAATACTGGGGATGGGGATCCCGTGTGGACATCCATCACCGTCAATCAGACCCCTCTGCCGACCTTGACGAACCTCTTGGTATGTACATGGTGGCCGTATCGGGAGGCTAGCCATGCGTGGGAAAGGGGTGGGGTGGTAGTGGAGAAAGGGGGGCAGTGGGTGGTCTGTGGCCCTGGACAAAGAGGGCTGATATGTATGTTGGGCCAGGTCACCTGGGGCCAGAGGACATGTAGTAGCAGATGTAGGGGAGAGGGGGTGGGTAACTGCCTGCAGTGGCCAGAACGACTCACTGCATGGCTGAAAGAGATGTGTACACATGCTGGTACAGTCCATGCCATGAATAGCAGGGATGGACTTTCCGTTGGGACATCCATCCCCGCTATCCGTACCCCCTCCCAATTCAGTTTAACGTCCCTACTCGTTACATGGGGATGTTAGACAGGGGCAGGAGAGAGGCGGATCAGGGGTGGCATTAAGGTGGGTGGTGGGTGTTCATTGGCCCCGGATGTACAGGGACGATTCCAATGCTGGCCCTGTACGTCCAGGGCTGACGACGTAGATGGGGAATGTTTTCCACCACTGAGGTGGAATAGGTTCCCCGATGCAGCAGTGGACCGCAGGCCTGAGGCTGTAAAGTGGCGGGTGGGGGCAGAGAGGCTCCCCCACAGCCTGACCCCAGCCTAGGGTGGCTGGATCAGGGGTCGGGCTATGGGGAAAGCAGTACAGGAGACAGCGGCTGGGGATCATGGCCATACAATGGAGCAGTGATGTCATGGCAACTGGACATGATGGCATTGCAGCTCCATTGCACAACCCAGAGTGAGTTAGCTGTGGAAGGCCTGTATGTGCAGGCTGGGCTGAATCACAGACACGGCCTGCACATTAAGGCCTGTTCGTGATTCTGGTCCTGTGGGGCTAGGCATGCCTCGTGGGATCAGAATTGCAACTCCCTCTGTATGTCTGGATCCAACTGGGAGCACAGAGGGCCAGGATGTCCAGGATGGAATCGGGCTGGTGGGGCCTGCCCTCTGATGCCCAGCTCTGCCACCCACCCCCCAGTTCTGCTAGCACAGGCAGCTTACCTCACACAAAGTGCGTCTCCACGATGGATTTCTGAGTCACCACTGCACGTCGGTGTGAGGTAGCATGCGACGGCTGGGAGCTCCTCTCCATCAGAATTACTGACTGCAGCATTCGTCATGAGTTGCCTCCGATGCAGGGTATAATTATGCAACATGCAGCATGCCAGGAATATCCTGCACACCTTGGCTGGGGCGTAGAGCAGCTTCCCACCAGACTGGTCAAGGCAGCGGAAGCGGCTCTTGAGAAGGCCAAATGTCCACTCTATGATGGAACGTGTCAGCTGGTGTGACCGGTTGTAAATGACCTCCTCTGGGGTGCGCTGGTTGATGAGGGGAGTCATGAGCCACTCCCTCAGTGGATATTCCCTGTTACCTGCGGAGACGAACAGTGGCAGGAATGTCAACGTGTAGCGCCATGGCCAGCTATGCTGGTGTCATCATACCCATGCACCAGTTGCCACCCCACCAGGCCCAACATGCATGTGTGCCTCACCCATGCCATGTGGCACCCCACCACACATGCCTGGCATCAGCCAGCCTTGACCTCTGTGTATCCCCAGCTTTGGCACATCCCCAACCCTCATCAAGTCTATGCTGTCATTGTAGCTGGACCCCCTGCCACATATTGACAACCCACAGCCATGGCATGGCCCCCCTGTGGACATGGCCTGCCTGCAGGCACACTTCTGACCATGCCCCTGTACCTCTGGGGGTGTGCATGCATGGGCATGCGACACCGACCTGTGTCTACTCACCAAGCAGCCAGCCACCGATGATGGTGCCGTCCTCAAAGTCAGCATGTATCCCTGACTGTCCCAGGATGTAAGCATCGTGGCATAAGCATGCCACGACATCCAGGATCTCTATCCGGGGGTTGCAGATGACCTGAATGTTCATGGAGTGGTACGCCTTCTGGTTCCTGAAGGCCACCTCATGTAGGCACAGTGGGTGTAGGGCCATATGAGTGCAGCCGATGACCCCGACGATGGACGAGAACCCTGCAACCTTACTGAATGCGAGCATGGTCTGCTGCTGCTGGTGTGGAGTGCGTGGGAAGGAGATGTAATGGGTGGTACATCCCATGAAGGCATCCAGGAAATGGGTGATGCTGCGTGACACTGCCACCCGGCTTAGCCCCAATGCCGTTTTCACAACAGACTGGAATGTGACAATCCCCAGGAATGCCAGAGCTGCCAGTACCTTCATATGGACGGGCACTATGTCCCATATGTGTGCCTGTGCAGTGAGCTGTGGCCCCAGCTCCTGACACAGGTCATGTATTGCCTCAAGGTCAAACCTGTACCGTGTCCGGCACAGGTCATCGCTGATGTCAAGGTACTGTGCATGGGGCCTGGGGTGTATATGAGTGACAGCGTTCGGCATGTCTGTGCTCGTGGTCAGCAACCAACAGAAGGGCATTGGTAAACAGTGCTCTGGCCCTCTCCTGTGCCATCTCCTCACACCTGGCTGCTGCCCCTTGAACCTGTGGGAGGGTGAAACAGGGACACTGGTCAGTCCAGGCCCTAGGGGGGATGCCACCTACCATCACCCCTGATGCACTATGTGGATGGCAGGGGGGCGAGAGATGTGCTGGGCCATGGCCCTGCACCCTTCTCCCACACACGCATTAGCAGGGCACTCAGTGGGTGGCCTGTCCACCATGCACTGCTATATGGGTTCATATGTGCCCATGAACATGCCCATTAGGACTGGATGCACCCCCATATGTGCATTGCTAGGTGTCTTTCACTCCACACACACACCATTCGATCTAGGTTAGTAGGTGCCACAACTACAGGCATGTGCCTGTGGGTTCAGAACATACATATACACCCCTATACAGTGACCACAGTGCAGTTGCATAGGCATGAAGCCGCAGATGTGGGGGTGGTCTAGTGCACAGGGGTGCCATATGGTCAGGCCCTACCATGTTTTCATGCAAGCCAGTTGCCCCCTGCCCCAGACAGCCCCATGCCCACACTGGCCTGCCATGTGGTGGGTGTCTGTGTAGGGCACCTGGTCTCTGCGCCCAGGTCCATGCATACCACTGTCTTCCACAGGACCACAGGCACCACAAACATGCATCAGGGGCATAGGGCCCAGCACACGTACCATTGAAGTCACATCATTGACACTGTCTACCTACCGTGCCAGTGGCAGTGTTGCTATAGAGTCTGATATGTAGCACGAAATCAGCTCTAACAATGTCCTTGATGCATTGCACATGGGAAAGGAAAAATGTGTGGAGTTGCACTCGTGTTTATAAGTAGAATGCAAAACATGGATGTACACATGCGTTAAGACGTAGACATGTTCTGTATCCCGTGATGTTGTATATATACATCGTTGCATGTCTAACCACTGTAAAATGTGCAAACCCGGAATGGACATGCCCCTGCGAAATGCCATTCTACTGATACCCTAAAGGTACATTCATAGCTGACAATGGCCCCCAAGGTTTCTACTTGAAAGAGAAATTTCAGCGATGGGGAGAAGACCCTCCTAACTGAGGAGGTGCTTGCCAACCACGGGGTCCTCATGGGCACTGAGAAGACCCATGTAGGTGCCTATGAGAGGCAGTGCAGGTGGCTCACTATCTGCCATAAACGTAATGCAATCTACCATAATAACCATGACATCAAGGATGTCAAGCGAAAGTGGCATCAGGTGAGACGTGAGGCCTGCAGGAAGGCACGTGCTGTGGGCCCGGATAGACAGGGGGTGTGCCCCACTAATCTGGAGCAGCATGTCCTCACCACAGTGGATTTTGCAACATTGGAGAACATTGGAGACGTGGACACCTCTCGGCGCCCATAGGTCCAAGATGCGTGTCTGTGCTGACATTTGCATGCTGCATGTCCACCACACCCATGATGTGGTGACCCATTGATCCACCCATTACCCCTCTCACACATGTCCCCTCTGGTTTGGGGTGGTGCACACATGCCCTTATTGCACTGTCACATCTCCCACTGCTGGCTCACTGGGTGACTCTGTGGTGGCGGGACCTCCCTGGCCTGCTTGCACTCTCCCAGCTGCCCCATGGTGTCCCTGAAGCTGTATTTCATTGGTACAGCCCATGTGGGGGTGGGGGTGGGTTGCTGCATGAAGGGGTCCACATTAAGCTGGTCTTCCTTGCTTTTCTCAGCAGGTGCCACCACAGATGCTAGATCCAGTGCTGCGCCCACACCTGTGAGTCCACCACTGCCACCATAGGTGGATGTGGCTGTGGTGCTACTAGAGGAGGTTGCATCACAGCCTGCAGCCCCTGTGGATGGGTTGCAGAGCTGGCCACCACTGTGGAGCCTGAGGGCACCAGCTTTGCAGACACAGAGGACCAGCTTGCACAATCGCCATCACCTGAGCCCCAAACCCAGCCTGGTGGCAGTAGTCACTATGGGCAGTGTCACAGATGCACCTGGACAGTTGGTTGGGTGTGTCGAGTGCCTGATTGCCCAGCAGAAGGGCCACGAGGCACAGGCACAAGAGAAGCTGAGACTTCTCAGGTGTACCATGCAACTGCGGGAACAGCAGCTGGCCCTTGAAGAGCAGCAGTTGGCAGTCCAGGAGGAGCAGTTGCAGCAACCAATCACCTGAATGCCTCATAGGGGCCCACATTGACCTACTGGTCGCCCAGTTGGCCGGGCCTCAGGGGATGCCTCTGACACCGGATGCTGCTCCCGTGTCTCCTGCCACTGCTGATGTGCCTCACTCCTCTGCCCCGCCATCCGCCAGCAGTGTGTCCACACGGGCCACTGCATGGGCCGCATCTGTGGTGGGGTCCAGCAGCATGGGAGAGTCCTGCATCCTGGGCCCTGTGCCACAGGGTGTGGGGTCCTCTTCTGGTCTTCCCACCCTTCCATGAAGCATGTGGGGTGACCAGTGGGGAGAGAAGCAGCAGCAGCAGCCCAGTCTCAGGGGGTGTGCCATTGCCCATGCCACCCAGTGGCCAACCACTGAGGCCCAGTGGTGGTACCTCTGGGCAGGGGAGGGGGCAGGGGTAAATAAGGGTACATGGGGGATGGTGGTAGGCCTGGGTAGAGTTGCCTAGCACAGAAGTGGGGGAGGGGGTGAGAATGGGGGTGGGAGGTTGAGGGGGAGGGGCTGGGATGTTGGGGAGGGTATGGGGTTGGGGGTGAGAGCAGGGTGTTGGGGTGAGGGGCTGGGATGGTGGATTGGGGGTGTAGGGTTGGGGAGTGGGGGCGTGGGTGGTGAGCGACATGCTGTTAGGGAGGCACCTGGGTGTTTGGGGTGGGTTTGCCTGGGCACTGTTGATGGTAGTGTGGGTGTTTTATTCTTTGTCATGCATGCAATAAATGGTATTTCATGCAACCGCTGGGCTCTGTATTTCCCTCTGCTTCAGTCACTGTGGGCATATGTATCTTTTGCCTGTGTTTCCCTGGCACTGCCTGTTCTTTCTCATGCGCCTTGTACATGTCCCTCCTTTGTGCATAACAGTATGTACATCTGCATCCTGTGCACCCTGCTACCGCAGGCACACAGGTAGTGTCACCATCATACCTCTCATTGGGAAGCGGTGATGCACAGAGCAGTATGTCCAGCTCTGTGTGGTATTATTTCTTCCTTCTTTTGGTCCCTCCATGTCTGTTATTCCACATTTTAGCAGGTATAACCTAGACATCCACGGGTAAACAACTAGACGTACATGGGTCTTGATGGAATATGATTTGGATGTTTTTGGGGGCAGCCATGCCCATGCTCCACCCACCCACAGCCTTGTTCCGCCCCTGCCTGCTCATGTCCAGAGATACATGCATATCTGTTTGATACATGTATTTGGCTAGCACCTGGAATACCGTCTAGATACTCCGCAAGGCACACATCCCCAGCGTACGTGCAAACAGGTTATTCATGGTTCAGAATGACCCTGTAAGTGCGTAACTTTGCACTTATTTATTTTATTATTTTTATTTATTTATATTCTCTTATATACCGCGCTATTCTGCATCAGTGCAGTTTACATTGAACAAACTGAAATTACATTGAACAGGGCATTATAACTTGGAGATAACTATTTTACAGGGAACATGGGCTATGAAGGGTTAAGTGGCTTGCCCAAGACCACAAGGAGCACCTGTGGGACTAGAAACCCCAGTCCTTCCGGCCCAAGGTTGCTGTCCTCTAGTGGGATTTGAACCCCTGACCTTCTGGCCTGAAGTACCTTTATTTACATCTTATTTTATTTATTTACATCTCTTATATACCGCACTATTTGCGATCAGCGCGGTTTACATAGAACAAACAATATCCGACTATAAACAAGAGTCAGGTCATTACAATGAACAGGAGCAGTAACTTGGATAACAGGGGAAACTATCTACATATGTGGAACATTGAACAAGGTAACTGTATATATGAGAGATGGAGTTATTGTGTGTTGCTCATACATGGTGGCTGGGGTTCGGGGGAGGCTGTGAGGTATTTAATGAAGAGGAAGTGTTTTAAGACCTTCCTAAACTGGCTCAAGTTGGGGATAGCTCTGATGTGTGGTGGTAAGGAGTTCCAGAGGCTTGGGGCACTCAGACTGAAGGCTCTGTTTGAAGTTGATAAGGCGCATCTTGTCATCACTTTTGGTATTGCTAGCATGTTGGCTGTAGAGGTTCTTCTTGTCCTGTTGGGTGTGGGTGGTTGTATGAGGTCACTTATTGAAGAGGCGGATAACCCGTTGATAGCTTTGAATGTCATCACTAAGGTCTTGAAGCTAATCCTGGCTTGGATGGGGAGCCAGTGAAGCTGCATCAGGAGGGGTGTGATGTGCTCTCTCCTTGGTGCTCCAAAGAGGATTCGCGCAGCGCAGTTCATGGCAAGTTGTAAGGGATGTAAGGTTGTCTGGGGGAGTCCTTGTAGGATGGCGTTTGCATAGTCAAAATGAGGGATGATGAGGGCTTGGTAGATGGTACGGAAGTCGCTCATCTCGAGTAGAGGGCGTATGTGTCTGAGGGATCTGATTTTGAAGTAGATTGCTCTTACTATTTTTGCTATGTGCTGCTTCATGTTGAGGTTCTGATCCAATGTGACTCCGAGATACCGTATGGCTGATTTTACTTGTAGTTTGGTGTTGTCTACTTCCAGTTGGTTAGGTGGAGTGAATTCTGGATTTCTAGAGATGAACAGGACCTCAGTTTTCTTATGTTGGATACGCAGATTTTGGGAGAGGAGCCATTCTGATATTGCATTGAAGCAGTTGGTTAGTGGGGTGAGGTCCGGGCAGTCCAGTGATATTGGCAGGTACAGTAGGACATCGTCTGCGTAAATCATGCAACTCACATTGAAGGACCTAATGATATTACAGATGGGTTGGATATAAATGTTAAACATAAGTGACGATAGGGAGGATCCTTGAGGGACTCCTTGACTTTGTAGGAATGGCTCGGATGTGGTCCCGTTTGTTCGTACATGTTGCCATCTTCCAGATAGGTAAGACCTACACCACTCAAGCGCTGTTTCGGTAATGCCTTTCTCTCTTAGTCGAATCAGGAGGATCTCGTGGCGGACTGAGTCAAAGGCTGCCGCAATATCTAGAAAGGTAAGTGCGAAACCTGTACGTGAGTTGTCGATGCCTGAGATTATGGTGTTGAAAAGAGTAGTGAGTAGTGTTTCCACTCCGTGTGACTCTCTGAACCCGTGTTGTGATGGATCTAGAGGTGCGTTAGTGTCCACATGATCTTGTAGTTGCCTGTAGACTATTTTTTCAACGATTTTGGCGAGCATCGGGATACTGGATATGGGTCTGTAAGACTCGACCTTTTGAGGGTCTAATTTGGTGTCTTTAAGCAGCGGTCTAACGGAGGTCTGTTTGAGCGTAGATGGGAATGACCCGGTGTTGAATGATAATCCTATCATTTTAGCTAAGATTGGGGCAAGGTCGGAACGTAGATCTTTTATCCAGAATGCTGGACATGGAACCACTAGGCTACTCCTCCACCCGTACTTGTCCACATTAAATTTCATCTGCCATTTGGATGCCCAGTCTTCCAATTTTTCAAGGACCTCATGCAATTTTTCACAATCCTCTTGTGTTTTAACAACATTGAATAATTTTGTGTCATCTGCAAATTTGATCACCTCACTCATTATTCCCATTTCCAGATCATTTACGAATATGTTAAAAAGCAGTGGACCCAGCACAGATCCACTATTCACCTTTCTTCATTGGGAAAATTAGCCATTTAGTTCTACTCTCTGCTTTCTGTCTTTTAACCAGTTCCTGATCCACAATAGTAAACTGCCTCCTATCCCATCAATTTTTAATTTCACCAAGAGTCTCTCATGAGGGACCTTGTCAAAGGCTTTCTTTAAATCCAGATACACTATATCAACCTGCAACCTTTGTCTACCTGTTTATTCACACCTTCAAAAAATTACAACAGGTTAGTAAGAAAATCTTTCCTTAGCTAAATCCATGTTAGCTTTCTCCCATTAAACCATGACTACATGTTCAGCAATTTTGATAATGGTTTCTATCATTTTGCCCAGTACTGACCCTCAGTCTCACTGGTCTGTAGTTTCCTGGATCATCCCTGGAGCTCTTTTTAAAAATTGGCGTTACATTGGCCATTCTCCAATTTTCAGGTACTACAGATGATTTTAATGATAGTTCACAGATTAGTAATAGTATGTCTGCACTCTCATATTTCATTCTTTCAACACCCTTGGATGTATACCATCCACTCCAGATGATTTGCTACTCTTTAGTTTATGAAATAGTTGTAATACATCTTCCCAGTTTATCGATATTTCTTTCAATTATTCCAATACATTACCTTTAAATACAATTTCAAGCATGGGTAATTTTCCTACAACTTCTTCAGTAAAGACCAAAGCATAGCATTCATTCAGTCTCTCCGCTATGACTTTGTCCTCCCTTAGCACCCCTTTTACACATTGTCATCTAATGGTCCAACTGACTCAAAGGTTTTTTGCTATGAATGTAATTGAAAAAGCTTTTATTATGTGTTTTTACTTCCAGAGCAAGATTTTTTTTTCAAATTCTCTCTTTGTGTGCCTTATCAATGCCTTGCATTTAACTTGTCAGTGCTTATGTTATTTCCTGTTTTTGTCAGTTGCCTCTTTATTCCATTTCCTGAAAGATGCTTCTTTGGATACAACAGCCTCTCTGACCTCACTTTTAAACCATGCTTGCAGTTTTTGGCCTTCCACTTTTCTTAAAGCATGGAATACAGCTGGTCTGGTCTTCCAAGATAGTATTTTTAAACAATGCCCATGTTTGATGTAAACCTTTAACTTTTGCAGCTGCTCCTTTTAGTTTTTTCATAACTATTTTCCTAATTTTATTATAATCTCCCTTTAGAAAGTTAAAAGATAGTACTGTGGATTTTCTTGAGATCAGGCTTTGATTACTTTTGCCAAGTGGTCCCAACATTGTTATCTCTTGTACTAGATCCTGTGTTCCACTAAAGACTAGGTCCAAAATAGCTTCCCCTCTTGTCAGCTCATGAGCCAGTTGCTCCAAAAAGCAGTCATTCATTTTATCTACAAACTTATCTCCCTAGTATGTCCTGCTGTGACATTGACCCAGTCAATACTGCAATGTCATTTTTCAAGGCCTCCCTATTTCCACTATTCACCCATTACAGCTAGCATTGAATGTAGCTGCCCACATTCTTAGTAAGACTCTCAAATCAGTACATATTACTTCTATTCTCAAAGGATTGCATTGGTTATTATCCATTATTCAAAGAATAAAATATAAATATCTGTTCACCATTTTCTTTTTTTTAACATTTTTATTTAAATTTTCCAAACAAAATACAAAAGGAAATAAACCGAATTACAAAAGATCAGAAATATAAATCTTTCTTCGTATAAAACTAAAAGAAAAGACTATTCATATCCCATCTCCCCTTATCCCACCCACCATCAAGCAGTCAACAGGGGCTGTAGAAAACAAAGGCAACCAAAGGCCTACCATGCCAGAAGGGCTTCAGAAGAACAACGACACCACTCCACTCCCCAAGAAATATGAGGGTTGATTAAAACCCCTTGTTATAACTTATATCTTACTTTTAGAAATACAGGGTGGCCCAAAAAAAGTGAGAACATCTCGTAAATTAAAAGCTTAAATAGTTTACTTATTTACCTTTTTTTGCTATATAACATCTTTATTTCGACAATTTCCGGCTGCCATATTTTTTTTTTAAATTTGTCAATCGTTTACATCTGTCTTTTTGAATTTTTAAATAACTTATATGCTACGAGATGTTCTCACTTTTTTTGGGCCCCCCTGTATATTTCTATGGGGGTTTCCATTTGAGAAATGTGGAGGGTGTGAGAATTCTGCCACTCCGTGGCATTTGTTCATATTTGCAGCATAGGCATAAGCGGTTCCACCACTCGTGCCAACTAAGCTCTGCAGTATGTTTCCAGTTCAAAATGATGAGGTGAAGTGCCATTCCCAACATGAAGTCCAGTAAAAACTGATGATCCCTCTGTAACGACGAGATCTCAGTTGCTGATCGAAAAATGACCACAGACCAGCATCACAGACCAGGAGAGAGTGGCCCGAAAACCTAGCACCCCTTGAATGTGACTCCATATTGAAACCCAATAAGACTGAATGTTAGGGCAGTCATAAACCATGGGGCTTGTTTACAAAGCCGCGGTAGCGGTTTCCGATCGTTATCGGAGCCGTGGCCCCATTGAAATCAATGGGGCAGCTGCTCCAATAATGATCGGAAAACGCTACCGTGGCTTTGTAAACAAGCCCCCATATGTCTCAAAGTGCCGACATCTCCCCGACAGGACAAACACTCATTCCCAGCCGCCTTATCCCATTTAGCTACCTTCACCGGGGTAAAGTGTGCTCTGTGCGCAAAAAAAGTACAAAGCTTGTGAGACAGAGGCAGACTGAGAAACCCTATTTACCTTACTCCAGAATTTTCCCCAAGCTTCCGGAGAAAGAACTTCTCCAGTGTCATGTTCCCATATTCGTTGAACAGCAATGACCCGAGAACTATTGTCCTGAGTCACTAATTTGTAATATTGGGAAGCTACCTCGGAGGTCATACATATTGAGCTTATTTTGTTCATTAACCCCCAGTCGTCAGACAATGAGGTAATATCTAACTGGGATTTTTCTATACAGTGCCTCAGCTGAATCCACTGAAAAAATAGAGACTGAGGCAGAGCAAATTCATTTTGCAAAGTGGGAAAAGGTTTTCACCTGCCATCCAGTATTAGTTGACCAACGTTCCAAATGCCCTTGCTAAACCATTTTTGCCATGCAAATGAGCTTTTATTAATTTTAAAGAAGGGGCTATGCCAGATGGGTATTCATTTCAATAAGCAATCTTCTTTGGGAATTGCATTTGCTAACTGCTGAAAAGCCTTTTGAGTGTCTGATATGATTCTATGAGACTTCAACCTCTTGACAGATTCCATGCCAGGAAGAAGATTCAGGGGGAGAGGAGTACTCAATCTCTCTTCTAGTTCAAGCCATACTGGGCGTGCATCTACGGCCTCCTCCACCCATCGTGATCCTTGTTTTACCAAAAAAGCACAGTGGTAGGCCTGAACATCAAGGAAGTTCACCCCCCCCTCATCTTTTATAGATTTAAGTTTCCAGAGAGCAATCCTAGGCGGTTTATTTTTCCATAGAAATTGAACCAAAATCCTTTCAATTTGACAATATACTTTACTTGAGAGAAAGAAAGATAACATTTCTAGTATGTAATTCACTTTAGGAGTAATGGTCATTTTTATAGCTTCAAGACACCCCCACCAAGAGAGATAGAGCGGCGACCACTTCGCAGTTATATTATGAACTGTGGATAGGATCTCTTCCTCATTGTACTGTAAGGTTACATCTAGTGGATAACAATAGTGAACTCCCAGATATTTCACCATCTTAGGTTCCCATAAAAAAGGAAATTCCTCCATATCTGTTTTACATACTCCTGAGTTCAAGGGGAAGGCGACAGATTTTGACCAATTAATTTTATATCCAGATAATCCTGAATACTTATCTATTAATTCTAGGATGCTCGGTATGGAGCTAGGTGTGGTGAAAAGCAGTAGATCATCCGCATATGCAGATAGTTTAATTTCCATGCCAGCGATAAAGACACCTTTAACCGTGAGGCTTTGCCTTATTAATAAGGCCAAAAGTTCCAAGGCCAGATTAAAGAGAATGGGAGAGAGAGAACAACCCTGACGGGTACCTTGCTCTAGAAGAAACTCTCTAGACTGAGTTGCATTCACCGAAATGTTTGCACTCGGTCTCGCATACATAAGCTTAATTAGATTACAGAAACCTTCACCAAATCCAAACCATTTCAAAACAGCAAACAGAAAAGGCCACTCCAACCGGTCAAACGCTTTTTCTGTGTCTAATGAGAGTCCCACGAGAGGGTCTTTTGTTTCCTCTGCACCTTCCAAAACGTGAACAAGTATTCTGGCATTATCGGCTGTAGAGCATCCCTCAGTAAAGCCACATTGGTCTGGATGGATCAAGGAAGGGATCAATTTGGAGAGAGACGACCAGCTACAATGGTCACGAAAATTTTGTAATCTACATTTAACAACGAAATTGGTCGGTAGTTACTAACTAGTTGAGGGTCCCTCCCAGGTTTTTCTAGAACAAAAATGTTTGCAGAGGCAAAAGCTCCAGTCTGTACCCTATTGTCTAGAGAAGAAGTCTATAATATTGTTGAAGGTATGGCCCTAAAGTTTTGGAAAAGGTTTTATAAAATTCAGCTAGAAGAGCATCTGGTCCGGTAGCCTTGCCAGCTTGAGTAGAGTCAATAGCCTGGATAATTGCCATGACTGCTATCTGCTTGTCTAGACCCGCAGCAGTTTCTTGATCTAATACCGGCCTTTGAATGTTTTTTAACAAACTATCAAACTCCTTCACAGAAAAATCTATTTCAGGGGAATATAACTGGGCATAGAATTGGCAAAGATTCTCTGCAATATCAGGATCTTTGACAATCAATTTTTGCATATGAGGATCTATTAGAACTGCTACACGTGAAACTTCCTTATGACCCCTTAATGAGTTAGCTAGCAGCCATCCAGCTCTATTATCCTCTAGGTAGTATGTTTATGTTTATGTTTATTGTATTTGATAAAAACCGCCTTTCACAAAACCAAAGCGGTGTACAATTAAAATTCAATAAAAGAAGGCCAAGGCCAACGAAAAGGAAAAGAAGTGTACAATGTTCGATAGGACAGCAGAGCAAACAAAGAAACAGAACAAACATAACATAGGGTGGGCCTAGGCAAGAAACAAAAAGTAGGGAAGAGGAACAATCATACGAAGGGGGAGGGAACATTAAAGGCTAGGGAGAACAAGTGAGTTTTTAACTGTTGTTTGAAGGTGGCATACTGAGGTTCTAGGCGGAGGGAGGGGGGGAGGGCATTCCAGAGGGCAGGAGCAGCAAAAAAGAAGGCAGAGGAGCGGGTAGATTGTAGGTGAGCGCGGGAAGGGGAAGGGAGGGTAAGGCGGTTAAGATGGAAAGAGCGGGGAGTGTGTCTAGGAGAATGGAAGAAGAGGAGATCAGTCAAGTATTGGGGAGTGCTAGTGTGAAAAGCTTTATGAGTCAGTATAAGTAATTTGAAAATGACCCTAAAGGGGACAGGCAACCAGTGAAGGTGAAAGAGCAGAGGGGTTACATGATCCCGAGGTGAAGAGTGTGTGACCAGGCGTGCGGCAGTGTTCTGAATTCTACTGAGGCGAGCAAGTTGGTATTTCGGGAAGCCGAGAAATAAAGAATTCGCAAAGTCCACCCGTGACATAACTAAGGAGAGAACCAAAGTGACAAGGGCGGAGGGAGAGAGGAAAGGATGGATAGAACGGATCTGACGGAGAAAGAAGAAGGATGTTTTGGTGATGTGAGAAATGTGAGAGTGAAAAGACAAGTCGGAGTCAAAGTGTACACCAAGGTATCGGAAAGTGGAAACCAGAGGTACAGGAGACCCAGAGAAAGAGGGAGCCAAGGAGGGAGGAGAAGAACCGTGAGAGAACCAGATAGCGATAGTTTTAGCGAGGTTCAAGTGGAGACAGTTGAGTGTCAGCCAATCAGCTACTGCTGCAAGGCAGGAATCCAGTACAGCAAGATCAGGGGAGGAAGGAGAGGTGTGATGGAGCAAAAGGATATCGTCTGCATAGAAAAAAGTAGAAACACCAAACTGCTGTATCAGAGATGCAAGGGGAGCCAAGAAGAGATTAAAGAGGAGGGGGGCGAGCACAGAACCCTGGGGGACCCCACAGGGAAGAGCGTGAGGATTGGAAGAGGGAGAGGACGAGGAAGATGAAAGAACTGAGTAGGTCCGAGAAGAAAGAAAAAAGTGAAACCAGTGAAGTACAGTGCTGCAAAGACCTGCATCCCGTAGACATTGAAGAAGGAGGGAGTGGTCAACCAGGTCAAAGGCAGTATCATCCTTTCTGCCCTTGAATATTCTGAGAGTCCTCAGTGGTTAAAATCGAGTTATATTTAAATCTGAGGCACTGCAGTCTTATCAAAATATTAGGGTCAGATTTCTGGCCTAAAATACGTTCACCTGCTTTAATCTGCTTGTCCGGTGTACTAAGTTCTGCTTTACGCTGTTTAGCTTGCTTTATAGCAAAACTAGTAATAATGGCTCATATACTAGCCTTGAAGCCTTCCCACCAGGCCCACCCCGAGGAATCTTGTGATAAATTAAATTGGAAGTACTCCTCAATGGCCATCAGGATAGTATCCCGAAATTCCTGACTGGATAGAAGAGTCCTATCAAATTGCCACCTTGAGTGGAGTTGATAGCTCGTTGAAATCAAGTAAAGTAAGGGAGATTACGGAGTGAACAGATATGTGAGCTGCATGAATACTAGACTCACTAATTATGGAGCAAAGACCCTTGGAGACTAAAAAGAAATCAATGTGTGATAACGAATTATGAGGAGGAGAGAAAATAGTGAGTTCTTTATCTGTGGGGTGCTGCAGCCACCAAATGTCAATCAAACCCAATTCCTGCATTAGAGATACAAGAACTGGATGAGCTCTCGAAACCCTAATAGTTTTCACTGGGCTTCTGTCTAACAATGGGTCTAGAATGAGGTCGAAGTCCCCTCCTATTATAATCGGATATCTAGACACCTCCTGCGCCAAAGCCGCAAGGGTAAAAAAATAATAGGACAATCAATGTTAGGAGCATAAACCTTGATTAAGGCTAGTTTGGTGGATCCAGTTTTAATGACAGCCATAGTCCATCGACCATCTATATCAGACCTAGTTTGAATAATCGTGGGGGATAGAGCTTTCCTTACTAAGATGGCTGCCCTGTTTTTCTTATGCTGGGCAGCTACAAAAGGCACTAGAGAGAAGGGATTTGTACCTAATTTTAATGACTCCTTTGCATTCAAATGTGTCTCTTGTAACAGTAAGATGTCAGCACTTTCCTTTTTGCCATATAAAATAATCTTTTCCTCTTAATGGGATTACCCAGCAGCTTTCCCCAGCTCGCGGCAGCTCTCCCAGTCGGGGATCGAGCAGCCGGAGCTGCAACAACCGACCGCACCGTTTCCTGCCGCCTCACCTGGCTGCCCAATCGGGGCAGCAGGAGCCTGAATAAAAGGCAGCCCTTTCGGGCGCTATCTCCAGCAGCTTTCCCCAGCTCGTGGCAGCTCTCCCAGTCGGGGATCGAGCAGCCAGAGCTGCAACAACCGATCGCACCGTTTCCTGCCGCCTCACCTGGCTGCCCAATCGGGGCAGCAGGAACCTGAATAAAAGGCAGCCCTTTCGGGCGCTATCTCCAGCAGCTTTCCCCAGCTCGCGGCAGCTCTCCCAGTCGGGGATCGAGCAGCCGGAGCTGCAACAACCGACCGCACCATTTCCTGCCGCCTCACCTGGCTGCCCAATCGGGGCAGCAGGAGCCTGAATAAAAGGCAGCCCTTTCGGGCGCTATCTCCAGCAGCTTTCCCCAGCTCGCGGCAGCTCTCCCAGTCGGGGATCGAGCAGCCGGAGCTGCAACAACCGACCGCACCGTTTCCTGCCGCCTCACCTGGCTGCCCAATCGGGGCAGCAGGAGCCTGAATAAAAGGCAGCCCTTTCGGGCGCTATCTCCAGCAGCTTTCCCCAGCTCGTGGCAGCTCTCCCAGTTGGGGATCGAGCAGCCGGAGCTGCAACAACCGACCGCACCGTTTCCTGCCGCCTCACCTGGCTGCCCAATCGGGGCAGCAGGAGCCTGAATAAAAGGCAGCCCTTTTGGGCGCTATCTCCAGCAGCTTTCCCCAGCTCGCGGCAGCTCTCCCAGTCGGGGATCGAGCAGCCGGAGCTGCAACAACCGACCGCACCGTTTCCTGCCGCCTCACCTGGCTGCCCAATCGGGGCAGCAGGAGCCTGAATAAAAGGTAGCCCTTTCGGGCGCTATCTCCAGCAGCTTTCCCCAGCTCACGGCAGCTCTCCCAGTCGGGGATCGAGCAGCCGGAGCTGCAACAACCGACCGCACCGTTTCCTGCCGCCTCACCTGGCTGCCCAATCGGGGCAGCAGGAGCCTGAATAAAAGGCAGCCCTTTCGGGCGCGCCCGCGCCTGACGGGCCCGCGCCTGAGGGCCTCGCCAGAGGGCCCTTTGGCGTGGCCCTTAGGCGATAGGCCCTTTGTTCTGAAGGGCGCCGCATTACCCCTGACTAGAGACCACCTCATGTAAGGCACCCAAAGAACACTCTGCAACCCAGAATTTCGAACACTCCTCCAGAGGAAAAACCAACCCGAAGCACCCAACAAGCTCAGCGGACACCTGACAGAAGACCCACTCACCTCCGGCTGCAACCTCAACAAGTAGTCTAGCTAAGCTTGAGCTCCCTTCACAGGTCGAGCTCGCTCGAAACACATCCCAGACGATACCAGCAAACCCAACTGTAAGTACCCCCTTTACTTAAAAGCAAATTGACTCCAGCAAAGTCACGCAGACTTTCTCGCTACCTTTTTCCTTGCTGAACACAAACTTCTCTCCACAAGACTCCCTCAGCACTATAATAGTGTTCTCATGCTGTACCAATATACCTGTACCTGTTTTGCAGAGGAAGTTATATACTGTATACCCACTATTTTAGAGAAGAAGTTGTATCTGTTTTGGAGAGGAAGTTGTATACTGTGTACCCACTGTCTTAGAGAAAAAGTTGTATATTGTATTAGAGACGAAGCTGCATAATATATCAAAAAACAAAGTTCCACAACAGAGTATCTACCAACATAACAGACAAAATGGAGCTCCTCAAATATATGCTGTTATTATCCATGTACCTAGTGATACCAACTCTCACTCTCACCCTCAACCTGCACCATACCCTCCACCACATTATAAGTTCAATCTATTACATCTACCACCCTCTGTTAATAACCGCACAGCATCAACCGAATCAATACTATAAATACTCTCCACTCCACCCCTCCCACCAGGTTCACACACCCCCTCCGAACCCAAGACCACCCACCATGAGCCAGACAACATCACGAGATCCCCAGTACCCCAAGCCGAAAAGATCAAACCTTATCAAACACTTAGCAAGAAAAAACAAACACGAACAGAAAGTCCAACAGATGCAGGACTACTATACCATCATCCTCATCAACGCCAGATCAATAAGGAACAAAACCCACATCATACACAATATCATCACAGATGACCAACCCGACATCCTATGCATCACTGAAACATGGATCACTGATGCCGACGCCGCAATAACAAATCAAATAACCCCTCCCGGATACAAGATATTCAACTGCCCCCGTGCATCCAAGAGAGGAGGAGGAGTCCTAATTGCAGCCAAATCCGCCTTATCGCTTACCAGCACCACCCACAGCACAACCAAGGACATTGACATACTCAAAGTGGAAAACAATGCAATAGCAATCTGCCTAATCTACAGACCCCCGTCATCACATCCAGAGACACTGGCCACAGCACTGGAATGCGTCTCAACCACAGCAATCAGGAAACATCAAATCATTCTGGGAGATTTAAACCTACCATCACTACCACTATGCCAAGCCAACACATTCATTGAAGCAATGGAACAACTTGGTTACAAACAAATAGTAAATGATGCGACACATAACAAAGGAAACACCCTGGATATGGTTTTCACACCCGCAGAACAACAACCTGACAAAAGAAAAAAAAACTGTAATAAAAAATAACTCAAGTACCATGGTCAGATCACCACCAAGTTGAGATCAAAATGTACCTACCCATGCTACCTAGAAACCCAAAAACTGACCTACCAACACACACACGTAGAAGTTTTAATAAATACAACAGTCAAGCCCTCATTAACTCCATCACATCAAACATAGACCTGGAAAGCACTGACCTCGACAAACTAATAACCTGCTGGAACTCAGGAATTCAAGAGATGTCAGAACCAAAATGGAAAGCATCAAAAAACAACCCCAAGCCCAAAACCGAACCATGGTACACAGCTACTCTGACCACACTAAAGCAAGAACTACGTAGAACTGAGAGAAAATGGCGACAAAGCAAAACCAACGAACACAAAATAGAATACCTAACCCTGCTCTCCAAATACAAAAACGAAGTCAACCTGACAAAACGACGCATCATACAAACTTACTAAACAAAGCATTAAACAAACCCAGAGAGCTGTTCGCATTGGTCAAATCCCTCACCAAAACGGCACAAGAGGATCAACACAACGACAAAATCAAGGTCCAAGCCCTAGCAGACCACTATGCTAGCAAACTAAACCCACAGATCGGACCTAAACCCTCACCACCATTGGATGTGACCCGCAACACACCACAACCTACCATGACGACAACACAAACCCGCATCACCCACTGGAACAAGTTTTGCAGCATTGAAGACAAACACGTCATGAATATAATTGCCAACATTAACACCACAACCTCTCCCCTAGACCCCTGCCCAGCTACATGGGTTAAAGCAACGAAAGCTGAAACCACCCACCAAATTGCTCACATAATAAACCAATCACTCCAGCAAGGTACCATGCCAACTCAACTTAAGAAATCCATCATAAGACCAATACTAAAAAATAAAACACGGGGGCGGAGCCTGATGTCCAGCGGGTTAGACGCTTCGCGCTGAAGCTCCCGAGAGGCCTACTCAGAATCCTGACTTAATACCTACATAAACTTAATATTTTGTTCCGAACTTACCGAACTTACCGAACTTACCGATGGCGGCCCACAAACCAGCGCGCTTAGACTTCAGGTCTCCCTCTTCCTCACACGGAAAACGCTCCAAAACAGAGTTGTCTTCCCCACAAAAGCCAGTTCCTCTTCGGGAAAACCCCGAAATGCAACAGGAGATCTTGGAGGAAATACGCGGTGTGAAGGAACTGGTACAGTCCAACGGAGAAGCGCTCCGAGCCATGCGAGAAGATTTCGGTATGCTTCAGGACCGGCTTGAAGGTCTTTCGCTACGGCAGGACAACATGGCGGGGGTCCTCGACTCGCACGCGGTGCGCTTGGTGAAACTGGACAAGGCTGAGCGTCAGATACAGAATCTTCAAAAAGAGTTAGAGGATAGCAATAATCGAGCCCGTCGCAACAATGTAAGGCTCATTGGAGTACCGGAGGGGGCGGAAGCAGGAGATATAAGAGAATTCCTGGTCAAAACTCTTCCCTCCTTGCTGAAGATCACTTTTCACAGAGATCTGGAAATTGACCGAGCACATCGTGTTCCTACCAACATGGCGCTCAATCGGACGACCCCCCGGCCTTTCATCTTTCGATTACTGCGCTATCAGCAAGTTGAGCAAATTCTAAATGCTGCCCGGGCGAATCATCATCTGGAGTTTGAAAGTCATAAAGTCTCCTTCTTCCCTGACTTGGCAAAGCCCACAGTTGACCGTCGGAAGAGACTCCTTGCTTTTCGCCCTAGACTTCAACAGCTACAGGCTCGCTTTGGCCTATTGTATCCAGCGAAGCTCAGAGTGACTCTCCATAACCAAACTAGAACCTTCGAAGATCCTGATCTACTAGCAACATTTTTAGATTCCAAAGAGGCAGACCAGATGCGCTAATCCAACAACTTGGATCTGTAATCCACCGGATCTGCCCGCCATTTTGAATGGCCCGACGTGGTGATCACAGCCTGGAACAGAGACTGCCTGGACTTTTCTTTCTTTCTATATATAATTTTCTTGGTCTCCTATCCCTCCATGATGTGTACCTCGGTTGGATTCGGAGCACGTACAGCTATACAGGTTATATGTTTCAATTTAGGCCTTCTCTGGGGTTTCTCCCCGCAGACATATGGTCGCCAGTAATTTCTGGGGTTCTGCTTCTTCTCTAATGCACTTCGGTGCTTATTTTTTTATATGGGGCGCTTCACTGTTTTTCATTAGCTTATTTTCTATCATGTCATGTGTACAGCCATATACAGTTAATATGAGTGACATTGTGAAATTATGTGCGTTATCATGTTCTTTCTCAGAATTTTTAACCCTTCTGAATGGCCTTATGTAAGATCTTATCACTGAACGTAAAAGGCATCAATAGTCCAATCAAAAGAAAGAAAATCCTTAGCTATCTTAATCATGAGCATGCTGATTTAGTGTTTCTTCAGGAAACGCATTTAAACTCCGCTGAAACACTGAAACTTAATGCTAAGCCTTACATGGTGGCTGCCTACTCTTCCGCCGTTTCCAAACGGTGTGGGGTAGCCATCTTGGTTAAGAAGTCTTTGCAAGCTACTGTACTGGATACTAGCTCTGATAAGGAGGGTAGATGGGCCCGTGCACACCTTAAGGTTGGAAATAGTGAATTTACGTGCATTTGTATTTATGCTCCGAATGTGGATAACCCTGCTTACTATGCAAGTATTGCGCAGTTGGCACAGGCCTCTGCCAATACTCCATTAATACTTGGCGGCGATTTCAACCAAGTACTTGATCCTTTGATAGATAGACTGCCGCCTAGAACGAGTGGTCCACCCAAGAGTCTTGATACCCTTACAGCTCTGATGAAAGATCTTGCGTTAGTAGATATATGGAGGCTGCTTCACCCCTCCGACTTAGAGTTCACCTTTTTCTCAGCCCCCCATCACTCACAATCTAGAATGGATTTTTTTCTTATCTCCAAAACACTGATATCTCAAGTGGACACGGCTAGGATTCACCCTCTCCATATTTCAGATCATGCTGCCATCTCTTTTTCATTACATGCCACTACGCAAGGTGAACATCCCCGTGCTTGGTTTTTTGATAGATCCCTACTAGACCAAAAGGACTTTCAGGTTGACATAAAGGCCGCTATCCAAGACTACTTTCATTTTAATTCACCCCATGACACTGCGAGCTGGGCTTGGTGGGAGGGTTTCAAGGCGTCTATCCGTGCAACTATAACTAGCTATCAAATTCGACAGGGGAAACAAAGAAAGCAACATTTACTGATTTTAGAACAACAGATACAAGCTGGAGAGCGTCTCCTCACGTCCCGTACTGACCCATGTATTTTACTTCGCTTACAGCGCCTTCGTTTTCAATACAATCAGCTTTTATATACAGCTGCTGCTAAAAATATTGAATCACAACAAGGGATGTATTATCGGGAAAATAACCGTGCTGGTAAATTGTTAGCCAATGCCCTGAAAGGTCAAAAAGAAGCCAAGCGTGTTACCGCTCTCCGCAATCCGTCGGGGGGGAGCTTGGTCACTCAAGATACAGAAATATTAGAACTCTTTCGTGATTTTTATACTCGGCTTTACCAATCTGAATGTGACTTCGAGCCAGAAGCATTTGAACGATTACTATCAGGGGTACAACGGCCGACCCTATCTGACGAAGATAGAGAGGCTATGGACAAACCATTCACTTTATCAGAAATTCAATCTGCACTCAAGAGATGTGCCACAGGCCCGGACGGTCTCCCAGCTGAATTCTATAAAACTTTTAACGCTGACTTAGCTCCGTTTTTGAAACTTTATTTTTCTGCTCTGGCCGAGGAGGGATCTCCTTCTGGATCCTTCTCAATGGCAAATGTAGTAGTTTTTGAGAAAGAGGGGAGAGATCCGCAACTAACAGCTAATTATCGTCCAATTTCCCTACTAAACGCAGATTATAAAATATTTGCCACCATTCTCTCCACCCGGCTCTCTGACAAGATGTCTACTTTAATACACCCAGATCAATGCGGTTTCATTCCCGGTAGATCAACCGCTGATAATGCTAGGACTCTATGTCATGTACTGACTGCCGCAGTTAATCTTGATCGACCATTGGTTGGCCTCTCACTTGATGCTGAGAAGGCCTTTGTCCGCTTAGAATGGCCCTTCTTGTTTGCAACTCTCCGCTGGTACGGATTCGGAGAAGGCTTTCTCCGTTGTCTCCAAATCATGTATGCACAGCCTACAGCTAGTATCTGTGCTAATGCTTTAAAGTCTCAGCCATTTCCCCTGCAACGCGGCACTCGCCAGGGATGCCCACTGTCTCCACTTCTTTTCGATCTCGCACTCGAACCCTTAGCTTTACTAATCCGGCAATCCAAGGATATTCATGGAGTCCCCTTCTCTCATAGGGAAATCAAAATTTCAGCATATGCTGATGACCTTATGCTCTTTGTCTCCCTAGACTCAGTGCCGGCTGTCCTAGAGCAAATTGGTAAATATTCACAGCTCTCGGGCTATAAGATAAATTGGACCAAATCGGTAGCCTTTCCACTAAATCCTCTGATCCATCAGGCAGATATGCAATCCTTTCCCTTTTTATGGCAACCTCGCATGGTCAAATACCTTGGGGTGCACTACTGCTCTCCTTTGGAAGACGCCATTACCTTTAATGCCAAAGACTTAACCTCTAAGGTCCAGGCGCTTACTCAACGCTGGACTCCTTTAACACTTACTTGGTGGGGCCGCTTAGAAACCATTAAAATGATGATTGTTCCCAAAGTGAACTACATTTTAGAAATGCTGCCCTGTCTCCTACCTCGACGTACATATAAAGATTTAGAGGGTCTTCTGACTAGATACTTATGGCAAAACAAGACACCTAGGATAGCGAAATATAAGTTACAAGCAGATAAAGAAAATGGTGGTGTCAGATTCCCTGATTTCCTGAAATACCACCAATCTTTTCTTCTCAAACAAGGCGCTCGGTGGCTGGAAGACCTAACACCGAGTAGACCAGTGTGGCTAGATATAGAGGAGGACCTTTGCAATCCAATTCCTCTTACTTATCTCCCTGGTATGACTTTCCCATCAGACTCCCACTATCCACCAATGCTCTTAGACACTTTAGGTGCCTTTAATACCCTTGAGCAATCTCTAGACTCCCGACTTTGTCCGCTAGATAGACTCCCGCTTTGGCACAATGCTCGATTTCAAATACAAAATAAACCGATGGCGTGGAGCCCCTGGTACACTAGGGGCATCTGGATCCCTAACCAGCTGTTCTATGATGGTCGCTGGAAAACTTTTAGCGAATTACAAATTGAATTTGGTCTTCCAGCGAAACACTACTTTCAGTTGGTGCAACTTCAGCATTGTCTTCGGAATGCTAAGGTGCTCCCGCCATCGGAAACCCATACCCAAGGATTGTCGGAGATTATCCGATCTATCGGGAGCTCATCGGGTGTGGCATCTAACTTTTACAAAACTTTATGTAATTCAGTAAAAAGAGGCACTCCTACAGTACAGAAATCCTGGGAGCGGGAAATGCATGTAACTTTGACCCCGGAGCAATGGAGCCTAGTCTGGAGCAAGGTGACACGGGTCTCTCGATCCGCCTCCCTCACTCAGACACTTTTCTTTCTAGCCCACCGGTGTTTCTATACTCCTGACAGGTTAGCCAAATGGAACGCCACCCAGAGTAATAGATGCTGGACATGCCATGCGGCCATTGGTTCACTAACTCATGTTATGTATGAATGCCCCGCATTACAGTACTACTGGAGCCGGGTCTGGGGTCGTATTCAATCTATTTTGCACTTTCACGAGCCCCTCTCTTGGAAGATAGTGGGACTCCGCTCAGCTGCGGGGATCCCCTCTCTTCCCAAATCGGCTTACTTCCTTTTAGACTTTATGCTGGGTATAGCTATTTCCCTAATTACGAAATACTGGAAAAATAGCTCCCATCTAAGTCCCAATGAATGGTGGAATCATGTCTGTCTCTACAGTAAATATGAGCAAATACCTCGTATGCTAGCTTCTTCCGCTCAGACCCCCCGCCACTTGTCTAAATGGAAGATGCTCAACGACTATGTTCAAACTGCTAAATGCTCTCATCTGACTGTTTAAATCTGTGTAAATCTCTGTCACATGATCATTCTGTATCGCAGATATTATTTCTGTTTGTTCTGATGTACAATTACTGCTGTTTGTAAGCGCTTATATGATGATACTTCTCAGTTTAGAGAAGAAGCATGGGGGTGGGGGGTTATTGGGGTTGCTTTTTCCTTATTGTGTGCTTGTATTTGTTTCCTTTGGTGTGTTGTTTCTTTTTGCTTGTTGTAAAATGAAAATAAAAGTTTAAAAAAAAAATAAATAAAACACTCAACAAGGAAGACCCAGCATCTTATCGCCCAATATCCAGCATAGCCCTGCTAGCAAAAATAATTGAAAAAGCGGTTCTACAACAATTACAAGACCACCTGGACAACAACAGAACACTGGACGAGCACCAATACGGCTTCAGGCCACACCATGGGGTCGAGACCCTGCTTATTGCACTACTGGACAACCTACTCAAAGGGATTGAAAACAAAAAGAAAATGTTCATTCTCATATTCATTGACATCTCAGCAGCTTTCGATACAGTTCACCATCAAACACTACTAAACAGGATAGAAGCTATAGGAATAACGGGAACCCCACTAAAATGGTTCTCATCGTATATCACCAACAGAATGCAACAAGTACAGTTTAACAACGAAAAAGCAGAAGCTTTCCCGCAAACACAGGGCATAACGCAAGGCTCAGCACTATCTGCGCTTCTATTCAACGTGTACATGAAACCAATCTGCGAAATATTCAAAAAGCATAGTATCCACTATCACATATACGCTGATGATATTATGCTATACACTCAACTCGACGCAGACAATCCAAACTACTCCCAGCTAGAAGAATGCTTAAAAGAGATGCAAACATGGCTCCAACGAAACAACATGGCCATAAACCATAAAAAAACCGAAGTCATGTACATCTCAAGAAAACCAGAATTCAAACCACCAGCTACAATCTCCCTATGTGAAAATACTTATCACACAAAGAATGAAATAAAATACCTCGGAGTAACACTTGATAGCGAACTAAAGATGGCAAAACACCTCCGCTTAGTAAACAGGGCCATTTTCCACAAGCTCAGGGTCATACAACCACTAAGGAACATCATTGAGGCTACCGATTTTAGGACAGTAGCACAAGCCCTCATCATACCTCATTTCGATTACTGTAATGCAATTCTACAAGGCCTTCCAAAAAAAAACCCTAAGCATACTCCAGTTGGCACAGAACGTCGCAGCCAGAATCATCACTAAAACAGGTGTGGCAGAGCACATCACACCTGTGCTAATTGAACTTCACTGGCTCCCCATCATAGCTCGCATAAAATACAAAACCCTAGTGACCACATTTAAAATCATCCACAACCTGGCACCAACTTTCCTCTCTAACCTAATCAACTTACAACCTGCTAACAGAAATAGGAGAACCACCACCATAAACAACCTACAGGTACCAATAAGTATAAGATCAGTTAAAATAGCCACAAGCAACAGGGCATACTCCTACACTGCCCCTTCACTTTGGAACCAACTCCCAACTGAGTTGCGCTCAACCAATGACCTTATGGTCTTCAGAAAAAAACTGAAGACATACTTATTTCAACAAGCCTACAAGGTGTCTTGAACATCAATACATTCTTAGCATCAGCTGCTTCACCAAAATGTAGCCAATGCTAAAATGTATTTATACCCCAAAAATGAAACAAGTGTAAAATTTGTACATATGTAAATCTCTCTCTCTCCCCCCCCTAACTGTGTGTTGTGCTTATCCTATGAATCAAACTGTATACATTATTGAAAATGACTGGCTTTGTACTGATAACCATCATATAACCTTGTAAATCACACTGTAATTTCTTTAAATCTGTCATTGATCAGACACTCCTTTTTACTTAATCAAACCGCTCCTGATCGCTGGAAGTAGCGGTATACAAATATATGCTAAATAAATAAATAAATAAATTTATGCCCTTAACATTCAGTGAGACTATCTTAAAGGAAGACATACTGTGATGAGGAAGCTGCCCAGAGCCCAGAGAATAGTGATAAAGGAAGGGAATTTACCCTAATCAAGGGACCTGTTTTGCCAGGTCACAGGAATAAAACTCCATATTTACCTAAAAGACAGGTTATTCCAGGCTGCAGTGGTCTGCAGAGAGCCTCTAGTGGAGATGAGGTGCAGCAGTTTAAGCCCAGATTGAGAAACCCTTACGTCACTCCTAATTACTCAACTGCCAGGAGAGATTTTGATCAGCAACACCTGAAGTTTGCAAGGGAGGGGTTGGAAACTGGGAACTTCAAAACTAGAACAGAATATGCAGAGAAAAGTCAAGGAAAGCCTGGGGGACAAGGAAAGTCTGGGGGACAAGGAAGGCCTGGCAGAGAAGGAAGACCTGGAAGATAAGGACAGCCTGGAAGAGAAGGCAAGCCTGAGAGGAGGCCTGGAGGCAAGCGTGAGAGCAAGGAGAGAGGAGCTCTGAGAGATCCATGTTCTTGGGGAGATTCCTGGGAGAAGCCAGCTCCAAGGGATTGGGGAAATCCAAAGGCTTGGAGAACTGCAGCTAGGAACCCTAAGCAGAGATATGGAGCAGATGCCCTGAGGTCCAGGAATATAGACTGGATGATAGGTTATAAAAACTCCAATGCATACTGGCCAGAATATTTGAAAGGACAGCCTAATGCCAGCAACTCAGGTAGGAACTATGAACGTTTGTTTAACCTAGAGCAAGGCAAGATGTTTAGACACAGTTCCTGTCCTAAGGAAGGTCAGTTAATAAAGCCCTCTGATCCAGCTCCTGACATAGAACCTATGCAAATAGAAGATCAAGCCATAATTACAGAGGGAGACGATAGTCTCATGGACTATTCTTTATGCAAGGTTGCTAGCACAGAGAAATCCTGAAAGTAGGATCAACATAAAAGGAAACGTTCTAGTAACTAGCACTAGAAGTTTGTATAAATACTTGTGCAGAGACGAGCAGAGCTGTTGATTGAAGCTTGTTAGCCAGCTAGTACCAGAGCAGCACACAGCTCAGGCTATGCACACGTTGGATACAAAAGTGCTTTGAACGTAGAATGTAAAAAGCTGTTTTTGTGAAGAAGCTTTTACTATTTTTGGGTTTCCTTTTACACCGGCACTGCTGAGCAAGGTTTGTCAGCAGTGACTGAGAGAGAATTTCTGTTAATGGACTTTACAAGCTATTTGCTTAACCATTCAGTTGTATTATTATTATTTTGAATATAAAATCCTGGAGAATACATCCTAAGGTGTTACCAAGTGAATCTGTGTGTATTTGGATTAACCTCATAAATAAATATTCTGTCACTGCCTTACACTCGAGCCAACTACAATTGTTTTCATTGACCTCCAAGGCAAGCACCGTGTGACTGGACTACCATTACCAGAATCCTTTGCAAGCTAGCCAGTCTGGAACATTGCTTAATTGGTGAACTCTATATAATAAGCACGCCCCTCCATACACATGTAAGGGGCTATGGGCGTGACAATACTTATAATGTAGCACAGGTTGATTATCAAATGTTGCAGAAACATACCCAATAGTAGCATAAAGTTTTACATTGCAGAACAGCATCCCATGCGCCCTTAAAGTGCTAGCTGAACTTACAGCCCAACAAACAAAGCCCAACAAATGGAGACATAACTAGCCCCCGCCCCTGTACATGACCATCCACAGTAAGAAAACAAAACTCTGAAAAACATAATGCCAAGCCCAGTAACTAAACCCAGGGAGGCTATGTAACCCACAAAATTAGCGGGTGAGCCCATTAGGACAAGAGGAGTGGAGGAGTGGCCTAGTGGTTGGGGTAAGGTACTTCAGGCCGGAAGGACAGGGGTTCAAATCCCACTAGAGGACAGCAACCTTGGGCCGGAAGGACTGGGGTTTCTAGTCCCACAGGTGCTCCTTGTGGTCTTGGGCAAGCCACTTAACCCTCCATAGCCCATGTTCCCTGTAAAATAGTTATCTCCAAGTTATAATGCCCTGTTCAATGTAATTTCAGTTTGTTCAATGTAAACCGCACTGATGCAGAATAGCGCGGTATATAAGAGAATGTAAATAAATAAATAAATAAGACAGACACGGAGGGCAAAATGACCTAAAACATTCCCACTTCTATTGCCACTTAAAATTCACGCTTTACCCACGTCCCACCATAAAAGAAAAGACAATATACCCAAAGCCCTAGCCACCAAAACTGCGTGGCAGGGTAACCCTCACTGAACCAGATTATGAACAGAGAGATCCCACCCAATGATCAAAGGCCATCTCACTCCTCGAAGCTCAAAGTCTTTCTTAACCATCATAGGCAGCACAAAGCAACATATAACACAAAAGAAGAAAGAGAGAGAGAACACACAAAAGAGAAACGTTTTGACCAGGAAAAGTACCCTGGCATTCCTTCAGAGAAAACAAAGTAAATGTCCTGGTACATAGTAATATTGCATGATTAAATGTTGCTTCTGCGTGAATAACTCTCCTTTACACAACCTCAGACCAGTCAAACGCCATGACAAGCGCCACATACTGCACCAAATACAGCTGTGAGATGCATATCACCGCCTCACCACTGCCTCCTTATCTTCCAGAAACACACATAACTCCCCTGGGTCATCAAAAGTCTTGGTTATGCAGCGTGACTCTCATGCGGGCAGGATATAACAGCCCAAAGCAGGCCTGTAGCTGCAACAAGCGTGGACACAGCGCCAGAAAACTCTTTCTTCAATCCACTGTCGCCTTCGCAATATCCGGGAAGAACAGGAGTTTATGTCCCTGGTATTCCAAATTTGAAAGTGCTCTGGGAAAGGGGGGAGCTTTTCTGAAAGGATGGGCTCCACCTTAACTGGGGTTAACCTTTAAAAAGGCATTAACCTTTAAAAAGGAGATAGATCAGCTTTTGAACTAGATAATAGGGGAAAGTCAACAATTGCCCAAGATCACCTGGTTCAGATGGATGTATCTTTGAAGGATACTAGCAAAAGAGGGAAGTTAAGGCACCCTGATAGAGATGTTCCAATAAAGATAAAAGTAACCCAGATGCCTTTAAGTACAGAGCAGACAGAGCTGAAAGATTCCAAATTAGCCCTGTCAACTGATAATTAGATTAATATGAATAAAATACAACCTCTAAAATGCCTATATGCAAATGCTAGAAGTCTAAAATATAAGATGGGAGAGTCAGAATATATAGCACTAATTGAAAGGTTAGATATAATTGGCATCTCAGAGACCTGGTGGAAGAAGTACAACCAATGGAATACTGTGATACCTGGGTATAAACTATATCGTAATGATAGGATAGATCAAATTGTTGGAGGGGTTGCACTCTGTGTTAAAGAGGGCATTGAGTTACACAGGATTAAAGTTTTACAAAGTATACTGTAGAATTTATATGGATAGAAATTCCATGTAAAAAGGTGAAGGCAATGGCAGTGGAGGTGTACTGTACTACTGAGCACCTGCTCAGAATGAACAGATGGATGATGAAATGTTTAAAGAAATCAGGGAAATTAACAAACATTACAACACAGTAATAATGGGTGATTTCAATTAGCCCGGTTTTTATTTATTTAGCTGTGTTTATATCCTGCTGTATTGATATGTCAAAGCTTTTACATAAAACAAGTGGGCCAACAATGGCTTTACAAAGAACAAGAAACAGGAGGGGGGAGTTGAGAGTACACAGATATGACGTATTAACAAGTGAAAGTGGGTACTAATACAATGAATAAATATTTACGAAGCTCTGCTATCAGAAAAACATTCAATACAGAGAAATGACTTAAGCTTCTTCCTAAAAGTCAATAAATCATCTATGACGAATAAGATGTCAGGAATCGTATTCCATAGTGCGGGGGCAAAGAGGGAGAAAGCACTCTTTGAAGTAGTACAAGACGATTTTGTATTTAGAAGAGGTATACACAAAGTGTTGAGTAAGCTAGTTCTTCTGCTCCTGTTATTTGGAGTTTTTTGAATGAGAGTTTTTAGGTATACTGAAGATAAGTTATGTGTTGCTTTGAAAATGGTGAGCAGGGTGGGGGGGGGGGGAGGGGCGGAGCCGGGTTGTTGGTCAAGATGGACGTGTAAGAGCTGAGCTCCGAAGGGCAATTGGCAAGAATCCTGACTTCTGCTGGCTTTATTCAAATAGTTCCTACCTATTTGGTTACTATTCGATTCCGGATATGTCTGACCCCAAACCAATGCAGCTGGATTACCAGTGCGCTGTTGCTTTACCAATAAGCATTTGCCCAAGCGCGGTATATGGTCTGAAACCTCCTGGTGTTGTGGTTATTTAAATTATTTAAATTATTTATTGGAACCCAGGTTTTCGTTTCCTTTGGTGTTTGGTGACAGAGCAGTGATTGAGGACGAGTTGATAAAAGAAATTTAATGAATATACACACAGATGAAAAGTAACGTCTAGTTGAAGAGAATATATACACAGATGAAAAGCAACGTCTAGTTGAAGAGATTTTTTACCACTAAGGTTACTGTTTTGAGTGGAGCGCTTTAATTACTATTAGGATTATTTTACGCTATGGTTAGACCGGTTCCTCTATTTTTGTATTGTTATACACTGGAGACTAGGGCAAACTGGCAGTTCAAAGCAGCATTTGCTCTGGGTGGCAGAGATGGAGGACATGGACCAAGGCGTCACTACTGCTATTCTCCAATTACCAACTTCATCCGGATAAAGGGGAGGGTAGGAAGCAAGTGTACCTGGGGATGGATTTTGAAGAAGGACCGGATGCTTGTGCAATAAAGGGATGGGAGCTCTGAAAGAGTTGCTAAGAAGGTGGAAGCTTGATCAAAGATGGAATGAAGGTTACAATTTTGGGACTGGGGTATGGGGGCTCATGCAAGAGTAACTGAAGGGATGGAGATGTGTGAAAGGGACTGTAGTATATGTGAAAGAGAACTATGGTGCCACGGAATATGCATATGTGTTTATACTTATATGTGAGATAGAGGATGAGGGAGGAACCTGTGCTGGAGAGAGGAATGAGAGAAAGAGGGCAAGAAATGAGGAAGGGAGAGGAGGGAGGAAGAATGAAGATGTGAGAGAGAACAGGACTGGAATCAGGAAAGGGACACCACCCTATCCTCTTCTTTCCCTTCTCCTCATCCCTTCTTCCTTCCTTTAACCCGATCTTTCTTCCTTCTCTTCCTATTCCCAATCTCCCTCTCTCTCTTCTCTCCAGCCCTCTCATCTACTCTTCTTTTCCTTCACATCAATGTTTGACCCTTTCCATAGAATATCTCCCACCCACACAACTCTCAAAAGAACACAATGAATTATCAGAGACAAAGTGAGTTTGGAAAACTATTTTATTTTTATTATTCAAAATAGATACAGTATATGCTATTTAATATACAGACTTATTCAGTTTTTTTGCAAGTGTATCTCATTATGTTGCTGAATTGAAAGAGTGGGCCACAGAATTTTGTCTCTTGTCATTGAATCTACTCCTGCATTACTGCAGGAAACTAGGGGCATTGGTAATAACATTACTTCTATTTACAATGTAGAATTCATTTAAAAATGCAGAAGAACAGTATATTGCACTTGCCGGGTTCTCAGTTCTCCAACACAGTAAATATAGTATATAATGGCAGATAAAGACTAGTATGGTCCATCTAGTCTGCCAAGTAAGATGGCTAGAGTAGGTGCACCTGCCGCTCCGTGCGGGTCACCCTTCTCTATTTGTTGAAGTATAAAAATAGTTATATTTATTTTGATTTTATCCTCTTGCTATAAAGGTATCCACTGTGTTGCCCCCTGCCATTTTGAATTCCGTCACTATATTTGCCCCCACCACCTCCATCAGGAGGGCATTCCAAGCATCCACCACCTTTCAGTGAAAAAGTATTTCCTGACTCTGCTTTTAAGATTACCTTCTTGTAGCTTCATTTTATGCCCTCTAGCTTCCCCATCTTTGAAAAAAGGTTTGTTCATTAATACCCTTTAAATATTTAAAGGTCTGTATCATATCTTCTCTTCTCTAGGATGTACATATAGGTCTTCAAGTCTCTTCTCATACGTCTTCTGGCGCAGGCTCCAAATCATTTTGGCTACCTTCCTCTGAACCGTTTCAAATCTTTTTATATCCTTTGTGAGATATTGTCTCCAAAACTGAACACAATACTCCAAGTGAGGCCTCATTAACAACTTGTACAGGGGCATTAATATCTCCTCCTTTATGCTGATAATTCTTCTTTGTATGCAACCCAGCATCCTTCTGGCTTTTGCTATCACCTTATCACATTGTTTTGTCCCTTAGAGATTCTCAAAAACAATCACTCTGAGGTCCTTCTCCAGGTTCATGCACACCAATCTCTTGCCCCAGGAAGGGATGGCAGGGTATAGTATCGCAATGAGTAATAGATAAGACAAGAAAAAAGTTAGCAATTTAGATAATACCTATAAGTTCATCATTGAGGACTGCCTTAGTATGTAGAAGCAATATGAGATTCACCTTTCTAAAGCTGGCCTTGATTTTCTAAATTAGGAAGCAGGTGAATGCTTAATACTTACCAGAACCTGTGACCAAGGCAACCATGTTGAGGAAACACAGCTATTGAAAGATAGTAGAATTCTAGGTTGTGGTAGAGATTCCTATGGGCCAAATGACTTGTTTCCTGCCTCCTCCATTGCAAGATATTCAAGGAATTAAAGAGTTCAACTGGGCATTCTTTGATTTCTGTGGTCAAGATGGGTCTTCTCCCTCCAAAGCAACCCAAATCTTGGACGATCTGGTCATCCCTGATTTCTTATAAATGGGGTGAAGTCTTCTTGAGGGCAATGTGCTTAACATCTGAGGTAAATCATGGAGATAAAGATAAAAGCATGAAGAAAAAAAGGAGGAGAGACAATTCTGTTGACTGCACTTCACTAGAGTTTCTGAGGGTTGGTTTCCATGGCTAGCCCTAAACAACACACTATTTTCGCTCATTTATATTGAATACACTTCCTTTGGAAGTAAGGGAGGAAATCTATTACCTACATTTTAGGAATAACTTAAGATTGTAGTTTTTTGTGCAGATTTATGACAAATTATGATGCTAAAATGATGCTATGCATATTTCAGCAAATTAGGAGGAATTAGATTGGGTGGGCTTTTGTGGTTGTATATGTAAGTCTGTTTGCTTCTACTGATGTAAACATATACTTCTGTTTTTTAAATGATGTATTTTAATTTGTAATTTGCTTTGATGCCTTTGTAATGGGCACATTATCAACATAAATAAAATGAATTTAATGAAGTTTCTATGAGATAAAGCTTTCAGAAGTGAAAAAATTCTTATATGTCACTATATGCCAAAGGAAGAGGCATGACCTATCTTGTATGGTTACTAGAGAAAGTTATGTGATACCTATGCAAGAATTTATTTATTTAAAACACTCATATACTGCAAATACAGAACCAGTCTGTTCAAAGCAATTAACAAATCAAACATTGTGTGGTTGGGGCAAGGTACTTCAGGTCGGAAGGTCGGAGGTTCAAATCCCACTAGAGGACAGCAACCTTGGGCCGGAAGGACTGGGGTTTCTAGTCCCACAGGTGCTCCTTGTGGTCTTGGGCAAGCCACTTAACCCTCCATTGCCCATGTTCCCTGTAAGTATTCGTGTATGTGTCTCATATCCCCGCGTGTTAAATGCATCCCCCAATTGTGTTGTGACCGCTTTGATTGAAGGATAAGGCGGTATACAAAACTGTCTAAATAAATAAATAAATAAAATAAATATAAACATTCACTCTTGATCCACCTGAATGCTCAGATCTCCCATCACCTCCCATCCATCTGCCTCTGATATAATCCAGGACATTTCTCCCATAGTCCTGGGGAAAATGCTAGATCATTACTAATTATTTATTTATGAAAATCTATTGCATTGCTGGTATTGTTAGAGTATTCTGTAGTCATGCATTCCACTATAAAGCACTACTCTTTTATCTGAAAGAAAAAATATTAGCTGGCTTCTGGCTAAATATCTGGCAGTATTATCCATGAGAGTTGATGCAGAAGGAAATAAAGACAGGTTGTACACAGATATTGAAAGCAGTCTGAAGAACAGTCATATGTGGACTCTCTAAAGACAGAACCCCACTGATGGACCTTTCCAAAATCAGCATGCAACAGTTTTGACTGGGATTAATGAAGAGCCTCCAGGCCCCAGATGATGGACACTACAGAGCTATATACATCAGGGAGTAATTTTATAAGGCATTTTTGGCATGTAAATAATGTTTTACATGCAGAAGAGAGTGGAGGAATAGACTAGCAGTTAGAGCACTGGTGTGTTAACCAAGTGACCAGGGTTTGATTCCTACTGGTACTCCTTGGGCAAGTAATTTAACCCTCTATTGCCTCAGAAGAAAAGCCTGGCAATCTACTGCCAAGAAATCCCAGGAGCTGCTGGGTTGCCAGGAGTCAGCATTGACTCAAATGTATGCATATATTTACACATGCTGATAAGACTACTTATATGTATGGGCAAAATAGGGTGAAATTTCAATGTATGCATATGTTTTGCATGAATAGAGTACACACACACATTTACACCTTCTTTGAGGATCTGTGCACTGTCCGGGCTGGTTCTGGGTGTCAATTTTATCAAAGCACAAGGGCAACTATTTTGCCTTTATAAATTAGAGATGGGATAGGCGCCTTTCTGAAACTTTGACATAAGTGCCTCTTTTATAAAATTTCCCCCTCAAGATCTAAAGTTTGTCAGAGTCGGAGTTTCAGGGGTTGTCTCTCTCAGTCGTATACAAAGCCACAGATGAGATATGTGGCAACATTTTCATTGTTGTCAGTGTTGGACTATGAATATTTGCTCTAAGAAGTAGACTGATTTGCAGCTTTTGGTTACCCTGGAAATCACTTCTTTTTGACAAACAATAAAACTAGTATTATACTGGGACACACAACAGTCCTGTTTTTAAATTAAACACGACTGCTCTGCAATGAATTTAGTAGTTGTAAATGTTAAATTGGGCATATCCAGCAAAAGTACGTCAATTATGATTTGTCTGTGATGTGGTATTTGCTGAGCTAGAGCTGAAAGTTTGTAAACAGGTCCTTGCAGTTTTTAAATGTGTTTGGGGACGAACAGACACCTGGAACCATTCTGTAACTGAACATTCCCAAGGCTGAGATGGTGATCAGAAAAGTCAGTTTGTTTTAATTTCACTTTTTTAAAATTGGATCCTGGGGTTGGCCTTGTATTCAATGTCAACAGACTTATTTTTCGGCAAGCTTGGAAAAGCTTTTCCTAGCATTCTCATTTTTCCATGCAATTGGATTTTTTTTTTATCTGGAAAGAAATATTCATCCTCCAGTTTACTGTGTAATATTTTAAAAAGTATACGGAGCACATCAAAGCTCTAGGGCCCGATATTCAGCATCGATGGCTAGCTGTTCTACAGTGGCTAGACCCAGATATTCATTCTGGGGTCATATCCGGCCACTGGCATTGCATATCCGGGTCAGTTGCATAGTGTTGACACTAACCACACAGCGGAAATATCCAGCCACTGCCCAGTTAGTGTTGGCAGTGAAAGTTCAGAAAGTCTTCAATGCACCTAACTTTTGCCGCTGAGGGATAGCTAGACAGTAGCTGAATATTGCTATTCCCGGTTATCCTCGGGTGCTGCCCCTGCTCTCCCCCATTGCTAGCCAGTTAGCATCGGAATGCCTAGTGGTGGGACCCAGCGGCACTAACCACATTAGTGCCGTTGAATATTTATTTATTTGTTTTTTCATTTATTTGTATTTAGCTCACGCCTTTCCAGTAGCAGTTCAAAGTGAGTTACAATCAAGTACAGCAATTATTTCCCTGTCCCCGGAGGGCTTACGATCTATCCCGGTCACCTGGATAAACATAGTTAGCAGGTCTGATAACTGCTTTAATCGCTTTGACTATCCGGCCCATACAGTATCCATTGGGTTGTCATGGCAAGAAGGGAGATATGATAGAGGTCTATAAATTAATGAATGGAGTGGAACGGGTAAACGTAGATCTGTTATTTACACCATCAAAAAGTAGAAAGACTAGGGGACATTCAATGAGGCTACAGTGTAACCTATTTAAGATTAATAAGAGAAAATATTTTTTCACTCAATGTGTAATCAAACTCTGGAATTCGTTACTGGAGGATGCAGTAAAAGTTGTTAGTCTAGCTGGGTTTAAAAAAGGTTTGGACAAGTTCCTGGAGGAAAAGTCCATAAACCATTATTAAAGGTGACCAGAGAAATCCACTGCTTACCCAAGGACGAGCATTGTGGAACCTGTGTGCCTTTCTGGGAACCTTCCAGGTACTTGTGACCTGGATTAGCCACTGTTGGAAACAGGATACTGGGCTTGATGGCCCTTGGTCTGACACGGTATGACATTTCTTATGTTCTCAAATAGATCTCCAGAACTTTCTAGTACACAGTTAATACCAGTATTGTTGCCACTTATATGTGGCTCATTCACTGCTGTCACTGCCCTGGATATTCCTAGATGTTCCTTCTAAAGTGCTATTTCACATCTGTTGGCTCCCTTTTTCCATATGTTTATTTACGCCTTCAAAGAAATGGAGCAGAATGGTGAGGCAAAACTTCCCTTTGCAAAACCCATGTTGACTTTGTCCCATTAAATCATGTCTGTCCATGTCTCCAGTAATTTTGTTTTTAACAATGGCCTCCAGCATTTTGCCTGGTACTGACATTAGGCTCACCAGTCTCAAGTTTCCCAGATCACCACTGGAGCACTTTTTAAAATAGACATTATATTGACCACCCGCCAGTCTTCTGGTACCATAGACAATTCTAATGATAGGTTTAAAAATCACTGACAGTAGCTCTGCAATTTCAGTTTTGAGTTCTCTCAGCACTCTTGGTGTATAACATCTGGTCCACATGATTTGCTACTCTTTAGTTTTATCAGTTTTTTGTACTACATCTTCCAGGTTCATTTAGATTTCATTCAGTGCTTCTGACTCAAATACCCTTTCTGCTATGAGTAGCTTCCTGACATCTTCCTTAGTAAACACCGAAGCAAAGAATTCATTTAGAGTCCGATTTTGAAATGGATCATGGCTGAATGGAGCCGTGGTGCCATGGCAACCGAACACCATGGTGCAGTAACTCCATTCAGGAGCCTTGACTGAGTTAGCTGGGCAGGGGTCTGTATGTGTGGGCTGATGGGAATTGGGTACCAGCCTGCATGTACAGGCCTAGTCGCGATTCTGATCCCGTGGGAGCTAGATGTGCCTTGCAGGATCAGAATCATGTCTACCCCTGTGAGTCCGATTCTGATCGGGTGCACAGGGACCTGGATTTACTGAACGGGATGACCCCCCATTAGCATCTGGGCGCATTAGGGATATACCTGGGATTTTCGAAGGGCACTACCTGTGTAGGTGCCCTTTGAAAATCTCAGATATGTCATTTACACGGGTAACTAGGGCAGTTACCAGTGTAAATGTCTTCGAAAATCAGGCCCCTAATTTCTCAGCTACGGCCTTGTCCTCCCTGAGTGCCCCTTTTACCCCCTGATCATCTAATGGTCAAATAGACTCTTTTCCCTGCTTCTTGCTTTGTGTATACTTGAGACAGATTTTGGGTGAGTTTTTGTCTCTATGGCAGGCTTCTTTTTGAAATGTTTTTTTTTTGCCTTCCTTATCAATGTCTTGCATTTAACTTTTACTAAGCACCAACACTCCATATGGCTCTCACACAATTAATCAATATCTACACACTACAAAGGCTACCATGTTACAAAGAATCCCCTTGGGAGACAAGGTAAACAAAGGATCAAAAATGCAGCACCAAAAGATTTCGCATGAACGTCAGGTGCATGCAGATCCCAACACAATACTCTCAAGTGGTTGACGGGGTCTCAGTCGAGAGGATAGTGTGGCTCGTAGACAACGTTTCTCTACCCTGTTACACTTCAGCACACTCTCAGTCACCTCCCCGATTTTCATTCATTGCTGGGGGCCCCAAATGTCGACTTGAGTTTTGCCCGCTCTACTTCTTATTTATTTATTTATTTAAAGTCTCTTCTATAATGCGCTATTCAATATCAGTGCGGTTTACATATAACAGCATCTTATACAGTGCAGACAGGGCTGCTCTGTATTTACATAGAACAGGTACTATAACTTGGACAATGCTGGGGTAACTATTTACAGAGTATATATAAATCTTTACAGAGTGCGAGAGTATATACATGCTGCTATTTACAATGTGCACATAATCAAAGTTGGTGCCACTACTACCAGGGTAGGGGTATATACATGCTGCTTCAGGACTTGTTGCAAAACTTCCCACAGCTTAAGCTCTAACTCTTTGGGGATAAAAGACAACTACCCTAATGGTTATAAATAGGAAGCAGCCATGATGCACAAGCAAACTCTGCCCAATCAAATAAAATCACAGTCATCCAATCAAGTGATTTGTTCAAACCCTGTGCAGGTTGGATCCCATTTGGTACCCCTTGTGTCTCATTGTTGGGAACTTGTGATTATCCTGGATTCTACCCTAAGTATGGGCATCCATGTTTCTTCAGTGGTCAAGAATTTGTTTCTTTTGTTATGGCAGATTCGTTAATTGCAGCCTTACTTGGCTGAAGTTCTTTTGGGAACAGTGACACCGGGTGTTGTTGATGCTGCGGCTTGATTATTGCAATGCCTTGTTGGTAGGTCTCCCTCAGAAGGATGTGTCTCAGCTGCAGTTAATACAAAACACTGCTGCCAAGTTAGTTAAAGCTTTAAGGAAGTTTGATTATGTGTCATCAGCTTTGGTTCAGCTGCATTGGTTGCTGGTGATTTTTTTTTTATTCAATTTAATATTGGTGTATGAGGTGCTTCATAATCAAGCCACCAATTATCTTGGTTCTAGGTTAATGGTTCACTCACCAGTCCATGTTTTGCGGTCCCAGTCAGACCGGTTTTTGGTGGTTCCATCCGTTTGAGCAATGCATAAAATTTGACATAGGGATAAGGCATTTTGTGTTCAAAGTCCGATATTGTGGAATTCTCTTCCGCAGAAGTTTTGGTTGTTGGACAATTTGCAACTGTTTTGAAAGGCTGCTAAGACTTTTTTTTTTCAGCAAGCTTTGGTTCAGCTTTGGGGATCTAAAGTTTATTGGAGGATTATCGGGGGAGGGGGTTGTGTTATGAGGTAGGTTGGTTTGGGTTTACGTCTATCCATATTGTTTATTTTATTGTAGTTTTCTGATGTACTATCTATTATGTTGTACACTGTGCTGGGTGGTATTCCATTGTGCGGTATGAAAGTGTAATAAATAAATAATAACTAATAAATAAACTGCACTATTGTTAAAGGTTGGGCTGCCTGACAAGGGAGCATTCCTTTATAATTCAATTTATGGCCAAAGGTTAGGTGTGTAATGTGGGGCACGATTAGAGGCATGATGGGATGAGACCAAAAGATATCCACACAACTGTGGTATTCTACCATTATCCAGATAACTTACGAAGATAAGTCTGAACACAAAAATAGCAATAGGAAAAGAGACGGCTGAGGGGAGATATGATAGAAGTCTATAAATTAATGAACGGAGTGGAACGGGTAAACGTAGATCGATTGTTTACGTTATCAGAATATAGAAAGACTAGGGGACATGCAATGAAGCTACAGGGTAAACTATTTAAGACTAATAAAAGAAAATATTTTTTCACTCAACGTGTAATCAAACTCTGGAATTTGTTACCGGAGGATGTAGTAAAGGCTGTTAGTGTAGCTGGGTTTAAAAAAGGTTTGGACAAGTTCCTGGAGAAAAGGTCCATAAACCATTATTAAGAAGTGACTGAAGATATCAATGCTTGACCCAGTACAAGCATTGTGGAACTTGTGTCTCTTGGGGAAACTGCTAGGTACATATGACCTAGATTGGCCACTGTTGGAAACAGAATACTGGGCTTGATGGACCTTGGTCTGACCCAGTATGGCATATCTTATGTTCTTATGTTCAATCCTAACTTTATATAAACAAACTATGGGCCCGATATTCAAAGGGATTAACATGGTTAGCAAACCTGCTGACCATGTTAATCTCCTTATCCGGGATATTCAGCGGCACTAACATGGTTAGGGTCACTGAATATCCCTGGGTGCTTCCGCTGCATGTCCCAATGCTGACCGGTTGGCACTGGGGCATTCTGGGAGTGGCACTCAGCCTTAATAGAGGAGTGGCAATATTGAGCCACAGTCCTGTTGTGCTAAAGCGATCGGTCTAACTTTGCCATAGAAACTAACTGGGTAGTGGCATAATATCACCTCTGCCTGGTTAGCTTCCTGGCAACCTGTATATTCAATGCTGTGCCCAGATATGATCCCAGCATTGAATATCTGGATTTAAGTTTCAGCGAAGATGGCTAGCTGCTGCAACTGCATTAGCTGCCTCGTCTGAATATACCCCATCTATATAAAGTTAGAGCTCTATGCTCAGCAGTCTGACTTAAATGCATATTGCAACTGAATATACACATGAATGTATAAACATAACTTATACGCCCATCAATATCAGCCCCCACAGTGCATGCAGCACCACTTACATTGCTTCTTTATGATGTGGGTGTTGTACATTATTTAGTAGAAAAGGCGACGGCAAAAGCTAGAAGGATGCTTGGGTGCATACGGAGAGGAATGGCTAGCAGAAAAAAGGAGATGATAGTGCCTCTGTATAAGTCTTTGGTGCAACCTCATTTGGAGTATAGTGTGCAATTCTGGAGACCGCACCTTCAAAGGATATAAAGAGGATGGAGTCAGTACAGAGGGTGGCTACTAAAATGGATAGTGGTCTTCATATAAAGCATATGAGGACAGACTGAAGGATCTTAATATGTACACCTTAGAGGAAAGGCGGGATAGAGGTGATATGATTGAGATGTTTAAATACCTCCGTGGCATAAATGTTCAGGGAGAGAGCTTCTTTCGATTGAAAGCAAGTTCTGCTACATGGGGACATGGGATGAGGGTGATGGGAGATAGATTCAGGAGTGATATGCGGAAATATTTCTTTACGAAAAGAGTGGTGGATCCATGGAATAGTCTCTCGGTGGAGGTGGTAGAGATGAAGACAGTAACTGAATTCAAAAAAGCATGGGAGAAACACAGAGGGGACTGTGGTAGTTGTTGATATGGAAGGACAGACTAGATAGGCCATGTGGTCTTTTTCTGTCATCATTTTTCTATGTTTCTATGTTTCTATTTTCTTTAAGCATTTTTATATACCGTCCCTTCCAGTGATCAGGGGCAAGCTACAATAAACAGAACTCGTTTACAAAGAGCATAGAACATATCAAACTATCTTTCAAGGTACTATGTACAAATCAGCTGTTCACATATACAGCAGAATAGCGGCTGCTGAGGCAGAGTTAATTACAGTGTAGGGTGGGGAAGGGGACAGAATAAGGGAGAAATACATTAAATGAAGTTTCATAAAGAGAAAGGTTTAGAGGGGGAGGAGAAGAGTGATTACCTAATTAAGCTATATCAAGTGAGAAAAAGGTTCAGGAGAGTATGTATTTATTGTATTTGTATTTCTCGGTTATATAGCGGAGAGAAGTAGTGGGGATCATTATGTAATATGATGACCCTATGGGGTATGTTTATTAAAAGGCACTAATGGTTAGCCGGAGGGTTTATTGTGCATGCAATAACTGTTAGTGCAGTCTTGCTAAAAATCTCACACTAAGTCCTTAGCGTGGGTTAGGGCAGAGACAGGCCGGGTTAGGGGCAGAGTGTTGGCACTGTTAGTGTCGCAGTGGGTGCTGATGACTATATCTGTGAGACTCACAGGTTTTAAAGGGCACAGGCACAGCATTCTCACTAGCATTATTTATTTATTTATCCAGTTTTATATACCACCGTTTCCTTCATTCAAAGTGGTTTTATAGAGTGAGTTTAGGTACATTCTAAGAAGATAGTAAGGGAGTAGACGGTAAGGGTGCAGATAAGAATAATACAAGTGTGGGAGGCACTGGCTGACTGTGGTTGGCTATGAACTTTGGGAGTCTGTAGTGTTCATTGAAGAGAGGCGTCTTCAACGTCTTCCAGAAGTCCTTGATGTCTTTTGTGGTTCTCATTATATCAGGTAGTGAGTTCCATAGTGCAGGTGCCACGAGTGACGGAGCTCTTCTGGTTGTAGACTGATTGGATCGTTGATATTCAGCAGGTGTGATGAGCTTATTTACCATGCTGCTTCACCTGGGCCTTGTGCTGGAGTCCTTGGTTACTAGGCTCTGAAAGACAGTAGCTGAGAGATTGTGGAAGATTTTGAAGATATATAGGGTTGCTTTGTATTTTGCGCATGAGGGGATGGGCAACCAGTGTAACTGTTGAAAGATTGGGGTGATATGTTTGTTTCTTGCCATATTTATAATAATCCCGGCTGCCATGTTTTGAACCAGTTGGAGAGGGTGAAGGGCTTGTTTAGGTAGTCCTTGGTAGAGCGAGTTCACATAATCCAGTATTGGTGTGATTATTGCTTGGCATACCGAGTGGAAGTGATCATTGCTTAGGATTGGTTTGAGCCTTATAATGAGCTTCAGTCTGTGGTGCGTTTTGGTGGCAGTTTTGTTAATGTGGGTCTGAAGAGTCAAGTTTTTATCCAAAGTAATGCCCAGATACTTTACTTCTTCTTTTCATTGGTATGGACTTCTTGTGGATATTGATTGTTTGAGGTGGAGTAAAAGTGATACTTCTGGTGATGAACATCACTTTCGTCTTGTCACAGTTCACTGAGAGAAAGCTGTTGGGGAGCCACCTAATCATATCTTCTAGACACTTAGGGGTATGTTTACTAAACTGCGTTAGTGCAATTCGCGTTAGGAGCCGCAGTAGTGACAGAAACCCCAAATAAGGACATGGGCGGTACATCGTTAACACTAACGCGCGTTCCAAAAACTAACGAGCGTTACAGGGCACCGTGGTGCGTTACTGCGCGTTAATCATAAGAAGGCGTACAGACACAAATCACTGAAACAGAGCTGTAGCACAATGGTTACTGTACTGACCGCTGTTACAGGCAGCATGGGTTCGAGTCCCCAGTGTGCCTAATGCAGAAGGCTGGCCCAGGCATCACCCTGTACATTACATAAGGAATGAGGAGGCATGTTTTTCTTTATGTTGAATAGTGGTGTCAGAAACACACCCTCGCAGTGTGCGTAGCCACGTACGTTGGTGCGTGCATGGCTGTGTGCGTTGGTAGGGGTATAGCTACGTGCGTAGCTACGTGCATTGGTGCGTGCGTACAATCGTGCATGGGTACGTGTGTACAATCGTGCGTGGGTACGTGTGTTTTTACCAGCATGGGCACCTTATATTACAGACTCTTTAGGGTGTCTTGCACCTATGCATCATGCTAACAGATGTACGTGTGATGGCCTATGGTTTATCAGAGCCTGTGAGCAGGTGCTGGATTTACCCAGGGTTGGATTGTGCCAGTCACACCCATGATGCACTGCACATGCAAATCAGCTGTCCACGGATACACACCATGGGGAATGCACCCCCACAGCACCTCGGCCTGGTAGGGGGAAGTGACCATGTGCACCCCCACAGCACCTCGGCCTGGTAGGGGGTACTGACCGTGTGTTGTACTGGCACAGAGTAGCTACACACCGTCACATTGTGCGGGTACTGTGCTCACCCTGAGGGTGCAGTGAGGCGCCCAGCACCAGGTCCACAGCACCATCCATGGCTGAAAGAGGCCATGGCGCAGGTCCAAAGCAGTGTTAATGTGTGAGATAGGTAGCTTCTGCACAAACACCTTGGATATCTCTATCTGTTTCAGTCAGGTGTAGCCCCCATGGACCCCCAAGTGGCCCATGTACCACCACCCCCAGGGCCGAGGGTGGCAAACAGGGCCTACTAACAATAGATCCACATTCTACCTCCCTGCAAAGGTGGCAGTAGAGGGGAACAGCAACCCCAGTCTTGCTGAGGAACAGACACCCCACAGGGCAGTCAATGCAGCTCTGTACACATCCATAACACAATGGCAGACAGACACCCCATCCCTATCTGATATTCTCCTGCTGCAAGCCATCAGCCGCTGCACCCTGCAAGCCACTCCATCAAGACACATACCAGCTGCAAACAGCCTGCTAGTTAGTCAATAGTGCATGTGCCCAGAACTGGGATGTCAGCATACACAGCAAGCAGATAAATCAGTGACTGGGCCCCAAAAGGAAACCCATATCTATCACATAAGAGAAATATTATATAGCACTATGGGGGTGCCTAGCCATGCTGTGGTCACTGCACAGTCAGGGTGAGAGTGATCTCTCAGCAGGACATACTGAGGTCATCCTGTCTGTGTAGGTGGTGGCCGGGCGCTACAATGTCCCAGTCAGTGCCCTATGCCCTGTGCAGATGCACCCTGGCCAGGCCACCCTGTCCGGCCTATACCCATGGTACCTTGCTCCTCATTATGCACATTGGCAGCCCAATACTGGCAACATTGCTGGCAGTGTGGGCTGTGGTAGGTGTTTGCAGCCACCACACACTGGATAGACAGACAGCCACCCCCACACCTATGCCAGCATTGTGCTACTATAGAGGAGTCCAGCAGCCATACCCACCACACCAGTCCTGGGCACAGTACAGGCATGGATATGGTACGCAATACTGTTGGGGGTCACTCCCTAGGGTGGTAAACACTATCAGAGACCAGACCTGCAGCACACACCGCAGACATCAGAATGATTGTTATAGTGGAGCTCAATGAGCAAAATGTGCTTAACATAGGAATTGATATCTGCCAGTTATCAGAGGAAACGTTTGATAGCTGTGTACCATATACCCAGGTGTAGGGTGGCATTGCTAAGGTATGCAACTGCTAGTATTGGGAGATACAGGCAGGGCCCAATGTCCTGCCTCTCCAGGAGGCATTGGCCAATGGGGCCTGTGGGTGTGGGTGTGTCTGGCCCTGTTGGCTGCTGCTTTACGGCAGAGTCTCCCAACTCCAGTCCTGGTGTTCCAAACACTGTTCGGGTTTTCATGCTGTCCCTCATAAATATGCATGAGCTACATCTGCATACCTTGGGGGTGGTGCATAGATATGTAGCACAGGCATCTTTATTAGAGGCAGCATGGAACCTGAATGATGTGGGGCCCTCCAGGACTGCATTTGCGAGACTCTGCTCTAGGTAATGCGCCTGTTTATGGTGTCTGTGTTTGGTGTGGTAAAATATAGGCGTATTAACCATGCGTATGTTCTCTGCAATAAAGGAGTGGCTTTACTATCACTGTTTAGTGGTGGGTAAAACTATGGGGACTGGGTTGGCAGGAGCCCCAGCTGGGATTTGAACCTGTGACCCTCTGGTCTTATAGGCACACAGAGGCAGTGCAGTCCCTGGAGATAGGAAACTGGCCTGACGAGTCAGAAACCCTGCTCTGCACAATTGTACTGTGGGCTCATTTACCTTGTATGGAGACACAGGTGCAAGTAAACCTCACTAAAAACCTAGAAAAAAGGGGCAAACACCCATAACCAAGCTGGGCAACAATGATATCATTGGGCAACATTGAGAAACACTCCCAGGAATGCTCCAATAAAATGAAATGAGTTTTGAAAGGGTCTACGGAGCGTAGACCCTTCCACACATCTTTTCTTTTTTTTGAAGCTTTCCTGGGAGTGTTTGTTGTTGTTACCCATTGCTATCACTGTTGCCCAGCTGAATTATGCTTTTTACCATTTTTCTTGTGGTCAGTTTAACGTTTTATTTGATATTTTGTTCTGTGCACATGTATCACACTGCTCACGTTTTGTAGGTTTCCCCGGTTTTGCTGTACATTGCTGACGGAAACGGTTTCTCTTCCCTTTAATATGCCTTTAACGACAGGTTTTCATTCGCGTTGGAATTGAGCTGTGAAATTCAGCGCGTTAGTGTGAGGGGAGCCTCTCCCCACCCACTCTCTGCCCATTGACCCCTTCTCTCCGCCCACTCTCCACCTTCTGCGCTGTTTTTACGCGCCGCGGGGCTTTAAGATTGTTAACTACGGTTAACGCGTGTAGTATGACGTTAACGGTCGTTGGCGTGTGATTATGCGCATTATACTGCACTTACGATCGTTAACGTCGTACAACGCACGTTATTCACATTTACCGCACTTTAGTAAACATACCCCTTAGTTATGGGGGACAGGTCTGGATCATGTATGTTGATAGGAATGTAGACCATGATATCGTCCGCATATAGGTGGTAATGCATCTTATGGCATCTGATGATGTTGCAAATGGGCTGTATGTATATGTTGAATAGGATGGATGACAACACAGAACCTTGAAGATGCCATGCAGTACATCGAACTTTGTGGATTTGTTTTCGCTGCATTTGACTTGCTGAGTTTGGTTGTTGAGATATGATTTGAACCATTTTATAGTGTTGCTGCGTAGGCTGATTTCTTGTAGTCATTGTATCATTATGGAGTGGAATATTGTATCAAAGGCTGATGAGATGTCCATGAAGATTAACAGGAATCCTTTTTTGGCTTTATCAATGCCACTTATGAGATTGTCAAACAGGGAAATTAGTAGCGTTTTGACTTTGTGCTGTGGCTTAAACCCATGCTGGTGTGTGTCCAATGGTACGTTTAGGTCAATGTGATCCTGTAGTTGTATGGATTTTTCAATAACTTTTGCAATTAATGGCAGGCTAGAGATTGGTCGGTAGGATTTTGGGTCTGCTGGAACAAGGGTGTTCTTCTTGTGAACCGGATGTATGGCGACTTGTTTGAGGGCGGGCGGCATATAGCCCTGTTGTAAAGATAGCTCTACCATTTCTTGGAGACTTGGCAGTACCATTGAGGAAACATTGAGCAGTGCCAGTTTTCTTTGACAGTGAAGGTATAAGGTTAGTATGGGATGAATCATTCACTATTAATTTAACATTTATTGGTTTTGTATCACAGCCTGGGTGTGCATTTTGGACACGGGGCTAGGAAGTAGTCCTCTCCTTTCTTAATGCACTACCAGAATCTTTGATGGGACCTTAAACAGATATGAGATACTGGTGTGGGAATTGAGTATGATTTGTTTTAGTAAGTATATGAGTTGTTGAAGTTGAAATTGACACAAATGACTTTTTTCACTTATAATCCTTTCAACATTTTTAGTGATTCTTTGATGTTTTATCTCCTGATGCTCTCATGTTCACCCCACTCCCTGAGTCAGCCACGGGTAAAACGCTATACATTTATTTATTTATGCTTATATACGGCACTTTTACAATCAGCGCGGTTTACATGTTGACGATAGTGTAAGAGAGTGAAGAGGGTGCTGGATTTGAAGAAGAAGATATGAACATCTTGAAGGAGATAAGTGAATCTTTATTACAATTAGAATAATTTCATTGAAAATGTAAAGAATCTGTCCTTTTTGATTAAAATGTTTTGGAGTTTTTTTTAGACCTGTGATGTGTATGATGAAGGGCCTGAGTATTGCCGCATATTTATTTAAAGCCTGTTTATGGAAAGGCTTTGATATCACTGAGGTCTTTTTCCTCCTATGTGTATTATATTTGCTACCATACTGTGCATGACCAGTTGATTAGTGGAAGCGTGAGCATGTTTGGACTTTTTTCTGTTTTTCAGGGTCATTTTAACTGCTTAGAGGCATGCAATGCAACGTGTGCTGTTGAGTCAATGCTGACTCCTGGTGATTCACTCCCTGGGTTTTCTTAGTATGGTGTGATCGGAAGTAGGTTGGAGCCCTCATCTCTCTGGGTACAGCAGCTACATGTATCTAAGATTTCTGTTAACCCTTGAAGGTTTTAGGAAGCAACCATCCTTTGCCCCTTTTCAACCTTTACTTGCTGCTGCATTTTGTGTTCTCTGCTCTTTACCTGCATGCGTGATGTCAAAATTGCAATTGTGTGAAGGTACACTTAGATTGTGAGCCCTTCGGGGACAAGGGAATAAAAAGTACCTGTTAGTATATACCTGTAAACCGCTCTGATGCGTAAGTAAAGGGCGGTATATCAAATGCCTAAACCATAAACCATAGGTTGCCAGGCCTTTCTTCTGAGGCAATGGAGGGTAAAGTGATTTATCGGTACCTAAATCTTTGAAGGTTAATAGCAGAATCTTAAATGGATCTGATGAGATATTGGAAGCCAGTAATTTTGAATCAGTGGGGGGGGGGGGGGGGGAAGGGGGGGGAGGGGAGGAGGGGGCGATGTGGTCAAACTTGGATTATATGATAGTAACTGAATAACTTCATTCTGTATTGTCTGTAATCTCTTCAGTGCAGATGTCTCAGGGTAAATGGAGTTACAGTAATATAAGCATGAAGCCACAGGGCATGGCAAGGGTGTGTGGATGGCTTCTGTAGTCAGGTACTGTAGCTCCTGACAGATCAAATACATTGAAGAGCATAAAAGGAATTTCGGGAAGTACATACATTTTTGTTCTCTCATCTCTCTGCTCCTCACCCCCACCCCAAGCTCATACTCTTGTTCTGTAACAGTTCTTGATCTCCTCTACCTCACACCCAATCTTTTTTTTCTTTCTTCTCTGTGCCCTCACCCACCCTCACTCTTTTGTTCTCTCTTCTCATTGCCCCCCCCCCCCCCCGCCCCCGTGCACAGCTGGGACTGTAGCTGTGACCCAAGAGTCTGCACTTACTGATCCAGGAAGGGAACAGGTAAGGCTTTTCAGGGATGCCATTGCCAAAAATATTCCCCTGCTTCCCAAAAAGGCTTAGACACTGTATGCACACACTTTCAAATAGGTGAAGATGATTTCAGTAGCACTTCTCAGTGGGGAAATGTGACTCTGTCAGACAGTCAGGATAGGACTCCTGTAGTCCTCTCTTTCACACATATTTGAGGCTTTGGGCCATAGCAGAAGCATCAGCTAGGAGTAGTTGAGGGATGTGTTCCCAAGACCTGGATACAGGGCCAGTCCCAGAGTTGGATCAAGGTGTTGGCGCCTTAGGCAAACCTTAAGCCTTATGCCTCCCAGGCTGTCAGAGTCTATTATTTAGCTTTGAATGTCCTGATTTTTGCCACCCCTCAGAAGCTACCACCTAGGCAACCTCCTAGTTTGCCTGATAGTTGGGCCGGCCTTGCCTGGGTAAGTTGTCTTCTGGAGGCTAGACCTGGCTTGACTGTGCACTGCAGACTCTGCTGGTTGCTTACCACATGCCTTGTATTGCTATGCTCACAGCCCTGCACCCACATGCCATGACAGCCAGCATGACTATTTTAGTAGTCACTTTCTCATGTGGCCAGGCTTGGGCGGTGGCTGCTAGCTGCCTGATTCATTCTCCCATGCAAACACGAGGCTAAGTAGCAGCATAGCACACTTTCATTCAGTCCAGAAGTGGAGGTGAGCAAGCCAGGTGAGAGGTGGGACTGAGAGCAGAGCAATCGACCCTCTCCCCCATCAATCTGTATGTCATTCAATCGTGCCAATTCCTCTGCCTATGTCCATACCACACTGATCTGCCTCTTTTTGGGCAGGTTTTGCTAGAAGAATATTGTGCATTGGGGAAGCTCCTTCCATCTGTCTGTCTGCATGCATGGGTACTATAGCACTAATTCCATCTCTTCCCACCATACCACCTGCTACTTTGCTGCTTTCATACACACAGGTATCTCTGCCACTCTGCTGCACGATGTATATACTCCCCACCCACTCAGCAAATGCGTCATCTGTAATGCTTTCTAGCATTAACTTTCCAACTTGTTTCTTTGGAGATGTAGAAGACCAGCATGGCCAACAGCCAAGGCCCACTGCAGCTATGGCATGCCATCTAACACATTAAAAACATTGCAACTGCATGGCCCAACAGTGGACACATGAAGGAAAGCAACTGGAGATGGGAGCAATCGTCAGTAGCCTGCGGTCAAAGTTGGGGCTGAATTTACTCATGGGCAGCTGGGCCTCTTTAAGCAGGGGCCCAGGACTGTTGCCCCTCTTGCTCATAAATAAAAGCAGCCCTTTTCTTATTTTCTAGGACACTTAAAAAAACAAGAAAAAAGGTAAGATAATGGTAGTGCTTTCAATTAAAGTTAAAATTAAAAAGAGATCCAACAAGTAAGACTGGTAAAGATGAAATCATGAGAAGAGTAAAAAATGTTGCAAGTTCTCAGGACCACTAAGGTACTTTTCACAGGCTGTTATCTGACAACGTGTCTTTTATTATTTTTCAAGAACCTTTGCATTACCAGGCATCACATACTAGGCAGGGTTTTCTTTTTAAGCTGGGTTTTTCAATTAAAAGCCTCACAGTGTCCTAATTCATAAAGCATTTAATCCTGTGGTGTGCTGCACACATGGGAAACATTGTGTAGCAGAGATAAAGACAAAAATAAAAGGAACGAAGGAGGATACAACACAAATCAGAGGCACGCCATTTATGAACAATGATGTGCTGTAATGCGAAAACTCAAGTTTAATTGTCTGAGGTGGTTGGATTTAAAAGTGAAAGATTAAGACAGATTTATTTATTTATACTAATGAATCGTCTGCCCCTAGGTGAGTTCCCACCAACACATACAGTTAAGGGTCATCCTCTTGACCTTATTTTCTTGCATGCCTCGGAAGAAAGGCCTGGCAAGCTATTTTCAGTCACACCTGGCCAAGAAAACCCAGGAGCTGCTGGGTTGCCAGGAGTCAGCACTGCCCCAATGGCACATATTGCATTTTGCTAATGACAGCTCCTAGATTATTACTGGAAGGTGCTCTTGCTGCCTGATGTTCTTCTCATGCACCATTAATAGCCTATTTCTCATTTTTCTAATTCTATTATTTATTGCTTATTATGTTATCTTGAAAATTCCTAATCCATCTGTTATGTGAGTAACCTCTCTTTTTGTGACATGCCATTTTAGAAAGGACATCCAAATCCAATTGAGGGCATCCAGGGAAGAACAAGCTTAGAAATGCTAGGGGCGTTTATGTCTCTGCATTTTTGTAGCATAGACGTCCCTGACATAGACATGCCCCTTAGGAAAGAATGGGGCAGAGATGTCCATCTCATGCAAGCTAGCATAAGGGGGCATTCAGTGGCGAAGCAAAGCAAAATCATGAATCCTCATTCACCGTCAGTGTTTGTTATCAGCATGGAGAAATATAGGGGGCATGAGAGGACCTCCTTCTCCACAGCCTTCAGATGTCTGACAAAATGAGCACTTTTCCACTGTCTATTCTTGCCTGGAGGAGGTATAAACTTGGATGGCCAAGTTCTGACAGTGTCTTGAACTTGCCTAGGCCACACCCCTGTTCAGACTTGGACATTCTTACCCTGGAGATGTCCACAGAGATGGCTTCCAAAATGGCTCTGGCGATGTCTCCATACTTTGGCGTCTTCATGCTCATCTTCAGATGTCCAAAGCATGAATAGGGCTTCTAAAATAACCCCCTTAGAAATGTTTACCTTCTTCATTTGCAATTTGGTATTGCAAAGGACCCTTTCAATAAAATTGTGCTTACAAAGATTTTACTGGTGTGGCTGTTATCATTCTCCTCTCTTCTGCTGGACTGGATTATTTTTCTTGCTTACAGTAATTTACTTTTGATTTTGTTTTACATATCATTTACTGTATATTGAAAAAGTGGTCTGTAAAGCAATGGTTTAAATTTAAATTTAGTTGCATATTTTTAAGTTTTTCAAATTTCTCCTTTTTTACATAATTGCTCTGAATTTTGCTTACTGCTGTTATGAAACGCTCCACGCATTTGCATTCTGTTTTCACACATTAGTCAATTCATTTTTAGTTATTTTACTGAACATTGCAAGCATTGTGCATAAATTGTACCTTATTTGCAGACTTAGCTAGCAATTGCAAAATGAGAGATCATTATTTTAGAGCTAATGCATGCCAACACACATTAACATACATTAACACAGGTCCCATTTTAAGCGACGGGACCTATTTATTAATAACAAGTGTTAATGGTATTTGTACATGTTAGTAAGTCATATTGTTGGGATACAATTATGTTTTATCATTTATGCAGCTTCTTTATATTTTGTGGCCAAAATGCATGTTGTGCTAGGTCTTTGGATGCAATATCTTTCACCATGATACTCTGCTATATGTAATCAGCATATTTTACCCGATTACCATATCTTCTTTCTTCTATATGAAATTATTTTGATGGAATTTCAGATGAATTTATGTTAATACAGCTTTATGCATTTCATCCTGCTTGTACACTACTACATGCTTCTAAATATTTATTTCTTCTAAGATGCTATTTGTCCGTGTACTTCTTTTCATGGTAGATGTGATAGAATGTTTACAAGTTATAAGAAAGGCTTTTAGTCAATGAAGATCTTTCATTACTTCTGTTCCTTCCCTCATTCTTAACCAGTAGTGTCACAGACTTTCTCCCTTCATTACTGTCTCCTTCCATTGCAGTGTGGGGGGAGGTGTTGAGGTTGGTCCCTGTCCTGGCATTGGAGGAGGCAGAAGGCAGTAGTCATGGGGACTGAGCTGGACAATGTGTGCTCAGAGGCTCTGCTGTGCTAGACTTTGTCCCTACTATTACTGCAAGTAGTCAGTCACTGCCATTCTCAGAGACTAATTCCAACCCCACCCCCTCCTCCTGCACCAGGAGAGAGGGAGATGGTATAGATGAGGTTGGGGAGACAGGATATCTGCAAGACGTGGGTTTAGGTGTAGAAAAGCTCTGAGAGTGAAAAACGGTGTGAGTTGTAAAAAGCATATCTTTTGGGCCCACTACAATTCAATCCTCCCTCCCTTCTCATCCTTCTACTCCCCTCCCTGTTTCTTAACCCCATTCCTCGTCTTCTCTTCCAATTTCTATACTCTCTCCTCCTTCCTTTATTTACTCTCCTTCTTGCATGCCAAGAAAGTAAACCTAAATAAATTATCCAGAGACTCAAGAAGGGTTAGAAAACCACATTGTATCATGTAAATAAACTTTGCATCATTTAATAAGCAAACCTTTGTGAATCTGCTACAGACTTGTTCCAGGCCAAGGAACTTTAACCCATAGTTTTCTGTTACTGCAGTATGTACCCTTGCATTGCCATAGAAAATGTGGAGCTATCGATATAAGGGTTGATGTTCAGTGGGAGTTATGTAGTTGCAGCAGAATACCTTTATGGTTGGAGGGGCCAAAGAAACCAATCTTCAGTCCTACCTCCACACTCTCTAGTTGCTGATGCTGTCTTGGGCAAATATTGTTAGACCATGGCCCCGATGGTCCACCCCATTCCTCTGCCTATGGAGTTAAGCGTTCACTCAGACACATAATTCCCCTATATGTAGATTTTCAAAAATGATATGGATAATATTGGACCATTTAAATCTTTAAATGGCTGGATAATTAGGGACCAGGTTAGGGAAGGACCTAAATTAAATGGATAATGCCAGAGTCGTCACCACTCCATATATTCAGCGCTGTTATCTAAACAGATAGTGTCACTGTATATACATATAAAGTTAAGAGCCAGTGCTAGCACCTTACTTAAGAGGTGAGCATACTAGCTGAAAATTTATCCAATAGGGTACAGTGTGATACAATCTAAAACAGCCTGTGCTGTCCAAACAAACAGCACATCGGAGATCAAAGTATCTATAGAAGAGGATTTTAGAAAGTGAGGTTACGCAGACATTCATTTCAACTTGTGATTCCATTAAAATAAACTTGATCATTAAAATGTGTATTAAAGAATCTCAGGTTTTGTATACCATACCTACTAAAACAAGGGCTTACATTAAGAGAAAATCCAGACCATAACAATATTATGTGTTTATTATATGTAGATTTCACCATCAGCATCAACATTCTCTATGGGACATACTTACTAAAGGCCAACACGCATAAATGAAATTTAATATGTGTATTAAGAGCGGAAGAAAATAAGATTTGCCATACTCGATCGGACCAAAGGCCCAGTATCCTGTTTCCAACACTCACCAATGCAGGTCACTATTACCTGGCAGGACCCAAAAGGAATAAGCAGCATAGAATCTGTCTACCTTCTGGGTCCTGCCAGGTACTAGTGCCTTTGGCACTATGGGCCCGATTTTTGAAAGGCACTTAACACGGTTTACAGCCCAGTAAACCATGTAAATGCCTTAAATCGGGATATTCAACAGCACTTACACAGTTAGTGACATTGAATATCCCCTTCTAACTCCCCTACATGCTCCAGTGCTATCTGGTTAGCAATGGAGCATGTCGGGGGTGTTCCGGGGTGGAGCAGAGTGGTGACAAGCAATAACAGGGCAGCGGCAATATTGCATACTGCCCGGTTAGCGATCTGCACCAAAAAGATAGGGAAGGAAAACCCTCGCCTATCTTTAAGGTGGAGGAGCTAAAGGGCCGCATGGAATATTGCTGCTGCCCGGTTAGCTTTGGCGGCTTCTGGTGTGCAGCGATCCCTGGATATTCAATGCCATCGTTGCAGCATTGAATATCCAATTAGATGTCGGTTGGGAGGGCTATCTGCCAACAAGGCACATAGCCCTTCGAAAATGAGCCAATATGGGCCATATCTGTTTAGGTGGTTGTCCCTAGTCCACTTCAATAATGGTTTATGGATTTTTCCTTGAGGAAGTTGTCCACACCTTTTTTAAACCAAGCTACTGTATACAAACAGCTTTTGCTAAATCCTCTGGTAACGAATTCCAGAGCTTAATTACGTGTTAAGTGAAAAAATATTTTCCCCAATTAGTCTTAAATGTACTGCGTTGTAACTTCATTACATGTCTTACAGTCTTTGTGCTTTTTGAAGGAGTAAACAACTGATTCACTTCTACTCTTCTGTTCAACTCATTATTTTATAGATTTCTATGATATTTTCCCTTCAGCTATCTCTTTTCTAAGCTGAAGGACCCTAACCTTTTAAGCCTTTCCTCACAGGGGTATCCTTCCATCCCCTTTTGGTCGCTCTTCTGTATACCATTTTTAATTCTGCTATATCTTTTTTTAGATGTGGTGACCAGAAATGTAAACAATACTCAGGGTGTGGTTGCACCATAGAGTGATACAGAGACATTATGATATCCTTTGTTTTATTCTCCATTCTTTTCCTTTTTTTTTTTTTTTCCAATTTAACAATCTTTATTTTAAACAAAAGAAAAGCATTACAATCAAGTCCACATCAAGGAAGCGAAAAGGACCAAAAACGAATATAATAATACCCAACCATTTTTTACAGAGCCAGACTTGGAATCATTAACAACTAACCCTAAGACTTTAGAAAGGGAGTAAAGAAAAAAAAATAAATTTTCCTAACCACATTCATTGTTATCTAGGAATGCTATCAATGAATCAGATTCCATAAAGACATATTTTGTCTGATCATGAATCAAAATACACTTACAAGGATATTTAAGGAAGAAGGAGGCCCCTATTGCCAATGCATGGGATTTCAATGCCAAAAAAGCCTTCCTACGTTTCTGAGTGAGTCGACACACATCCGGGAAAACCTGTATCGTGCCACCACAAAATAATTGTTTCTTTTTAGGAAAATACAACCGCAATATTAAATTTTTATCTGACAAAGAAACAAAAGAGACAATCAAGGTGGCACGTCTGGGAATCTCGTCAGTAGAAGACTCTAGAAACGCAGAAACATCTAATGAGGAAGATGCTAAACCCTTATCCGCATCATTGGCAAGAGGGGAGGAGGCCTCCTTTGAAGTCACCAAGGGAATATAATAAACCGAAGAAAACTTTATCAAATTAGCATCATCAATCAATAAGACCTCTTTGAAATATTTATACAGCAAAATAGTAGGAGAAAGATAATGAGTCTGGGGGAAATTTAAAAATCTTACATTTTTTAAACGTAAAGCATTCTCAAGAGACTCAATCTGATGATGCATATTAATATTATCACGAATAGAAGAAGAAGCAACTGCCTGCATAGCAGAGACCTGACCCCCTAATTTATTTAAGGCAACATTGTGTTTCACCAAAGATTCATCATGAGCACCCAACTTCCGTACCACATCCTTAGAAAATTGAGAGACCTGAGAGAGGGAGACCCGCAGAGACATCTCCATACGGGTCACCACCTCAAACACATCTCTTAAGGAAACATCAGCTGGAGAAGCCACTGATGGGACATTGGTAGGGAACTCTAATGGTGAGGGAAGAGCAGACAATAAGCCTTTATCATCCTCAACAGCCGAAATAGTAACAACTTCGTTATCCAATGAGGGTACCACCCCCAGACTAACACCCCTGGGGGAGAGCCCCCTCAATGTCTCAACTTCCTGACTGGGTAGGGAAACACCCTGCGCAATAAGAGAAGAGTCAGAGACAGTACTTACAGACCCAAGGGTCAAGTCCGGCAACTCACGCTCACCCTGAGCTTTTTGTAGATGTACATCCATCGGGCCCACGATCTTAGGGCCTTTTGGGTGTTCGTCGCAGGAAACACCTTCTTCCGTCGTTTGCCCATGGACGCGCAGGACTTCTCTGTAACTCCTCGTTGCTCCGAAGGGGCTCCAAAGGGGCATGTCCTGCCCCTTTGGTCACGCCCCTTCGGTCACGCGACCACGGGTGCGCGCCCGCGGGTCGCGTACCGCGGGGGACCAAAGAATTTTAAAGGTCCTGGGGGGCGGGGCTACACCGCTCCTCCTGCCGCAATCTCCAACACCGGCTCCAGCTGACCCCGCTCGCTCCGGTTCTCCAGCGGGGGACCAAAGATTTTAAAGGTCCTGGGGGGCAAGGCTACACCGCTCCTCCTGCCGCAATCTCCAACACCGGCTCCAGCTGACCCCGCTCGCTCCGGTTCTCCAGCAGGGGACCAAAGATTTTAAAGGTCCTGGGGGGTGGGGCTACACTGCTCCTCCTGCCGCAATCTCCAACACCGGCTCCAGCTGACCCCGCTCGCTCCGGTTCTCCAGCAGGGGACCAAAGATTTTAAAAGTCCTGGGGGGCGGGGCTACACCGCTCCTCCTGCCGCAATCTCCAACACCGGCTCCAGCTGACCCCGCTCGCTCCGGTTCTCCAGCGGGGGACCAAAGAGTTTAAAGGTCCTGGGGGGCGGGCTACACCGCTCCTCCTGCCGCAATCTCCAACACCGGCTCCAGCTGACCCCGCTCGCTCCGGTTCTCCAGCGGGGGACCAAAGATTTTAAAGGTCCTGGGGGGCGGGGCTACACTGCTCCTCCTGCCGCAATCTCCAACACCGGCTCCAGCTGACCCGCTCGCTCCGGTTCTCCATCGGGGGACCAAAGATTTTAAAGGTCCTGGGGGGCGGGGCTACACCGCTCCTCCTGCCGCAATCTCCAACTCCGGCTCCAGCTGACCCGCTCGCTCCGGTTCTCCAGCGGGGGACCAAAGATTTTAAAGGTCCTGGGGAGCGGGGCTACACCGCTCCTCCTGCCGCAATCTCCAACACCGGCTCCAGCTGACCCCGCTCGCTCCCCATTCTTTTCCTTTTAATTCTATTTGCTTTTTTTTTTTTGCTGCTGCTGCTGCTGCACACTGAGCAGAGGATTTCAACATATTATCCATGATGATGCCTAGATCCTTTTCCTGGGTGAGGACTCCTAATGTGAAACCTTGCAATGTGTAGCTATGGTTTGAGTTGTTCTTCCCTAAGTCCACAACTTCGCACTTGTTCACATTAAATTTCATCTGTCATTTGGATGCCTAGTCACCCAATTTTTCAAGGGCCTGTTACAATTTTTGACACTCCTCTTGTGATTTAACAACTTTGAATAATTTTGTGTTGTTTGCAAATTTGATCACTTCACTTGCTCCCATTTCCAGGTCATTTATATGTTAAAAAGCAGTGGGCCTGGTATAGATCTACTATTCAACTTTCTCCACTAAGAAAACCTAATCTGTTTCCCCACTTCTAACCAGTTCCCAATCCACAATAGTATACTGCCTCCTATCCCATGACTTTTTAATTGCCGCTAGAGTCTCTCATGAGGGATCTTATCAAAGGCCAAAGGCTTTTTGAAAATCCAGATACGCTCTATCAACTGCCTCGCCTTCATCTACACCTTCAAAAAATGTAGCAAGCTGGTGTGGCAAGACTTCCCTTGGCTAGTTCCATGTTGGCTTTGTCCCATTAAACCATGACTTAATATCTTTAGTAATTGTATTTTTTATAATGGTTTCTACTATTTTGCCTGGCACTGTCAGGCTCACTGGTCTGTTGTTGCCCAGACCACCCTGGAACCCTTTTTAAAAACTGGCATGCTCTCCAATCTTCAGGTGCTATAGACAATTTTATTGTAAGTTTACAAATTACTAATAGTAGGCCTGCAGTTTCATTTTGGAGTTCTTTCAGCTCCGTGGGATATTTATCAACTGGTCCAGATTATTTTCTACTCTTTAGTTTGTTAAATTGCCCTATTACATCTTCCAGGTTCATTGAGATTTCTTTCAATTCCTCTGATTTGTCACATTTAAATATCATGTCTGGCATGGGTATCTCCCCTATATTTTCTTCAGTAAAGACGCAATCAAAGAATTTATTTAGTTTCACGGCTATAGCCTTCTCCACCCTTAGTACCCCTTTTACCTTTCTATAATCTAATGATCCGACTGACTCCCTTGCAGGCTTTTTCTTTCAAATATACCTGAAATTTTTTTATTGCAAGTTTTTGCTTCCATGTAAAGTTTCTTTTCAAATTCTTTCTTTGCCTGACTTACCAATGCTTATGCTCTTTCCTGTTTTCTTCATTAGGATCCTTTTCCTGTTTTTTGAAGATGTTTTTTTGGCTACAGCAGTCTCTATCCTCACCTTTTTATCATGCCAGTAGTCATTTTACCTTCTTTCCACCTTTTTGAAAGCATGGAATACATCTGTTCTGGGCTTCCAAGATAGTATTCTTAAACAATGTCCAAACCTGATATAAACCCTTAACCTTTGCAGATGCTCCTTTTAGTTTTTTCCTAACCTTTTTCCTCATTTTGTCAAAGTCTCCCATGTGAAAGTTAAATGCTAGTTCAAGAGATTTCCTTGTTGTGCTCCATCCATTTATTAAATTAAATTTGACAGTGTTATGATCATTGTTGCTAAGTGACCCCCAACACTGTTATCTTTCACACCAGATCCTGTGTTCCACTAAGGATTAGGTCTAAAATAGTTCCCCTTATGTTGGTTCCTAAACCATCTGCTCCATGAAGAAGTAATTTATTTCATCTAGAAACTTTACCTCCCTAGCGTATCCTGATATGATATTGACCCAGTCGAAACCTGGAAAATTGAAATCATCAAATTATTTCTGTGTTGCCAATTTTGTTAGCTTCCCTAATTTCTGTTAGCATTTCATCATCTGTATTTTCATTCTGGCCAGGTTGATGGTAGTATTTCCCCACTGATATTCTGTTCCCCTTCCCACATGGAATTTCTATCTATAAAGATTCTACAGTGCACCATCACCAGAGGACCCTTTGGTGTGACCCTTAGGTGTGGAACAAGGCAGAGGGACACCACAACCAACAGAAAATGCTCCTGTTCACCAGGACAACTCAGAACCAGCTCTGAAACAACCGACACCAACAATGGGAATCGATTAAACAGATCATCTTTGTTCCAGCCCCTCCTCATCAGAACAACAAAAGAAGACTACAACAGGGCTCAGCCTCATGAGTGAACACTTGTTCCCCTGCCCAAACAGCATCCCCAGAATACAGCGATCCCATAACATTGCTGAAAGAGAACAAATACCTCACTCCCAGGAACAGCCACAACAGCCTGCAAAGATTCCTTCGGTGAGTCTCTAATTCCTCAGCATCACACGATGCTCCACAAATTCTCAACTTATACAATGATGAAACTGACTTTCCTCTTCTTTCTAATACCCTCACAAATGGTAGCAACCTACAATGACAACATTCCATTTCTTTACCGTCCAAGGCTCCCCACTCCAGTTGCACGCCACAAAGCATCACATGTAAAACCCCTACGTAGATTAATGGAAATTAACACCATCCAACAACAGAAATGCCACACTAGACAGAATTGACCTCACTATCCCATCAAATGCTCATAATCAATGCCCACTCAATATGCAACAAGATTCCCATTATAGCAGATTTCATATGCGTCAGCGACACTGACCTCATGTGCATCACTGCATCCTGGATTTCAACCACTGACAATGTACTCCCTAACCAGTTGTTACCCTCCCATTACAGGCTCTTCAACTGCCCTAGAGTAAGCAGAAGAGGAGGAGGTGTCCTAATCATGACAAAAGAGCATCTAAACTTCACCATGCTCAATTCTCTGTCCCTAAAAGCGCTGGACTTCCTCACAATCTCTAATAGTGACCACACTATCTGCCTAACATACTGAACACCTTCCTCAAAGGCAGAAGACCTATCAGACCTGCTAGAAGCATGCACGCACACAGTATCCAACAAACACTTCTTCCTCCTTGGGGATTTAAACCTCTCACCCACCTCCACTAAGCAAGCATGTGTATTCACCTATGCCATAGAAGCACTTCAAATACACCAGATAATCAAAGAGTCCACCCATTCTAAAGGAGCAGCAATTCAGATGGATCTCACTGCAGGAGCTCTCAGACATTATCAGAGGCATCAATTCTATTACCTCCCCACTTGACCCTACCCAGTTTCCTGGATAAAATAATTTTGAACTTAATTCTCCTCAAAAATACAAAAAATTTCCCACACCTCCCTCTCTCAAGGATACTTACCACCCGCCCTGAAGCAGACCTTAATAAGACCCTTCCTAAAGAAACCATCAATGGACCAATCTGCCCGAAGCTCATATTGCCCTTTCACAAGCATCCCCTTCCTAGCCAAGGTAATAGAAAATTGGTACAACATCAACTCCAAGATCATGTCGACACTCATGCACCCCTAGACCCCCAGCAACACAATTTCTGCCCTTAGCATGGTGTAGATCCCTCTTCACTGCACTCTTTGACACTTTAATCAGGGGTCTTGATAAGCAATGATATTCCTAGACATCAGTGCCACCTTTGACTATATTTCACACCACACTTATCTTACAAGACTTAGTGACATGGGCCTCCACAATAGCACGATAGACCGGTTTACCTCATACCTCTCTGATAGATATTTTGCAAGTAAAAATTGGTCCCCTCAAATCCAACCATTTCAGTCTATGGTAAAGCATATGAAAAAGATCAGCCTTATTGGCTCTGCTACTTGATATTTACATTTAACCCATTTATAACTTGCTCAGAAAATTCAATATGCATTTTTACCTATATGCCGATGATATCATGTTTTACATGCCCTTTTATACTCTAGCTCTAGACTTCCCAGCCATTTCAGACTGCTTCACAGCCACCACAGACTTCCTTGCAGGACTAAACCTAGCAGTGAACAACAGTAAGACCAAAGCACTACTGGTCAAAGGAAACCCATCCTTCATTCCACCAGCAAAGCTCACACTCCAACAAAGAGATCATGGTAAAAGGCGAAGTCAAATACCTGGGTATAACCCTTGATAGGAACCTCAACATGCTCTCCCATATCAAGAAGTCAGCCAACACTGCATACCTGAAATTGAAATCGCTCCAACATTCATGACCACTATTCCACCACAATGACTACAGAGTAGTATTCCAATCCATCATAACACCCCACCTAGATTATGATTACATACTTCAACAGGGGCTACCAAAGCATGCACTATTTCCACTTCAACTAGTGCAAAACACTGCTGCTAGACTCTTAATAGGCACCTCAAGACATCAACACATTACACGTACACTCAAACGTTTACACTGGCTTCCAGTAGCCCAAAGGATTAATTGCAAAGTCTCAAATACAATTTACAAAATACTACACAACTTGAAGGACTACAAAAGGGGACTGCTACTTCTGGAGAGAGATCTGCAATAGTGAGTATATACTTCTGGGAATTTTTCTGAAGGGAATTCTTTGGATTAAAGCTGATTAATCTGTGAACCCAGTGTATTTGTTAAATCAGTCAGAGCCTAGTAGCAGCAGTTTAAGTTTAAAATTAAAACACAGAAGAGAGCTTTCTGGTTAAATTTAGAACCCAGCAGAGAGCTTGTAGTTTAAATTTAATATTCACTCAGGGCCTAGTAGCAGCAAAGTGCTTTTAGTTTAAATTTAAAACACGGAAGAGAGCTTTCTGGTTAAATTTAGAACCCAGCAGAGAGCTTCTAGTTTAAATTTCATACTAAGTCAGAGTCTAGCAGCAGCAAAGAGCTTTAATTTAAATCAAATCAGACTATAACTTAGCATAAAAGGCAAAACAGGGTCAGTATTCTTTGAGCAATAAATAAAGTCTTCTAGAGACCTTTACAAAGAGGCCTTCTACCTAGGGAGCAAAAGACCTGTGAAACCTTTTAAATAGGTGTTAAAGCCAGGTGGCAGGTCAAAAGGCTATTTTGAAAGACTCCTTCTATCCAAGCAAGGATTGTTAATCACCCAGGAAGTTGGTCACAGCTTACCTTAGAAACACAGGACAGGTCACTGTGTAGCAGCCCTCTTTTAATACGTCTTATTTCCCTCCCTCCCTCCCCTGGGATAATCATAGCTTTATAGGTACTTACACATCTTAAAGGAAAGTAGCTGCTCTCAGGTGCAGTTCTTTATCCAAATCAGTCATACATTAAGGACCTGAGGTTAATTAAGCTTCAGGTGAACAAGGTATATTAAACGTATTAGGTACACTTTTATTAGTATAAGTATCCACAGCAACCCTTAGTAAGTAAAGAACTTAAAGATATAAACACAAGCTTAAAACTAAGATGCAGACAACAGTCCCGCAGTGAGATGGGGGCTTTCCAGTCTTTTGCATTGAGTGTCACATGTATGATTTTCTCCCAGTTGGTGAGAGGTCTTACGTGTGCACTAGGTGCAAGGAGCTCTTTGCTCTCAGGGAACGAGTCCGTTCTCTAGAGGCTAGAGTAGCAGACTTGGAAGACATAAGAAAGACAGAGAGGTACATAGATGAGACCTACAGTGATATAGTTATTTTTAAATGGAGCTGCGGTGCCATGGCAACCGGACGCCATGGCACCGCAGCTCCATTTAAAAGCCCTGACTGGGTTAGTCGGGCAGGTCATGTATGTGCAGGCTGGACTGAATCGCAGTCCTGGCCTGCACGTACAGTTTATGACTGTTTGCAATTCTGATCCTGCGAGGCTAGGTGTGCCCCGTGGGATCAGAATCACAATCCCTTCTGTACGTCTGGTTCAGACCGGACATACAAAGGGGCTGGACATCCGGAATGGAATCTGGCCCTATGGTTCTACTCCATACAAGATAACCTCTACCACCTCCCGCTGAAATATGTACATCCCTCATTTTTGTTAACTCCAAGTTAGTATCACCCCTAAGTTCTATGTAATTACAACTCACTTGAGTTTGCTTGATATAAAAAAATCCATTAAATAAATAAGTAAATATAATAAACTGTTTTTTGCAAAACTTTTATCCTGTTCGACTCAATGCCATCGTTAACATACAGCACGACCCCTTCACCCAGGACCATACCGAGCCCTGTGCGAGTGATGCGGCAGCACAGGGCGCTAAGACTTAAGGGGCACATTTCGGCTCTCCGCCATTGCCTGCTGCTGCCACTTTTTCAGCGGCAGGCAGCAGCAGAGAGCCAAAATGCTCCCCTTAAGTCTTCTCGCCGGCACACTAAGCAGGTCTGGTCTCTCTGGGAGGGACCAGACCTACTTAGTGTGCTGTTGACTTGCACATCGTGTGCGTGCCTCTTCTCTCCTGCCCCTATAAAGTGGCTAGATGGAGGTGCGGGAGGGGGGGGGGGGGGGGAGGATGCACGCCCGATGTGCAAGTCGCACAGGGCGCATTTCACTCTCGGTACGGTCCTGCCTTCACCACTTTGATATTCCTTGTCATTGTGATATAATTTGTATCCTTGTATTGCAGTGTTCCATTAGTTATTCTTCTGAGATGCCAATTATACATGTATCTACATCTTCATTCAATTCTATATACTCTAACTTTCCCATCTTAATTTTTAGACTTCTAGCATTTCTACTCAGCAATTTCAAAGTATATTTTTTGTTAATATGGACAAATTGCTTATCAGTTGACAAGGGTAATTTGGAATCTTTTACTCTGTCTGATTTTTACTAAAATGCACCAGGACTACTATTACCTTTATTGCAACCTCTCTATCAAGATGCCTTTACATCCCTGTTTTGGTAGAATCCTTCAATGATACATTATTCTGACCCATGTGCCCAGGCAAACTGCTGGCTTTCCCACAATATCTAGTTTAAAAGCTACTCCATCTCCTTTTGAAAGGTTAGTGCTAGCAGTGTCATTCCACCCTGGTTAAGTTCCACCCTGGTGTTAGTTCCCTCCCTACCCACCCCGACTCCCACTCACCCCTAGTGAGCAGTCTTGCTTTATAGGGCACCTCCCCCTTTAACAGATCACAGTGAATTGGACCAGCACATTTGTATGTAATTAAAGAGTTTTAACTGCTTTTTCTCTGCAAGGACAGCTGTGAAACCGGCTGGTACATGGTAGATCTCTCTCTTTTGCTCTAACAGATACCTAAGCTCCACGAAAAGAACAATGGCTGGGAAAAATCGTATTGCTAAAGATGTTGCCCCCGTTACAGCTTCTGCCTCGGTCCAGACAGAGGTCCTAATGCCGGTTGAAGGACCGGTCCCATGTGTAGGGTGCCTGCATGCTGAAGCTCTGAGGAAACAGGTGGAGGAACTCAGAGAGGAGGTGGCGAGGCTGAGGAGCATTCAAGACAGTGAGAAGTACATTGATGAGATGCTTCTTGCAGCAACCAGGCTCTCCAGCACAGGAGAAGATGGGTGCCAACAGAATGTCGATGGTTGGACACAAGTCACCAGGGCCTGCAAAATCACCAATCCAACTTCTCCAGCCCTTGAATTGAAGAACCATTATGCAGCCCTGGAAGTGGATGAGGTGAAAGCATCCCTGGAAAGGGAAGAACCAGAGTTCAAGTACCCCAAAGTTGCGGAATCAGTGACCAGAAGGAAACGAAGAGTAGTGGTGGCTGGAGACTCTCTTCTGAGGGGTACTGAGGCATCCATCTGCCGACCAGACTTGATGTCCAGAGAGGTATGCTGTCTGCCTGGTGCCAAAATCCAAGATGTTACGGAGAGTTTGCCGAGACTCATCAAGCCCACTGACTATTACCCAATGTTGCTAATCCATGTTGGAACAAATGATACTGCCAGGTATACCTCGGAACGTATCAAAAGTGACTTCATGGCTCTGGGACAGAGGGTGAAGCAGTTAGGTGCACAGGTGGTGTTCTCTTCAATCCTCCCTGTTGAGGGTAAAGGCCAAGGCAGAGAGGCTCGCATCCTGGAGATGAATGCATGGCTGCGTGGATGGTTTCATCGAGAGCGTTTTGGTTTCCTAGACCATGGGATGCTATTCCAAGGGTTGCAAAGCAGAGATGGCATCCATCTGTCCAAGAGAGGTCAACGCATCTTTGGTAGTCGACTGGCTAATCTACTGAAGAGGGCTTTAAACTAGATTCATTGGGGATGGGTGAAGAAAGCCCCCAGGTAGGTGAAAGCCCTCAGGTAGGTGATACATTAAATACCTTTATGGAAATGGGTAACAGGGGTAACATATGGAAAGCAGTGTGTATTAATGCCCGTAGCATGGGAAATAAGATCCCTGAAGTTGAAGCTTTGGTGGGAGTGGCTGACTTGGATTTAGTGGCAGTTACAGAAACGTGGTTCACAGAAAACCATGACTGGGATGTAACTATACCTGGCTATACTTTATTCAGAAAGGACAGGGTAGGAAGAAGGGGAGGAGGAGTGTCACTATATGTAAAAACTACTATTAAAGCTTTGGAATTACAGAGCTTAAAAGGGAGAGAGGAGGCATTGTGGGTTAAACTAGAAAGAGGGAAAGAGAAATCTATTTGCATTGGAGTGATATACAGACCTCCCTCACAAGAGGAAGAGGTGGACAGAGAGTTAATTGAAGACATACGCAGCATTGCTAGGAAAGGGGAAGTGCTACTGATAGGAGATTTCAATATGCCAGATGTTGATTGGCACATTCCTGCTGCAGTATCATCTAGAAGTAAGGAGATCCTGGATTCTCTACAGGGAGAACTATTCAGGCAATTGGTAACAGACCCCACACGTGAAGGGGCCATACTGGACTTGGTGCTTACCAATGGTGAAAGTGTTTCTGATGTTGTAGTGGGAGATCATTTTGCATCCAGTGATCACCAGATGGTGTGGTTCCGTATTAGGACTAGGGCTGTTAGAATCCATTCCAAGGTGAGGATCTTAGACTTTAGGAAGACTAACTTTGCGAAGATGGGCCAATACCTCAGGGAGTCGTTAGTGGGATGGGAACAGCTGGGAGATGTAGAAAAACAGTGGGCAAAACTGAAAGGGGGTATTTTTAAGGCAACCAACCTATTTGTTAAAATGGTAAATAAAGGCAAAAGGAAAGGAGACCGCTATGGTTTTCGAAGGAAGTAGCTGAACAAGTGAAGAAAAAGAGGGAGGCTTTCATGAAATACAAGAGATCACAGAGAGAGGAAGACAGGCATCTGTATTCGGAAAAACTTAGAGAAGCTAGCAAAGTAGTCAAGAAGGCAAAGATTCAAAAGGAGGAGGAAATAGCCAATGCAATAAAATGGGGGGATAAGACATTTTTCAGATATATTAGTGAGAAGAGGAAGGGCAAAAGTGGTATTGTCAGACTCAAGGGTGCAGGGGGGGAATATATAGAAGCTGATAAGGATAAAGCAGAATTGCTTAACAAATATTTTTGTTCTGTGTTCACAGATGAAGAACCAGGAGCAGGACCTCAGAAAACACCCACAAATAAGAACAGAAGCGAGGGACATCTTGAACTATTTTCAGAAGACTGTGTTCGTGAGAAACTAGCTCAACTTAAAGTAGACAAAGCGATGGGACCGGATGGGATACACCCTAGAATACTGAGGGAACTTGGTGGGGACGTTCTAGCAACTCCACTGACTAACCTTTTCAATGCCTCATTGGAGTCTGGAGTGGTGTCAAAGGACTGGAGAGAGGCTCATGTGGTGCCTTTACACAAAAGCGGAAGTAAGGATGTGGTTGAAAACTACAGGCCGGTTAGTTTAACTTCGGTGGTGAGTAAATTATTGGAAACGCTGCTGAAAGAGAAAATAGTGAGGTTTCTGGAGTCCAGCGGATTACAGGATCCGAGGCAGCATGGATTCACCAGAGGCAGGTCTTGTCAGACAAATCTGATTGATTTCTTTGACTGGGTGACCAGGGAGTTGGACCGAGGGAGAGCTCTAGATGTGGTGTATTTAGATTTCCGTAAAGCCTTTGACACTGTTCCTCACAGGCGACTTATAAACAAACTGAGCACCCTAGGGATGGACCCTAAAGTTACTGCTTGGGTTAGAAATTGGTTGGGTGGGAGGTGACAAAGAGTACAAGTAAATGGAGCTCACTCTGAGGAGAAGGAAGTTACCAGTGGTGTGCCCCAGGGATCTGTCCTTGGTCCAATTCTTTTTAACATCTTTGTTAGTGATATAGCGGAAGGGCTGTCGGGTAAGGTTTGCCTCTTTGCGGATGATACCAAAATCTGCAATACAGTAGACACCCAGGAAGGGGTAGATAACATGAGGAGGGATCTAGCTAAGCTTGAAGAATGGTCTATAATTTGGCAGCTGGGATTTAATGTTAAAAAATGTAAGGTCATGCATTTGGGCTGCAGCAATCCAAGGGAGCAATACAGTATAGGAGGTGAAGTATTTTTGTCCACTAAAGAAGAGCGGGACCTAGGCGTGGTTGTGTCTGATGATCTTAAAGTAGCTAAACAGGTAGAAAAGGCGACAGCAAAAGCTAGAAGGATGCTTGGGTGCATACGGAGAGGAATGGCTAGCAGAAAAAAGGAGGTGATAATGCCTCTGTTTAAGTCTTTGGTGCGACCTCATTTGGAGTATGGTGTGCAATTCTGGAGACCGCGCCTTCAAAATGATGTGAACAGGATGGAGTCGGTGCAGAGGGTTGCTACTAAAATGATTAATGGGCTTCGTTATAAAGCATATGAGGACAGACTTAAGGATCTTAATATGTACACCTTAGAGGAAAGGCGGGATAGAGGTGATATGATTGAGATGTTTAAATACCTCCGTGGCATAAATGTTCAGGGAGAGAGCCTCTTTCAATTGAAAGCAAGTTCTGCAACGAGGGGACATGGGATGAGGGTGAAGGGAGATAGATTCAGGAGTGATATGCGGAAATATTTCTTTACGGAAAGAGTAGTGGATCCATGGAGTAGTCTCCCAGTGGAGGTGGTAGAGATGAGGACAGTAACTGAATTCAAAAAAGCATGGGACCAACACAGAGGATCTCTAAAGGTAAAAAGTGGACTGTTGTAGTTGTTGTTATGGAAGGACAGACTAGATAGGCCATGTGGTCTTTTTCTGTCATCATGTTTCTATGTTTCTAAGGTGGAACCCATCCATCCAGAAAGGTCCCCTCTTCCCCTGAATCTTGCCCATTTCCTAAAAAAATCGAAAGCTCTTTTCCTGCACCATTATCTCATTCATGCATTTAGACTCCAGAGCACTGCTTCCCTCTTGTGTATTGCATTTCAACTTTCTACCTAAAAGACTATATTTGGCTTTACATAACAAAAGAACATAAGATATGCCATACTAGGTCAGACAAGGTCCATCAAGCCCAGTATCCTGTTTCAAATAGTGGCCAGTTTCCCAAAAAGACACAGAAGTTCCACAATGCTTGTATTGGGGCAAGCAGTGGATTTCCAGGGTCCTCTTTAATAATGGTTTATGGACCTTTCCTCCAGGATCTTGTCCAAATCTTTTTTAAACCTAGCTACACTAACAGCTTTTACTACATTGATTACATGTTGAGTGAAAAAATATTTTCTCTTATTAGTCTTAAACGGGTTACACTGTAGCTTCATTGCATGTCCCCTAGTCTTTCTCGTTTTTGAAAACGTAAACAATCGATCTATGTTTACCCGTTCCACTCCATTCGTTAATTTGTAGACCTCTATCATATCTCCCCTCAGCCATGTCTTTTCCAGGTTGAAGAGCCCTAACCTTTTAAGCCTCTCCTCATAGGAATATCCTTCCATCCCCTTTGCCATTTTGGTGGCTTTTCTCAGTACCTTTTCTAATTCTGCTATATCCTTTTTAAGATACGGCAACTAGAACTGCACACAATACTCAAGGTGTGGTCACAGTATGGGATGATACGGAGACATTATAATATCCTTTGTTTTATTCTCCATTCCTTTCCTTATTATTCCTAGCATTTTAATTGCTTTCTTCGCTGCTGCTGCACATTGGGTGGAGGGTTTCAACGTATTATCCATGACGCCTAAATATTTTTCCTGAGTGTTGGTTGCTAATGTGGAACCTTGGATCGTGTATCCATAGTCTTTCCTAGGTGAATATTAAATTTCATCTGCCATTTCAACATCCATTCTTCCAATTTATCAAGGTCCTCTTGCAATTTTTCACAATTTTCTCGTGTTTTAACAACTTTGAATAATTTTATGTCATCTGCAAATTTGATTACCTCACTTGTTATTCTCATTTCCAGGTCATTAACGAATATGTTATCAAGCAGCAGACCCAGCACAGATCCCTGGGGTATTCCACTATTCACCTTTCTCCATTGCGAAAATTGGCCATTCAGCCCTACCCTCTGCTTTCTATCTTTTAATTAGCTCCTGTTTCACAATAGTACACTGCCTCCTATCCCATAACTTTTTAATTTCACCAAGAGTCTCTCATGAACAGCTTTTAAACTAGATAATAAGGGAGAGCCGACAGTCGCCCAAGAGCGCATGGTTCAAAACAATGTATCCTTGAAGAATACTATCAAAAGAATGAAGTTAAGGCATAGCAGCAGAGAAGTTCAAACAAAAACAAAAGCCCAAATGCCCTTGAATACGGAGCCAAAAGAGCTTAAAGATTCCAAATTACCTCTGCCTACCAATAGCCAGATTAACATGAATAAAATACAGTCTCTAAAATGCTTGTATGCAAATGCTAGAAGTCTAAAAAATAAGATGGGAGAGTCAGAATATATAGCTCTAAATGAGAGGTTAGATATGATTGGTATCTCAGAGACATGGTGGAAGAAGGACAAACAGTGGGACACTGTGATACCTGGGTACAAACTATATTATAATGATAGAGCTGATCAAATTGGTGGAGGGGTTGCACTCTATGTTAGAGAGGGCATTGAGTCAGAAAGGATTAAAGTTTTGCAGGAAACAAAATTTGCTTAGAATCTCTATGGATTGAAATTCCATGTAAAAAGGGGAAGGCAATGGCGGTGGAAGTGTACTATCAACCGCCTGGCCAGAATGAACATATGGATGATGAAATGCTCAAAGAAATCAGGGAAGGTAACAAAAGTTACAGCACTGTAATAATAATGGGTGATTTCAATTACCCCGGTATTGACTGGATCAGTGACACAGCAGGACATGCTAGGGAGATAAAGTTTCTAAATGAAATAAATGACTGCTTCTTGGAGCTGCTGGTTCATGAACTGACCAGAGGGGAAGCCATTTTGGACCTAGTCCTTAGTGGAATGCAAGATCTGGTGCAAGAGATAAGGATGTTGGGGTCACTTGGCAATAGTGATCACTGCATGATCGCATTTGGTTTAATTAGTGGAGAAGGGATGGTAAGGAAATCCACAGTGCTACCTTTTAACTTTCATAAGGGAGACTATGATAAAATGAGGAAAATAGTTAAGAAAAAACTAAAAGGAGCAGTTGCAAAATTCAAAGACTTACATCAAGCTTGGGTGTTGTTTAAAAATACTATCTTGGAAGCCCAGACCAGCTGTATTCCACGCTTTAAGAAAAGTGAAAGGAAGTCCAAAAAACTGCCAGCATGGATTAAAGATGAGGTCAGAGAGGCTGTTATAACCAAAAAAGCATCTTTCAAGAAATGGAAAAAGGAGTCATATGATGAAAACAGGAAACAGCACAAGTACTGGCAAGTTAGATGCAAGGCATTGCTAAGGCAGGCAAAGAGAGAATTTGAGAAGAAGCTTTCTGTGGCAGAAAAAATACATAATAGAGACTTTTAAAGTACATTCGTAGCAAAAAATCTGTGAGAGTCAGTTGGACCATTAGATGATAGAGGGGTAAAAGGGGCACTAAGAGGGGACAAGGCCATAGCAAAGAGACAGAATGAATTCTTTTCTTCGGTCTTTACTTAGGAAGATGTAGGGATGTTATCCATGACTGAAGTGGTATTTTAAGGTGATACAGTGAAAGAATTGAAAGAAATATCGATACACCGGGAAGATGTGTTACAACTATTTGATAAACTGAAGAGTAGCAAATCGCTTGGACCAGATAGTATACATACAAGGGTGTTGAAAGAACTGAAATATGAGATTGCAAACCTGCTATTAGTAATCTGTGAACTATCATTAAAATCATCTGTAATACCTGAAGATTGGAGGATGGCCAATGTAAAGCTGGGTTTCTAGGATGTTCCGGGAATCTACAGACCGGTGAGCCTGATGTCAGCATCTGGAAAAATGGTAGAAACCATCATAAAGAATAAAATTACTGAACACGTAGATAGTCATGGCTTAATGGGAGACAACCAACATGGCATTAGACAAGAAAGATCTTGTCTTACTACTCTGCTATGTTTTTTTGAAGGTGTGAATAAACAGGTAGAGAAAGGTGAGTCAGATGGTATAGTATATCTGTACTTTCAGAAAGTCTTTGACAAAGTCCCTCATCAGTGGAGTGGAGGAGTGGCCTAGTGGTTGGGGCAAGGTACTTTAGGCCAGAAGGTCAGCGGTTCAAATCCCACTAGAGGACAGCAACCTTGGGCCAGAAGGACTGGGGTTTCTAGTCCCACAGGTGCTCTTTGTGGTCTTGGGCAAGCTGCTTAACCCTCCATAGCCCATGTTCCTTGTAAAATAGTTATCTCCAAGTAATAATGCCCTGTTCAATGTAAACCACACTGATGCAGAATAGCACAGTATATAAGAGAAAATAATTCTGAGATTTTTGGCAAAATTAAAAAGTCATGGGATAGGAGGCAGTGTACTATTGTGGATCAGGAACTGGTTAAAAGATAGAAAGCAGAGGGTAGGGCTAAATGTCCAATTTTCCCAATGGAGAAAGGTGAATAGTGGAATACGCCAGGGATCTGAGCTGGGTCCGCTGCTTTTAACATATTCATAAATGACCTGGAAATGGGAATAACGAGTGAGGTTATCAAATTTGCAGATGAGACAAGACTATTTAAAGTTGTTAAAACCCATGAGGATTGTGGAAAATTGCAAGAGGATCTTAATAAATTGGAAGACTAAGCATCCAAATGGCAGATGAAATTTAATGTGGACAAGTGCAAACTTATGCACCTTGGAAAAACAACCCAAAATATGGTTACACGCTGCAAGGTTCCACATTAGGAATCACCACCCAGAAAAAAGATTTAGGCGTCACCATGGAGAACATGTTAAAACCCTCCACCCAGTGTGCAGCGGTGGCCAAGAGAGCAAATAGAATGCTAGGTATCCTAAGGAAAGGAATGGAAAATAAAGCAAAGTATATTATAATTCCTCTGTATTGTTCCATGGTGCGACCACACCTTGAATATTGTGTGCAATTCTGGTCGCCTTATCTTAAAAAGGATATAGCGTTATTAGAAAATCTACAAAGAGCCACCAAAATGGTAAAGGAGTTGATATGATCAAGGTCTATAAATTAATGAATGAAGTGGACCAGGTAAACATAGATCGATTGTTTACGTCATCAGAATATAAAAAGACTAGGGGACATGCATTGAAGCTACAGGGTAACCTATTTACAACTAATAAGAGAAAATATTTTTCACTCAACGTGTACTCAAACTCTGGAATTTGTTACGGGAGGATGTAGTAAGAGCTGTCATTATAGCTGGGTTTATAAAAGGTTTGGAGAAGTTCCTGGAGGAAAGGTCCATAAACCATTATTAAAAAGGACCCAGGATATCACTGCTTAACCCAATACAGGCATTGTGGAACCTGTGTCTTTTGTGAAAACTGCTAGGTACATGTGACCTAGATTGCCTACTGTTGGAAACAGGATACTGGGCTTGATGGACCTTGGTCTGACCCAGTATGGCATATCTTATGTTCTTATGTTCTTTTGTACCTTCGAACCAGGCTTTCATAATATCCCTCCCACACTTTCCTAAGTTGTTGGTGTCTATATGTACCAAGGTAGTTGGCTCCTCTCCAGCACTTCTAGAATCCTATCTAGGTGAGGCATGAGGCCTGCCACCTTTACACAAGGCAGTCAAGTGACCAAGCTATTCTCATGCCCAGCATCCACTCAGCTATCTACATGCCTCATGATTGAATCCCCAACTAAAATGACCATCCTAACCCTTCCTTCCCAGGCAGAAGCTCCTGGAGATACATCTTCGGTGTAAGAAGATATTGCATCCTCTGAAGAGCAGGTCCTGGCTACAGGATCATTTCCTGCCACATCAGGTGAAGCTGTCCTTCCAGGTGACCTCCCTCCTCCAAGGCAGCACTGAGGTTGCCAATCTGGAGGTGGGACTTTTCTACTATGTCTCTACAGGTCTCCTCTATAAACCTCTCTGTCTGCTTCAACTCCTCGAAGTCTGCTATTTTAGCCTCCATAGATTAGATTCATTCTCTGAGAAACAGGAGTGCATACATATGACTTTTCATCAACTGAGCTATAAAAGAGATGTGACACTTAATGCAAAAGACTGGATAGCCTCTATCTCACTGCTGGGCTGCTGTCTGAATCTTTGTATTAGTGAGTTTAGTTCTCTGGTGTTGTTAGGGGAGTTGTTAAGGAAGTAGTGATACCACAAATAATATTAGGCATTTAGGACTACTTGGTATATTTTATGATATTATTTTTTGTTTGATTCCCAATGAACTGCTAATCTGTTAAAGGTGAATACATTGTGTGGTCAAATTTCATCCTTTCTCTTAATTTAGATAACTGACTATAAATTAAGAGGTGTGCCTGGGTCAGGGCCAGTGCCCTCTATCCTTCCTCCCCTTTTGCCCAATGCCACTGCTGGTGCCCCTCTCTGGGGCTGACAATGGCCACCATTGTCCCTGAATCCGCAACATAGCAAAATGGCTACTAATCCTGATTATAATTTGCTATGAGCTTGGATATGGAAATTCAGAAAACAAAGCTTCAAGAGTTCTGTTCTGAGTTAGAATAACAGGATTAGGGCAAGCACTTTATTCTTTTTAAGCTATGGTGGAAAATGCAAATACTGTCTGTTCCCATAAATGAATCAGATTTATGCCATTCAATTTAAATGCATGAAAATGTAAGAACTTGCTCATGTTCATTTTTAAATGGCGGTGAGACATCCAGACAGCAATGTCAGATAGGTAGGCAGAAATCCAGGCCTGGATTTCCAGAGAGATTTCAGATGTAGAGAGGTAGATCTAAGAGTCATTAGCATAAAGATGGTACTGAAAACCATGGGATGAGATGAGCACTACAAGGGACTAAGTAGTGAGAGAGAAAAGGAGTGGGCCCAAGACAGACACTTGGGGTACACCAACTGAGAAACAGGATGGCAGTAGAGGAGTATCCATCAGAACAAACACTGAAAGAGCGATGTGAGAGATAAGAAGTGAACCAGGATAACACAGAGCCCTTAAAACTAAGTAATGACAAGGTATTGAGGAGAAGGTGGTAGTCAACAGTATAAAAAGCAGCAGAAAGGTCAAGAACAATGAGGATAGAGTAAAGACCCTTGGATTTTGTCAGGTACAGGTCACTGGAGACTTTGGCAAGAGATGTTTCAGTAGAATGTAAAGGACAAAAGCCAGATTGCAATGGATCCAGAAGAGCTTGAGAGGAGAGAAAGTCAAGGCAAAGGTGGTGAATTGCATATTCAAGAAGTTTAGAAATGAAGGATAGGGGGGAGATGGGTCGATAATTAGAAGGACGAGTAGGGTCTAGTGAGGGTTTCTTGAGGAGAGGTGGGACCACAGCATGCTTGAAGGCTGCAGGAACAGTTGCAGTGGAAAGTGGTTGAGAATATGAGAGATGGAAGGGATGACAGTGGAGGAGATGGAGCTTAGGAGATGGGTGGGAATAGGATCAGAGGAGCAGGTAGTGAGTTTGGAGGAGTAAAGAAGATGTGTGGTTTTCTCCTCAGAGATCTTAGAAAAGGAAAAAAGGGTGGCAGGGGTCGAGGGGGAAGAGGGGATGGACCTGACCTTATGAGGAATTGGAGTTTAATCTTGTGGACTTTGTCATGGAAATAGTCGGCCAAAGTTTGGGTTGAAAAGGAAGGAGGGGTCAGAGGTGGAGAAACCTTGAGGAAAGAGTTGAAAATTGTACAGAGACGTCAAGGGTCAGAGGCAATGGTCTTGTTTGGTGAGCACTATGACTGACTGAAAAGAGGAAAGCATGAACTTGAAGTGTAGAAAGTCTGCAAGGATGTAGGATTTGAGACAAACATGCTCAGCTGAGTGGGCACAGGAGTGTAGATAACGGGTAGTCAAAGACAGCCAGAGCTGAGGTACAGAATGCCTCACAGGAAGTGGCATGGGAGGAGCAAGAGTATCAAGAGCAGAGGAGAGTGCAGTGTTATAGGAAGCTACTGCTTCATCAACAGACTCAGATGACATAGTAGAGGAAAGAAGTGATGAGACAGTAGTGGAGAGAGCTAATGTGTCGTTAGCATGAAGATTTCTGAAGAAGTTGAAAGAGTCTGGGCGAGACTGAGGTGGGAGGTGATGAAGAGTAAAACTTAGCAAGTGATGATCAGATAAGGGAAGAACTGAGATACAGAAGTCTGAGGATAAGCAATTAGAGAAGAAGATAAGGTCAAGGTAGTGGTCATGCTGGTGAGTGGGGATAGTAGAACAAAGCTGGAGGTTGAATGAGGAGATAAGAGAAAGGAGCTTTAAAGCATAAGGGTCAGAAGGTTTATCAACATGAATGTTTAAATCCCTGAGAATAAGGGAGGGGGAAAATGAATCCAGAAAAAAGGAAAACAATGAATCAAAGTCAGTGAGAAAGGTAAAGGTGGACTTGTCAGGGGGTCGATAGATAGCAGCTATCCAGAGAGGTAGTGGAGTAAAAAGGTGGATGGAAAGGACGTCAAAGGAGGGAAAGGAATGAGATTGGGACAGAAGGAGTGGTTCAAATTGGCAGGAATGTGAGAGTAGAAACCCAATATCACCATAAGGCCAATGGGATGAGGCATGTGGGAAAATTGGTAGCCACTATGACAGAGGACAGGGACTAAAGATGAGTCATCTGTGAGGAGCCAGGCCTCAGTTAGAGCAAGAAAATGGAGATTATTAGAGATAAAGAGATCATGAATAAGGGCAAGCTTATTTGAGATGCAGTGTGCATTCCACAAGGTGCATGAGAAAGGGAGAGAGGAGGGGGAAAGGAGAGAGACATGAATAAAATTTGAGCAATTGCATGAGGGTCTGTCCTAGAAGTGTGACCAAAGTCTAGGGGGGGCCAGGGTCGAGATTGATATCTCCAGATGACAGAAAGAGAAGAATCAGAAGAGTGCGAGGCAGAGAGGAGACAGCAAGGTGGTAAAAGGGTAAGCTTTATCAGAGAGAGAGAGCAGATAGCTGAATGAGAGGAAGAAAATGGTGAAGCTCAAGAGTGGATGATAGGGTGGATGACAAGGTGGTGGGAGAAGTAAGGATGGTAAAGAGGGGTTGATAAGGACAGGGGCCTTGAAGTTATTGGTATGAGGGGAGAAGATTAGGGAGTGTGAACAATATGAAGAGAATGTGATGTGGAGCCATAAGAAAGAGGTGGAAAGGAGAGCAGAAGTCAAAAGAAGTATATGAAGAATAGACAGGAGAGAGATTTCATGGGATTAGGGTGCACCTGTAAGTAATAGGGGTAATAATTCACAACGCCATGAATTTTATCAATTCTGTGACTGATATGGGATTTCAACAGGTGGTCCATATGCCTACACACAACAAGGGTAACACCCTAGACTTAATATTCTTACCCAACAATATCACTAAACACTACCTTTTTTTACCTCCACAAACACTGCAAGTTCCATGGATTGACCACTACCTAATTGAATTCACATTACCATGTATACATCCATAACATACCATACTGTATATACATCCATAACCTTGAAAACAGAACACAACAGGTACGAATTGGCGATAAAACCTCCCTACCTTTCACCTCTTCCCAAGGAGTCCCTCTAGGCTCCAGCTTATCTGCCCTCCTCTTTAACATCTACCTTCAATCCATATGCAAAATCTTTCAAGAATAACAGACGCATTACCAATTATACGCTGATGATATAATGTTCTTCACCCCTTCAACATCTCTATGCCAAACTTTACCAACATCAGCAACTACTTCACCAAGTTAAAACAATGGCTCCACCAACACAACCTTATAATTAACCAAACCAAAACAGAAGCCATCTACATCTTCTCCAACCCATCCTTTGTTCCTCCGACTTCTATTGTCCTCAGAGATTATGCCATCACTGTAAAGACCAAAGTCAAATATTTAGGTTTAATAATAGACCAAAATCTTATCTTCCAGGAGCAGATGAAAAGAACAACTAATGCTATTTACTTGAAAATTCAAACCCTGAGAAATCTTCGCCTGTTGCTAAACTCTGATTCATTCTGAACCGTCTGCCAAGCCTTAATGACCTCGACCCTTGACTATTATAACCTCATATATCATGGTCTTCCAAAACATAGCCTACACCCCCTCCAGATGGCACAGAACACAATTGTGTGCCTAATAACCAACACACCTAGACAAGCTCATATCACCCCTGTTCTCAAGGACCTCCACTGGCTCCCTATACAGGCCAGAATAAAATTCAAAACCATCATCCTAATACACAAAGTACTACACAATGAATCTGCCCCCTATCTACTCTCCTCTCTAAAGTAAACTGCACCAGACCACGCAGATCAAACACAACAAACATCTTAAACATACCCTCACAGAAGAAAAAGAGCACACAATCCACATGTAACCGACCCTTCTCTCTCTATGCCCCCTCTGTATGGAACGCCCTCCCTCCTGACCTAAGAGGATGCTCCGACCACTTGTAATTCCTCAAAAATCTTAAAACCTTCTTCTTTAGGGAATGCTTTACCCTGCCCCCCTAAACCTCATCCCTCCAAAGCTAATCAAAATCAATTCCCATCTTCTCCCCACCTCATTCTGCTCCCCCCATGTTCCTCCTACCATCCCACCTCCCACTGTAAATATGTAAATAGTTCTATTGAAAGTGTTCCACCATTGTTCAAACTGTTGTTGTTCTTTGTAAAACAGCTGTAAAAACACTATTACTTCATGTTCCATGTAAACCGTTTTGAATCGTAGAAAGATGGTATCTAAAAAAACATGTTAAATAAATAAATAAATAACGCTACCAATCATAAAGAATCTCAGACAAAACAATTCAGAACATTTAATAAGGATAACTTTCTGAATGAAGCCATACCACAGAGAGATCTCCCTCTAACAAATTTAGATAAGTTGACTAACTGGAATACCTCATTAAATACTGCTGCCACTGCACTTAAACCACACCACAGAAAGAGACATAATAAATCAGAAAAATGGAATACTCATGACCTAAGGATCCTAAAGCAAAAACTGAAAAGGCTTGAACATAAATGGAGGGCTACAAAATCCATAGATTACAGACTGATTTACATGAACACACTTCAGACATACAAAATTGCTATAAATAATGCTAAGAAAGAGTATCATACTAAGATTCTCACAAAATCTCTCAATCATCTGAGAGAGTTATTTGAAATTGTCAAATTCCTCACTCGTATACCTAATCCAGAATTAAATAATATATCTATAAACCCATAGGTTCTAACTTTACACTATATGGATAAGCTAAAACTTTCAGACAAGATAACTATCCTTCAGACAAGATAACTATCCTTCAGATGATGACCTGATATTCTCTGAAAAATGGCAAACATTCCATTTGGTTGACCTAAATCGTACTAAGAATATAATACCCAATATTAATACAATGACATCCAGTGTAGACCCCTGCCCAGTCAGCTGGCTAAAAGCAACAAGCTGAATTATCTCCATACATCCTCAACCAATCACTAAGCCTAGGTATCATGCTGTCAGTCCTAAAGCATTATTATTTATTTATATTTTCTTATATACTGTGCTATTCTGCATCAGTGTGGTTTACAATGAACAAACTGAAATTACATTGAACAGGGCATTATAACTTGGAGATAACTATTTTACAGGGAACATGGGCTATGGAGGGTTAAGTGGCTTGCCCAAGACCACAAGGAGTACCTGTGGGACTAGAAACCCCAGTCCTTCCAGCCCAAGGTTGCTGTCCTCTAGTGGGATTTGAACCCCTGACCTTCCAGCCTGAAGTACCTTGCCCCAACCACTAGGCCACTCCTCCACTCCATGCTATGATTAGGCCAATATTAAAACATAGATCACTAGAGAAAGAAAATCCTAACTCATATAGGCTAATTTCTAGTCTCCCATTTTTTGCTAAAGTGATGGAATTGTCCAAATTCAATTGCGAGACTTTATTGACCCAAATTTCCCCTTAGACAATCAACAATATGGTTTGAGAACATATCACGGTGTAGAGATCCTGCTTTTGACTCTTTTCGATAAAGTTATTAGAGGAATAGATAACCCTAGACAAGCATTTGTTTTCATATTCCTTGACATTGCCTCTGCTTTTGATAATACCAGCCACAGTATTCTCCTTAAAAAAACTATATCTGATAGGGCTTCAAGGTAATGTGCTACAATGGTTCCAATCCTACCTCTCCAATCGCACCCAAAAAGTTAGGATTGGCCAGAAGACATCCCGGTCATACAATCAAGAGCAGGGCATACCACAAGGATCTGCCCTCTCAGCATTATTATTTAATATTTACCTACAACCTATTTGCAATATTTTCAAAAATTTCAAATTAAACTATCACATCTATGCAGATAATATAATGTATCTACATTATGATATTATGAACCCTACATATCATCAGCTAACATCATGCTTCAGTAAAACTATAAAGTCCCTAAATCTATACAATCTAAAAATAAATTACAACAAAATGGAAGTTTTATTCATTACTAGGAACAAAAAATTCATCCCCCCTCAAAAATTCCATCTACAAGTCATCGAACTAGAAGTAAAAACTGAAGTGAAATACCTTGGAGTGACCCTTGATCAGATGCTTAGTATGATCATGCATATAAAACTAATAACCAGAACAATCTATAAGCTACAAATGCTCCAACATCTTAGACCAATGCTGACTAGTCATGAATCTAGTTTAAAGCCCTCTTCAGTAGATTAGCCAGTCTACTACCGAAGATGCGTTGACCTTTCTTGGACAGATGGATGCCATCTCTGCTCTGCAACCCTTGGAACAGCATCCCCATGGTCTAGGAAACCAAAACGCTCTCGATGACACCATCCACGCAGCCATGCATTCATCTCCAGGATGCGAGCCTCTCTGCCTTGGCCTTTACCTTCAACAGGGAGGATTGAAGAGAACAACACCTGTGCACCTAACTGCTTCACCCTCTGTCCCAGAGCCATGAAGTCACTTTTGATACGTTCCGAGGTATACCTGGCAGTATCATTTGTTCCAACATGGACTAGCAACATTGGGTCAGTGGGCTTGATGAGTCTCGGCAAACTCTCCGTAACATCTTGGATTTTGGCACCAGGCAGACAGCATACCTCTCTGGACATCAAGTCTGGTCGGCAGATGGACGCCTCAGTACCCCTCAGAAAAGAGTCTCCGACCACCACTACCCTTCGTTTCCTTCTAGTCACTGATTCTGCAACTTTGGAGTACTTGAACTCTGGTTCTTCCCTTTCCAGGGTTGCTTTCACCTCCTCCACTTCCAGGGCTGCATAATGGTTCTTCAATTCAAGGGCTGGAGAAGTTGGATTGGTGATTTTGCAGGCCCTGGTGACTTGCGTCCAACCATTGACATTCTGTTGGCACCCATCTTCTCCTGTGCTGGAGAGCTTGGTTGCTGCAAGAAGCATCTCATCAATGTATTTCTCACTGTCTTGACTGCTCCTCAGCCTTGCCACCTCCTCTCTGAGTTCCTCCACTTGTTTCCTCAGAGCTTCAGCATGCAGGCACCCTGCACATGGAACTGGTCCTTCAACTGGCATTAGGACTTCTGTCTGGACCGAGGCAGAAGCTGTAACGGGGGCAACAGCTTTAGCAATACGATTTTTCCCAGCCATTGTTCTGTTTGTGGAGCTTAGGTACTGTTTGTTGATCTGTAGAGCCCTGGTTAGGGAAGCCTTTACACCCCTAATTTATGCAGTGCAATTGTAAAGTTCCTGTGCAGTGAGTGTGAACTGGCTGTGCACTGGTTATTGCACTGTTTTTCTTAACCTAGCTAGTGTTTGTCAGATGTCAGATGTGGATTTATTTACATTCTCTTATATACTGTGCTATTCTGCATCAGTGTGGTTTACATTGAACAAACTGAAATTACATTGAACAGGGCATTATAACTTGGAGATAACTATTTTACAGGGAACATGGGCTATGGAGGTTTAAGTGGCTTGCCCAAGACCACAAGGAGCACCTGTGGGACTGGAAACCCCAGTCCTTCTGGCCCAAGGTTGCTGTCCTTTAGTGGGATTTGAACCCCTGACCTTCCAGCCTGAAGTACCTTGCCCCAACCACTACGCCACTTCTCCACTCCTCCACTCCAAAACAGATAGAGTTGCTGTGTGAGTCCTTATCCCTTCTCAGTATCTTAACCATCGAAGAACAAATATTTTTAGTGGATCATGTGTTTAGATCAGGTGACAAATATATGTACGTGGTAAAACAAAAATTCTCAGAAGAGTTTTTCAGAACCCATTGTTCCACATCGCAATAGTGTGCGAGATCTAATAAGTAAATTTCGAAGTTCTGGTTCAGTGGCAGATGCTGCAAGAAGTGGTCGACCTGTTTTGTCTGAGACAAAGCTTCGGAATATTTCTGATAAGTTGATGGCCAGCCCATCAAATCATTGAGAAAATTGGCACAGGAGACTGAAATCAGCTGTGCATCTGCACAAAAAACTGTTAGATGAAAACTGCAGATATTTCCATACAAAGTGATGGCTGTTCAAGAATTAAAACAGCTTAAAGAACATAGCTTATTGTGAACAGTATCAGAAATTCGTAGGAGATAATGGAATTGAAGTGCTGGATTTAACATTCTACATGGATGAAGCGTGGTTCCATTTATCTGGATCTATTTACTCACAAAACACTCATTTATGGGCTGCAGAAAATCCGCATGCAAATCATGTAACAGCCTTGCATGACAAGAAAATCAGTGTGTGGTTAGCGATGTCAAGAAAACGAATTGTAGCGCCTATTTTTTTTGAGAACACCATAAACGCAGATTTGTATTGCTCTGAAATATTGTATCCATTCATTGCACAGCTTGAGGAAAACAAAATCTTGAATGCCTACTTCCACCAAGATGGTGCCACTGCGCACACTACTTGATCTACGATGGCGCTACTGCAAGATGTCTTCGGGGATCGGATCATTTCAAAGGGTCTCTGGTTGCCAAGATCTCCCGACTTTTCACCACCCAACTTTTACTTCTGGGGAGCAGCAAAAGGAGCTGTGAACAAAGACCACCCAAAAACGATCGAGGAACTGAAAGCAGCAATATCCGCTACACTGCTACCATTACATGAAAGACATTACTGTATCTAAAACAAGACTAGATGAGTAGCATTGTGCCTGGAAAACAATGGCCAACAGTTCCAACACTTGATGTAAAGGTGTAAGTTAGTTATGGGCTAAAAAATAACAATTTAATATTGAAACTGTTTTTTCTTTTTTTATAACCTTGTGTTTATAACCTAGTTCAGAACCTCTAATGCATACTGTGGAGGGATTTTATGATTCCACTGTAAAGTTAAGCACGCCCGTATGTCACTTTATAAAATATGCATGCAGCAACGCACTTTGCCTGTATGTGAGTTTATAAATTACCCTCTTAAGGCAGAATTTTAGAAAAAAGTGAGGCAGGAGGTGGGAAAGGGACAAGGAATGCTCACTGCAGAATGAGTGTTAACTGCACAACTGACAGGAAACATGAAGCAGTTTGACCCGCATGCTAATGTCACCGCTGATTTCCCCTAAATGCCAATTATTAACCCAGATTTTGCTGCAGAGATTTTGCACTTAATGCACATTCAGGTTTGATATTAATGCATATTAAATACAAAACCTTACTGTGCTGCAGTAAATAGCCGATAAGTGAGGAATTCAGGGTATCATCATAATACAATAAAGTCCTTCACTTAATAACAGCAAGAAAACTAGACAGGAAACACATTCTGTGGAGCTGACTGAACGCTGCTGTTCAGTCTCCTCGTTTCTGCAATGGGACAGTATACCTCTTTATGTTGTCTTTTTGTGAATAGGCCATTGAATGTCTTCAATACAATAAACTACAAATATTCTATGGAGCGAAAATCAGTTTCCCATCAAGAAAGAAACCAAATTAATTTTGTCCTTTAGGAAGTTAACATACAGGAGCTACTTAGATTATATTAACCTATCTGATACCACTGAAATTCGCCGGAGTAGCCTGTTTGCTTCCCTTTTCCCCAATCTGATCCCTTTACTTCTGTCCTGAATATTTGCCTCTTCTCCATACACTTTCCATCCCCAATACAAAAGTCCTGTCTCAATCCCTCTTCCCTGTCCTCACCACTCACTCTCTCAATACCCCCTCCTTGTCCTTATCACTCACAGTTTATCCCTCCCTATCCTCCTTCCCAGTCTCAACCTCTCACTCTCGCCACTACTATTATTGCTATTAATCATTTATATAGCGCTACAAGGTGTACGCAGCACTGCACAAACACATATAGAAGACAGACAGCAGAATACAAGAGAAATAAGGGGTTCAATAGGGAGAAGAGACACAAGGGAACAAGAGATTAGGATCCAAAAGCGGCCTCAAAGAGGTAAGCCTTTAGCATGGATTTGAAAAAAGGAAAGAGATGAGACTTCACATAAAGATACAGGCAGTTTGTTCTCTCTCAGTGCATTTTCCCTGTCCCCATTACTCACTCTCTCAATTCCCCTTCACTCACCCCACCAAACATTCCCTCTCTCTCTCAAAATCCTCTTTTCCCCTTCCCGCCACTCACTCTCCCAAGTGGCATGTCTAGAGATACTGATATCCCTTATTTAGAGTGCATAACGTTAAGGGAAGGGTGTGGACATGAGCTTAAACCTATCTCCGCATCCCTCTCACTTCCTGGTTCACAGGATGCAGTCAGAATAGAAACATTGGCAGCCACCTTATCTCCCCCATACTGCTATCATCTCTCAAGCACCAGCCCTGTGTCAAGTGCAACTGCGATATGGTAAAGCACAAATATATCCTCACTAAATAAGAAATATATTATCACAAATTAAAAATAGACATATTTAGACAAAAGTTATACTGAAACCTTAAGAAGTTAGACTCTCCATCAGTGGTTTAGCCAAGATGGATTTTTTGGTGCGGCCTGATGCCAAGTGGAGGGGCCATGGCCCACCCAAGTCTACCCTTGGCTACACCCCTGCATGCAATACATCACCAGGGAAATAGACAAAGGTACAGAGAAGAGCCACCAAATGGTAAAGGGGATGGAAGGATACCCCTATGAGGAGAGGCTTAAAAGATTAGGGTTCTTTAAACCTGGAAAAGAGACGGCTGAGGGGAGATATGATAGAGGTCTATAAATTAATGAATGGAGTGGAACGGGTAAATGTAGATCGATTGTTTACATCATCAAAAAGTAGAAAGATTAGAGGACATGCAATAAAGCTACAGTGTAACCCGTTTAAGACTAATAAGAGAAAATATATTTTCACTCAATGCATAATCAAACTCTGGAATTCGTTACCGAAGGATGTAGTAAAAGCTGTTAGTGTAGCTGAGTTTAAAAAAGGTTTGAACAAGTTTGTGGAGGAAAGGTCCAGAAACCATTATGAAAAAGGACCTGGGAAATTCACTGATTTCCCTAATACATGCATTGTGGAACCTGTGTGTCTTTCTGGGAAACTGCTAGATACTTGTGACCTGGATTAGCCACTGTTGGAAACAAGATACTGGGCTTGTTCTTATATACATTCTTATGTTCTTATGCATATGCCCCTCTACTGTACAAAGTTAAAACATGTAAATTTTAAAGACTGACATATTCCAATCACTAAATTGAAAAGAAAATTCATTTTTCTACTTTTGTTGTCTGGCCATTTTATTTTCTAATTATGTTGATCTTGGTCTCTGATTTCTGCTTTCTTCTGTCTTCTCTTTACTTTTTTCTAAGGTCTCTGGCCCATCTGCCACTTCCTCACATCTCTAGCATTTATATTTTCCTTTCAGCTTTCTTCCATGTATTTTTCTCTCTCTTTATCAATTCAGATTTTACTACTCCTCCTTACCATCCAGTCCTCAATCCCCCCTTTTGCTACTGCATCTACCACTTTTCAACCCTTAACACAGCCCTCTCATTCTCCATCTCTTTCTCCTTCCCAGCCTCGTATTCCCCAGTCTTTAATTAACTGTTCCTTTTCTCTTTTCCCGCCCCCATGTCTGGTATCTCATCTCCCTGTCTCCCTCCCTGTGTACATCATCTCTCCTCTTTCCCCCTCTGCCCAGCATCTCTCCTCTCTCTCCCTCTCTCTCTGCCAGGATTTTTCCTCTCTCTCCTCCTGTGTCCGGGATCTCTCTTCGCTCATGTCCAGAATATCTCCTCTCTCATTCCCCCCCTCATGTCTAACATTTGCCTTCCATCTCACATGTCCAGCTTCTGCCCTCCATCACCGCATACCCAGCATCTGCCTTTTCCCCTCATCTCCCTCCCATATCTAGCACCGGTCCTCCATACCTATGCCTTCCTGTTAACATCCAGTATGTGCCCTCCACTTTCCTGCTATGTGCCCCCTGGCGTACTACCACCGTTGCTTGCCACCTCTCTCAATGTCTGCAGCAGTGTCAGCAATTGCGAAATCAAAAGTGCAGAGCCTTTGCAGCTCCAGTGCTGGAGTCATGAAGACCCCATGCTTTTGGTTTTTGCAGACTGTCGGCCTGTCACTGCCACCACTGTCTCTCATTAGGACTGGGCTAGCGGTGGTTATGGGAGAGCAGGTGACGCTGCTGCTGCTGTTTTTGCTGGCCTTTGAGAAGTGGCGGTGGCAGTAGCCGGTCCTTTCAATAATTTTTCTTTTAAGCAAAGGCAGAGTGAGGCAGCCGCTGCTGGGATGTTTTGGGGGCATTTTTTTCTTCTCCCAAAACCTTGCTGCCTGAGGCGCCTGCCTCACTCTGTCTAATGATAGAACTGTTTCTGGCAGCTTTTAATAAAGTTATTAAAAAGACATGGATGTAAGATGAAGAGCCTTTGCTCTTAGCTCCTGGATTGAGTCAGACATTTTACTGTTTGCTTGTGAGTTCTGAGCCTGTCTGTCTGTCTCTCGCTCTATTTATTTATTTATTTACCACTGTTAGTGTGTTTTATCTTATTTGTTTGTTTTTGTAATATTGCTCAGCTCCCTGCTATCTTCTATTGGCTGTCTACATGCTGAAGCTCTCAGGAAAGAGGTGGAGGAGCTCAGAGAAGAGGTGGCAAGGCTGAGGAACATTCAAAATGGTGACAAGTACATTGATGAGATGCTTCTTGAAACATCCAAGCTCTCCAGGAGAGGTGAAGATGGGAGCTTACAGAAGGACAACAGTTGGATACAAGTCACCAGGGCCTGCAGAATCACCAGTCCAACTCCTCAAGCCCTTGAATTGAAGAGCCAATATGCAACCCTGGAAGTGGAGGATGTGGAGGCGCAGGAAATGCCTGTTTCCCATCAGCGCCTGCAGACTCAACTTTAACCAAGCCACAGGAAAGAAGGGAAGCTCTCTCCGTTTACGGCTCTGCAAAGCTGAGCCGGCACCAGGAAAAGAATGGCAGGGCTCTTCCGGGGCAGTGGGGGGCTACGGGACACCTGATGCTGCTGCTGCAGCAGCGGCAGCAGCTTCTCCAACCGGTTAGATTTTTTTTTGTTTAAATTTCCCTGCATATCAGCTGAGGGGGGGGGGGGGAGGGGGGATAGCACTGGAAATAGTAATGGACTGATGGGGGGAGGGGCTAGGACTGGTAATGGGCTGATGGGGGTTAAGAATGGAAATAGGCTGATGGGGGTTAGGACTGGTAATGTGCTGATCAAGGGGATTAGAATTGGAACTGGGCTGTTGGGGGGTTAAGATGAAATAGGCTGATTGGGATCGGAGTAGGACTGCTAATGGGCTGATCAGTGGGGTTAGGACTGGAAAGGGGCTGATTGGGGGGCTAGGACTAGAAATGGACTTATTGGGGGGTAGGACTAGTAATGGGCTGATGGGGGCTAGCACTGGAAATGAGCTAGGACTGATAATGGGCTGATTGGGGGGGCTAGTACTGGAGTTGGCTGATAAGGGGGATAGGACTGGAAATGGGCTGGGACTGGAAATGAGCCGATGGGGGAGGGGAGGAGAGTTCTCCTGGCCCTGGAGAATAGGACTGGAAGGGAGTGGATACTGAGAAGGTCTGCCAAGGGAAGGAGGGGCAGAAAAGGAGCTGACATGGGGAAGGAGGGGACTGGAAAAGAGCTGATATGGGGGGGGTGGAAGGAGGGGGGTGGAATGGAGCTGACACCTGGGATGTACTGAAAGGGGACTGGAAGGGAGCTGGCACTTGGGGATGGGAGTAGTAGGTGGCTAGGTAATGGGGAGGAGGCTGGAAGGGAGCTTACATGTGCGAATGGTACTGGAAGGGGGATGGACAGAGGGTAGGGTGACTGGAAGGGAATTGACTGGGGGGGGGGGTGGCACTGAGAGTGGACGTGAGCTGATACCTGGGATGGTATTTGGACTAGAAGGGGCTGGATAATAGGAAAGGAGGGGGGGCTGGAAGGGAATGGACACCAGTGGCAGTCATAGGGATGCAAGGCAGTTGACATTGGAAGGTACTGGGAGGGGAGGACAGGAAAGGGGGCTGATACTGGGAAGGGTTACTGGAACTGGAAATGGGCTGATGGAAGGAAGTGAAGAAAACAAAAGAAGAGATAAGAAATGGCAGATGGACCAAAGACCACAGAAAGAGAGCTAAGAGAAGACAGGAAAGCAGAAGCCTCAGATTGGGACCAGCATGATCAGAAAGGTAGAAAAATAATTTTATTTAATTTTAGTGATTGGACTTTGTGCTATCTGCATGCGGAGTCTGGCTTCTTGGGGTTGGAGTGTGTGACTGAGGCAAGGTGTTCTGTTAACATGGTATGGTAGATTTGCTCTTACTTTATTGTAGGGTTTTGTATTAGTTCACAATATGCCTGGTACTGGAGAATGTTTGTTGTTGTTGTTGCTGTTAGTGAGATGATCGGAATCAGATTTTTTTTAAAGATATTGAGTTCTGTGAGTGAATGTCCTGGTTCTGCTGTGCATCCACTGTTGAAGAGGGTTCTGTGGATGCAAAATATATGTTGAAAAAGAAAAGCAAGAACCACAACGCAGTTTATAACAACAAAATAAAAATGAGTTTGAATTTAGTTTTATAAACTGTGCTGTTGGTTCTCGCTCTCTTTTAGTTCCTTGGTGTGCAAACATCTTGCATTTCCTCCATATAATCAGCTTTTTGGTTTGATTCAGTCCCTGATTGGAGTTCTGAAAAAGCCCCCCCCCCCCCCTTTCAGGGAGGGTGCGCCATTTCATCCTTCGCCTCAGGCAGCAGATTGCCTTGAGCCGCCACCACGACAAAGGGTACAGATAAATGTAGTTCACTCTGAGGAGAAGGAGGTTACCAGTGGAGTGCCACAGGGATCGGTCCTTGGTCCGATTCTTTTTAACATCTTTGTTAGTGATATTGCGGAAGGGCTGTTGGGTAATGTTTGCCTCTTTGAAGATGATACCAAAATCTGCAACTGAGTCGACACGCAGGAAGGTGTAGATAACATGAGGAGGGATTTAGCTAAGCTTGAAGAATAGTCTAGAATTTGGTAGCTGAAATTTAATGCAAGAAATGTAGGGTAATGCATTTGGGCTGAAACAATCCAAGTGAGCAGTACAGTATAGGGGTGATGTATTTCTTTCCACGAAAGAAGAACGGAACCTAGGCATAATTGTGTCTGACAATCTCAAAGTAGCTAAACAGGTAGAAAAGTTGATGTCGAAAGCTAGAAGGATGCTTGGGTGCATAGGGAGAGGAATGGCCTGAAGAAGAAAGGAGGTAATAGTGCCTCTGTACAAGTCTTTGGTGTGACCTTACTTGGAGTATTGTGTGCAGTTCTGGAGACCACACTTTCAAAAGGATATAAACAGAGTGGAGTTGGTGCAGAGGGTGGCTACTAAAATGGTTAGTGGTCTTCGTTATAAAGCATATGAGGACAGACTTAAAGACCTTAATATGTATACTTTATAGGAAATGCAGGACATAGGTGATATGATTGAGACGTTTAAATACCTCCATGGCATAAAGCACAGGAGGAGAGGCTCTTTCGATTGAAAGCAAGCTCTGCTATGAGGGGACATAGGATAAGGGTGAAAGGGGATAGACTTAGGAGTAATATGCAGAAATAATTTTTTACAGAAAAGTGGTAGATCTGTGGAATAGTCTCCCAGTGGAGGTGGTAGATATGAGGACAGTATCTGAATTCAAAGAAGATGGGACAAACACAGAGGATCTCTAAAGGAAAAAAGGGGACTGTTGTAGTGATTGATATGGAAGGGTAGACTAGACAGGCCATGTGGTCTTTTTCTGTCGTCATGTTTCTATGTTTCTCTATGTTTCCATTCTGCTGCTTCTCACTACCTTTCCTCTCTTATCTCTCCCTACACTCCTCCTTGGGAACTTTGCTCTTTTGGAAGATCCCTTCTATCTGTGCCCTTCTCTTCCACTGCCAACTCCAGACTTTGATCTTTCCACCTTGCTACTAGCCTGGAACAAACTACCTGATTTGGTATGTCAGACTTCGTGTCTGGCCCTTTTCAAATCCAGGCTTAAAACTCATCAAGACTGCTTTTGGATCCTGATCCACATAATCTCCTGCCCTCCAACTGTGTCTTTCCTTGCCATTCCCCTAGACATGTCCAATTCCCAGTTGTGTTGTCTGTCTTGAATAGATTGTAAACTCTGATTGGCAGGGACCGTCTCTTATGTTTCGCTGTACAGAACTACGTATGCCTTGTAGAACTACATATGTTCAGTAGTAGTAGTAGATTCTAATGCATACAAATAATTTAAATGATTTTATAAGAAAACCTGGATTATTTCAACATTCATGTCAAAACTCTATTTGGTTTTTGACCTGATCTTTAGATTAAAGAGGAATTCTCTGTTATTATACACCGCTCATTTATATGTTTTTTACTATCTGCAGTAATTGAGTAGCCACGATCTTTGGCTGGACTTACATTCTGCTGTTGCACATAATCTTTAGTAATGTAAAAATTGTGAGAAGGGATGCTGAGGGATAAAAATTAGAAAAATGCAAAAACTGCATTCTTATCACTCTCTTTTCTATGAACCATTGCTAAGAATTGGTCTCCCTTAATTATTTCAATATCCAAAATAGAAATACAAATTGAATCAAGCTGTACTGTAAATTGAATATGCTCATCACACAAATTAAGTCGCTCATGAAAACTCAAAGTTGTGTTTCATTTCCTTGCCAGAATATAAATACATCATCTGTGAATCATTGCCAAAGAATGATGTGATCCTTAAAGGGAGATGAATAGATCCATATTTTCTCAAAAGCAGACATGCCAATTAGCCAGAGAGAGGAACATGGCAGGTCCCATTGCTGTACCTGAAATCTGTAAATAAAACTGACCTTTAAAAAAAAATTCTTCTTTAAAGCCCAATTGCCAATCTAAAAACACCTGTAGGCAATTTGTGTGTTATGATCTGGAATCTAAATAATCTGGTAATATACCCAGTGCTTCACCTTGAGGAACATCAGTGTAGAGTGATTCCACATTATGCATCGCATAGCTATCTCTCGGTAAACATTCTAAAAAATACATTGACTCACAAATATATATATATATATAATGGAGTGCACGTAACTATAGCTCAACTTTTATGCCTCAAGTCATATGAAACCACGCATAAATGATTCAATCACGCAATAGAAACATAGAAACATAGAAATATGATGACAGAAAAAGACCACATGGCCTATCTAGTCTGTCCTTCCATTAGGGATTAGGGACAAATGTAGAATTCATGCATTAATGGGTTAAGAAAAAAATTGACATATTTGGATAAAGTTTACAACACTGCATTTTTAGCCCTATAAGATGTCCCTGAAGGTGCTGCAACGCCTTGCACATTTTATGAAAAACATGTCATTGGAACATTTGGGTGAGGCTTCTTAAGAAATTGGTATTCTTGTAATGTTAAAGAGATCATTTTAGAAGGGAAAGGTGCCATTTGTATGTGCACAAAGCCAGTTTACATGTGTATGTCCACAGCATGCAGAGATTTGAAGGGGTACTGTTCTGGGTGGATGTTAGAAGTGTAGGTATATTCCATATTTTACAGTGAAAATACACATCTTCTTAAAATATTGCCATTTATATCTGTTCCCCAGTATGCAGAAGTGCTGACTAACTGCTTGTTTAGACCTGCGCTTTGGAGGTGTGATGGAGAAGGCCGATGTGTGTACCTTTGTGGTGTGTAAAACCAACTCAGAAATCTAAAAATGAGACTGATGGGGCTCAACTCCTAAATTTGCTACACTTCTATGTTCAATTTTGTAAAAGTTTGACATGTGTAAATGTCAGAATTTGCGCATTTTGGCTGCAAACTCCACCGCTTAGAGGTGTAAGTACCGACATTTATGTGTGCAGTTCCTCAAATAATGCTGCTCTTTCTTTTTAATTTTTTTTTTTGTAAAATAGCTGCTCTATGGATGTGTATTTCTCTTGGTCTTATAGGTGTTTTACAAAAGTCTCCACATTCAGCAAGCCTTTTTATAAAATACTCTGCAAATTTTAACCTCCAGACTTGGATGCCCCCTTTTCCTACCTAGACAACCTAAGCAAAACCGGGCTTTAAATATCCCAATTTTAAAGCTTAGGATATAAATCTGTTAATTGGATTTTACCATGCACATGCTGTATCTAATGTAATTTTTTTATTAACTGCTTTTATCTGATAACTAACCATAAATACTCCGCATGATTCTGAATTGCACCATCCTTCTCCACAGCTATTATCAGAACAGGTCTATTTAAAAACAACTGCCACTTGTGTCATTAAAACTTTCTCTTGATTTATGCCAAAATTATTCCCCGATCCAAAGAAGCCAGTGGAGATCAAACCAATTTATTTCATACTATTGATATTTATGTCATAGAAGAGTATCAGAAAAACATGATTTCAATTGAATCTTTCTAAAACCTGCCAAAATGGAAAAGAATCATGATACAGTTCAGAACAAAAGATAACACTTTAGATAAAATTGAAAATTAATTTGATTTCAATACATAATCATAAGTTTATAATTACTGATTCAGATCTGATCATTGAGTGATTCTGTTGGAATAACTGTGTCACTCTGAAGCCTCCTCCAATAGAAAATGAATTTAAAAAAAACATCGAGAGGAGCATGTGTGATAGTTTCTTATGATCCTTCTTCATCCAAGAAGGTAATTGGAAATGAACCTCAAAGGGTTATATAATTATACAGGTGATTTATTTATTTAACAGCTTTTATATACCGCACTTTTATCATCAGCGCGGTTTATATTTTAACAATTTTGTACTTAATCATAAAAAACGTATGTTAAGTTTACAAGTAACAGGAAATGAGAACATGGATAACAGGGGATAAATAGATAACATATATTCAAAACTATTTGATTATATACAGGACAAGATTAGATCTGTAAGGGGCGAATGGGGTACGAAACCTTGTTCAACGAAAAATAAGCAAAGAATAAAGAAGGCAATATTTAATCTCTGCAGTCGACTTTTTGTAAAATGCTGGTTACGGCATTTAAATCAAATTCAGATATTCAGCACTGGCATCCACATGGCAACTGGCATTAAATGTTTGGATTCATCAATGGTGCTTTCTGGATAGTGATGAATTTCAGCCCGCTATCTCAATAGCCTCTCCGGCTAGCTTAGTATAGCTTTTTGCTGTCCTAACATATGCAGATAGTTATTCGGGTAGCGACATTAAACATCATGGATATCAGGATAATTTCCTGCTGTCCCCCGACTGCGCCCTTGGCCTGCCCCAGTACTATCTGGATAATATGAAGGTGGCTATGGCCATATTCAGTGACGCTGGATAACTGCTGCTGAAAACAGTATCTGGTCCAAAATTCTATTCATTATTTATTTGCAAATGTAGCATCCGCACTCCCAAGGTGCGGTACAAATTGGAATGGTAGCTCATTCAGGCAGCAGGACTTGATTTTTGGTAAAGTGTAAGGAACTCTCTCATTCGAGATGCAAGAGCCTGACCACCAAGGAATAATATGGAATAGGAATTGTCTCTCCAGCCGCCCAAGAATGATGATAATTCACAGAACCGCCTAATTACCCTTTTCCAGGAGGGAGATTTTAAGTCAGTCCTAGATCTCTAGCAGCTCCATCCTGGAGCACTATGGGTCATGCAGCACTGATTTCAGTGGACAGAGTTCATATACTGCACTGCTTTAAGATGCAAGTTTAAAACCAGAGATGCCCAAAAGTTCTCCCTCCTGGAATTGGGTAACTTGGCAGCTCTGAATTAATGATGCTGTTAATACAAAACCAACAAGTTGAAAAATGCTTATATACAATGTGACACAATAGTGCATTTCCCCATATCTGCATTCACAGACTCAGGCATGTCTCTAGAAGACTCAGTTGGAGCACCTATGGTAATATGTGTCTCAGTAGGGTAACAGGGGATATGTGGGTGGGTAGAAAGAATGGTTATAGGGTGTTAGTAGTGACAAATGGTGTGTGTGAGGTATGTTTGCATATGCGTATGTTTGTTAGTGGCATGAAGACAGCTTTGAGAAAGACCATTTAGGGAGTCGATGGGATGTGAAAGAAAAAAGTCTGAAAATCCATATCAGTTTTAGAAGAGAGAGTCTTCGTTATAAAGCATATTTTAAACAAATGTGCAGCAGTGATGTACACTTGCCTGTGTTGTGAAATGGTGGACCAAACACATGGAAAACTGAAAGACAGACTGGTGACAAAGATGGACAATTACCTGGGGGTCCAGTGGGCAACTGTACATCCATGTCTGCATATTTCTGGAACCCAAACATGTACTTTGTACTTGTAAATTCATCATGGTGGCAAAAATCTTCACAAGCCTGCCTTCTCCTCATATGCACATGGTGCCTCGTCTTCAGTGGGACCATGTTGTTGTGCTTCCAGTGAACTTGTACACCCCTCCAAAATAGTATTTCAAATCAAGAGAGCACAACTATCAGCCATCCAACAGCTCAACCTTTTGCAGGCCAAGACCGTGCTCCTGGTCCAGCTGGTGTTAGCAAATGGGACTCTGAGAGAAGATTTGCATGGTCCTGGCCAGGTAAGAAAACTTTTCTCACATCCCTACTTCGAGGGAGCTACTTAGCTGCACACTGGCACCCACTGCGTAGATCTGGAAGCGTGGGAATCAGGGCTGCTCTAAGCATTAGGTAAGAAAATGTAGTTGCCTAGGGCAACTGCTTCTAAGGGGCAGCAAAAGACGGCTGCATCAAGGTAAAAAACAATAGTTCCAGACAGCCATACACACTCACAGAGCCATCAGCCCAGTCTCACACCTGCAGGAAGAGCAGGCACATGCATACACACATACAAAGCAAATTTCGCCATAGAAAAATATGGGGCCTGATATTCAGCGCTGGCAGCTAGCTTTGCTAAAGTGGCTAGTTGCCATAGCTGAACATTAAACCCAGATATTCAATGTCAGGATCATATCCGATAAGCATCAGGGCATGTACTCTAGATTTTTAACGAGAACAGCCCTCATGTTTATGTATTTGAACCATTGGTGAATACCTATCCTGACCCCTGATGCAGCTCTGCATTCTCTCTCACACAAACAGGACGATAAACTCAGGCTGCAAGTTTCCTGCTATCATCTGCTGGATGATCCAGGGGATGCATAACCCTGTGGGCACTGGGACAGGTCAGTAGACATGCTTTACATGGAGGCATACATTCACCCACCCCAGATTGTACAATATGCATGATGTTAGCCATCATGTCTCTAGAGCACTGGGTTATAGGGACACAAAAATGTCCCACAAAGTCATGGGATACAGCGCCAGATTTTGGCCATGCCTGTGTGTGCCAGATATGGTGTTCCAGACCTGTACACAGCTTCTACAGCTTGGCCATGTGACCATTGCCCCAGCTCCCTCTGCTCTGCTGTGACCTTGGGAGAATGCTGCCACCTCTGGCAGACCATGGTAACACATGATAATGCAAAGGGTTGCCCTGTCACATATTGTTGGTGGAAGGCCACCTCACACGCACACAAAACAAAGTGAAGAAGGTTCCCAGAGGTCCGTGTAGGAGACATCTTTATTAAGGGTGTGGTCACAATGGAACCACACCAAACAGACACCAATGAGTATATCACTAAGAGTGTAATGAATGCATGGCACAGTTAGGTCCACAGTGCAGAGGCGCTGGTCATTGCCACTGCTGCTGTCCCATTTTAGAAACATTGGGCTTTGTGCTGATTCAGAGCAGGTCATGGCGCCCCAGCTTAAGGAGCTCACCTGGAAAGACAATTTCTGCTAAGGTGAGGTGGAACTCATGATGAGGGAGGTGTTCAAGCAACAATGTGTTCTCCTGGGCCATCCTAGCAATCACATGAGCGCCTATCAGAAGCAAAATATCTGGCCGGGAATATGCTATTACGTAAATGCCATATGCCACAGAAATCGAGATGCAGAGGACTGAAAAGGAAGTGGAGGCAGATGAAGAGGAAAGCCAATAAAAAGGCCATGGAAACTGGTCTGGATGACCAGCAAAAGCCCCTCATCAATATTTTAAAAAACAAAGTCAACAACCTAAAATAAATATGAAACTAAGCGGTAAAATGTGTAATGTTCTAAAACAAAATGTAATATGAGCATACAATTTTTCACTCATTAAAAATGAACAGCAGTATTCTGAATGCACTATAATGGTTGAAGGGTCGCTATTGGCAACCAAACCAAAACAATGCTACACTAATCTAGCAGTGATTAACACAAGATTTTGTAACACTGTCCTAGAATTGGAAGGTCTTAATAACTTTCTCAACAGTACATGAAGTAAAGTTTCTAAAAAGATCTCTTAACCACATTGTGAACATCTTGATCTTGATCTTTATTCAGTTTTTAATATACCACCCACACGTGAGCATCAGAGTGGCTTACAATAAAATGCCAATGCTGCTAGGAAAGGAAACAGAACGCCAGTAAATAAACAGAAAAGGGATCGTTTTAGTGAAGAGAACACAGAGGAAGGGACCTGAAATGGAAGGGGGGTAGGAATCTTACTTGGGGGGGAGGTGAGTGGAGTGAGAGGGCAGAGGAGGGAGGACAAATGCTATGTGGAATAGGTAGGTCTTCGGTGGACCTGGGAGGGGGAAGGAAAGGACATGCGGTTTGAATGTATGGACCTGAGTGAGCGCTGGGAGGTGTGAAAGCGGATCAGGTTGGAGAGATAATGAGGTGTACCAGTATGAATTGCATTATGGACAAAGATAAGAATTTTATTCTGAATGTGGAAGGCCACAGGGAGCCAATGGAGGTGAATAAGGAGGGAAGTGATGTGGTCAGAGCGGGAGGCGTGCATAAGAATATGGGCTGCTGTGTTTTGGACAAGCTGGAGTCTGTGCAATTGGTATTGGGGGAGGCTGGCCAGGGAGACATTACAGTAGTCCAAATGAAAAATAACAAGGGAGAGAAGCAATGTAAATAGGGAAGGGGTAGGGAGGAAAGGTTGGATAGCATGAATTTGCCTTAGGGAGTGGAAAGAACGCTAGACAACGGAGGATATGTGTTCTCAGAATGTCAAGACGGAGTCGAGGGTGACGCCTAGATAGTGCAGGGAGGGGACGAAAGGGATGGGGGAGGAGGAAAGCAGGGGGGGGCAATAGAGGGAATGGGATCACCGAAAGTGAACCAAATAACCATGGTTTTAGTAAGGTGGAGGTGAAGAAAATTTGAAGACATCCATGAGCCAATACAGGTGAGACAGGCGTTAAGAGGACTGATATCAGGGGAGGAAGAGTCGGTATGATGGAGAAGGATGATATCATCCACGTAATAATATGCGGAGATGCCATACTGCTGAACCAGAAGAGTGAGAGGGGCCAAGAAAATATTTAAGAGGAGCGGGGCCAAGACAAATCCTTGAGGAACACCACAGGAAAGAGGAGTTACTGGGGAGGAGGTGGACCTGGAGAGAACTGAGAAAGACCTGCTAGTGAGGAAGGAGCAGAACCAGAGGACAGTGCTTGAAATCCCAACATCTTGGAGTTGAGTGAGGAGAGCATGGTGATCGACCAGATCAAAGGCGGCAGACAGGTCAAGAAAGACTGCAAGGGAGATAGAACCGCGATCATGTGCGCAATGCAATTTGTTCAGGAGACATATTGCAAAAAGAAAGTTGATTGCCAATTAAAATACCCAGGTATCTAACCTGATGAGAGACAGGAGCCTGACCGATTCCTATATTGACCATCTCGGGTACAACACGCCCTTGTTGTTAATGAAGGATCGTCAATTCAGTTTGTTGTTGTTAAGTACCATCGAGTCAATGTCGACCCTGTGGATAGTTGTCCTAAATTAAGTTTTAGCAAGGTTCAATTTTAAGCCTTGAGCATTTAACCAATGAGAGATTTTGTCTATACAATCATCCAAATTTTGCAATAAAAGGTCTAAAGACTTATCTGAAGACAAGTAAATCATAATATCATCAGCATATAAACTATACTCCAAATTTAAAAACTAGATTAAATCAAATGAATGTATACTGTAAACATTTAAAAGAATAGCAGTCAGGGCAGAGCCCTGAAGTAACCCACAAATGCACCGGAAACAAATCAGACACCCGTTTTTCCACACAAATCCTCTACTGCCGAACATCGAGATTGGACCAAATCAAATTGAAAACACCACCTTGGATCACCAGATCCACCAATCTAGTTAATAAAGCAGCATGATTAACAGAGACAAAGGCCACAGTAATAGCTAAGAATGCAACTGCTATACACTGCTCCCGACTGAGAGCAACTAACCAGTTATCAATCATAGAACATAATAATGTTTCTGTACTTCTGCCACTGCAAAAAACAAACTGAAACTGATCTACTATGTAATGATCATCAAGATATCTAACTAGTTGGTCCAAAGTCACATGGTCAATAATCTTTGCAAAAACAATACCATTAGAAATAGGTCTAAATTTTGACAATATATTAAGGTCCAAATTAGGTATTATTTATAAGGGACGAACCACAGTTTTTAATATTATGCTTCTATCATCAGTTCATTGCAAAGTGAGTTAAGGAGATATTGTCTGAATATTTATTTATTTACATTCTCTTATATACCGCGCTATTTTCCATCAGTGCGGTTTACATGGAACCAATTACATACACATTTCAACCCATTTGATTTGTGTTTACAATTAACAGGTACCAGAACTTGGATAGAAACAAGGGTAACTATTTACATCTGTACAATGCGAACTGACTGAACCATTTGTATTGACTTAGCTAGCTAGCTGATGAGGTATTTGTGGTACTATACGAGTAAACGTTTGCTTGGAATTACAACATCAGTGTTGTTTTACAAATTGCAAATGGAATTGGTGAAAGGAGGAAGGCAGATCTAGTTGGGCTATGCCTAGAGATCTTCCTAGATATTAAGAGAGCAATTTTATAAAAGTTATCTAGGTAGAGAGGTGAAATGGATGCTTATTTGCGGCTTATTTTATAACTCTTAGCTCTCTCTTTCCTATGAACTGTTGTCAAATATTGATCCACTTTAATTATTTAATATCCACAAATGCAATATGAATTGAATCAAGCTGTACTGCTTATTACTGACAGCATAGACTACCTCTATTCTTAAAGAGTTCTAGGGAGGCAGTTAAGCTTTATAAAAAAAGGCTTGCAGTGCAGCCTCTTCCTAGTCTGCCTCTTGGTCTTTTTGATGATGCTGGTCAGATTTGGAATAGGCTAGAGTTCTGATGGGATAACACTTCATCCCCTTCCTCCCTCATCTGATTCCACTTAGGTTCACAGGTAAGTCGCGATGGCTCAGCATGTCAGCTGGTCAGGGCAGGCTCTACTATAAAGCAAACTAGGTAGCTGCCTAGAGTGCCTGCCCACTGGGGGGCATCCTTTGCCATCACAGTCACCCCACACTAGGACCTATAGCAGCGGCAATGGCTTGAAACAGCCTGGTGGCACTTACCTTCAAACTTCAGCGCCACGTGGCTATCAGCTTCTGCCCCCACTGATGCCGACTTCCTGTTTGCATGGGGTGGAAGCTGACAGCCCTGTGGCACTGAAGTTTGAAAGTAACCGCTGCCAGGCTGTTTCTAGCCATTGCCACTTCTGTAGTTCCCAATGAGGGGCGATAGCAGCAGCAATGAGGGGCGGCTGGGAGGGGGGGGGGGAGGGGCGCAAGGGCTGAGGCTTGTCTAGGGTGCCTCATTTCCTTGTGCTGGCCCTGCAGGTGCATTTGGTTTGGCTTGTGAGCAGGCACTGATGAGTGCAATCAGAGGGCCAAATGTGAAGCTGGGTAGGTTTTGAGTCTCAGCCAGGACCGTTCTCAGCTGGCTCTCTTCCGAGCTAAAATGCTCTACCCTCTTCAGCCTTTCTTCATATCAAGCTATTCTATCTCCTTTTATCATTTGTTGTTGCTCTTCTCTGAATCTTTTCCTACACTGGTAGATCCAGTGTAGCCTTGGGCAAGATACTTAACCTCCATTGCCTCAGGTACAAACAGATTGTAAGCCCTCTGGGGACAGGGAAATGCCTGCTATATGTGAATTTAATTCACCTTGAACTACTACTGAAAGGTGTGAGCTAAATACCAATCAATCCATCAATCAATATGTTGTCTTTATACAATATGCACCACCACCTATGTGCCTTCACAGCTCAGCCTGTTTTAAAATTACCCTCCATTAACTTCATTTATGAAACTTTTTTGTATCCCATAGAGACAAAATGGGAGAGTAAAATAATTAATTATTTAATTCATTAAAAAAAAATTTCTAACCCGCTCTCTCTAAAATCATAGGTGGGTTACAACCTTAGTGCACCAATTATCACACGAACAAATATTAAGAACCAAAAAAGCCAAACGACAACAATAACCTCCCTCCCCAAAAAAACGCTGCATATCCCAATAAAAGCTAGCCTAAAAATAGGCTTTTAGCTTCCTTCAAAGCAACAGAACTTCAGCCTATCTCATTAAAAGCTGCCCTAAAAAATAAGCTTTTAGCCTCTTTTAAATAAAACAACACCATAAATCACCCATAACTCAGTGGGTAACGACTTCCACAACTGAGGAGCAGCCGCAGAAAACGCACGACAGCGAATTTCACAGAGATGATCAGAATGCAGTGAAGCTACAACCAGCATAGTTACCATCCCTCCCCTCATCCTCCATTCGGCATGCCTCTGCTAATTGAGGATAAAAGGACACACAGAGGCTAATTTTATAAAAGGGCACCTAGATTTAGAGCTGGGGTCACCAACCTCCAGAGGGCCGTGGGCCGCACAGCCGACTACCGGGAGCCTCGCGGGCCGCACCCCCCTTCTCCCCGCCCCCGCGAAAAAAAACAACAAACGCAAAATTATGAAAACAATGGCTGATCACCTTTATTGAATTTAATGAGGTGGCTGATGATTCATGCTAGCAGACAAACGCTTAAAGTCCGGCTTCACAGATGACACTGACAGGAGAAGGGACGCTTGCAGGTGGTCGTCGGTGAGCTGCGAGCGCGTGGATACAATGGCGGGAATCCTTGGCGGGCCGCACGTAATGTTAACCGGGGTAGAGCCTCGCGGGCCGCATGATTTAGAGGGAAAGAAGGTGCCTATTTTATAAAGACAACACGGGTATTTATCTGTCTTTATAAACAAGCAACCCAGGCCCTGCGGATGTCTGTGCCTAGAATCACCCTTCCTCTGAAGCAGGCAGAAATGTTAGTGCGTAAATAACTCTACATTGTTCCAGTGACTCAACATGGCAGAGTACCTGTGTTGGGGGGGGTGGGGGGGGGGGGGGAGGGGAGGCAATTTTAACTGAGCAGATGAGTTTGGTGCTCACTGTTTCATTTTAGTTCGGCAAAGCAGGAAATTCATTTAACAATCAGCCCTTATTCTTTTTTATTTAATTTTGTGGTTTTACATTCATGTTATGGATCACTGACATAGGCACTTTGCTGTTCAAGAAATATTATATGGCAACATATCGGTTCCAAAACTACCCTTTCCAGGCCATCTCCACTGTTTTCTAACTTTAAAATTGTGTGGCAATACCAATAGCCTGGACAACAGCTCTCATCAAAACGGTTTGATAAGTTTTTGGTGTGTAGTGTATAAAGTAAGTGACTCTATCACTGGATTTCTGGTCAGAGTCCAATCACAAAGCCGGCATAATAGACTTTTCAAGGAAAATGGATGAGCTATTTACCATGCAACTCTAATGGACAGTGGGACTTCTAAAGGAAACCCTCCTTTCTGACGTATTTATGCATCCAAAATTACAATGCGGTTCTAAACCAAGGGTTGCATCCTGGTTTCCTACACTGAATGAGTTGTTTGTATCTTTATTGTTAATAACAGCTACAAACGCTGGTGTAAATTCCACTCAAGCAGCCCCCACAATGCGGGGGGGGGGCAGGCAGGCAAAAAGGGGACCCACATAGCGGCGGCGGTAGCAGTGTGGCAAACCTACTTAACATACTTGCCGCGATGCTCCACTCTTGTAAGTTGGCTGCAGGGAATAAGGGCCCAGTGGCTGTTTCCTACTGGGCCGAAGTCCTTCGTTCCCTCTATTGCCAGTGCAGCTGTGCTGTGTGCAAGTGTTAGAAAACTCTGTCCATTGGCCACAGTTCCTACTGCAGAACTATGCAAAGTGGAGCTTCTTTAGAGGAGAAATTGAGAAACAAATAGGCAGAGCTGTGAGAAAGAAAATGGGATGTCACTGCTCCAGTAACATGAAAGGGCTACAAGTTTACTGAATGAAATCTTAGGGGCTGGGCGATAGTAAAGGATAAGTTTAAGAATATGGAAAAACATCTCTGTAAAAAACAAGGGCACCAGCATTCCATTACTGAGACAATGCAGGAGACATGCTCTGTATGTGATGAGACTTTTAGTTGAACAGAAGAATGAAAAAGAAAATTACAGCTTATCGTCAACTGCAAGTATTAAAGACTACAAACTTCCAGTGGGATGGTTGAAATACCTATAATCCAAAATATGAAGGTTCACATTTAACGGACTCTTTTTTCAAATCCATTATTATAAACCACCTATACCGAGCCCTAATGTATTGCTTCATATGGAATAAAAGGCCTCTTTGCTATCAGAATTCTTTTTATATACAGTCTCTCATATATACAGTGCCATACTAGAATAGAATGAGACGGAGAGGGCTGGACGGGTGCTGCCATGTGGAGGGGCATGGGCTGGATTCCTGCTTGGTTACTTCAATGATTGTGGAGGCAGAGGTCATGGGTTCAATCCTGCAATGGTGTTAAGAAGGCTGTTCCTTTTAATTTAGATCAGTGCTGCAGCAAAACACCCTCACAGTGCCGTAACCTAAGGTGCCGCATAAGGCACCCTATAAGGCACTCCATAGGGCACATTATAAAGTGCCCTGTCCGCCAAGGCACCTTATAATGTGCCCTATAGGGCACTTTATACAGCGCATTATAGAGCGCCTTATGAGGCACCTTAGGTTACGGTACTGTGAGGGTGTTTTGCTGGCAGCACTGATCTTAATTAAAAGAAACAGCCTCAGACAGCCTTATCAAACAACACCACTGTGGGATCAAACCCATGATCTCTGCCTCCACAATCATTGAAGTAACCCATGGGCTACATCTCTAGAGCATCTAACACACTGCTGGCTTGCTACAGAAAGACTGCAGGTCACCGCACAAACTGTCTGCTGTGGTTACCAGGATAGGGTAAACCCACCCGTACCCATGATGCACTGCACATGCAGATCAGCAGCCTACATCTGATCATCAGATGGGGTATGCGCCTCTATAGCACCCCGGCCTGGTAGGGGGAACTGACCGTGTGTGTTACTGGCATACAGAAGCTACAGACTGTGACATTGTGTGGTTCCTGTGCTCACCTGAGGATGAGGTGGGGTGCCCAGCACCAGGTCCGCAGCACCTGGCTTGACTGAGCTAGGCTGTGCTGCAGGTCCCCATTAGTGCCAGTGTGTGATAGGTAGTCCATGAAGACACACTTAGGATACACCTGTGTCCATCTGTATTTCCCAGACATGGCTAGCCCTTGGGGACTATGATGCACCCAGAATAGTGCATATCCTGTGTGGTTGCCATGGTCACATGTTATAAGAGAAGGGTGGTGTGTGGACCCAAAAGCGGATTATGTAGCACCACCCAACCCACCCTCTGTGGCTCAGGGTGGGGAAAGAAGATCCCCCACCAACAGATCCACATTCTACATCTCTGCAATGGTGGCAGTAGAGGGGCCCATCAACCCAAGTCCTGATGGGGAATAGGCACCCTACAGCGCAGTCAATGAAGATCTGTATGCATCACATAGGGCACTGGCAGACAGGCAGTAGGCCTGGAAAAGCTCAGCTGCCCCCCAACACAACCACTATCTGACATTCACCAGCAGAGGGCACAGTCAGTCTCCCCCCACTGCACTCTGCAAGGTGTTCCAGCCATACACATGCTAACTGCAGACAGTCTGCTAGCTAGTACATGTTCCTGGAGGAACTGTGTGCACCCAAAAATGGGACGTGAGCACCCACACCAAGCAGGTATGTCAGTGATTGGGCCCCAGAAAAAGGAACATATAGATATCATTTGAGAGACATACTGCACAGCACTATGGGGGAACCTAGTCATGCAATGGTCACTGCTCAGTCAGGGTCAGAGTGACCTTCCCCCCCCCACGACATGCTGTGGCCACATTGTCCGTGCAGGTGGTGGTCGGGCTCTACAATGTCCCAGCCATTGCCCTATGCCCTGTGTAGATGCATCCTGCCCAGGCTGACCTGTCCGGGCCATACCCACAGTACCTTGCTCCTCATTATGCACATTGGCAGGCTAACACTAGAAACAGTGTAAGCATTGGGGGCTCAGTAAGGTGTAGATAGCCACAGAACACTGGATAGACATACACACACTCCCACACCTATTTCAGCATTGTGCAAATATAGAGGTGGTTGGCAGCCCTAGCCGCCACACCAGTCCTTGGCACAGTGCAGGCATTGCTATGGTACTCAATACTGTTAGGGTCAGTCCCCGCTGTGGTAAACACTGTCAGAAACAAGAACTGAAACACACTCCACAGATATCAGAAAGGTTGCTATGATGAATCTCTGTCAACAATTGTGTTTAACATAGGATATGTTATCTGACATTAATCATAGCAACCTTTTGATATACGTGGAACGTGTTTCCAAGTTTAAGATGGCATTGCTAAGGTATGCAGGTGCTAGTATTGGTAGATGCTGCTCTGCACAGGGTCCAACAGCCTGACTCTCCATGAGCCGTTGGATAGTGGAGCCTGTGGGTGTGGGTGTTTGTGCCACTGTGGGACGCTGCTCTAGGGCAGACGTTTCCAACTCCGGTCCTGGTGGGACAAACACGGTACAGGTTTTCATGCTGTCCCTAATGAATATGCATGAGATACATTTGCATACAATGGGGGCGGTGCATACAAATGCATCTCAAGCATATTTCTTAGGGACAGCATGAAACCTGAATGGTGTTTGGGCCTCCAGGACTGGAGTTTGGAAACTCTGCTCTAGGGATTGCACATGTTTATGGTGTCTGTGCTCTGTAGAGTAAAATATAGGCATTTATGGCATGTTTATTTTATCTGCAATAAAGGTTCTGTCTTTATTACGATGGTTTAGTACTGGGTAAAATATAGAGACAGGTTTTGCAGGAGGCACAGCTAGGACTTGAACCTGTGACCTTCTACCCCTGAACACACTGGCTGTGTGTACTGCACCAAACTATTGCCACAGAGGCAGATCATTCCCTGGGGATACCATGACTGTTTGTCAGACAGACAGACCTTGTCTGTTGCAGTGCACGGCACCCACCTAAACGGGGCTTGGCCGTGGTCTGCTGTGTGGTCTGCTGTGTGCCATTGCCCCCTCCACCACCAGCACCCCTCCGCCACCATGCTGACATGCCCTTGTGCCGGTGGTGCTGGTGGTGCGCATTCCCAGGCCATCCAGTGGCCGGTAGTCGGCTGCCTATGGTGTGTGATATGGGGTAGGGGTGCTTGTATAGACATCCACACTTCCCCCCAGCACTGCCTGCCAATGTTATGTACCCTTTGGGGTACTGCTGGGTACTGTCCCCTGGGACACCGTGGGACACACACTTGTGGACATGTTTGCCCTTGGTCAGTTGCTGTCTTGCTGGTTTTCCGTTTCTACATCCCTATGTGTCACCTAGGCATCTGCCTAGTCCATCCTGTACCCCAGCTGTCCCACTGCATGTCCCGCCTGCAGCCCCCTGTACCCCATTTGCAGCCTCACCGTAGTGCCCTATCATACTTGGGCACTCTGATGTTGCTGCACATGTATCACTACTATGACTTTCTTGGTCTCCCTGGCTTTGCTGTACATTGCTGACTGAAATGGTTTCTCTCTCCTGCAAATGTGCCTCTAGCGTGAGGTTTTCACTGTCGTTAATTTTCAGACCTTCATTTCACGGCGTTAGTGTTCATGGAGCCTCTCCCCGCCCACTCTCCGCCCATTGACCCCCTTATCTCCGCCCCTGGGGAGCCTTACTCCGCCCTCTGGGGAGCCTTACTCCACCCTCTGTGCGCCTTAACGCCAGCGGAGACGTTATCGCGCGATATGTGACGTTCTCGCACGGTAATGCGCCATTATCGTGCGATAACATTACTTATCACGCGATAACGTCGCCACTGTAACATTAGCGCTGTTTAGTAAACATACCCCTAAGTCTCTCAAGGTCACAATATCAATAAAAGTTCCATAAAAGGCAGAACACATTTTGAACTGCATCATTTTTGACGTGTGAAGGGAACAGTAAAGTTCAGCATTTGCTGTGCTGAACCACGTATAACTGAGGAACAGAGATGTCCAAACCAATCTGAAACAAAAATGATCCAGACATATTTCTGCTTGGTTTGCTTCCATGGAATTTCTGAGTTCTCCCCGGGGTGTATGTGGGACATCCGTGTACTTTAACAATCAGAAGTAAAACAGCACTACCGAGAGTAGGTGGAGAGCAGCCGTAGATTCTGGCCAATTGGCAGCATTTCCACCAATTAATGGCTGCAGTCTTTGAATTTTACATTTCTCCTGATGCGGCCACAACCAGGGGTCACATTTTTCTGGTAAATGTTTGATTAAATATCAAGGGGTGAGGTATATCTGGAAAAAAGGAAAGTATCAGAATTCAAGAAAGCATGGGAAAAGCACAAAGGATTTTTATTTATTTATTTTTAAGAATAAAGAAGATCAATGCATTTTTCTTAGAAAAAAAGGTGTCGGTACTTGTATGTAGGGATCTTCCATTAATATGTGATCTCAAAATGCAACTGCCCTCCCTACCCAAAAACCTGAAACCTGGGAGATCAATACCCCCTCAAAGAAGATTCAATAAATTCAACAAAGAAGATCTCATAAGCTCCATTGCATCCCACATAGATTTGGAACGCACGGACCTCGATGATCTAATAAACAGGTGGAATTCAGGAATACAAGCTGCATCAAACCCAACATGGAAAGCCCCATTGAACCCAACAAATCCAGAACAGAACCATGGTATAATGAAACGCTGACCAGATTGAAGAGGGAACTCCGTAAACTAGAGAGAAAATGGAGGCAAACCAAAACCATCGAACACAAAACGGAATACATGGCTCTCCTCTCAAAGTACAAAAATGAGGTCAACTTGGCAAAAAGAACGCATCACACTATCCTACTAAATAAGGCCATCAATAAACCCAGAGAATTATTCGAACTGGTCAAATCACTAACCAAAGCACCCCAGGAGGACCACCACAACAACAAAATCAAGGCCCAAACCCTGGAAAATCACTACGCAAACAAGCTTACGGCCAGTAAACCCACTCAATCCCTGGACACAGCCCACCCAGCGCCACAACTCAACATGGCGACCAGCGCAAACCAGGACCAGGGATGGAGCAATTTTCGCAAAATTGAAGACCATCAAATTTTAAACATAATCACAAGCATCAATACCACCACATCCCCACTAGACCCCTGCCCAACCGCATGGATCAAGGCAGCGAAGCAAGAAATTGCCCTACACATCTCGCATATAGTAAACCTATCACTGCAACAAGGAATCATGCCTACACAACTTAAGAAATCCATCATAAGACCTATACTGAAAAACAAAACACTCAACCAGGACGACCCAGCCTCCTACCGCCCAACATCCAGCATATCTTTCCTAGCAAAGATCATTGAAAAGGCAGTCCTACAACAACTGCAAGACCACCTTGACGACAATGAAACCCTGGATGATCAGCAATACGGTTTCAGGCAACATCATGGGGTTGACACCCTACTGCTCGCACTACTTGACAACCTCCTCAAAGGCCTAGAAGACAAAAAGAAAATGTTTTTACTCATATTTATAGACATCTCAGCAGCTTTTGATACAGTACACCAAGGAACCCTCATGAACAGAATCAAATCGATTGGAATATCAGGAACCCCCCTAAAATGGTTCTCATCATATATAACAAACAGCTTGCAACAGGTACAGTTCAACGACGAAAAAGCAGAGGCCTTCCCACAAACCCAAGGCATACCTCAAGGCTCTGCTCTCTCCTCACTCCTTTTCAACGTATATATGCAACCAATTTGCGAAACCTTCCAAAAGCACAAATCAACTACCACATCTATGCAGACGATATCATGCTGTACACACAACTTGACACAGACAACCCAAATTACATCCAACTAGAAGAATGCCTAATCGAAATGCAAACCTGGTTACAACAAAACAACATGGCGATCAACCATAAAAAAACAGAGGTGATGTATATCTCCAGAAAACCAAATTTCAACCCCCTTGCAATGATCACCCTATGCAACAATACCTACCAAACAAAGAAAGAAATAAAATATCTGGGGGTAACGTTCGATAGTGACCTAAAGATGGAAAAACACCTCCGCATAACAAACAGGGCCATCTTCCACAAACTAAGAGTCCTGCAACCTCTACGGAGCATTATTGAGCCTCAAAATTTCAGGTCTGTGGCACAAGCACTCATCATGCCACATCTCGACTACTGCAACGCCATTTTACAGGGCCTACCAAAGAAAACCCTAAACATACTACAAATGGCGCAGAATGTGGCGGCTAGAATCATTATGAAGAAAAGATTTGCTGAACACATCACACCTGTTTTGATGGAGCTACACTGGCTCCCCATTACAGCTCGTATAAAATATAAAACACTAATAACCACTTTCAAACTCATGCATAACATTGCGCCATCCTTCCTCTCCAACCTAATCTGCACACAACCACCCAACAGAAGCAGAAGAACCACCAACTCAAACACCCTCTGCGTACCGGTAGATATAAGATCTGTCAAATCCGGTACTAGTAACAGAGCATACTCTTACACAGCACCGACACTCTGGAACCAACTGCCACCGGAGCTAAGTGCTAGCAAAGACCTGACGGACTTTAGAAAAAAACTCAAGACCCACCTATTTCAGATTCAGTACAACTTGATTTAGTCCACGTGGCCCAAACAGTGCCACCCAAAGAACCAAAAATGTATATATGTAAAAATGTGAATATGTAAACAATTACTGTGTGTTGTGCTTATCTTTCAAATCACCTTGTATATACTACAAATTTTTCTGTCCTGATTTGTCAGTTTCCAATATGTAATCCAACCCGCTACTGATCGCTGGAAGTAGTGGTATACAAATGTATGCTAAATAAATAAATAAACCGTGGGTCAGTTTTTACAGGCAATGAAAAAGGTGCTGGCACTCCATACCACCTCCTCAAAAAAACCCCAGAAGAATAGTTTGTGGAGACTGGGATATTGGTTTAGATGGACAGACTGGAAAGACCGTATGGTCGTTTTCTCATACCATTGCAATGCTTTTATATATTTTATGCCTCCTCCTAGCTTACCATATTTCTGAGTATCAGAACTCTCAGTGGCTTCCTCTCCTGTTCTACTGGACTCCCTGTAGTAGTTAAGCATATGTCATATAGAAATGCCGGAATGTGCACACTGCTTGAGTTGCTTTTCTTCTAGATTATCGTTTTCTATAATAATGTATTGGGGTGCTTCCTTTTTTTTCTAGACTCTCTTACGCTCGTTAGGGGACTGTGCTGAAATTTATCTAGATTTAAAAAAAAAGTACAGAAAAGGAAAGCAGAGGATATATATATATATATATATATATAGTTAATTGGAGAGCTAATCAGATAAAAACATTCTTTTTCAAAATTAAAACAACTATAACTTAAAACATAACAGCATAGAAACATAGGCAGGGTCAGTCCCAGAGTTGGTTCAAGGTGTTGATGCCCTAGGCATGTAGCAGCAGAGCGCAGACAAACCAATGATACCAGGAGTCTGTTCAGAAGGTCCAAATCATTTATTTGTGCACAAGTCTCAAGCAAAGTCAATTTCAAAATGGCTGAGCAAAGTTTTCTGGCAATACAACAACTTTTATAGACTTTAGCTCTATTCTAGGTATAGCAAGACATTTCATTGGTCCCGGTAACCTCCCGTACCTCCCGTACCCCTGCTATTGGTCCCGGTACTGATATGATTATCCAATTATGTTCGTTCAGTGGGCTCAGCACCTGCTTACCCCCCTTCTAGTCCCAATTACAATGGCCTGTTCACCAACTTGTTACTTTCCTACTTTCAAGGCTATTGGGCTAGTTAATACGTGCAGGGGAGCAGGGCTCTGCAACCTTTCTGTCATCAGTTTTAATTAAATCCCTTACAGCTGTATTTTTCTTATCAGTGACTTTTAAACATGAATTTCTGTATTTTTCCATCTGTTTTGTTTGTCTAAGCTATTTCAATACTTTACTGAGTTCTAATTCTACAATAGCAGCATGTTGGGGATGTGCAATTCCTATGGACCTCTTCACTAGCTTCATTTACAGGTCAAGCTAGCTAGGCTTGCTTGCTTATATCAGACAATGTGGATCACAGGCCTTCACCTGCCACATTCCCCCCTTTGATTATTCTCACCCTATTACTGAATAAGGTGTGAGAATTAAATCACTTCAAAATAGTTATACTGTAATCATAGGATTCCGACTATATGTAGGAGGTTTTGGTTGGTACAAGGCCATAATCTTAGTTGCGGTCTTCCGCTCTACTGTACTTTCAATAGCACTATGAATAGAACGCATACAACATGGGATTAGACATGGTACTAACAAAATAACAGCAGCAAGTATTAGTACTAATATAAGGAAAGTTTTAAGTCCTCCCAGCCATGAGAAAAGGTTAGCAAACCAGTTAGGGAATTTCAGTGAGTGCCAAGTCTGTACTGGCACATAAGCATGTCTCTGCATATACTTGGCAATTTCTTCAACTACTTGACCCTTATCATCTATTTTTAAACAACAATTGGTTAAATTCAGCTTACCACATACTCCTCCTTCAGCTGCTAACAAATAATCAAGTGCTAAGCGATTCTGATATATAGCAGTGCGCATCTGAGTACTTTGTCTAGCTAAAAGTGTAAGAGCCTGGCTAGTCTCATTGGTTATTATTTCAACTACTGCTTGTAAGCGATTAATCATATAGACTGGGGTTCGGTAACCATACATACCATCATCATTCCACGTGGCAGGCCCATAATACTCAATGATTCTCTCTGGTGGCCAGTCATCACCCTTCCACTTCTCCCACTTGCCTACTTGGAGAGGTGATCTCTTTTGTCGCAGTGCTCTTTTGTGTCTGTGGGTAGTGTATACTGGGTATCCTAATTGTTCTCCATGTTCAGTGTTTAACAGGAAGAAAGAAGGTCTGATGGTCCCTAAGACACATGCTCCTCCCCATTGTGGCGGGAGTCGAGCATACGCTCTGTTTCCACAAATCCAATATAGGCCAGGTGGGGCTTGCCAAGCATGGGTTTTGGCAAGATTAGTCCATAAATCAGCAAGTTCAGGAAATCTGGCTAATGGGTTAGGAGGTTCAGGGTGTTTGCTTCCTGACCACCATGACGTCTTTTTGGTAGTGGCATTATAGAATTTCTGGTTAAGACAGACCAGCTGTCCTACCTGTTGGGTGAACTGAGGTCCAGTTCTGGTATAGCAAAGACGTCCAACAATTGAGTGCGCTAACACCCATTCGCTAGTAGTCTTGTGTAATTCAGTCTGATTGTAAGTCAGAGAATAATTTAATTCTTGAGCTTCCCATGGCCACTGGTCACCCATTTGGGTTCCGCCACAGAAATAACAGTCTGAGATTTTGAGACTGGATACTACTGCTCCAGCTAATTCTAAGAACAAATTCTGAGAAGGATGAGGGATTTCAAACTTATTTACATGCATGGCCTCATAGAAGGTGTTATGGATGTGATATTTAGATGACTTGTGGGCTTGGGTATTCAATCTTATATATACAATGGTTCCTGGATCTGATCCAGTACCTGCGATATGTAGACCAAATTTGTATCCTTGTTTCCATACACTAGGGTCACGTATCCGTAAGTGTAAGGGGTTACAAGCATCTTTCTGACATTTGTCATCTGTTGTTGACTTGGTTAGAGTGGCCATTCGTTTATCTATCTTTTCGTCAACTATACCATCATTCCATGTAGCATAAAAAACACATTCCCAATTTGGGCAGTAGTAGTCTGCCGCTGGGGCAGTACTATAGCCTGGATCCTTTTTACCTGTACACTTTCTCCATCCTGTGGCACCTTCTGGGCACATATACTTATGGTCATTTCGATACGCTTTTTCCCAGGTACCACAGTTGGAGTGGCTATCTCTATTTATAACATTACAGGCATCGAAAATCAAAACAACAGGTCTACTAGTATCTCTAAGTGGTTGTGTAACAGTTATTATAGGTCAATCTGCATCCTTCCACCGTATTTCCAATGTGTAATAGGATGGATTCTGATGCGGATTATAGCATACTCTAGATTTACCATTAGTGCAAACATTTAGTTCAGTGGTGTTATATATACACCGAGTCACTTTACCAGTGCAGGTGTAATAAGAATGGTAAACCAAAGTCTGAGTTACTTTCAGTCCAGTTCGAGTAGAAGTAATGCAGGCAGTGCATGGAGGTAAGGCATAAGTCAGTTTAAAGCCTCCAAAACAAGCAACCAGGGCAAAGCAAAGGTAAAGATACATGTTGATTGGAGTTCTTCTGAATCCTCAGCTTGCAGATCTTGACCACGACATTCTTCTCTTCGTCCCGTTCGCTAATGAAGCAATTCAATGGGTGCTAAGTGTTGATTGAAGATCCTCAAATTGTCCGTCACACATCAACCAACTTGTCAATTTCAGTTGGCTTGTGAAATCTGGTCAATCAATGTAGCATCAAAGTAGTGTGGTAAATCACACACATGAGGTTCGTTGAAGACAAACTCTTGCTGTATGGAAAACAGCAATCCTCTTCGAAAGACTTGGCTACTGCAGGATACTGTGACAGAATGCTTAAACTGCTGGTTGCCGTCTCAGAGTAACTCGCAAAGGTGCATCAAGATGCTGTTCTGCTGTCCACTGCTCAGGTTCGGGATCAGCGGCAGGCTTGACTCTGCTGTGGTAGATCCAGGAATTGATTTCTGCTACCTTTACTGCAGTTGGGGTAGACAGGATGACGGTGTATGGTCCCTTCCAATGGGGTTCCAACGGTGTCTTCTTCCAATCTTTGATCCACACCGAGGTACCAGGCTGGTAGGGATGCAGAGGTTCCGTCAAGTTGATAGGCAACTGGTCTTGGATCCACGCATGGAGAGTCTGCAGAACAAAACTAAGAGCTAGGAGTTCTTGCCTGGTTATTTCTGAACCAATTTGGGCTAGACTTCCTTTAATTCCCTGCACTATTGGTGGGGGTTTACCATACAGAACTTCAAAAGGGGAAAATCCTGTTGACTTCACAGGAGCTGAGCGTATTCTGAGTAAAGCTATTGGGAGCACTTGGGGCCACTTTAGGTGTGTCTCCTGACAAAGCTTAGACATTTGGGCTTTTAGGGTACGATTCATTCGCTCAACTTTCCCTGAACTCTGGGGTCTATATGCAGTGTGGAGCTTCCATTGTATCTGCAAAGCTTTTGCTAACTGTTGAGTAATCTGGGAGACAAATGAGGGTCCATTGTCTGACCCTATTACTGCTGGAATTCCAAATCTAGGGACAATCTCTCTCATCAAGACTTTGGTAACTTCTCGGGCTTTCTCAGTTCTGGTTGGGAAGGCTTCTACCCACCCAGAGAAAGTACAGACTAATACTAATATGTAATGATATCCATTGGCTCTTGGCATTTCGGTAAAATCAATTTGGAGGTGGTGCATGGGGGTTACACCTCCTGACTGAACTCGGGGTGCCGTTATAAGGCCTTGCTTGGCATTATTTTTTGCACAAATTAGACATTGGCGTGCTACTGAAGCTGATATGGTTGTCAACAGAGTAATGTAGAAATGTGGTCTGAGTGCTTTTTCCATAGCACTTTTCCCATAGTGGGTGGCTTCGTGAAAGGCTTTGACAAAGGATGGTCCTAACAGTTCGGGAATTACTATTCGTCCGGGGGGTTGACTGCCCTTCGCTGGTCGCAGCTCAATCCATCCATCTTTCAGTACTCCATCTTCCTTGTTACAGTAGTAATCTAATTCTTTGGTGGTATATCGTGGTGTCCATAAGTTTAAAGGTACCGGAAACAATGCTGCTTGCATTGGCATGGCTTGTGGTGTAATTTGTCCTGTCATGGCTGCTTGTCGTGCTGAGGCATCTGCAAACCTATTCCCTCGGGCAACTTCTCCTTTTCCTGCTTGATGTCCTCTACAATGTATGACAGCTACATGAGTTGGGGCCCATACTGCATCAAGTAACATCAGTATCTCGGGGCCATACTTGACTGATTTTCCTCCGGATGTGATGAGCCCTCGTTCCTTATAGAGAGCTCCATGGGCATGTAGGGTAGTGAAGGCATATTTAGAGTCTGTATATATATTTAGCACCAGTTTTGCACCTAACAGTAGTGCTCGAGTAAGTGCTATCAATTCTGCTTTCTGGGCTGATGTGCCTGAGGCTAGAGCTGATGACTCAACTACTTCATGATGAGTGACAACTGCATATCCGGCACAGCGTCGTCCATTGAGGATGAGACTGCTCCCATCAACATAATAAATTTGGTCAGGATTGTCTATGGGCACATCTGTCAGGTCAGGTCGACTGGAGAATACAGTGTCCATGACTTCGATACAGTCATGTTCTGGGAGTTCTTCACTGATAGGTATCAATGTGGCTGGATTCAAGGCATGACTCACTTCCAGTTGTATCTGTGGGTTTTCACATAACATGCTCTGATATTTCAACATTCGGGAATTGGTGAGCCAATAATTTGCTTTCTGTTCCATGAGGGCAAGGACTGCATGTGGCACAGTGGCTCGTAGATTCTGTCCTAATGTGAGCTTGTCTGCTTCACTCACTAATAATGCTGTAGCTGCGACTGCTCTCAGGCAAGGTGGCCATCCCTTGGCCACAGTGTCCAATTGTTTCAATAGGTATGCTACAGGTCGCTCCCAATTTCCCAATTTCTGAGTCAACATGCCTAAGGCGTTTCCCTGTGCTTCATGTACAAACAAGTGGAAAGGCTTGTGAACATCTGGTAGTCCAAGTGCTGGTGATGGCATTAATTCTTCCTTTAACTTCTTGAAGGCTGTATCCTGCTCAAGTCCCCACTCCAGTGGCGACTTTTCTTCTCCTTTTGTGGCTTCATACAGTGGTTTGGCAATTTGGGCAAAGTTGGGTATCCAGATTCGGCAATATCCTGCCGCCCCCAGAAAGGCTCTGACTTGCTTTCTGGTTGTTGGGGTTGGAATTCTGCATACTGCTTCTTTTCTCTCTCTGCCTAATTTTCGGCTTCCTTGGGTTATACGAAAGCCCAAGTATTTCACTTCTTTTTGGCATAGTTGTGCTTTTGCTCTGGAAACTTTGTATCCAGCTTCATCTAGTAACTGCAAGAGATCTGTGGTGGCTTGTATACATTCACTTTCTGATATGGCAGCTATCAGCAGATCGTCCACGTATTGGAGAAGCACTCTCTTCCCCGGGGCCACTGGATAGCTTGCAAGGTCTTGATTCAGTGCAGCACTAGGCTTAAGGGTTACAATTACTGGAGCTATATGTTTGGCTAGGCCTGGAGGACTGCCTTCTGCCCATACTCCAGGTGGTGCATCAATGTTCTTTAAAGTTTGTTCAAAATAAGTGTCTTGGACAGAATCATCAATGTAATATCTCCATTCTTCTTCTCGGGGAACTGTAAGCAGCATTATTCCTGCTGGTTTGGCTTGGGGATTTACTGTCATTTGCATTTCTCCTTTTTCAGAGAAAGATATTTGCGCTTGTAGTTTGGCTAACATATCTCGTCCCAGTAGTGGCACTGGACATTCGGGCATGTAAAGGAATTGATGAGTTATTTGCTGTCCTCCTAGACTGCATATACGATTCTGAAGAAAAGGTTTTGTAGCTTTGGCACCAGTTGCTCCTACAATGGTGACTGTTTTTGTAGAAAATGGGGCTATCTTTTTGTCTACTACTGAGTGTTCTGCTCCAGTATCAACCATAAAGTTCATAACTTGGTCTCCTATTTGTATTCCGACCAAAGGCTCCTGGAGACCTAAAGCGAACTCGGAGCCCGGTCTGTCCTAATCCACGTCATCTTCATCATGGGCTGTCGTAGCCAATGCTTGTATGGCTCCTCCTCTTTCTCACTGGAATTGTTCTCGATTGGCTCCTCCGCGGTTTCGGGGACGGCCTCGTCTTTCTTCTCTCCACTGATGATTGTTTTCGTCATCTTGCTGGGTGTCTTCGAGTTGCGGGCATGCATCTCTCCAATGTCCTTCCTCTCTGCAATAGGCGCATTGGTTTACGCCTAGTTGGGGCCGACTTCCACTTCGGCCCCGCCCCCTTCCTCTGCTCCGTCCACTAGGGGTACCTCCCCTTTTCTGTTCAACTATGGCCGCAGCCAAAAAATCAGCTTTCTTCTTCATCTTTCGATCACATTCTCTCTGCCTTTCATTGTCACGATTCACATACACTTTATGAGCGACTTCCAGTAACTGAGTTGTATTCATGCCCGCAAACCCATCTAATTTTTGTAATTTACGTCTAATGTCTGGTTGAGACTGATTTACAAAAGCAGAATTCACCATACATAAACTTCCTGGTGCCTCGGGATCATAGGGAGTATACATTCTATATGCTTCAGTTAATCTTTCATGAAATTCTGCTGGGCTCTCATCTATACCTTGGAATTCTCCTGCAACTTTGGAAAGGTTCATAGCTTTCTGGCCCCCCCTTTTCAGACCTTGTAAAAAGCCTTGGCGAAAACGGGCTAGGGCTCTGGATCCTAGCTCTGTATTCGGATCCCATCGGGGGTCTTCATTCGGGAATTCTCTCTGGGCCGCTTCCCGATTGTCTATTCTTTCCGTCCCTGGTCCCGGAGCTACAGGGTTATCTGCCAGCCAATCAATTGCTGCTTTTCTAATTCGTGCCCGCTCCTCTGTCGTAAATAGAGTGGTCAGGAGTTGGCGGCAATCTGCCCAAGTTGGTTGGTGGGTTTCCATAATAGTATTCACTAATTCTGTAAGCTCTAGGGGCTTATTGGTATAGGAGGCATAATGTGTCCTCCAATTTAACAAATCAGTTGTAGAGAAAGGGACATACACATAGCTTAGGGGTCCCGCTACCACCTCATCATCATCATTCTTTACGGGCACCCCCGAGACTTGCCGTAAGGGCATCATCTTGGCAGTAGATGTCTTTTGGGATCTGAGGGATATTTTCGTAACTGTCCTATCAGGGGTCACCTTCTTCTTTTCTACGTGTTTCACTTTAGATGCACTTTTTACTGGCAAACTAGCGCTGGCAACCATTTTTACACTGTCAGCATCGCTTAGGGAAGTTTCAGATCCTCCTTGCTCTGTTTCTGTATCTGACTCTCCTTTTTCTGTCTCGGAAGAATCACCTTCAAGTAAAGGGAGCTCATCTTCCTGCTCTTTGGGTAATAGCTCAGGGGTGGGGTCCCGTTCCCGCTGTCTCGGGGTTTCTGGGGCGGGACGCCGGGCGGCTCTTACTGGGCCTGGGGTTTGAGGCTGTCGGGGAACCATTTCTGGGGAATCAGGATCTACCAGGATGGGCTTCTTCCTGGACTTCTTATCCTTCCCTTTCGTTCTAGGTTGTTCTATTTTCTGACTATAATCTGTCTTTGCTAACATTATTCTGCACTGTTCTTCATAACAGCGCTGCGCCCAAGGGGGCGGATCTTCACAAATACTTAACCAGGAATCTATATAGGGGTACTGATCGGGGTGCGCTATCCGCACTCTACGGTGCACTAACTGGATAATTCCTACATTAAAGGTTCCCTCTCGGGGCCAGGTAGGGTCTAGATCGGGCCACTCCCTAGTACACAAAATCTGTAAACGGGCTGCAGTCATTTTAATACCATAATCTCCAGAATATCCTTCTTTAAAATGTGCGATCATACATTCTAATGGAGTGTTCCTAGTAGACCTCACCCCTCCCATTTCGATGTGTGCACGCAACAATAAACAAAAGGGAAAAGGAGGGCGGACCGTGGGTAAGGGTTCCTCACGGCCCTGGAAACGTATAAGGAGAACAAATATCAAGACAAGACGACAATCGCTTCCCCCTTTTTGCGACCTGAATGCGGTCGCCCGGTCAGGAAATGCGCTACTCAGGGGTCCGCCTTCGCTTGGTCCGTGCTGCCAGACCTCTCATTCACACTTCATTCACACAATCATGCTAGCAACGTATCCCAGAATGCATTCGTTTCTATCTATTCTGACTAGTCTTATTCAATTTCCAAAATACAAGAAGATGGGGGTTTCGCCCTGCGAATACTCATGCGGGGTTACTCGGCCCGTCTTGGAGAGGTGATCAAGCTCTCTTACCAATTTCCAAGTTCCAAGTTCAAAGGGCAGCACTGCTCTTTCTTATCTGTCTAGACATAACAAATCAAAACTCTACTCACTGGATCCGGTCCTCAAACTTCCCAAGCAGGCGCATGAGTTGGACCTCGGACTCCCCTCACTCGGGTTCGAGGCGTTGGCTCCAGCCGGGCTCGGCACCCGCCGAGGTCTGACCAGCAAGGGACCGGCGGCGCCAGGGAGTAGCCCCTGTCGGAAGGGCGCGATCCCGGCAGGACCAAGCCTATAGAGGCGGAAAGTCGTGGTATATTGCCCTATATACACTCTGATTCCACAACTTCCCGGCCAACGCACCAAGAATATGTAGCAGCAGAGCGCAGACAAACCAATGATACCAGGAGTCTGTTCAGAAGGTCCAAATCATTTATTTGTGCACAAGTCTCAAGCAAAGTCAATTTCAAAATGGCTGAGCAAAGCTTTCTGGCAATACAACAACTTTTATAGACTTTAGCTCTATTCTAGGTATAGCAAGGCATTTCATTGGTCCCGGTAACCTCCCGTACCTCCCGTACCCCTGCTATTGGTCCCGGTACTGATATGATTATCCAATTATGTTCTTTCAGTGGGCTCAGCACCTGCTTACCCCCTTCTAGTCCCAATTACAATGGCCTGTTCACCAACTTGTTACTTTCCTACTTTCAAGGCTATTGGGCTAGTTAATACGTGCAGGGGAGCAGGGCTCTGCAACCTTTCTGTCATCAGTTTTAATTAAATCACTTACAGCTGTATTTTTCTTATCAGTGACTTTTAAACATTAATTTCTGTATTTTTCCATCTGTTTTGTTTGTCTAAGCTATTTCAATACTTTACTGAGTTCTAATTCTACAATAGCAGCATGTTGGGGGATGTGCAATTCCTATGGGCCTCTTCACTAGCTTCATTTACAGGTCAAGCTAGCTAGGCTTGCTTGCTTATATCAGACAATGTGGATCACAGGCCTTCACCTGCCACAGGCAGACCTTAAGCTTTACACCCCCCCCCCCCCAGCTGTCAAAATCTATTGTTTAGCTTTGAAGATCCTGCTTTGTGCCCTACCCCAAGGAAGATGCCACTCTAGGCTACTGCCTAGTTTGCCTAATGGTTGGGCCTCCCTTGAACATAGGACACAACAACATTAACCTGTCAGCACATGTCTATGTATAATTATCAAAGTCTATACTAAGAATCAGTTACCTGACATGTTTTGGCATTAATGTTGCCTCAGGAGACTTAACTTGTATGTAGCTGATGTCACAAAGGACAGCCAAGAACAATGGTGAAAAATAACCAAGGAGACGATCCTATAAACAGTAAAATGCCAGTTAGTTATAAAAAGTCTCAAAAGACTTAAACATATTAAAAAAAGGTTTGGACAAATTCCTGGAGGAAAGGTCCATAAACCATTATTAAGAAGGGACCCAGGATATCAATGCTTGACCCACTACAAGCATTGTGGGACCTGTGTCTTTTGGGGTAACTGCTAGGTACGTATGACCTAGATTGGCCATTGTTGGAAACAGGATACTGGGCTTGATGGACCTTGGTCTGACCCAGTATTGCTGTAGCAAAGTGCACTCAATGAATAAATCCAGGAGTCAATTGACAGGGTCCAAGCCAGTTTATTGTGCACAGGCCCAGTCAGTCAAAGCTTCAAAAGGAACTGAGCAAAGGTTTTTACAGAGACATAACCATTTATACCTCTTTTTCAGTTTGATACATGAGAACTTTCTATTGGTTCCAACTCGATACATGCAAACCTCTCATTGGTTTCACGTTCCCTGCAACTGTCCAATTAGAAATCCCTCCGGAGCCTAGCAACCAGCCCCCTCCCTTAGGATTGCTCTAACAATGGTGCAGTTCTTGATTTTGTTACTTCTCTACTGCAAGGTTATCCCTAGCTCCAGGAATGCATGTATTGAAACATTTCTTTTCTTTCACACACAAGAGAATAATGGAAGACTTATGAATTCATAAAAACTTCTTATTAAGCATTTTAAAACAGTTTTCTCATTTCTCACAGATTTTTGGTTCTTTTCTAGCTATAATGGGAGTTAGGATCCAGGCCTAACTTACAGGCCTTTCATAGTAGCAGGCCATGCTAGGCCATAGCCTACCACAGTATGGCATATCTTATGTTCATATTCCTTAACAGATATATCATCCTGTGAAATTCTGTGTTTTAAATTATAATTGTTATAATTTTGAAAATAAACATTTTCATGGTTAGCTCACCAATTAATTACCTGCATATCTCCTCTGCTTTTCTTTTTCTGAAATTTACCTAAACATATTGGAGCTCTTTTCATTTCTTTTTGTTTCTTGTTGTAGTTTTTGTACAATGCTCTGTTGTCCCCACGAAGGCGGTCAATGAAACGAAAATAAACATAAACATAAACCTAACATGTAAATGCCACGCTGTGGGATCTTCAGTGGCACTAACATGCTTAGTGCCACTGAATATGCAAGGGTGCTGCTTCTCCATGCCCCAGTGCGAGCTGGCTAGCATCGGGGCATACCGGGAGCGTTCCAGGGCCGCAGCCATTACTAAGCGGGCAGCAGGAAGCCCTGGCCTAAACTTTCACCACAGACGCTAATCAGGCAGCAACTGAAATCGCCACTGCCCAGTTAGCTTTGTGGCAATCCAGGCAGCCCAGATATGGCCTCGGCATTGAATATCTGGGGTTAAAGTTCAGCATCAGCAGCTATTACTACTACTGATCATTTATATAGTGCTTCAAGGTGTGTGCAGCGCTGCACAGATACATGTGAAGATGGTCCCTACTTGTCAGAGTTTACAATCTAGTCAAGACGGACAATGCAACAGTTGAGGACAATGATACAACTAGGGAAGGTAAGGGGATGCATAGGAGACAAAGCGGATCAGGATCCAAAAGCAGCCTCAAAGAGGATTTGAAAAGGGGAAGGGATAAACATTGATGTGCAGACTCAGGTAGTTTGTTCCAGGCATAAGAAACAGTAAGGTGAAAGGATCAAAGTCTGGAGTTGGAAGTGGAAGAAAAGGACACAGACAGAAGCAGTCCACCAGGAGAGAGGAGTTCCCGAGGAGAGGTGTAGGGAGAAATGAGAGAGGACAGGTAGCGAGGAGCAGTAGAATGAATGCATTTATAGGTCAGTAGAAGTTTGAATTAGATACGGAAATGGATGGGGAACCAATGAAGTGACTTGAGAAGAGGGGTTATATGAGCATATCGGGGCTGGCAGAAGATTAGCTGTGTGGCTGAGCTTTGAACAGATTGAAAGGGAGACAGAGGATTCAGAGGGAGACCAACAAGGAAGAAGCTGCAATAGTCAAGGCGGGAGGTGACTAAAGAGTGGATACGTTTTTCTTCCTCATCTCTACAGCTATTGGTACACAATTTAGAGAGCATCCTAGTGTGTCTTTCCTAATAGGGGAGTTTTCAATTTGGCTCTGATTCATTTTTACATTCATTTTTATATTCATGCTGCATTTTATCTCGACCTATATCAGTTTTCATTGTCATTGGTTTTATTGCTCAGTGATCTTATTGTTTATTATATCATATCATTAATTGGTTGTATTATTTATATTTCAATTAAAAGTTTTTAAATTATTTATGCAATTAATTTTTAGAATGGTTTCTAAGTTTGTTTTCTTGACATCATTATGTGTTTTAATTTATTTACTATCATTTTTATTATTTTTGTCATATTTATTTGTTTCAGTTGTTATTTATATATTTATATACATCTTTTGAGGTCCCTTGAAGAAGGCTTGTGCCGAAATACGTGTTGGGCTGACCTGAGACATATCAAAATAAAGGCTCTTGTTCCTACCAGCGGTGTGTTGTCTCCTGCTTTTCTTGTGCTTAAGGGTGATTACTGTGGATATTACCATTGTGCGGTAATCGCCATCATTTTCAAACTTCACGGATACAGCTATTGCTGTCTTAGTGGATGGTGATAGCTGCATCTGCGAAGCTTGTCTTTGGCAATGCCAGCCTTTCCTCCATGGTAGCTGCAGAGGAAATGCTGGGAACGCTCCCTGTATCTGTCGCAGAACTTTTGCACAAACACCAGCGTTTTGCAGCTATCACCTGGCGTTAGCTGCAAAAGACTACTGTGGTTCATTAAACATACCTCTAAGAGAAATAGAGACAGAAGACAGAAATCCAACTAACTATGGATAGAAAGGCTAGAAAAATGTTTATTTTAATATTGATAAGGAGATAAGGATTTCTTTCCTTTCTAGTGCGTCCTATGAAAAAATCCTTGCTTATGTTTTGGGTTTGTCTCTCCGTCCATCGGCCTATCCAGTACTTTATTTGTTAAAAGAAAGGTGCCGGTATTCACATACTTGGCCAACTTTAGGGGGCGGGTGATTGTCCATGACACTGCCCCTATATAGCCATGCCCTCTCAGTAGCCACACCTGTGACCAACCAAAGAGCATGTCAGAATAATACATCACCTCGGTCACATATACGGAAAATATGGTTAGAACCTCACCACATGTAAAATAAGTGATCACAAAATTATAAATAGAATTGTGTGGCGAAAAGTGAACTGGAAACCCCAAGAAGCTGGACTGTAAATGTAACACTGAAGAAATCGTTCTTGTTCCAGCCTTTCCTAATCTACATGGTAGGTAGGACTCAACCACACCCACTGCCCTAATGCCACTGCGGCTACTGCTGTCATTATAGAGATGTGGCTCAGTGAGTCACATCGCTGGGATATAAATACACCAACAACTTGCACAGGGGCTTTAATATCTTCTTCCTTTTGCTGGTTATGCAGCCTAGCAACTTTCTGGCTTTGGCAACTGTCACATTGTTTTGCCACCTTGAGATCCTCAGACACTTATCACCCAGAGATCCTTCTCCTTGGCCATGCATGCCAGCCTTTCACACCCTGTCGCATACAGCTCTTTTGGATTTCTGCATCCCAAGTGCATCACTCTGCACTTCTTCGCATTAAATATTTACTGCCAAGCACTAGACCATTCTTCGACATTTTTGTAGATCTTTTCTCGTATTGTCTACTTCCTCCAAGATTTCCACTATTACAAATCTTAGGGGTCTGGGTCTGGGTGTGTAGGAGGTGATCCAGTAGGGCACTATGGGCTATTTAATGTGTGTTAATGGGACATCGGGTGTTAAGGTGTCAAGCAGGCACCTCAACGTCCGAAAATGGCTGTTACCCTAATGCTGGATAAAGGAGCAACAAGGGAAGACAATCTGAAGGTGATGGATGGAAGGAGAGGTGGAAGATGATGGATCTGCCATACCAGTGGGTACTCTATATGCAGTCAGAAAAGTGGATGAGTATGTGGGAGGCTGGTGTACGTATGCACAGGGGGTGTCAATGTAATAGGGTGCCATGTCAGTGTGTGGCATAGGATGTGGAACACGTGTCCCCCAGTGGAGATGGAAGTGTCAGGATGTCTGCAGTGACAGGAGGACAGAGTAGATGTGCAGATCAGGTACATGAGAGGTGTGTGTGCAGTCCTAAATTGTGGGAAAGAGTGCAAGTGTAGGCCATGATATAGCAGCCTGCACGAGAAGACAGGACTGCAACCAGCTGACAGAGGTGAATGGATGGTCTGAAGGACAGATGACGGCAAAGGAGAGGGTGATATGGGCTGGTAGAACCAATGTGCTGTAGGCACCATCCCCAATGTATCTGTACTGTGCATGAAAATGTGTGGCTATGCCACCTGGAAGGCCTGATACCAGACATGTTGGACTCACACCTGTCCTAGCTACACAGCCACAAGGCAACACCTCAGACAAATGTGCTGATAACAGCTGCACAGGTGTTATCCATACTGGGCACATGGGGTACGCATGGACATGAGCTGAAACCTGCAGGTGGATATCCAAGGGGTAGGATGTGTCCACATGTACTGCAGAGATGTAAGGGAGCCAAAGCTGTACAGTAACAGACATGATGTCAGACATGACTCATGCTGCCCAAGTATATTACAGCTGTATGCATCTAACTAGTATACCGCTGTAGCAGTGCAGTCACATCGGGGTACATCTTACCATCAATTGGTAATGTCTGATGTTATACAGGGACTGTATGGATCTGCAGTCAGCAGAGCCATTGGTGGGTTAAGCAATCTGCTCAAGGTGACAAGGAGGTGTTGTTGATCCATGAAGGTTGTGGCAGACATGATTCCCATCAGACAGACCCTGGCACATGTTGCAATGCATATAGCACAGAGGACCAGGACATGGCTTTGATCTGCTGCAGGCACAAGGCCTGGATTTGGGGGGGGGGGGGGAGGCAGAGGCACACATGAATGGTAAGGCAGCCCTCCTCAATCACCTGCCTTTGCAGGGACCCCATCCTGCCAGCCACTGATACATCTCAGGGGGAGGATAACAGCCACTGCTGTGGTAATTCCCCAGGTGCCAGCATGTTGAAGCTACATGGAGGGCTACAACTACTGGTGCTATCAGCCTCTTCCTCCACAGCTGGGTTCAGGAGCATCAGGGAGCAGGGGGGGGGGGGGGTGCAGCCGGGATTTCTGCCTAGGATGCCAGGACCCTTGGACTGCCCCATGTGGCACATCTCCTTTCCGCAGCAGCAACATGTCTGTGTGCCGCTGCTGTCACTGTGGCATCATGCTGGACATCACAGATGATACTGTGGATGGAAGAATACACCTATGAAGAGAGGCTAAAAAGGTTAGGGCTCTTTAACCTGGAGCAGAGATGGCTGAGGGGAGATATGATAAAGGTCTATAAAGTAATGAATGAAGTGGAACGGGTACATGTGGATCAATTGTTTACACCATCAAAATGTAGAAAAGCTAGGGGACATGGAATGACGTTACAGTGTAACCCATTTAAGACTAATAAGAGCAAATATTTTGTCAGTCAATGAGTAATCGAACTCTGGGATTTGTTACCGGAGGATGTAGTAAAAGCTGTTAGTGTAGCTGGATTTAAAAAAGGTTTGGACAAGTTCTTGGAGGAAAGGTCCATAAACCATTATTCAAGGGGACCCGGGAAATCCACTGCTTTTCCCAATACAGGCATTGTGGAACCTGTGTGTCTTTTGGGGAAACTGCTAGGTACTTGTGACCTAGATTGGCCACTGTTGGACACAGGAAACTGGGCAGGATGGACCTTTCTCTGACCCAGTCTAGCATATCATATGATCTTCTGGTCTTATATTCTGTGCCACTTGGGCAGCTGCCTGGTCTCCCCTGTGCAGCAGCAAACCCCACTGCATGACTCATGTGCTGCCTCCTTTGCCCAATTTGCATCATGAACATAGTTCCCTTTCATACTTGGGCACTATGCTGCTGCTGCTAATGGAACACTATTATCACTCTCTGGGGCTCCCCTGTCCATGCATCACATGGCAGATGTTGAAATGGGCTCTAAATACACCCTTTCCGCAAGGTTTTATTTGGCGTTAGGGTTTCAGCGTTAAAGGAATGTTGTGCAACAGGCGTTAAGGGAGCACACACTGCTACCACTCACTTTCTGCCCTGTTAATGCCCACTCTCCGCCTACTGCGTCCTTAACACTGCTGAAGCCTTTAACGTGTGTTAAGAGTGCCAGGATGCTGATAACAGGCATTAATGGCACACTGGCTCCCTTAATACCGTTTAATAAACATACCCCTTAGCGTCATCCACAAAAAGGCAAACCTTTCTTTTTAACCCTTCAGCAATATCACTCACAAAGACAGTGAACTATTAATACCAGCCTCAGAACTGATCCCTGAGGTACTGCACTACTCACTTTCGTTTCTTCTGAGAAATAATACAAAAGCCTTGGAAAAGACACTGAACCCGTAAACTCACCATACCATGACAGTCCTAACTCCTAGGACTCAAACTGCAATAACCCTATCTATGAATAGGCAGCGCTGTAAATATTACAGAAGGCTCTAGAACACCAGTACACCTCCTATTGGGAAATTTAACTAGCAGGACTGCAACAGAATTTCTTACCTCAGCCACTCATGCAGAACATGAATACACAATAAAAAATAAACCCATGCAAATTAAGACCTTCAAGCAAACTGATGCGCAATAAAAAAATCAAAGAAATCAATAAATATTGTTCAAACAAATATATTTTTTAAAAGTCAAAAAGACAATTTTTCTCAACCCTCATCTCATAAAACAGTGCATTCCAAACTGTATTACTGTATGACAAAAAGCCTTCTCACATATTGCCTCTCTGGATTATTATCTTCCTTCTGTCAACAAGGAGCCTACGCAAAAAAGAGCAGCACTCTAAGGGTTCTGTTTACTAAAGTGCATTAGGTTTTTGCTTCTAACTGTTTTTCATATGACTTTATTGGTTTTAAAGGTTTTTCGGGAGGGGTGGGGGTTGATTTCTTAAAGCTTATCTGATATATTTGGTGGTTTGAGGCATCAGTAGGAGTTGGATTAGAAGTGATGGGTTGGTGGTGAGGGATGGGGGTGTATTGATGTTTTTTTAATATATTTTTTATGTATATTTTTATTGTGCACTGCACAGAGCTGTTTGTCTGATGGTGCAGTTCTACTAAATAAATAAATAAATAAAATAAATAAATATGGCAAAAAAAGTGCAGAAAGCATGCATGCAAAATCTATGTTGTATCTATTGGAGGTGAGCACAGCATTTCTCCAGCAGATAATGCACCAAAATTGCAGAGAGTGTGCCCCGGCAGCACTATGGATGCACATAACGAGGTGGTATTATGAGCACTGGCGCTGTCTGCATCTTTGACGGTTAATGCATGAAATTGACGCCCACAGTAACCGCAAATTGTGCACACCCCCACTCTTCGCCCCATCCTGTCCACTCTTGCAGATAACATGATTTCTGCAAACAGCCCAGAAAATCGCTGTGTTATCTACAATTTCCCTGCATTATCTGTTAGCGCACCCAGAAAGCACGTACAATCTGCCGCATTAACAGTTAGCCCAGCTTCGTAAGCATCCCCCTAAATATTGCAGTGAGCCCTAGAACATCCAGGAAACCAAGCAAGCCAGATTACTACTGATCCTTACATAGCAAATCCATGGTAATCGAATACTAGGCTTTGATCACACACTCAGAATATAGGTAGATTCTCACCAAGCATAAAATAACACAAACTAAAAATAAAATTATGTAGACAAAAATTACATTGAAACCCCCCAAAAATAGACTGCATGCCATACAACACCAGAGAATCGGGAAGAGCTGCAGATGCCCCTGTTCTGTGCAGTATATAAAGATAAAATATGTACATACAGCCCAATATTCAAAGGGTTTTATCTGGTTAGCAGAACCTGCTAATCGGATAAATCCTTCCTCACTCATACTCCCTGTTTCAGCCACATCACGCCCTCTTTGATCCACCTACGCTGACTTCCCGTCCCCTGTCGTGTCACCTTCAAACTCCTAATCCTGACCCACAGGACCCTACATCAGCACACTCCCCAGTCTCTTGCAGATTCATTGAACTTTCGCACTATACCTTGCAGCCTCTGGTCACTGCACACCAACCGTCTTGACCTCCCTTCCCCAGCTTGTACCCGCCTGGAGCAAACTCGGCATTCCGCCTTCTTTTTTCTAGCCCCGTCACTATGGAATTCCCTTCCTCCCCTAGTCCGTCAAGAACACTCATTTCCCAAATTCAAATCCGTCCTAAAAACCCACCTCTTCTGTACTGCCTATGACCTTCCTTTTCCTGACTCCCATGTTTCCTCCTCCCCCTTTGGCTGTGCACTTTCCTGTCTGACACTGTAGTTCTTTTCTGACTCTGGCTTTATTTGTTTTTGTATTACTGCAAACCACCCCGATGGCTTCTGATGGGCGGTCTATCGAAATTTTTAACAAAGATAAAGAGAGGGATATTCCGCGGCACTAACCAGCCAGTGCTGCTGAATATTCCCTCTAAAGACCGTGGCACTCTCTGGAGAGTTCCAGGGTGATCCATGGGTAGGATGAGGATAGTCTCAGCAATTAGCTGATTGGCAGCAACTTTTAGTCTGTCCCCGTATAATGTCAGGGCATCTCAATAGTGGCCCTTAGTTTCTGCAGTTCACGTAACCAGATAGTGGCTGAATATTGCTACTGTCTGGATAGCTGTGCCGCTCAGCGCTGAAACTGAATATTCGTAGCCAGAGGATATCCATGTTTTGGGATGAATATTTGGTTTCACTTTTGCCTGTGGCAATCAGGCACTTTTAGAATGTTGACCATCACAGAATGAATATCAGGCCTGTGAAGTCCAAAGACAGACATATTCCAGTCATTAAGCTGAAAATAAAATAAAATGTTTCTACCTTTGTTGTCTGGCCATTTTATTCTCCAGTCGTGTTGATTCCAGTCTTTGGTTTTTGCTTTCCTCATCTTCTTTCTAGTCACCCTCTAGGGTTTCTGGTGGATCTGCCACTTCTCTCCCCTCTTGTCTTCTTCACTTCCTTCCATCTCTGACATTGATCTTTTCCTTTAAATTATTTATTTTCTCTCTCTATCAACTTATATTTCATTTCTCCTTTTACCATCAAGTTCTCAATCCCCTCCTTCTTTTAACAGCATCTTCTTACCATTTCTTAACCTTTAACACAGCTCTCTCACTCCACATTTCTCTATACTTCCCCAGTCTTTCTCTCCTTTTCTTTCTCTCTTCTGCCCTCCCTGTATCCAGCATCTCTCCCCTTCTCTCCTGCCCTGTCTTGTTTATCCCTCTCTCTCACCATCTAGCATCTCTCCCTTTTTTCTATTCCTATCCCCTCCATGCCCAGCATCCCTCTTTCTCCCTCATCCAATGTCAAGCATCTCCTCATCCCCCCACCCCATGCCCAGCATTTCCTCTAACTCCCCATGTCCAGCATCTGTCCTTCATCCCCTACTTTGTGTCCAGCATCTGCCCTCCACCGCTGCCCTGTGCCCAGTCTCTGCCCACTATTCCCTATACTCATCCCATGTCCAGAATCTGCATTTTATCCCCCATGACCCCTACCCCTTGTCCAGCCACTGCTCTCCACCCCATGTCCACCATTGGCCCACAGCTCCATGCCCCAATCCATATCCAGTATCTGCTCTTCATCCCCTATGTTCTCTGTCCTGTGTAGAGCATGTGGCCTCCAACCCTCATGGCCCCTACCCCATGTCTAGCATTTATCCTCCGCCCCTCCATTCCCCAACTCCATATCCACTATCTGCCTTCCACACCCTATACACTATCTGGCATCCATGCTCTTATGACCTCACCCTTATCGAGCCTCTGCTCTCCATCCCATGTCCAACCTCTGCCCTCCATCCCTCTACCCCCCCACTTCTATCCACCATCTGTCCTCTATCCCCTTATAAGCCCACCCTATGTCTGCTCTGTACCCCTCTATTATATGCCTAGCATTTACCCTTAATCCCCTACCTGTATCCTGCACCTGCCTCCCACACCTCCATTCCTTCACTTTGTGTCCAACATATTTCCAATGCCCCCCTTTAAATCCAGCATCTCCCTTCAAGCCATTAACCCACCTTGGTCTCCAGTATCTCCCTTCCAGCCACTAACCCCCTCCCCCGCCGCTGCCATCTCTGCTGCTTTTCCGGTGTCTGCAGCAGCAGCAGTGGTATTGAACTCTAAACATAAAAAAAGCATGAGTCTTTGTGACTTCATGCCTGGAAGGCCTGCAAATGTCCACTCCTTTTGATGCATCACTTTGTGGAGTCACCAAGATCCGCAGCTTTTGTTGTTGTTATTTTTTTATTTATTTGCAAAACTTTTATATACCGCCAATTCCCAGGATCAGTGGCGGTTTACGTCAAACAACATCAAAGCACATGGAACAGTGTGCAGCTATATAACAGATACATGGAACTGTAAACAAATATATACAGGTAGGATATCGGATTTAGAACTATTTACAAGTATTTACAACTATTTACGAACTGAAATGGACTGGCATCGGGACACTTTGCATCAGATGATCACATGGTCTACTATGCTGGAAATGAAAGACAAAGAAGAAATGGTGTTGCATTTATAATAAAGAAGAAACTTGCAAGAACTGTAATGAAATACAATGCAGTCAGCGAACGCTTAATCTCTATTCGTCTACGAGGATTGCCTATCAACACAACTATAATTCAAGTATATGCCCCAACAACAGCTGCTGAAGAGAATGAAATTGAAGAGTTCTATGAACAAGTACAAGCTGAAATTGACAGAACATGCAAACAGGATATCCTGATAGTCATGGGTGACTGGAACGCAAAGGTTGGCAACAAAGAAGAAGGCAAAGTAGTTGGAAAATATGGACTTGGCAACAGAAATGAAGCTGGAGAAAGACTGATAGAATTCTGCAAGACCAATGATCTATTCATCTTAAACACCTTCTTCCAGCAACACAAGCGGCGACTGTACACATGGACTTCACCGAATGGAATATATAAAAATCAAATTGACTACATATGTGGAAGTCAACGATGGAAAAGCTCTGTAACATCAACAAAGACAAAACCTGGAGCTGACTGTAGTACAGATCATCAACTACTAGTATGCAAACTCAAGCTAAAGTTGAAAAAGAGCAAACCACTCATGAATGCAGCAAAATATGACCTTGAGAATATACCACTGGAATTTAAAGACTGCCTGCAAAATCGATTTGCTGCTTTAGATACAAATGACAGAGCTCCGGAAGAGTTATGGAATGACATCAAGAAGGTTGTGTTGGAAGAAAGCGAGAAGTCTCTACAAAAGGTGAAAAAGCAAAAACGGCCAAAATGGATGACGGAAGAAACTCTGAAAATTGCCCAGAAACGCAGAGAAGCTAAAGCCAGAGGAGAAAGAAAGACAATCGCAGAACTCAACAGAGATTTCCAACGTGCAGCAAGACAGGACAAGGAAAAGTACTACAATGACACTTGCAAGGAAATAGAAGCAGAAACTATTAGAGGAAGAACAAGATCGGCTTTCCTAAAGCTACGAGAGTTAAAGAAAAAGTTCCAGCCTCGAATTGGAATGTTACAAGATGCTCAAGGTTCTATGTTGAATGATGCTGAGAAGATCAAGAAAAGGTGGAAGGAATATACAGAGTTTTTATATGATAAAGATCAAGTGGACCAACAGCCATTTAAACCTGTACCTTATGATCGGGAACCATTGGTGATGAAAGAAGAAGTTGAAGCAGCATTGAAAGCCTTATCAAAGAACAAAGCACCAGGCATTGATAGCATTCCCATAGAAGTATTGCAGCAATCTGATGCAGCTGTTACCGTACTCACAAGGCTCTGCCAAGAAATATGGAAGACAACATCATGGCCAACTGACTGGAAAAGATCTGTGTTTATACCAATACTAAAGAAAGGTGATCCAACTGACTGTGGAAATTATCGCACAATCGCTCTGATCCCACATGCCAGCAAGATTCTACTGAAGATTATTCAAAAGAGACTACAACCATACCTGGAACAAGAACTACCTGAAGTGCAAGCAGGGTTCAGGAAAGGGCGAGGAACGAGAGACATCATTGCGGATGTGAGATGGATCCTTGAAAAGACTAAAGAATACCAAAAGGATATCTATTTGTGCTTTATCGACTATAGAAACCATGAGAAACTCTGGGCCACATTAAGAAGCATGGGTATACCAGAACACCTGATCGTTCTCTTGCGCAATCTGTACATTGATCAAGAAGCAACAGTTCGAACAGAACAAGGAGAAACAGAATGGTTTAAAATAAGCAAAGGTGTAAGACAAGGCTGCATACTTTCCCCCTACCTGTTTAATTTATATGCAGAACAAATCATCAGAGAAGCAGGATTGTATGAAGACAACAGAGGTGTGAAGATTGGTGGAAGACTCATCAACAACCTTCGCTATGCTGATGATACCACATTACTGGCTGAAAGTGAAGATGATCTGAAACATTTGCTTCTCACAATCAAAGAACATAGTCTCAAAATGGGCCTGCACCTTAATGTAAAGAAGACAAAGATCATGACAATTGGCATAATCAACAGGTTCATCCTTGAAGGAGAAGAAATTGAAATTGTGAACAACTTTAACCTACTTGGATCAACTATCAATAAGAAGCAACAAGCAGTCAAGAAATCAGACGACGCATTGCTCTTGGCAGAATGGCTATGAAAGACCTAGATAAGATTCTCAAGAGCAGAGATGTCTCTCTCCATACAAAGATTCGACTTGTTCAAGCCATGGTATTTTCAATAACATCATATGGATGTGAAAGCTGGACAGTGAAAAAGATAGGAAGAAAATTGATGCCTTTGAATTATGGTGCTGGCGGCGAATACTGTGTATACCATGGACTGCCCGAAGAACAAACCAGTCGGTACTAGAGGAGATAAAACCTAAGCTTTCTTTAGAAGCTCAGATGACAAGACTTCGACTTTCATACTTTGGACGCATCATGCGAAGAGAGAGATCATTAGAGAAAGACATTATGCTTGGCAAGATAGAAGGTCAACGCAAAAGAGGAAGGCCAGCAATGAGATGGATCGATACAATTACAGCAGCTACGGGTACCAGTCTGTCAACAATGAGCCGCCTGACTGAAGACCGAACACAGTTTAGGATAGCTATCCAGAGGGTCGCCATGAGTCGACTCCGACTCGACGGCACTTAACAACAACAACAAGTTGTTACATAGTTTTTACATATATACATATTAAAGAGTCGTCTTAAGTTCAGTTGTAGAAATTGTGGTGAATCAAATTGAAAGAGGTGTATTCATGCTGAGTTATGGAGGATGGGAGGCCATATTTAAGTCACAATCTATATTGGAGTAGTGTTGCGTGAACAGATATGTTTTTAAGTCTTTTCGGAATTTTTGTAGATCTTTTATCTCTCTTAATTGATCTGGGAGGTTATTCCATACGGTTGGTGCTACAAATGAGAAAGCGCTGTTGCTTGTTGTATGTTTTGTTTTTCTTATCAAGTCGGGCACTAAGATGGTGTTAAGGTTCCTTCTTTGTCTTATTCTGTTTTCAGGAGGGCTGTGAATCAGTGTGGATAGGTATGATGGGGCACTCTTATTAATTAGTTTGAAGGTGGTCAATAAGATTTTATATTGAATCCTGCTGGAAACAGGTAGCCAATGTAGTGAGAATAGAATCGGGGTAATGTGGTCAGTTAGCTTGGCTTTGGAAATTATTCTTGCGGTAACGTTTTGGGCCATTTGAAGAATTTTTAGATTCTTCTTAGTTACGCCTTGTAGAATGCCATTACAATAGTCAAAATGGGGGGTTATTAAGGCTTGTGTGATAGTTCTAAAGTCATCATTTTCTAAAAGAGGCCTCAGTTGTTGAATGGAACGAAGCTTGTAATAAATTGTTTTGGTTATTTTCTTAATATGAGTGGTGAAACTAAGGGTCTTGTCAAGGGTGACTCCTAGGTATTTAATCTCTTCTTTAACTGGTAGGGTAAGATTTAGAAGTTTAATGTCTGTTGGTGGTGTAAAATGTGTGTTTCTTGAAGTAAATAATACTTCAGTTTTTTTGAAGTTAATGTTCATATTGTTTGATCGGAGCCATTTTTCAGCTTTCATGAGGCAGGTTGCTAATTTGTCGTAGTTGGGATCAAATATGTTGATTGAGGTGAACATTTTACAATTTGTTGTTTAAAACCTGATGCTTTTTCTGTCTGCAGCGGCGGCAGTGGGGTTTGAGGGTATGAATTTCTGAGTTTTTCTTTAAGGCAGCGTGAGGCGGCTGCCACTGGCCTGTTGTTGCTGCCCCCCCAGAAAAAGGTGCTAATAAGCCATACCATTGCGTTTCAGAACAATGGTCCTATCTATCTGAGACACCAGTGCCACGGGTGAGTAGTTGCTGTGGGTAGGTGAAAGCACCCAAAATATCAGTTCTGGTGTGGGAGCCACTCCTGGAAGAGATAATGAGGCTGGCAGGTTCTCAATCCCCTCCAGCTGAAGTTGAATTGGAATCAGTGGCCAAGATGGAGTTAGGAGGAGGCAGAGGGAAAGGAAGGGTACAGGGTAGAAGGGAAATGGTTACAGGAATTAGGAAGAGATGGTGAAGGGTTTGGATTAGAGTAAGAGAGAGAAGAAAGAGATGAGGGAGTAGGGGTGGAGAGAACTGGGGAAGAGGAGAGTGAACATGGGAGAGTAGAGTGAAGAGGGTGTAAGAAACTTGGGGTGTGAGAAAAAGTGTCCCACACTCCCGGAGTATGCGTTTTTAAATTGCTATGCAGTTCTGAGAGGTGCTTAGTTACCAGCTCCAGAAAGGAGATTTTAGATTAGTCCTGGCTTTCTGACAACTCTGTTCTGATGCACTATGGGACCTGCAGCACTGGTACCAATGGGTAGAAGCAGAGACTACAGAGAACACAGTGCTTTGGGATGTAAGATCAAAACTAGGATTAGCCCAAACATCTCCCTCCTGGAACTACTACTACTGCTACTATTAAACATTTATAAAGCACAACAAGGCATGTGCAGGACTGTACAGACACATATAAAGATGGTTCCTGCTTGTTAGAGCTTATAATCTAATTAAGCCAGACAAAGCAAAAGATAAGAATAAGGGGAAAAGTGAAGGGTGAAGCGACTTAAGGACTAAAGGTTCAGAATCCAAAAGCAGCCTCAAAGAGGTGAGCCTTCAGCATGGATTTGAAAAGGGCAGAGATGAAGCCTGGCACACAGACTCAGGGAACCTGTTCCAGGCATAAAGAGCAGCAAGGTGAAAGGACCAAAGTCTGGAGTTGGCAGTGTAAGAAAAGGGCAAAGATAGGAGCAAGTCAGAAGAGCGGAGTTCGCGAGGAGGGGTGTAGGGAGAGAGAAGAGAGGAAAGGAGCAGAAGAGTAAATGCACTTATAGGTCAGAAGAAGAAGCTTGAATTGGATACGGAAACGGAAAGGAAGCCAGTGAAGTGATTTGAGAAGAGGGGCTATATGAGTATATCAAGTGTGATGCAGCGGGGGCTGATGAGAGCCCTGATGAGAGAAATGAAACTGTTTTACATAGAGAAAAAGAGGTGCATAACCTGCAATATTCCCAGGAAACAGATAGAGGGAGCAAGAGCGTCTTCAGGGAGGCTGAGGAGCCACGCCCAGCTGGTCACAAGGGAGTGCCAACCAGCTTCCAATCCTCAGACAGAGATGTGCTTCATAAGGGAAGTGTGGAGGACTGGAAAGGCAGAGGTGGCAGAGTCAGAGCTAGCAGAGTCGGCAGAGGTGGCAGAGACAGAAGAAGCAGCAGAGTTGGCAGAGGCAGAGGAGAAGGAGGAGAAGCCATTGGAAGCAGAATCACCACAGGCAAGGAGAGGTTGAATGGGAAACCTGATTACTCCAGTGCCAGAGGATCTCCATGGGTGAGAGGTGATTTCCTGGGAGCTGAAGAAGAACCTAAAGAGGTTTCAGCTCAAGCCATTGAGAGAGCTGTTTGTCCACAGAGGCAAAAGCACGGCTGCTACAAGTGCTACCCTAAGCCAAACGAGAAACAGCTGAAGAGGCCAAGCCACGCAGAGCAAGCAAGCCAGGAGCAGGGCTGGTGTAGGAGCAGGCCTTCAGCAAGAGAAGAGATTCAAAAGTCACAAGGTAAACCACGCTTTCTTAAAAAGGGATTTCAACAGGCTGCTGCTTGGGAGAAGCAAGCAGGGGGAGAAAACTGTTTACCTGTGGACTGCTACAAAATAAGGTATGGAAAATATATGCCTAAGAAGAATCCTGTGAATGATATAGGTTCATATAATGCTGATATAAAACCTCTAAGAAGAGGAGATACTTTTAAACTCAGTACAGCAAGTGGCCGACGCCCTAGGTTAGGCCCAGGACATTGGAAAGTGCTAGAGCAAATATACCAAACTCCTGAGAGTGGTTTGCATGAAACCAGGGATACTGAATCAGAAGTATCAGAGTATGAGCAAATGCAAGTGGATCCCCCAGGAGACTTATCTGATCAAGAAATGGATTGTACAATGTGTATTTCAGGAAGTCTAGAATCTCTGCCATGCGTGTGATTTGTTAAGGTAACAACAGAGCATTCTTGACTTTGTTTAAGAACCACCATTCTGGTAATATATGATAGTTTTGTTTGAAAAGCCTACGTTTGTTTTTCTACCTGAAATAAGGACATTTTGCTTTGTAACCCAATATTTTGAACCTCAGCGAAGGAGGGAAATAAAAGCCTTTATTTTTCCCACCACTCTGCATAAGTAGTTCTTTGAAGATTTGGATCTCAAGAAAAATACAAGGACCAAGAGCTATTTGGGCCTTTATAACACTCTCAAATCTTCACTTTATATTCTGTGTCCCACCTGCCCTGGCATCCACTGGCCACCAGGGAACTTGTGCTGACACAAGGCTGGGTGACTTGGCAGCTCTCTTTTCTAGATTTGCTTTCCCTGTGCTAGGTCATTAATCTAGGGTAAGTGACTCCCAGAGCCTGGTAGGGGAAATAGATATTATCAATCTCTTATCCTGAAGAGGAAATGTGCTGTGCACTGAAGATCTTGATCTTCAACATTGCTCCCCAGGGCAGCTCTGTATGAAATCCTGCCATGGAAAAAAGAACATTTTCCTGCTAAAACTTGGGAACAGTCCTAGTTATATTCAGACATTTATGAAGTTTCATGGAAATTTGTGTGGCAGAGGAAACCCACGGGGAAGCGGCAGGTGATTTGTGATGCCTCTGCCGCAATATAGCATTGAAATGACAACATCGACATAAGCAACAGTCCACTGCAGTACCAGGCCTTTTGTCTAATTAAATCCCTAAATCCAGAGGGACTGCCCCACAACAAGAAACAACTGGCTTCATCTAGGTACATATGGAGGGTAATTTAATAAAGCCCTGCATAGTGAATACACATTTCTCTGGGCATGAATCACACTTATTTTATAAAGTCAAGTAAGCGTGTACTTTATAAAACAGGGGCATAAGTGGACAAATGTGCATACTGACTCTAGATGTGAACATTTACAGGAGCCTTATAGCTGCTGTAAAATTCCAGAGCCTAGATTTATGAAGAATTTACGTTTGTACAGTTGTCAACGTTGTGGCATCCTTCCATTTTAGGTATGTTGTGTACGATATCTTGAGAAATAATTGGAAATATTCCAACTGTGCATCATCAAAATATTTTAATAGTATGTTTAAAGGTATACAACAAAAAAAAAGGATGTCTGTGCAACTTAGACGCAGTCATTTCTGAGAAAAAAAAAGCAAAATATGACCTGGACTGGATTAATGGCACCCTTCACTAATATTTGGTTGCACAATCCTTGGCAGTGATGACAGCCTCCAAATGTTTCTTGTAGTCATCTATAAGTTTCTTACATCTGTCTGCTGATAGTTTCTCCCACTCTTCAACTGTGATTTGCTCAAGCTCATGAATGTTTCCAGGATTTCTTGTACCAAGGGCAGATTTCAGCTCTTTTCAAAGGTTCTCGATTGAATTGAGATCAGGACTCATTGCTGGCCAATTTAAAACAGTCCATTTTTTCCCTTTTGACCATTCTTTTGTAGTTTTGGATTATGCTTTGGGTCACTGACCTGCTGGAGGACCCATGACCTTCGACCCAGCTCTAGCTTTCAGACACTAGGGGGTATGTTTACTAAACAGCGCTAACGTCACAGCGGCGATGTTATCGTGCGATATGTAATGTTATCACACAATTATTGTGCGATAACATTATGTTTCACGTGATTATCGTGCAATAACGTTACGTTCCGCACGATAACGTCTCTGGTGGCGTTAAGGCACACAGAGGGTGGAGTAAGTGTTTCCAGATGGCGGAGAGAAGGGGTCAATGGGTGGAGAGTGAGCGGGAAGAGGCTCCAGGGACACTAATGCTGTGAAATGAAGGTCTAAAAATTAATGCCAGTGAAAACCTCGTGTTAGAGGCACATTTGCAGGAGAGAGAAACCAGTTCAGTCAGCAATGTGCAGCAAAGGCAGGGAGACCCAGAAAAGTGATAGTAGTGATACATGTGCAGCAACAGCATAGTGCCCAAGTATGAAAGGGCACTATGGTGAGTCTGCAAATGAGGTACAGGGAGCTGCAGGTGGGATATGCAGTGGGGCAGCTGGGGCACAGGGTGGACTAGGCAGATGCCTAAGTGCCACATAGGAAGGCAGAAACGAAAGATCAGCATGACAGCAACTGACCAAGGGCAAACATGTCCACGAGTGTGTGTCCCCCAGTTTCCCAATGGACATTACCCAGAAGGTACCCCAGAGGGCACATAACATTGGCAGGCAGTGCTGAGGGGAAGCATGGATGTCCTAGAATACTGAGGGAACTTGGGGACGTTCTAGCAGCTCCACTGACTGACCTTTTCAATGCCTCGTTGGAGTCAGGAGTGGTGCCAAAGGACTGGAGAGAGGCTCATGTGGTGCCTTTACACAAAAGCGGAAGTAAGGATGTGGTTGAAAACTACAGGCCGGTTAGTTTAACTTCGGTGGTGAGTAAATTATTGGAAACGCTGCTGAAAGAGAAAATAGTGAGGTTTCTGGAGTCCAGCGGATTACAGGATCCGAGGCAGCATGGATTCACCAGAGGCAGGTCTTGTCAGACAAATCTGATTGATTTTTTTGACTGGGTGACCAGGGAGTTGGACCAAGGGAGAGCTCTAGATGTGGTGTATTTAGATTTCCGTAAAGCCTTTGACACTGTTCCTCACAGGCGACTTATAAACAAACTGAGCACCCTAGGGATGGACCCTAAAGTTACTGCTTGGGTTAGAAATTGGTTGGGTGGGAGGCGACAAAGAGTACAAGTAAATGGAGCTCACTCTGAGGAGAAGGATGTTACCAGTGGTGTGCCCCAGGGATCTGTCCTTGGTCCAATTCTTTTTAACATCTTTGTTAGTGATATAGCGGAAGGGCTGTCGGGTAAGGTTTGCCTCTTTGCGGATGATACCAAAATCTGCAATAGAGTAGACACCCAGGAAGGGGTAGATAACATGAGGAGGGATCTAGCTAAGCTTGAAGAATGGTCTAGAATTTGGCAGCTGGGATTTAATGTTAAAAAATGTAAGGTCATGCATTTGGGCTGCAGCAATCCAAGGGAGCAATACAGTATAGGAGGTGAAGTACTTTTGTCCACTAAAGAAGAGCGGGACCTAGGCGTGGTTGTGTCTGATGATCTTAAAGTAGCTAAACAGGTGGAAAAGGCGACAGCAAAAGCTAGAAGGATGCTTGGGTGCATACGGAGAGGAATGGCTAGCAGAAAAAAGGAGGTGATAATGCCTCTGTATAAGTCTTTGGTGCGACCTCATTTGGAGTATGGTGTGCAATTCTGGAGACCGCACCTTCAAAAGGATGTGAACAGGATGGAGTCGGTGCAGAGGGTTGCTACCAAAATGATTAATGGGCTTCATTATAAAGCATATGAGGACAGACTTAAGGATCTTAATATGTACACCTTAGAGGAAAGGCGGGATAGAGGTGATATGATTGAGATGTTTAAATACCTCCGTGGCATAAATGTTCAGGGAGAGAGCCTCTTTCAATTGAAAGCAAGTTCTGCTACGAGGGGACATGGGATGAGGGTGAAGGGAGATAGATTCAGGAGTGATATGCGGAAATATTTCTTTACGGAAAGAGTAGTGGATCCGTGGAATAGTCTCCCAGTGGAGGTGGTAGAGATGAGGACAGTAACTGAATTCAAGAAAGCATGGGACCAACACAGAGGATCTCTAAAGGCAAAAAGTGGACTGTTGTAGTTGTTATGGAAGGACAGACTAGATAGGCCATGTGGTCTTTTTCTGTCGTCATATTTCTATGTTTCTATGTTTCTATGTTTCTATGTCAATGTAGGCAGCCCTACCCCAGATCCCACACCATAGGCAGCCGCCTACCGGCATACTGGATGGCCTGGGACTACAAACCACCAGCACCATCAGCAGAAGGGCATGTCAGCATGGTGGCGGAGGGGTGCTGGTGGTGGAGGGGGCAGTGGCATCTGCCCAGAGCAGAACAAGGAGAAGCCCCGTTTAGTTGGGTGGCGTGCACTGCAACAGACAAGATCTGTCTGCAGAACAGTCATGGTATCCTCAGGGACTGACCTGCCTCTGTGGCACAGTTTGGTGCAGTACACACAGCCAGTGTGTTCAGTAGCAGAAGGTCACAGGTGCTTGGTGTTTGTGCTTACATTCCACATCTGGATGCATGTTGTTTCTCTAGGAACATGCACTATGTACTAGCTAGCAGACTGTCTGCAGTTGGCATCTGTATGGCTGCAACACCTTGCAGGGTGCAGCGGATGCAGACTGACTGTGCCCTCTGCTGGTGACTGTCAGATTGTGGTTGGGAACAGATGAGATTTTGCAGGCCTACTGCCTGTGTGCCAGTGCCCTATGTGATAGGTACAGATCTGCGTTGGGTGCCCATTACCCAGCAGGAATAGGGTTGATGGTCCCCTCTACTGCCTCCATTGCAGAGATGTAGAGTGTGGTTCTGTTGGTGGGAGATCCTGTCCCCCACCCTGACTCAGAGAGGGCAGTTTGGGTGGTGCTACATAGTCCGCATATGGGTTCAAACACCACCCTTCTCGTATAACAAGTGACCATGGCAACCACACAGGATATGCACTATTCTGGGTGCATCATAGTCCACAAGGGCTAGACGTGACTGGGAAACACAGATGGATAGAGACCTGCAGCACAGCCTATCTCAACCAAGCCAGGTGCTGCGGACCTGGTGCTGGGCGCCCTACCTCACCCTCAGGGTGAGCACAGGAACCACACAATGTCACGGTCTGTAGCTACTCTGTGCCAGTAACACACACGGTCAGGTCCCCCTACCAGGTTGAGGTGCTGTAGAGGCATATACCCCATCTTGTGATCAGATGTAGACTGCTGATCTGCATGTGCAGTACATCATGGGTACGGGTGGGTTTACCCTATTCTGGTAGCCACAGCAGACAGTTTGTGCGGTGACCTGCAGTCCTTCTGTAGCCAGCCAGTACTGTTTCGGAAGCTATGGTGATGTAGCCCACTGGTTACTACAATGACTACTGAAGCAGAGGTCATGACTTTGATCCTGCAGTGGTATTATTTAATAAGCCTGTCCGAGGCATTTCCTTAGGATAGCTATCCAGAGGGTCGCCATGAGTCGACTCCGACTTGACGGCACTTAACAACAACAGTCAGACACATCACTACAATCTGTGCTGCCAGCAAAAATACCCTCACCTCAGTGCCCTAACCTAAGGTGCCTCATAAGGCACCCTGTAAAGTGCCCTATAGGGCACATTATAAGGTGCCTTGGCGGACAGGGCACTTTATAATGTGCCCTATGGGGTGCCTTATAGGGCGCCTTATGAGGCACCTTAGGTTCCAGCAGTGTGAGGGTATTTTTGCTGTCAGCACAGATTTAAACTAAAAGGAAATGCCTCAGACAGCCTTATTAACTAACACCACTGCTGGATCAAACTCATGACCTCTGCCTCCGCAGTCATTGTAGCAACCAGTGGGCTACATCTCTATAGCTTCTAATACAACGCTGGCATGAACTTAAGGTTGACGTGCATTAACGAGCCAAGGTACCCTCTATTGCACAATACAGATTCATTGCTACCTTGCTGCCGGAACACCCACTACCTTATATGGCATTCTTCACATTAACAACTAGCGCATGGTGACATTAGGACGGTCTAGTAAACATCCCCCCAGGTAGCACATTTCACTCCAAAGTACCTTGGTAGTTCTCTGACTTTCTGATTCTTTTAATACTTTCCAGGCCTCCAATTCCTGAGGCAGCAAAACAGCCCTACAACATTATGGAACCTCCACGAGATTTAACTGTAGGAAGCATGTTTTTTTCCTTATAAGCTTCATTTCTTCACCTGTAAGTGTACAGTATCGCTGGTCTGCATTGTCAAAGAGCTCAAGTTTGGTCTCATCTGTCCACAGAACATTTTCCTAGAAGGACTGTGGTTTCTCACGATGTGTTTGAGCAAAGATCAGGCATGCCTTTTTATGCCTGTCTTTGAGCATTGGAGTCCTCCTTTGTTTAGTGCGTAGCATATGGTGTAGATTGAAACCACCACTCCAGATTACTCAAAGTCAGCCTTAAGCTCTTTGGATGTTGTACGAGATGTTTTTCCAACAGGTCACACTATCCCTCAAAAACGTCTTGTGTTAATTTTCATCTTCTCACCACATCCTGGGAAGTTTTTGACAGTGAAGCTCAACAGGAGGAAGAATCTCCGCAGAGCACAAGTGAGTTTACAAAGAGCGGAGGGAGGCATGGTCATACCAGAGATGTTAATTTAAAAGGCTTTATTTGGAAATCTTCATGGTTCAAGACTCGACTTGGCCAGGTTTCGGCAGTCAGCCTGCATCAAGGGTCTGGAACATGAACATATACATAGATCATAAAAAAGTATACATAAATAAACCGTAATATATAACAAAAAAAGGATAACAATTATAACACAATTATAAAACAAAAAAGGACAACTCTACTGGCAGAAAATCAGTTGGGAGAAATCTTCAGTAGAAACATCAAGATGCAATATAAAGTATATCTAAAAAATGATGGTAAAAAATCAAGTGTAAAATAAAATGACATACATTACATCATAAGAGACAAAGAAATGCATACCAATCAAAAAAAATATTCATATAAAACTGTGTACAAATCATGCCATGAGACGTAAGAAGTATAAAAGTGCATATCAAACAAAGTCATGCCATGAGACACATGTAAATTATGTGAAGGTTGAAATACAAAAGTAAAAGGGGTCAACTTTGGGGCATATGAATCATCTAGTTAAAATGTGAGATAAAGGGTACAGAATGCAAAAATAAAGGGCATTGCTGCATCATCATTTAGCAGGCTTGAATATGTGTGGTGCTAACTGATACACAGTCTACAGTTATAAAAGTGTTTCCCCTCTTTAGGGATATGCATGACAACTCTCTTGATCTCTAGTTCTAGAGTTTTGGTTAGACAGGTACAGTTAAGAATATGGTTTCCTTTTGAGATTAGGGAAGTGCATGATCAATGCTCTTTATTTTTGCATCTGTACCCTTTATCGGCCCCGCAAGCCATCTGGACCCTATTTCCCCTCCTGCTCTCTCCGTAAGTCCTGAGCAGTAGGATGAGAAGAGCCAGCGGGGGGCAGGGTCTGGGCAGAGAGGGGGCAGGCCAGCCTGGCAGGATGTACAGGGCCAATTCAGGTTATGGTCCTGTAAGTCCTGCTGGACGCATGGGGATGTGCTGCTTATTCCACCTTGAAGATGGAATAAGCAGCACTGACACAGCGTTCAGCTCCAGGGATCCCCCCTGGGGCTGGGGCCGGGTATGGGGTACCCACCGCCCGATCCAGGCCCCAGCTGGCCAGCTGTGGATTGGATGGCTGGGAAGAGGGGGGGGGGGGCCTAAGCCACGGGAGTTAGGGGCACCTGCGGGGAGGATGTTCCTGCAGGCGGTAGGGGCATGCCGGGCCATCCGTGGTCCCGATTCTGTGTCCAGAATTGGGTCCTAACAGCCTCCTCTTCCTCAGGGACTTCCGGACAGCCCAGACGTGCCCCTCTCGAAATCAGGCTCCACGTGTACTTATAGAATAGCGACCACCTAATGTAAGCATGTAAGTGCACATTGATGCACATCAGCCACTAACATATTGCAATTTACGCACATAAATGTCACACAACTTTCTGCTGCTCCTTATAAAATTACCCCCATAATGGGAATGTGTAAGCCTAAGCACTGCACAGGAGGCATCTGAATCTCACTGGAAATAGAAATGAATCTGTAGTGCAAAATCATATACACTCTTAGTGCTGGGTAATATTATTTCTCAAAGATATCCCAATAATTTGAATGCATGGAATTATAAAATTGCTCTTTATACGCTAGTTATACAGGAAAAGTGAATGTGTAGTGCTGTAAAATGAATGCAGTGAGTACCATCCACATCCCTGCCCATGTCCCCATTTCACTGCACCGACCACCTGTAAGAGAGAGAACTCGGCTCAAACTCTAGAACAAGCCTTTTCCAGCTATAAGGAATATGTGGCTTTTGTATTTGGTAACATTTTTTAAAGAACAGCAATATTTTTTTGAACCCATCTAATCTTTTTCACCCCTTCAGTCTCCTTGTTTCAGGGATTTCTTCATATCATTAAACTATTTCAACATTAGTGCTCTCTATATCGGAACAGCTTCATGGTTGTGGCACAGAAAGCATATTACAGCATGCTTCTCTGTATATATAATTGTATGTGCGTAATAGTTATGTGTGTATGTGTGTAAATACGTCTGCATGTGCATCTGTGTGCCGTGTGTATGTGTGTGAGGGAGTGTGTGTCAGAGCCGAAGCTGCTGTGTCTGACCAGGCTCTCTGTCTGCGCTGGGATTCCACAGCAGCCCTTAAATATGTTGGTTATTTTTATCTCCCTACGTAATGCTGTGTAAGTCCGTCCCACCAAGCCTTGGCTACACAATGTTTCCCTGTAGTCGGGAGGGGAAGTGGAAAGGGTCCAGGCTTCCTGCGATCACACAGGGCATAAGTCAAGGGAAAAAAGTCAGGGGAGAGGGAGAGCTCTTCCTTTTATTTTTTTCAGGTCTATGCTTACATGAACGGCGAGTATAGGCAGTCGGCTAGGACCGAGGCCAAGAAACAAGAGTAAAAAAAAAAGGAAAAAGAAATAAACACAAGATTAGGGCAGTCATCGGTGGCCAGGAAAAAATGCTGAGGAAAGAAGAAGCCTACGAAACCTCGGCAGATGAGAAACAGGGTGATGTCAGACCACCTTCCAGGATTAGAAACCCTTAAAAGCTTTGGTACCATGATACTTCTTATGAACAGGACTCCGACTTCACCGTCCTCCAGAAGGACAACAGAAAGGAAAGAAACCCAGGCCCTAGACTGTTTCATGTTTCAATAAGCTTTAGCCCTAGAAAAATAAAATAACCCTGCTTTGTTTGATATCGAGCCTATTAGATACATTCATCTATCCTATAATTTGTGTTTAAAACAGTTACTCCATGCAAAGGAGCTTTTATACAAAATGACCTGACCCACAGCTGGGTTTAGCATTGGTTCAAGTTGCTGGTGAGCTCAGTTGCTGTTCTGTTCTCTTTTCTTTTTTTTTAAATTTAATTTTATATTTATGCAATTTCCACAAATTAAATAAGCAAATACACTTGAAAAGAAAAGAACTATGCAATGGTAATAGTACATCAAACATTAAATAGAAGAAAACCAAATACAATGCAATAGCCCACTAGCCTAAAAAACAAAGGGGAGATCCAAAATAAAAGGATATAATAATCATATCTAATACTATACGTGGGGAAACATACAGACTGCCTAGCCAGCAAACCTAACTAAATGCTGCGCTCATTCTCCCCCTGCAGCCGGGGGCAAACGAGGACTGATGAGCATACCAAGTTGGGAGGGATCATAAAAGATATAACTCCCAGAATTTAGTTTAACTAGACATTTACACGGAAATTATAAAACAAATAAACCCCCCATTTGGGCAATGGCTGGCTTATAAAGCCAAAACTCACAATGCCGTTTTGGGTCTTATGGCCAAATCAGGATAAATTCTCACTTGCAGTCCCTAGAAGGTAAAGCATATTTATGACAATATATTTTAAAGAACCATTCCTTATCAGTGGGCAATGCAAACGTAATCAACATTGTAGCTGGAAAAACCATTAGCTTCAGAGACTGATGTTTCAGGTAACTCCGATACATTCAACACATCCATAGGCAAATCCGCAGATGAAGAGGTCTGCTGAGAACCAGCAGCACTCTTATTACCAGTAGGCACATAATACACCTTAGATAAAGGAGTCAGAGACTGAGGAAATACCCAATGTCTCAATGTCTTAACATATCTCTCGCAGTAATCAAAGTAGAACAAGGAAAATTCACCAAACCAAGGCTGGACGAATTAATCTGATTTTTCCAAAGGTTTTGACTTGATTTTGATTGCAGAAACATCTTTGACAATTGACAAGTAATAGTTGTCATACTTTAGCCCCTTCAACTGAAAGTTTTGAATGGATTCCTTGACCCGTGCTATTTCAGTGTTACCATAGCAGCATTTTTGACAACTTGAGAAGCTAACTTAGATTGTTGAACCAAAACATTACTCAAAGAAGAAATGGCCATTCAAATTGAATCGAGGGAAATAAGGGTGGGCTTCTCCAAGATAAAGGAAAAAGTAAACACCTGCCGAAAGTTGTCTAGCCCTCTTCACGTAAATCCAACACCAAAGTTCCAGCTGCAGATTCAGCAGCCCTGCTGGCCACCATACTCTCCAAGGAGGATATAACCACTCCCGATGTGGGCTCAAGTGTATCAACAGTACGCAATTCAGCCAGGACCAGCGCAGGAGAACTGCCCTCCATCAAGGAAACAGCCCATTCCTTCACCAGACAAGCTTCCTCGAGTGCTCCCGCAGTGGGTAAACTGGCAACCACAGCGGGAGAGGGTAACAGTGCTGGTGATAGCTCACAGCCGGAAGACAATGCCAAGCTGACCAGTCCCAGTGTTGTCAAGCCCAGCAATCCACTGGTCTCACTTTGCTGACTCCCCTGGGACAAAAAACAATCCAACAGACCTGAGGCAACCGAAGGTAAGGGAGCTCCCAACTTTAAAGAAGGCTTTAGACGGGTCTTCCCTTTCCTTTTAGGCATGACGAGAAAACAGCTCAGTGGAGTGGCAGTCTAAGTGGTCATCTTGGATCGCCGCATACCGCTGTTCTCTTTTCTTGCTTCCATTTCATCCCCACTGAATAAAACTCCATACAGACAAACAGTTGAATTAGTATAAGTTAAAAACAGTAGCATCAAATAACAATGCTCTGACGTTTAAACTGCCCATTGCTCGCCACTTGGATATGGATTCGGAATGACGTCAGAGATGTGAGATAGGGCCGCTCACTCAGTCAGAGCCTTGATGCTTGCTATCACTGCTCAGATGTCTCAAATTGGAACGTACATTTGTTTTGCCTTGTTTAGTGCACACTAAGAGGGCATTTCTATAAAGTCCCGCCAAGTTAAATTGCGTTTTCACATGCCTATGTCAAGCCTATTTTATAAAGAAATAGAGAATACTAATGTAAGGACACGCTATCAGCCCAACATGCATACTTTAAGAATAGGGACCACTTCAGTCACATGCATCAATGCCCATTTATGTGCATAAATCATCAAAATACCATGAATTATGCACATAAATGCCATGGAACTTTATAAACCTCCTAATACAATTACCCTCTAGATATTTTTTAATGCACACGAAGGGGTATGTTTACTAAACGGCGGTAGCGGACTCCGTGTGATATCGGAGCCATGGCCCCATTGATTTCAATGAGGCTGCAGCTCCAATATCACACAGAGTCTGCTACTACCATTTAGTAAACATACTCCTAGGTCATTTTAAAGGAATGAAACAAAATAGAAGCCAATGAAATAAAAAAATAAATGAAAAATATAAAAAAAAATCCCCCTGTACACTATGAGCCTCAAATTTATGCTCATTCAACAATTTTTCTTTCTTACTCTGAGGCATTCTGGGACCTCTGGCCCTGCTGCTTTTTGTCAGCTGGTGATCAGCCCTGTACAGCAAGGAAAGGTATGAAGATGTAGGCAAAAAAAAAGACTTGTTAACATGCTAATTTTATTTGATATAATTGCAGAAGCACAAGAATATAAGACTTGCTAACCAAAGGTCTGTCTGCAACCTTATTTCTGCACGTAAGGCTGCTGTTAGTCATTGATATAATGCTGCAAAACATATGCGACATTGTACAGAAACACATAAGACACAGCGAGGTTTATAATCCGGTGGAGACAGAGAAGACAGATGTGTTTGGAGGACATCATTTGAAGTCTTAAAGTAGTGATCAGTAGGGGAACACTCGAGTGCACGGTAAATTTTTTTGAAGTGTATTAACCAACCAAATGCGCTGTAACAAATGCATATTCCTTGACTTTGGAAAATATTCCCCAGTGAATTTCATCTGATGCAAGCTGGCATAACCTAATCTTTTCTGGAATTGTAATCGAGAACGCACTACCCATCCTCTGGCCTTCTGCCCAGTTTATTACAAAATCTTATGCAAGATTTATTGCCTGGACATGTGGAGAGCACTGAGCAAAGGCAAGGAGTACACCACCAAGTTGCAATAAAAAAAGGGGAAAAAGCATTACAGGAAGAATTCCAAGGTTTCTTCGGGGAATACTTCACAATGAAAGCATGCTTCCCTGCTAAGATCTCACATAGTCAGTTTGTCTGATTGCTACAGTGTTTTGCTTGTTTTGCTATCTTCTGCTCCAGAAGAGTGAAATAAAAAGTTTGCATTGCGTTTAAACCTCTGAAACAGAGGTGGATCCAGGCAAAGAGAGGGTTAATAGCTGTGAAGTATTTTCAGTTCTCTCTTTCCAGACATTTGTTTTTACCTAACCCGTGGCTAAATCATATACTATTAAGCCTTCATAAAGCTCCCAAGTGCCTCAGCCAGTGATAGGACGCTCATTTGCACTCTGCAAGGCGCGTTCCTATAAATAATTTAATAGGAGTATCCCAGAAACTCCAGGGAGCCCCATTAGTACATCAATTGTTTCAATCAACAAAAACACTGAAATCCAAACTCTTATCGCCCTTTCTTTATTTTTAATTTTTGACTGTGTAGCATATACATCTAATTGATTGATTTTATGCAATAAAGAGGTGGCCAAAAATTAGGCATGGGGCCCTTTTACTAGCATGTTGAAAGCAGTTCCGTATGACTTACTATGTGGTAACTATTAGTATGTGGCTACAGTAGCAGTTGTCATACTGACAGGACATTTAGCAGGTGCTACTTCGTGCACTAATTGCAGATCCTGAAATGGGATGGGAAATGGGTGGGTTATGGTTGGGGAATTGGCATGTAGCAGTTGCGAAAGTTCAAATGAGAGTCCTTCAAGCAAAATTTTGCTGAGGGGCCCTCCATTGTTCCCCCCCCCCCCCACAGTGGACTCGTGTGTGCCTCCCCACGTGGTGTCTTCGAACCATGAGCAACATCCAACACCCTCAGGACCTGGAGCGAAGGCTGCATGGCAATTAAATTAAAGTAAGTTGTTGCACTTCTGAGTGGGCCCCCTTTCTGTCTGGGATCCCCCTGTATTGGGCGCTGTTTGGGTGTAATTTACATCATAGCATGTATAGCATCTTGTAGTTAGTGCGCACTAACTTACCATGAGCTGTGACAAATGCAGAGAGTGTGGATGCTATATGTTCCTGCACTTATTGTATGGTAAAGGTTTTTTCTGTGCAGTAACTATATGGGAAAAAGCAGAGAATGCCCCCAATAGTTATCACACAGGCTTTGCCATTACTGCATAGTAATTTGAGTACTTACAGCATGGTAAGTACCATACTATCCCACGCTTTTGTAAAAGGACCTCCAGATTCTTCTTTTTCCAATACCCCTTCCTTTTGACCCCATGACTCCCACATCACTGTGGACATTCAAGCTTGTATCTTCGACACAAAGTACATGCATGGCTCCTGGAAAGCAGGGCTGGCCCATCCATTGTGTGAGAACGTTGTCCATACATGGCCCTGTGCTTCTGGGGGCCCACACCAACAACATCCCGCACATGATGTTCGATTCCTGGTAAGGCCAGCTTCAGGGGCTGCTGGAGAGGCCCGAGACCCCAGTTCACCTCTGTACAACCACTGAAGTGAAGAGCACCATTTTTTCACTTACTGTAGGCAGCTGTGTTCTAGTGTAGGCTGCTGGCGTGCTGGAGGTCAAAGGGCATTTCCTGTTTCCCAGCACTCAGCACGCCAGTGGCCTATACAAGAACACAGCTGCCAAAGTGAAGAAAAACAGCAGTTATACAGAGGTGAGCCGGGGCCTCTCTGGCTTCCTCTAAAGCCAGTCAGGCAGGTGCGGGGCTCTTCGGAGGGAGGGGACTTGGACTGGAAAAGGGATGATGGGGGGCTTGAACTTGAAATGGGCTGATGGGGGGGGGGGCTAGGATAGGACTGGAAAGGGCTGATGGGAGGGCTAGGACTTGAAATTGGCTGATGGGGGACTTGAACTGGAAATGAGCTGATTGGGGGGCTTGAACTTGAAATGAGCTGATGGGGCATAGGATAGAACTGGAAATGGGCTGATGGGGGCTAGGATGTGAAATGGGCTAATGGGGAGGGGCTTGGACTGCAAATGGACTAATGGGGGCTAAGATAGGACTGGAAATAGCTGATGGGGGGACTAGGATTGGCAATGGTCTGATGGGGGGCTTGAAATGGAAATGGGCCAATGGGGGCTAGGATAGGACTGGAAATGGCTGATGGGAGGGCTAGGATTGGAAATGGGCTGATGGGGGGCTTGAAATGGAAATGGGCTGATGGGGTCTAAGATAGGACTGGAAATGACTGATGGGAGGGCTAGGATTGGAAATGGGCTTATGTGGGGGGATGGGAGAATGGGACTAGAAGGGAACGGATGCTGGGTGAGGCTGGAACTAGAAGGGAGCTGATGTTTCAGGAGGACTAAAAGGGGATGGGGGCTGGGGGAGTGAGGATGGAGAGGGGAAAATATTTTGTGTGGGAGGGAAGAAAAATCTACGATTGGACGAGAATTGGGAGAGTAAAAGTACAGATGTCCTAGACATCAAAAGGGTAGATAGAATGTGTCACATTCCTCCTCGATTCACACCACTACCAAAACGTTGTCTAATAGACAATATTTTGGTGGTGGTGAGAAGCGAGGAGGAATGTGACACATTCTATCTACCCTTTTTGATGTCTTGGACATCTGCACCTTGCCCACTCACAATCTTAAATGACAGAAGTGTAAGGCAGGGGTCTCCAAATCCAGCCCTGGAGGCCACAAACCAGTCAGGTTGGCAGGATATCTCTAATGCATATATATCTCATGCATATTCATTAGGGATATCCCAAAAACCTGACTGGTTTGCAGACCTCCAGGACTGGATTTGAGTAGCTCTGTTCTAGGGAGTGCACATGTTTATGTTGTATGTGCAATGTGGGGTTAAATGAAGGGACATGGTCTGCAGGACCCACAGCTGGGACTTAAACCTGTGACCATGTGCCCTAGGACACACTGGCTGTGTGTACTGCACCATACTGTTGCCACAGAGGCAAGTCAGTCCCTGGGGATACCATGACTGTTCGACAGACAGACCTTGTCTGTTGCACTGCACGCCACCCACCTGAATAGGGCTTGGCCTTGGTTAGCTGTGGACAGACGCCACTGCCCCCTCCACCACCAGCACCCCGCCCCACCATGCTGATGTGACCATATGCTGGTGGTGCGCAGTCCCAGGCCATCCAGTGTGTAGGTAGGCGGCTGCCTATGGTGTGTGGTCTGGGGTAGGGGTGCCTACATAGACATCCACGCTTCCCCCCGGCACAGCCTGCCAATGTTATGTGCCCTTTGGGGTACCTGCTGGGTAATGTCCCCTGGATGGGACACTGTGGGACACAGACTCGTGGGCATGTCTGACTTTGGTCAGTTGCTGTCTTGCTGATTTCCAGATTTTGCGTTCCTATGTGCCACCTAGGCATCTGCCTAGCCCACCCTGTTCCCCAACTGCTCCACTGCATGTCCCACCTGCAGCCCCCTATGCCCCATTTGCAGCATCGCCATAGTGCCCTTTCATACCTGGGCACTATGCTGTTGCTGCACATGTAGCACTACTATCACTTTGTTTGGGCTCCCTGCCTATGCTGTACATTGCTGACACTGAAATGGTTTCTCTCTCCTGCAAATGTGCATTTAACTACAGGTAATGTTCAGCCCTTCAGTTCCTCGTGTTAGTGTAGCAGGACCCTCTCCCTGCCCACTCCCCACCCATTGACCCCTTCTCTCCGCCCTCTCTGCACCCTCTGCGATACTTAATGCTGCCAGAGACATTAACGCGCGAAAACTTGCATCTGGTAATGTTAGCACACGTTAACATTACATTTGGTAACGTTATCGCGCGTTAACGTAGCCACTGCTACTTTACCACCGTTTAGTAAATATACCCCTTTGACTTTCATACTTTGAACACATCATGCAAAATTGTTAGAGAAAGACATCATGCTTGTCAAGGTAGTTGGTCAATACAAAAGAGGAAGGCCAGCAATAAGATGGATCGATACAATAACAGCAGCTATGAGTGCCATTCTATCAACACTGAGCCGCCTGACTGAAGACAGAACACAGTTTAGGACAACTATCCAGAAGGTTGCAATTAGTCAACACCGATTCGACAGCACTTAATAACAACAAGAAAGAACAAAGGGCAACATACCTTTAAAACTGCTGAAATACTCAGTGGTGTTTAGTGATTGAGGGCTTTGTGAACAAGGACCAGAATTTTAAAGATTATTATTTTAAGAATTGTTTTAAGGGGGAACAGTCTCAAATTCTGTTTTTGAGCTTTCTATTTCTATTGGCACTTAATAGCCTGCTTTTGCATTTCTTGCAGATGCACTAGATTCAAGAATAAAGATGGATATACTTTCATACCCAGGAGCTAGCATTGACTTGAAGGCATGCATTGCATTGCACTACATATCTTCATACATTGAAAACAGTCCATGTAGATATATTTCATGCATATTCACTAGAGATATCCTATAAATGGGGCTGGTTTGCAGCCCTCCAGAATTACACTTTGACATCCCTGGTGTATGATATAGGATCTGGTGAAGTACTCTTAAACCCTTTGAGGGTCATTCTGTGCTGTGAACAGTGGGAATATACATCCAGGCAGGATATACATCCTCGCTGTTCATCTCCTGCCACTTCCGGTGCAAAGGCTCTCCGTACAAACAGCGTTGTTGTATGGGGAGCCTTAGAAGGTGGAATAAGTCCCCCTGGACAGCGGGGAATTGTGTTGTGGGACCCAGAAGAGCAGGTGAAGGGGTGCAGGGGTTTCTCCACAGCCCAACCCAGGTCTTGGAAGGTCAGATTGGGGGTCGGGCTGCGGGGAAAGAGGTTTGTGTTCTGCAGCCAGAGATCATGGCTCTTGAAGGGACTTGTTTTTTATTTTTCATGAAAGAGTGTTTTGGGCACTGCTCCCTTTCATCGCATTAGAGTAAAATGTGATCGTTTGCTAGGTTTCCTGTTCTGTTGTTTTGCCATGAGAATAAAGTAAAAGTAACTGGAATAGCAGTTAAAGATATTTCAACCCTAGACAGAGCCATCATGTTTGAGAATTTTGGTATTAGGCATAACAGCTCATGTATAAGTGTAGTAATGTGATCATGTAGGAAAAGGTAAGATAGGCAGTGATGCAAAAAGCTAATGGAGAAGGACCATGGCAGGTAATGATGTCAGGGGATGATGGAGGGGAGGAAGAGGATTCCAGAGAGGGAAGAGGCAATGGAGGAGGAAGAATGGAGGAGGCACAGTGCCTTGTGAAAGTATTCATCCCTTCTGTGTTTGTTCTGTTTTGTCGCATTATAACCTGGAATGAAAATGGAATTTTGGGGGTTAGCACCATGTGATTTACACAACTTGCCTACCACTTTGAAGGTGCAAAATATCCTTTATTGTGACACAAACAATCGTTGTTGTTGTTGTTAAGTGCCGTCGAGTCGGAGTCGACTCATGGCGACCCTCTGGATAGCTATCCTAAATTGTGTTCGGTCTTCAGTCAGGCGGCTCATTGTTGACAGACTGGTACCCGTAGCTGCTGTTATTGTATCGATCCATCTCATTGCTGCCTTCCTCTTTAGCGTTGACCTTCTATCTTGCCAAGCATGATGTCTTTCTCTAATGATCTCTCTCTCCGCATGATGTGTCCAAAGTATGACAGTCGAAGTCTTGTCATCTGAGCTTCTAAAGAAAGCTTAGGTTTGATCTCCTCTAGTACAGACTGGTTTGTTCTTCGGGCAGTCCATGGTATACACAGTATTCGCCACCAGCACCATAATTCAAAGGCATCAATTTTCTTCCTGTCTATCTTTTTCACTGTCCAGCTTTCACATCCATATGATGTTATTGAAAATACCATGGCTTGAACAAGTCGAATCTTTGTATGGAGAGAGACATCTCTACTCTTCAGAATCTTATCTAGGTCTTTCATAGCCATTCTGCCAAGAGCAATTGTTGTCTGATTTCTTGACTGCTTGTTGCTTCTTTATTGATAGTTGATCCAAGTAGGTTAAAGTTATTCACAATTTCAATATCTTCTCCTTCGACGATGAACCTGTTGATTATGCCAGTTGTCATGATCTTTGTCTTCTTTACATTAAGGTGCAGGCCCATTTTGAGACTATGTTCTTTGATTGTGAGAAGCAAATGTTTCAGATCATCTTCACTTTCCGCCAGTAATGTGGTATCATCAGCATAGCGAAGGTTGTTGATGAGTCTTCCACCAATCTTCACACCTCTGTTGTCTTCATACAATCCTGCTTCTCTGATGATTTGTTCTGCATATCAAACAATCATTAAGACAAAAAAACAAACAAACCAGAAATTAGGAGTGTGCATATGTATTCCACCTCCAAAGTCAAAACTTTGTAGAGCCACACTGCTGCAATTACAGCTGCAAGTCTCTTGGGGTATGTCTCTATTAGCTTAGCACATCTATCCACTTGGATTTTCACCCATTCCTCAAGGCAAAACTGCTCCAACTCCTTCAAGTTATATGGTTTGAGTTGGTGTACAGCAATCTTCAAGTCATGTCACAGATTCTCAATTGGATTGAGGTCTGGGCTATGACTAGGCCATTCCATGATGTTTAAATGTTTCACTTTAAACCACCCAGTGTAGCTTTAGTAGTATGTTTAGGGTCATTGTCCTCAGACGTGGCCCAAGGGGGGTGCGGGGCCATGTGTGCAGACTCATTGAGGGGCCTCATTTGCATTAGCAGCCTCATTTGCATAAATGTTTGCATAATGTTAACATACACTAACTTTTAGTAAACATGCTTCTTAATGAATGTATGGATAAAGAAAGACTACCAGATTTCTACATTACTATACTCCAGTGCCAACTGCCAGGCACATTAGGAAGTATTATAAACATTGTCCATTTAAAACCCATAGCAAACCCGCCTTATCATAACAGTACTACCAGGACCCATAAAGCACCAAACCCTACCTATCAAAAGACAACACTGCAAATATTAAACTGATACATCTCAGAGAATAATAATACATCTCCTACTGGGGAAAGAGAACAAGTGTCACTGTCAAATAGAAACTACATAAACAGAATACCACAGGTAGGTTACATATGCAGAAGATAGACTATGATGAAACAAAGAACAAGGGATCACAATTTAGAAAGAGGAAGACAATAATTAAACTGGGAACCCCAAAAGTCAAACTTAGAATGTACAATAACACTGGAGAAATAAAACTATAAATTAATTTCCTTTTGTACTAAACAAAATGCAAATATGTTAACGATGCACATTTCCCAGAGTTGACATATTCCAGGTAATAAATTCAAAATAAAAAAGTATTTTTCCACCTTTTGTTGTTTGTGCATTTTATTTTTCAGTTGCAATTGCTCCAGTCACTTTCTTCTGGTTTCTTCATGTCTTCTGCTAACTCTCCATTGTCTGCTGTCAGCCCTTTTCCAGTCCGAGTCCCCCCATCAGCCCTTTCCATTCCTATCCTATCACCCCATCAACCCATTTCCAGTCCAAGCCTCCCCCTACTCAGCCCATTTCCACAAGGCACTGTACCAGCAATGGAACGAGGGAGGGTACTAATACAGAGGAAATGGTGCTTAACCTGCCACATAATCTTAGGAAAGTATAAATAAGCCTTTGCAGGTCAGCTTGATAGCAGACTGAAGGATATGTGTGAAGCATGTAGGGTGGCTCTTTCTTCCACATACACACCAAAATGAGCTGCGACACATGTCTTTGTCTGTCCTATTTGCCAAAACCTATCTAGTAGTGTTCGCTATCCAGGGCCCATAGAGCCTGGTGAGGAAAAGGGAAGGAATGAAGGGGAAAATGTGTGAATTGACCCCATATCTAATAAATAATGACTGCATTAGCACATGAAATATTGTCAATGTATTAAATACAGTTTATTAGAGAAATCATGTTAAGTGCATTTGAGACATCTGGCTGTGTGATCCACTACAAAAATATTAGGTTTAAAATTGACATTGCCAGCTGGCTATGTTTTTATTTAGCATTTTTGCTAGGCCACATGGTCTTCTAGATTTTCCCTTTTTTTATTGGAAACAGTAATACATTAACATTGTAAATCCATTCAACCTCTATAACATGAGCTATTAGCTTTTTACGTTTTCATTTTGCTAGACAAGTATGTTAATTTTGAAAAACTCTTAAGTATGAGGTTTGGTGAGAGAAAGGGCGAGCTGCCTTAACTTTCGTGTTGAGATTTCTATTTCTATTGGCACTTAATAACTCACTTTTGCATTCTTTACAGATGTACTGGCTGAAGAATAGTGATAGGGAGGCTATAGAAAAAAAGCCAGGGAGCCTTCTTTTTAAAGTGGGGGGTAGAGCAGCTCTGATGGGGAACATAATATTCTGCTGCAATATACAGCATCTACACAGAGAAATTCAGTGCACTCTTGTGATTTCTGCATGTCAGGGGCCTCACAAGCTGCAGGTCCTTAACCCAAGAAACATATGATAACTGTGGAGTTATAGATTCTAGAGATCCTTTGCCTGCCAGGCAGAAAAAAAAACATTCCAGGCACCAACATGCAATCCCCAGGAAGAGCCTTTGATGGACTGTTTAAAAAGCTTACAATGATTTATCTGCAGTAATGGATTTTTGATCTGGTTTTTTAAAACACAGTGATTCGAGGGTTAACTATGCCCTTGCCAGGACCCAAGAGCATGAAGAATACAAAAGACATATCTGGTTTGCTGTGCATGAATAGCAAGCACCCTTCCTGGGCAAGAGAATCCTAGGAGACACAGGGAACTTGCATTGGCATCCTCATTCAGTCAGGAGAAGCAAGAGACAGAGGGCAACCCTCTAGATAAAGCAAGGGGGATTTCTAGATTTTCCCAAACTCAGAAGAAAGGGACAATGGCAATCTGTCTGTAGAATTTCAATATTTACTTGTTGAAATTGACTGACGCTGAGTAAGACAGAGGAGGGGGGAATGCTGAGAGTTGTCTGATAATAGCACAGAGGGCAGAGAGGAGAATTCCCTCCCGATCCATTGCTCTGTTGAATCAGAATTCAGAGGTAAGCTCTGCCACTTCTGGGGGGTAATTTTATAAAGGATTCTCCACATGGAAAATGGAGAGGCCGCGGGGCAGGGTCCCCGGAGGCCGAAGGTAACCAGGCGCGCGGCCCGGTGAGGGGACCCTGCCCACGGTCAAGGAGGGGAGGGCCCTGGCAGGCATAATTCAAACTCATTGGCTCGCCCCGAGGAAGAGTGGGGTGCGAGCCAATGAGCAGCGCTGGGCAGTGGGGGGTTAAAAGGGGGGTGCGCGGCGGCGACGGTCTCTCTGGAGACCAGCAGCGGGGAGAGAGGTCCGTCGTCGTTGGTCGGTTGGAGATCCGGCCTTCGTTCCCGAGCGTTGTTGGTCGCGTTGCCCGGAGAGGACCTTGGACGGTTGGGGGCCTGCGTCGGGGTGCCCGTGGCAACAGCCGGGTAAGAGCAATAGGTTGGGCGCCGGCAATCAGCAGAAAGCAAATAATAATAATATAATAATAAAATAATAAAGCGGAATCGAACGGCAATCATTGACTGCTTAAATAAGCATTTCATTGAAGGCTTTAGGTTCCGCGGGGTCGGGAGGCCGACGGAGCCGGGCACCCTTCGGGCGGCCGGTTCGGGTGGCACGCGTTTCTCGGCGTTGGAGTGGTGGGGAACATGCCGCCGCGGAAAGGCCGGCAGGCCCGCGGTGTACCACGCGGTCGGGGTGAGCATGGCCAAGGGAGGCCACGCGTGCAGCCTTCGCCTGCTACTTCGGGAGGGCCGAGCGTGGGGGCGGCTAGAGGAGCGATTGGAAGGGGGTTGGGGCAGAAGGTGAATAAGGGGGCCAGGGCCAGGGGAGCTAAAGGTTCTGGAGGGGCTCAGGCCCAAGGGGGCAAGGCTGCAGCCTCAGCAGGAAGGCAAAGGAGGCGGGGTGGCAGGGTGGAAGGAGAGCTAGGCGTGGGACCGGTAGGGGTGGAAACTGGGTCCAGGGGACGTGGGAGGGGTAGGGCGGTGGGGGGGGGGGCTGTGGGTTCGGGGGAAAGGGGGGATGTGAGTTTGGGTGGGCAAAGAGCTGCGGGGTTGGGGGCGGCTGATGTGGTGAGTAGCAGTTGGGAGGGGCCGGGGATGGGGAGTTGGGCTGGGGGGGGTGGGCCATTCTTCCCTGGGTGGGCTTCTCCCTGGTATGGGGCGCAGAATTATGGGCAAGGGCCCTTGGGCCATAGGGGTGTCACCGGGAGCACGGGAACTCCAGTGGGCTATGCACCATGGGACCATTGGCAGGGGGGGGGCCAGGGATCTTCCCGGGCCGAGTGGTTGTCCGCTTGGCAGCCGGGGGGTTCCCCGGTCGTCCCCTCTCCCCCCTCTTCTTCTCTTTTGTCTTCACAGGTCGACTCATCGGTTCCGGCGGCAGTGCAGCGGTCCGGTGGACTGCGAACGGCAATGGCAGACGGCTTGGGAGCAGGCTCAAGGGAACCCCACCGGCGTGAGGCCCGCCCGGCGAGCGTGATGGGGCGCAAGCAGCCGGTATAGGGATGCAAGATCCATAAGGGTTGCTGCAGGATTCACCGGCGAGCGTCGGAGGTGCTGGGGGTGAGTTGTCTGGGTGTAACGGGGGGGGGGGGGGGCGGGACGGCACAATTGGAAGGGCATGACAAAAGAGGGCGGAAGGCTAAGCGTAAGCGCCGGCACGTGCGGCGTCGTCAGCACAGTTCGGAGTCTTCTTCATCGTCCACGGCTTCCACATCGTCATCCTCGATTGAGCCTTCCCGTGCGGGGCAGGGGGGGGAGCCGGTGCCTTTGGGACCCTCGGGCGGAAGGGGTGTTCCTTCGACGGTGGCATTCACGGAGTTGTGGGAGGGGGTTCCGCGGCATCTGCGACGCAAGATATGGAAGAGGAGGTATATTGATATATTTCGATTGCTGGAGGGCAGGAGGCGGTCAGGTGAGAGTAGGAAAAAGCGGAAGGAAGACGAGAAGGCGGGTCGCGTCAAGAAAGTGTCCTGGAATGTCCTTAATTGGGTGCTATCGTTTTTAAGGTTGGCGAGCGTTTGGGGGCGGCGGGCTCCAGAGGATTACGGGATGCTTTTGGCGTACGCGGACTCTATTGTAGAAGCTGCGCAGACTCATGGCGGTTTTGCGTGGTTGAATTACGATGAGAAGTTCCGGGACAAGATGGAGGAGGGTAAGGGGCTGTCCTGGGGAACACAGGATATCAACTTGTGGTTAACCCAGATGTCGGTAGGGACAGGTGGGGGTGGAGGGGCGGGGGGGCGAGGGGTGGTGAGTGGCTTGGGGGGTGCAGGGCGGCCCTTTCGTGCGAACAGTGGTTCAGTGCAGCAGAAAGCGGGGGGGGGGGGGCAGGGGGACATCTGTTGGCGTTTCAACAGATCCTCCTGCCCTTTCCCTGACTGCAAGTTCAGGCACGCATGCTCGGCCTGCGGGGGCGGGCATTCCACACTCAAATGTTTCAAAAAGGGGGGGGCCCCCCCCTGCCCCGGCCGGCAAGTAATTACAATTTGGCGGGGTTGGCTCCCTCTCCACTTTCCCGGGATGTTCTAAGCGAATGGTTGTGTGCTTATCCGCGGGGGCGGGAGAAGGAAGTTTTGGAGCGCGGGTTTTTTGAAGGGTTCACTATTCCGGTGCGAGGTACTATAGCGGGTAGGGCTGCGCGCAATTCGCCGTCAGTGCGGCGCTTGGCGGCGGTGGTTAAGGAGAAACTGGCGGGTGAGTTGCGTTTGGGCAGAATAGCAGGTCCGTTTGCGGAGCCGCCAGTGGAGAATCTGGTGGTTTCCCCATTGGGGGTCATCCCTAAGAAGGAGGCGGGGAAATTTCGTTTGATACATAACCTCTCCTTCCCATTGGGGGACTCGGTGAATGATCATATTCCGAGAGAGTTGTGTGCGGTCCGCTACGCGTCCTTTGACGAGGCGGTGGGTCTGGTGCGACGTTGTGGCCCAGGGGCTCTGTTGGCAAAAGTGGATATTGAATCTGCTTTTCGTTTGTTGCCGTTCCATCCGTCTTCGTTTTATTTACTGGGGTTTTCTTTTGAGAATGAATTTTACGTGGACAAATGCATGCCGATGGGCTGTTCGGTGTCTTGTGCATACTTCAAAATGTTTAGCTCCTTTTTGCACTGGAATTTAGTACGGCGGGTGGGTGTTAGGAATGTTGTACACTATCTGGACGATTTTCTGTTTGTGGGGGCTGCTGGTTCTGGGGAGTGTCAACAGTTGATGGACGGTTTTCTAAGCATGGCTAGGGCGTGTGGGCTCCTGCTGACAGAGGATAAGACAGAGGGTCCCGCCACTTGTATCACTTTCTTGGGGGTGGAGATTGACTCGGTCGGAATGGTGGCGCGCCTACCGATAGACAAAGTGTTGAAGTTACGAGTCTTGGTGGCGAATGGGTTAGCATCTACCAAGTTATCTTTGAAGGAATTGCAAATCTTGATTGGATCGTTGAATTTCGCATGCAGGATCATTCCGATGGGCCGGGTGTTTATGCGTCGCTTGGCAGCAGCCACGGCGGGGGTGCGCAAGCCGCATCATCGTATTCGCATGTCCCAGGTCATGAAGGCGGATTTGAAGGTCTGGGATGTTTTTCTTGAGGACTTTAATGGGGTATCTGTTTTGATGGAGGCGGAGGTATCCAGCGTGGATTTGCAGCTTTATACGGACGCGGCAGGCAGTGGGGGTTTGGGGATTTACTTTGGAGGTGACTGGTGTGCGGCGCCGTGGCCCCAATCCTGGCGCGCAGCGGGCCTGACTAGCAACATTACGTTCTTGGAGCTGTTGCCGTGGTTGGTCGTCTTGCACATGTGGCCGGAACGCTTGCGGAACCGCAGAGTTGCATGGTGTTGTGACAATGAGGCGGTGGTGGCGGTAGTCAACCGGTACACGCCGCGCTGCTCGCTGGTAGCGGGGTTAATGCAGGACATAGTTTTCGCTTGTCTGCGTTTAAATGTCGCGGTGAAGGCGCGGCACATTCCGGGTTGCACTAATCGAATTGCTGATGCTCTTTCTCGTTTCAAGTGGGAACTGTTCCGGACGTTGGCGCCGGAGGCGAGCGAGGAAGGCATGGAGGTTCCCGAGCATTTATGGACGATTGGCCAGCAGAGATGGTACGACTGTTGAAGAGTTCCCTGGCACCATCAACTTGGGTGGCTTACCAGAAAGGATTTGACTCTATATTTGGCTACTTGGAGTCGCACGGCTGGCGGCCCGGAGTGGGGGTGGACAGTTTGCTGGGACGCTATGTGGTGGAGGCGAAGTGCGATGGCACGTCCCGGGCATCCATGCGGCGGCGGTTGGCGGGCTTTACATTCTTTGCCAGAGCGGCAGGCTGGGTGTCAAGGCAGCCTGGGTTTTTGGTACAGCGGCTATTGCGAGGCTGGGATAGAGGGAGCCCGCCGCCCCGGGACTCTCGGTTGCCTGTGACACATGATCTGTTGGTGCGACTGTGCGAGGTCCTACCGAGGGTGGCAGCTTCTCGCTACGAGGCGGTTCTGTTTAAGGCATTATTTTGCTTGGCCTTCTTTGGGGCCTTTCGGGTTGGGGAGCTGGTGGCCAGCTCGGGCAGGGCAGAGCGGGCTGGGGGACTATTGTTGAAGCACGTGCAGCTTGGAAAGGGACAGCTGCGGGTCAGGCTGGCGAGGTCAAAGACTGATCAATTGGGCAAGGGATTGTGGGTGGTGCTGAAGGAGGTGGTATCCCTGCCGACTTGCCCTGTGGAGGCTGTGCGGGCCTATTTAGCTCTGCGTCCGGTAGCAGATCACTTGTTTTTCTTGCACGAGAATGCCGGTTGGGTGACCCGATTTCAAGTTACCGCGGTGTTGCGGTTGGCCATTCAGAAATTGGGCATGGATCCGACACACTTCGCTCCGCATTCCTTCCGCATTGGAGCGGCGACAAGTGCAGCTGCGGCCGGACTGTCTGAGGTGGCGATTCAGAGCATTGGCAGGTGGCGGTCGCAGGCCTTTAAAGGTTATGTCCGTTTATAAGGGGAACGGGGGGTTCTGTTAATAACATGTGTTTTCTTTTTCAGATGCTGTGCGGTGCCCGCAAATATGCTGGATGATCGGGCATTCATTTGTGCATTGGGCGGGACTGCAGGCAGCTGAACGACCATTGGGGCCTAATTTGGGACTTGACCCGGCTGTGGTGTCGCTTCTGTGGCTGGGTGAGCGTGGTCTGCGGTGGCCACAGTTGTTACCTTTGCTTCGACACCATAGCCGGGTGAGAGCGGAGCCCGCTGTGATCCTGCTGCATGTTGGAGGGAATGATCTGAATGGATGGACATGTAAGCAGATCATTCGAGCAGCGAAGCGTGATTTTGCAATAGTGTTTAGACTGTTCCCACAGGTAACGTTAATGTGGTCAGACATCATTCCAAGGCCTGTTTGTCAGCAGCAACGGCGTTGGTCTCGGGGATTGGCAAAGGTCAATCGACAGATTGGACGATGGGTATGTCAGCATGGGGGATATCAGATTATGCACCCCTGGGTGGAGGTGGATTGCGCTGGGCTCTATCGCACGGACGGCGTGCATTTATCACCAGTGGGAGTAGACCTCCTGTTAAATGACTGGCAGGAGGCCTTGGAATGCATGGTCCAGCCGGGGTCTCGATGGTCGCAGCTTAGGGGGGGGCGGCGTAGAGGCGCAGATGGGCTCTACGCTGGGTGGCGGGATCCCGGAGGTTTCCGGGGTCCGGAGCCTTAAGCTGGAATTGGGGCGGGGGCGGTCGCCCCCAACCCAGATGACCCCTGGCCGGTCTTTGCTAGTAATATGGCGAGGCCGGGGAAAGGGGGGGGTTGACTTTGCCGCTGGCTCGGCCGCGGCGGGAGTGGAATGAGGTCACCTTGCTAGTAATATGGCGGGTGAGGGCTCATTCCGCTCGGGGGTTTGTTATGTAATGATTGTATGGTTTAATCAATGTTTGGAATGTTATAATTTGGTTAATAAAGCTGCGACCATTTCGAGCCAAGTGATTGTCTGGACTGGTTATTGGGTGAGAAAGGGAGAAGGAGGAACTAAGGGGGAGGGGAGGGGAGAGGAACAGGGTACCACCGGGTCCGACCTGCCTTGGTTATGGAGATGCCGCGGGGCAGGGTCCCCGGCGGCTGAAGGTAACCAGGCGCGCGGCCCGGTGAGGGGACCCTGCCCGCGGTCAAGGAGGGGAGGGCCCTGGCAGGCATAATTCAAACTCATTGGCTCGCCCCGAGGAAGAGTGGGGTGCGAGCCAATGAGCAGCGCTGGGCAGTGGGGGGTTAAAAGGGGGACGCGCGGCAGCGACGGTCTCTCTGGAGACCAGCAGCGGGGAGAGAGGTCCGTCGTCCCACCCGCCCGCCCTTGCTGTTGTGTGGGTACCGGGTAGGGTTGTCGCAGCTGGTGGGGGGGGGGGCCGGGCTCCCGGCGGTGCCCGGGGTCCGGAGCCTTAAGCTGGAATTGGGGCGGGGGCGGTCGCCCCCAACCCGGATGACCCCTGGCCGGTCTTTGCTAGTAATATGGCGAGGCCGGGGAAAGGGGGGGGTTGACTTTGCCGCTGGCTCGGCCGCGGCGGGAGTGGAATGAGGTCACCTTGCTAGTAATATGGCGGGTGAGGGCTCATTCCGCTCGGGGGTTTGTTATGTAAAGATTGTATGGTTTAATCAATGTTTGGAATGTTATAATTTGGTTAATAAAGCTGCGACCATTTCGAGCCAAGTGATTGTCTGGACTGGTTATTGGGTGAGAAAGGGAGAAGGAGGAACTAAGGGGGAGGGGAGGGGGGAGGAACAGGGTACCACCGGGTCCGACCTGCCTTGGTTACTGGTCTTACATGCTAAAGGGCTTTTATAAAATTGGTGACCACATGCGTACGTCAAATGTATATGCATGGAATGCATGTTCCTACTTTTGTGCAATCTGCAGAGTTTTTGCAGAACAGAGATGAAGAAAAGTACTTTCTTAATAAGGCCCTTTGAGTATTTTGTAACTAACCATTGCTTTTCTCTGCTGGTGAGTTTGCTTTTCTCAGTTTGTTTGCATAGAGCCGCCATTTTGTCTGTTTCCATGGCTTCTGGCTTGAAACCGAGCCACTGTCTCATACTTTGTGGTAATAAGTCAATTCTGTTGCATATTATGTTTTGAAGATGTTTTGTAATTGTGGTTAGAGGATAAAGGAATGCCAAGGAAATCCCCAAAATCTGTATCTTGAAATGTGTTTTTCTAATAAATGCATTATCTTTATTCAGATACTATTCTTATTTTGTTTTGTTTTTTCAGTGGCTACACTTATAATATGTATGTTTACAGTTGTGGTAAACATTATTGGCACACTTGCATTTTAGGTATGTTGTGTACAATATCTTTAGAAATAATTGGAAATATTCAAACTATATGTCATCACAATATTTAATAGTATGTCAAAGCTATGCAACAAAAAAAAGATGTCTGTGCAACTTAGAAGTAGTAATTTCTGCGAAACAAACAAAATATGACCAGGACAGGATTAATGGCACCCTTCATTAATATTTGGTTGCACAACCCTTGGCAGTGATGACAGCCTCCAAATGTTTCATGTAGCATCTATAAGTTTCATACATCTGTCTGCTAGTAGTTTCTCCCACTCTTCAACTGTGATTTATTCCAGCTCATGAATGTTTCCAGGATTCCTTTGACCAATGGCAGATTTTAGCTCTTTCCAAAGGTTCTCAGTTGGATTGAGATCAGGACTCATTGCTGGCAAATTTGTTCCCTTTGAACCATTCTTTTGTACTTTTGGATGCATGTTTTGGGTCATTGTCCTGCTGGAGGACCCATGACCTTCAACCTAGACCTAGTTTTCTGACACCAGGTTGCACATTTTGCTTTAAAATACTTGGTAGTCCTATAACTTCATGATTCCTTTAATATGTTCCAGACCTCCAGTTCCTGAGGCATCAAAGCAGACCCACAACATTATGGAACTGCCACCGTATTTAACTGTATGAACAGTGTTCTTTTCCTTATAGGCTTAATTTCTTTGTCTGTAAATGTATTGCTGGTCTGCATTGCCAAAGAGCTCTAGTTTATCTGTCCACAGAACATTTTCCAAAAAGGACTATGCTGTTCCAAGGTTTGCAGAACAGAGATGGCATACATCTGTCCAAGAAAGGTCAACGCATCTTCGGTAGTAGACTGGCTAATCTACTGAAGAGGGCTTTAAACTAGATTCATTGGGGATGGGTGAAGAAAGCCCCCAGGTAGGTGAAAGCCCCCAGGTAGGTGATACATTAAATACCTTTATGGAAATAGGTAACATGGGTAACATATGGAAAGCAGTGTGTATAAATGCCTGTAGCATGGGAAATAAAATCCCTGATGTTGAAGCTTTGATGGCAGTGGCTGACTTGGATTTAGTGGCAGTTACAGAAACATGGTTCACAGAAAACCATGATTGGGATGTAACTATACCTGGCTATACTTTATTCAGAAAGGACAGAGTAGGAAGAAGGGGAGGAGGAATGGCACTATATGTAAAAACTACTATTAAAGCTTTGGAATTACAGAGCTTAAAAGGGAGAGAGGAGGCATTGTGGGTTAAACTAGAAAGAGGGAAAGAGAAATCTATTTGCATTGGTGTGATATACAGACCTCCCTCACAAGAGGAAGAGGTGGACAGAGATTTAATTGAAGACATATGCAGCATTGCTAGGAAAGGGGAAGTGCTAGTGATAGGAGATTTAAATATGCCAGATGTTGATTGGCACATTCCTGCTGCAGTATCATCTAGAAGTAAGGAGATCCTGGATTCTCTACAGGGAGAACTATTCAGGCAATTGGTAACAGAGCCCACACGTGAAGGGGCCATACTGGACTTGGTGCTTACCAATGGTGAAAGTGTTTCTGATGTTGTAGTGGGAGATCATTTTGCATCCACTGATCACCAGATGGTGTGGTGATCTAGGACTAGGGCTGTTGAATCCATTCAAAGGTGAGGATCTTAGACTTTAGGAAGACTAACTTTGCGAAGATGGGCCAATACCTCAGGGAGTCGTTAGTGGGATGGGAACAGAAAGGCCGCGGGCCTCGTGGCCGCTAGCCGCCGATAACCGGGGAGGGGGGGGGCGGCGCATGCGTGACCCGGCCCCCATGAGGCGTCTGGAGGAGGTCCGCGTCGGCGTGGTTTGCTGGACCCCATTGGCTCCCGATTGTGAGTGCGGGCGTGGGAGCCAATGGGGGATTGTCTAGACCTGGTGGGAGGTGGGGCCAGGGCCGAGTGAGCCGGCAGGAGCGTCAGTCACCGGGGGAGCGTGAAGGTGGCTGGCGTGGCTGCCTTCTTTGGCTGGGATTTTTTCGTTAGTTCCTGGGCTTCTGGAGCAGCCGGAAGGGGGTGTCGGGTTCATTTGGAAGGGGGTAGGAAGGCTGGGGGGAGCTCCCCGGGTGACAAGCCGGCAGCTGCATTAAAAAAAAAACAAAAAACAACAACACAACTGAAAGAAAAGGCGGCAGAGGCGGGCTTGCAGTGAGCCATGCTCCCGCGCCTGCCACGGCAGTTGACCCGCGTGCTCGTTTGGGTCATGCCAATGCTGGGACTTGATAAGTGGGGAGTCCTGAGGGCCGCAAACGTCCCCGGTTGCTGGGTAGAGTGGCGGGGTAGCATCTGGGGGAGCTGCGAGTGCCGCAACTGTCCCCGAGGCAGGCCTGCAGACCCGCTGCGGTGCCTAATGATTGTGGGAGGCCACTGGACTGAGGGGATCGTAGAGAGTCAGGAGGCTTTTGGGCCAGGAGGTCCAAGGAAAGGTACGGGGTTCTTGGCAGTGCCCCGGGGAATCGGGACTGAAGGGGAGGAAGACTAGGGTAGGAGACGAGGTGCTTAGGGGACCTCCAGGAGGGGGCGGAGCTGTTCTTTCCGGGCTGGAGTGCCCCTTCAATGGTCACACATAGCTGAATTTAAAAAATTAAATCTGAGCCAGTTTGGAGAGATTTGAAGGGGGTGGTGGGATTTACGGAGCCCCTAGTGATTATTCGGGGGTGAGTTGAGCGTAGGGAATCTACCTTGCTTTACGGGTATGATGTTTGTTCTTGGGGGGAGGAGCCTTGACCCAGTTATAGCATTTATTATCTTCAAAGTTGGATAATTCTGTGTGGTACAGCAGATGTGCTGTTGAGTCCGGGCACCTGGTACAGTAGTTTTATTTAGCTTTCATGGGTTTAAAGGTCATAATTTTAGTGATTTCTAAAGCGAAATCCTGCACAGTTTCCGAGTGTTCATAGTAAGCTAAACTTTGTGCCCAGGTAATAAAGTTGGTTGACATAGTGCTTTTTAGCATAAAATTTTAAGTTTATTTCAGGAAAAAGTACCAGTATGTAAGGGGGGGGGGGGTGATATATGTTGCGACGCTGTTGCTACAGGGTACAGCTGAGTTGAGGTATAGTTGTGACATGCTTACTGAACTATTTTAATACTGTGTATACTCTTACAGAAACAGCTCGAACAATTCCTACATCGGGGTGGCAGTGGAGCGGTGAGTCAAGACGGTCAGGTTGGACGAGGTTTAATGGGGCCAGTGGGGCTAGCTGTTATTCCGGGGGCTGTAATCCGGCAGCGTGGGGATCAGGGGTGGGGCTGGAGACAATGATCTTCTGGGCTGTGTGGTCGGGAGGGTGCGCTCTCCATGGGTTTTAGCTGCTCCCCCGCGGTGTGTTCTGTTTTCTCTTTACAGATGCTGCCTGGAGGATTGCTGGTGCATCGTGGTTTGGTGAGTGCGAGGTGGATGGTGCCGGGAGTGAGCGGCTATGGCGACGCCAGGGATCCGGAGGACATGTGGCGGTTGGACAGCGGGCCGGTGGATCAGGCCGGTGGTGCGTAGGTGCCCAGGCCCCTGGCTGTGGGGGCAGGTGAGTCGCCAGTTGGGGGGGGGGGCTAAGGTGGTGGGGGGTGAGGCGAAAGCGGTAGCGGCAACACTCCTGTAGTCTGCGCCGCGGGTCCGGGTCCTTGTTGTCTGCGTCTTGCGGGGCATCGTCCATGTCGCGGGGTGCGGAGAGGGGGTGCGAGCGGAGGGTGGCTGTGGCGTACGGGAGCTATGGGGGGTGGGGTGTGGCCCACGCTTGCTTAGATTTCTGGACTCTGAGGGGGGTGCCATGGATGTTATGGACCAGGATCCGGGGGAGGCAGTCTATAGGCATTTTAGGCTGGGGGGTAGGCAGAGGTCCGGCAATACTAGTGGCAGCGCAGGGCGGGTGCGTGTGCTGGAGGGGGGTCGAAGGTTGCGTGTAGCTGGACACGGGCCTCCTGAAGTACGCTGGGGTATGGGGATGCCCATCCCTGGGCAGTGTGGGTGCTGGTCGCCTATTCAGATGTTAGCTTGGAAGCGGCCCTGACGGGTGAGAGGGGGGGGCATAGCTCAGCTAGGATGGGCAGTTGCAGGACAAGAGGGCGGTGCATAGGTCAGTCGCGCGGGGACCGCAGGGTAGCAGCCTCTGGCTGCGCAGTTGGCGGACAGGGGGGGCGCGGGTGGTGGGGGGGAACGGAAAGGGGGAGCGGTGGTGCTGAGTGGTACGGCTCGGCCCTTTCGGGGGGGAAGAGAGCGGTTGGGGGGAGCTGGGGCCTTATGCTGGTGGTTGGCAAGCCCCCTGCTCTTTTCCGGATTGTCAGTGTCGGCCTAGCTGTTCCGTTTGGGGTGGGGGGGGGCATTTCTCCCTCGCATGTGTCCAGAAGGGGCTACAGCTGGTTCTCTTCCTGCCCCCAAGCGATACGGAGCCATGGGACCTGGCTTCGACACCTCTTCGGATTGAGGAGCTTGGGCCCTGGACGGGATGGAGGGGGGCTCGAGGGGGGATGTCGGCCTGAGCTCGCTATTTCGTTTAAGGGGAGGGTTGGATCGGATGAGGGATGGAACTCACTTCGGTGGGGCACTGCGCTCAGATTGGAGGGGTTAGCTGGTAACGGACGTGGCTTGGGGCAGGACAGCGGGAGCGTGCCGAGAAGGGAACCGGGGTAGTACAGACTGATCCACCACTGTATCGCTGTTGGGGGTGGAGCAAGACACTGGGTACACGGTGGAGTGCTGGCCAATAGGGGTGGTGGTTCGGCTGCGGGTTCTGCTTGCAAACATGATTGGAGCTTCTACAAGACCGTTGCGGTATTTGCAGGCCCGAATAGGCTTTGACCGTCACGTGGCAGGTACTTCCGCTGGGGGGGGTGTTCTGGTGTCGGTTGTAACAGGCGTCATCGGGCGTCCTTACGACACCGCTGGGTGTCACGGGGTTTGGGGGCTGATTTGGTTGTAGGGGATCAGTTCCTAGGAGGTTTCAACGGGTTTCAGTTTGACTGGAGGATGACATTTACGCAGGGGATGTGCGGTAGGCAGCGGGGGGTTGTATGGGTATTTTGGGGATTCTGGGGCGCAGGGTCCTGGGCCGCCAGCGGTGCGGGCGGCGGTTATATTCGATGACATGAATGGTGGCGTCGCATCGGCGGCCCGACGGGTGGGGTAATCGCAGATTGTTTGGGTGGTGCGACGGTGCAGAGGCGGTTTGTGTGCTCAACCGCTTCACTCCGAGCTGCCATAGGGTTGTCGCTTGGCTGGCTGAGGGCTGACTAATCAAGTTGCTGCTGCTCTTTCCCGTTCCTTGAGGAATTGGGTTGGGTTTTGGCTCCAGGGGCAAGGTTGGGTTTTGGCTCCAGGGGCAGATGTACAGTGTCGGCAGCGCAATGGAGGGGGTATTGGCGGGGTGGTGATGGCGTAATTGCATTGCTGGTATCGTAGGGTTGGCAGTAGGGTCCGGGGTAGGGCCATCTTTTGGGCCCGTACATCGGGGAGCGACACGGTCGGCAGGACGGGCGCATGTAGCGGGGTTTTTTGCATTTTCCCGGAGGCAGTGGGTTGGGGGCCTCTGGGGGGGTTGCTGGTTCTTAGGCTGCTGAGGGGTGGGGAGAGTGCGCATCCTGCGCTGGGTGACCGGCGGCTGCTGGTCCCGCTTAAGCTACTGGGGGGGTGGTTGGCCACGTTCCCCTCGGAGTCAGCGGCGCGGCATGGAGTTCAAGTTGTGTACGGCTGTGTCTTGTCTGGCCTTCTTTTAAGGTTTTCCGGGAGGGGGGCTGGTGGTGGCAACCAGTGGGAGGAAGCGGGTGGTGCCTGTACTGGTTCTGCGGGTGCAATTGCCTCTGGGGAGTGTGGCTTGCTTGGGCTGGATCCCCGGCCGTTTCGAGGGGTAGAGGGGTGGGGGTACTTCGGAGGGCAGTACGTGCTTCCTCTACATGTCAGGTTGCCGCCTTGGAGGCCTATCGGCATGCAGGATCTGGGGGGGGGGTTCCTCTTGGGGCAGGCAGATGCCCGAGCGCTAATGTGTGTTACCGCATTTTTGCGGATGCTGCTTTGCCAGTTGGGGCTGGCTCCGGCCCACTTTGCTCCATGAGTCAGCGGATGGGCTGCTGGCAG